>OW679199.1:32994042-33276458 GCA_940337035.1 Agriotes lineatus | reverse complement strand
TCTTTAAGTCGTATTTTTCGTTTTGTCCAGTACGCATTTTCTCCGTTCAATGCTATCTCGTTGGAACGTTTCTGTTTTGCAAATTTTGCAGGTACCTATAGTATATGTATTTTGATAATGCGATCTGTTTGTCTTTTCAGTAAAATCTGTAATAATACTTTGTATGTTGCACTTATGAACGAGATTCCTCTAAGATTCTTAAGTATAACATATTAGTCTCTCCCCCTTTCTCTAGCTGGATATTATATTACATGGTGTATATGGTTGCGGAAGGTATTTCCTCCATGTTTAATAAGTTTGTTCATTACATTGTCTTCTTCAGTTACTTGATTGAGTGAATGACGTTTTCAATTTCCTCTATTAGTAGGTCTCCATCTTCCTCATTGATTGTTGGTAACATATTTAAGTCGAACGCATTTAAATGTGTATTTGTTAATCTCTCTACAAAGCTATCATATTAGTCTATTTTGTTTTATCTTCTAGTTCTATCACTTTATTTGTCCATTTTTGTAAATAAAATTACATTAAATATTGAAATCCTTTAATTTATCGAGATCAAGTACCTACAACTTTTTCAAAGCTACATTATTCACATCACGTCACCGCTGATGCCCCAGTCTTTGGTGAGTCCTGATCCTGGTTTTCCGTTACTAGTGACGCACTCCAAGAATTCTGCATATGAGAATTTGCTACTCTCTCATATACCTAGATTTAGATCATCCTACTTCTCTTTCTTCTTTAGGCTTTTATTTTATAAAAGGTGTACTGTGCTAGTAATTACTTTTAAGTGATAAATGATTATGTTTGATCATTACTCAGGTTTCTGCCCCATGCAACAATACTGGTATATCTTTCTCCGTGTTTTTGCTGTTTCTCGAGGAGTGTATGGCAACGTTTAGTTGTGGTCCTGGATTCCTATGCCAGTTTTTTATCTTAGTTGGGATAGAATCCTAGATAGATACATTACACAATTGCTTCAAAGTTATAATTGCTAGTCATTGGTCTTCACGTATTACTATCACACCTTTATTTTATCTTTGTTTATTTTCAGACCCATTTGGGCAGATATATTTTCTATTAGGCTCCTATCTATTACATCTACAGCAACTACATAAGCGATTATCTAATTTATTGGAAATTGTTCCATTTGTGTTGATATCTGACTTCCTCATTGATTCCTCAACGATTATATTGAACAGTATGCACGACACATCGTGTCCTTGACGTAAACCCTTTTTGATTACGAATGGGTCTTTACCCAATATCAATTTAGTTAATTTAACTGTTGGTTTTGGAATTCGTTCATATAATAATAATAATAATAATAATTTTATTGCCACCAAAATACATAATCAATATTAAGAGAAATTAAACATTAAAATAAAGAAAAATAACAAATATATAAACGTGGTACTCTTGTCGCAGAGTTCTGCTACTTTCACTTCCACTTAAGCTGCTAGAGCAGCTTGTATGTGGTAAAGGCAATTAGTAAGTACCTTTATAAATTTTTACTCGTCAACCAGTCATTATTGTTGTTTTGTTTTAGATTTAGTATTTTTTATAAATTATTTCGTATAAGTATTTATTTAGTATATATAGTTTGTATTCTATGAAATTTAGTTCTCTATTGTTGCATTAATGACATCTCTGGATGCACCCACCCAGCTTTTAACATTACTTTTATAAATTTTGTAACATTTTATTACTTTAATATGAAGAGGCAGTAAATTATATAGTTTTGGTGCGTGAAAAGCAAAACCTCTCTGCCCTACTGATTTTTTATTATATTTTATTGTAGCTACAAGTTTGGATTTTTGTCTTGTCGAATAGGTGTTAGGAATTTGAATGAGTGAGTTTTTATTTTTAAAAGTGTATTTTAGAACGGAAAACGCATATAATTGTCTAATATCAAAAGAACATGTATCTTGATATAATATAGATGTAGGATATAATTTTGGCTTATTATAGATGATTTTTAAGATTAGCTTTTGGATAACGGTTAATTTATAGATTACTGTTTTACATGCTCCACCCCAGCTGATTATGCCATAGTTTAATATTGATTGAACTAAAGAAAAGTAAATGGTTTTTAATAATGATAAGTTAAATATAGGTTTTAATTTATTGAATAGGTATATTAGACTACGTAATTTTTTACAAAGTGAATTAATGTGTTGCTCCCATTTGAGATGTGAGTCCAGAATAATTCCCAGATACTTAATAGAGTTTGTTATTTCTATTTGGACAGTACAATTACAGACTTTTCCCTCCTGATCACCACCAACTGTGTGTTCGTTCTGGAAATTACAGCCTGATTTGTGTATTGTGATACGAGACACAGCCGGGAGATGATTCCCATAAGAGGCAAAAGGAGCGCACTTAGTTTTTTTATAATTTAAAAATAGTAGATTTTTGCCTAACCAATATTTAATTAGCTGCAAGTCCTTCTGCAATTTATAAGTTACATCATCCCAACTATCCCCATCGACACACAATACTGTATCATCTGCGTATGATATGATTGTGCTATGTATATTTTGTTCAAATAGATCGTTTATGTAAATTAGAAATAAAACTGGACCTAGCACTGTCCCTTGGGGAACACCGTGTTTTATTGTTAAGAAATTACTGAAATGTTTGTTTATTTCAACGCATTGTTTCCTGTTTTTAAGATAACTGCTCATCAGCTGCTGTGAAACCCCTCTAAATCCGTAGTTTTCCAGCTTATTTAGAAGTAAATTGTGATTTACGGTATCGAAGGCTTTCGCGAGGTCTAAAAAAACACAAGCGGAAGGCCTCGTCTCGTCCAATGATGTGGTGATTTTACTACTTAAAAGTGCAATTGCATCTTCGGTTGATTTATTTTCACGAAATCCAAATTGATTTTGAGATATTATTTGATGTTTATCCAAGAATTGAACTACTCTATTTTTTATAATGATTTCAAAAATTTTAGATATGTTTGATATAAGTGATATTGGCCTATAGTTTTCCATAAGTTCGCGATTACCGCTTTTGAAAAGAGGCTTCACAACCGCTGTCTTGAGGTCATCCGGAAAAATGCCATTCTGCATGGATTTATTTATTAAAATGGATAAAGGTTTCGAGATCAAATCACTGATACTTTTTAGTGATTTGGCACTAATGGAGTCAAGTCCTGGCGCTTTATTTAATTTCAAATTTTTAATTGTTGATTCAACTTCAATTTGGTCTGTGGGACGCAAGAAGCAGGTTTGCGAGTTTATTTTTGTTTGTAGCTGTAAGTTAGAATTATCATCGGTATAGTTTGAACTACTAAGTAGCGTTTCGCTTACGTTTATAAAATATTTATTAAATTCGTTTGATATAGACACGCTATTTGTTAGGGATACATTGTCATCAATTTTTATTTGATTTATTGTAGGATTTTTCCGTTTCTTTAAATTCACACATTCGTAAGCTATCGACCACATTTTTTGAGGTTCAGATTTATTATTTTCAATTTTATTTTTATAGTAGGAAGTTTTTGCTTTTAGAATAAGGGAATTTATTTTGTTTCTGTAAGTTTTATACCTTTTGATATATTCTAAATTATCTGGATTTTTTATAGATAAAGAATGAAGATGGTCTCTCTGCTTAATGGATTCTATGATACCTTGTGTAATCCATTCTTTTCGTTTCTTTTGAGCCTTTATTTTTTTTTGTGTGGTTGATAGTGATAGATTTCTTCCTAGGTTGTTTAGAAAATTTCTCCAAGCGATATCAAGATCATCTTCCTGCTCAAAGTTTTCCCAGTTTAAAAGGCTAATTAAAGTACGAAATTTTTCATTATCAATAATAGAGTAGCTTACCTCCCCATTATTGATAATGCTATTTTTATCAATGTTATTATTACTGTAGTTACTATTAGAAATAAAATTAAAAGAAAGTACTACCGGAAAATGATCGGTGATTTTGCTGTGGAGTACTACTGGTGTTAGATTTTCAACTTCAATGTTCGATTTTATAAAAATGTGATCAATACAGCTTTTGGAATCATTCAATATTCTAGTGTATTTATTAATACAGGAAAGAAAACCGCAACTGCTGAGTAGATTTAAGTAATCTCGAGAATTGCTTTCAGTTAAAATGTCAATATTTGTATCCCCTGTAAAAATTTCGATGCCATTTTTACAGTGGCTTGTAATATACTGTTCCAGATTGTCTATAAAATCTTTTACATTATAGGTGTGGGGTCTGTAAACGGCAGTCAATCCAACAGTTTGTTTATTTTTGACAATATTTAATTTTAGAAAAGTAAATTCTGCAGTTTTTATGTTTTCCACAGTATGTATTAAGTTACTTTTAATTAATGCTGCTACACCGTCATTCTGATTAAGATAACTATTATTGTAATATATATCGTACCCATCTATATTGAAATAATTTAGATTATTAATGCGCCATGTTTCTGTGAGAATGATTACATCTAATTTGTTTTCGTATAAGTCAATCATTACTTGTAACTCTTCAAAATTTTTTGACAAACTTCTAATGTTTGTATTTATAAAAGTAAGGCCACATTTGTCATCAATACAGCGTGAGTCAATAATTTGGCAACACTTTTTACTGTTTTCGGCTATAAAAGTATGAATGTGATCAGATTCTAAATCATTTAAGTAATCCATAGTGGGGAATTTAAATTAACAAAATTCTGCGTCAGAGTACTTACATTAGATTTAAGATATAGCTGCAATTTTTCTCAGGTCAAGATCACGGTCGTTATTGATTCTGATAATCCTGCTGTTTTCGTCTTTTCGTAGCATCAGCTTATTGTTGTTAAACCAGACGTATTTAAACCCATTTTGTCTGCTCCATACTTTAGCTTTCCACAGAAGGTTCTTGTAGTAAGAAGATAAGTTGGGGTTGATGAATACTTTTGTGCCAATTCTGGTGTTTCCCATTGGTGTATCTTGAATTATAAGAGATTTTTTTTGGATAAATTCGTCCCTTTTTTTTCGGGAAAGAAACTGCACGATTATTGGAGGTGGTTTTTGTTTATTGTTGGAAGGCAGACGATGCGCTGCTTCAACATCTGCATCGTTGATTGCGATGTTTAATCTACGAGCAAGGTTTTTTACAATTTCGTTGCAATTTTCGCTGGGGGTTACACATATGTCGGTAATTTCTAGATTTTTATTGCGGGTGTATTGCTCAAGCCCATTTAGTTTCGATGGTAATTCCTCAATTTGTTGTTCTTTCTTTGCGTTTTCTGCTTTAAGAGTATTAATAGTAGCAGACATGGTTGATATAAGTTTGTTATTAGCGTCTAAACTACTTTTTAAATCGTCGTACTGCTTACTTATAAATTCTGTACTAGTTTTGATGTCGGACATATCTTTTTCAAACATATCCATCTTGTTATGCAAACCCTTCAAGAGACGTAAAATTTCTTCGTTTTGAGGGGTGGTGGTGTGGTTTTCAACATCCTTGCTATCGCTACGGTGGTATGAAAACACCTCATCCTCGTTCTTAGAAGAAGATGCATGTCGCGTCTGCATTTTATTCGTCGTAGTGCAAAATTCAAATACTTGTTCTGCATCAATGATGAATTCACTGCTGTGTAGATGTTGTAGTCTAAATCCTTCTTGCAGTATTTGAAAATTATTTATTAGATAAATCTCTCGACCAGAAATAACAACAATCATTTCAATTGGTAGTCTACTGTGGAAGTTCTCGATAAGAAATAAAAACAAATATTCTTTTGGATAAAGCCGGTTGCAGCAGGCATGTAATTTAGTTGAATTTAAGTATCATTTGAGATTGTATTCTTCTACTACTCACCTTCCACTATCTGTTAGAATTTTTACATCTCTTCTTTCCAGTAAAATTGGGATAGAGTTATCGAATCTACTGCTGTCCAGTATTCTAAAAGATAATTGACTGTTATGGGGGCAAACTCAAAAACGAAATGTAATTGTCTACGTCACAGCATTGCTACGACGCAGAGACTTCATTCCGTGTTGCTTCAAGATTTTTGCTTGCTAGGAGCAACATTCTTTTACGAGGCAATTTTGTTTGGGTGTATTTTAAAATTGCAAGACACTCCGTTAGAATTCGCTTAGCTTCACCCCTTTGTGACGCGTAATAATAAAAGGCGGCCCTTATTTAGAGCTCCCGGCACAATGTTTCAACTAATTTCAGAAAGGGAATGCAATAAAAATGTCACATTAAGCGTGGCTAGTCGTTATTTTCCGATCTCATTCCACTGCTTTGTCGTAAAATGCACAAACGGGCCACCAAGAATGCGTTACACTCGAAACTTACCCATTTCTACATCGCATTTTAGTTTGATTTTTACTTTACTACTTAATTGCGCTTTTAAAGATCTCATTAATCGGGCGCAGTAAAACGAACCGTTAAATTTCGCTTCGCAAAGAGCAATCGAACCCTTTTCGAAATCGGTTTTGTATTGGAAATGAGATTTTTATTATTCCGGCTCTAAGCTCGCTTTATTTGATTAAATTCTTTCATTAATTTGGTCTAAACAAAAAAAAAGCTCGAGCAACTCAAATATTAAACATTGATTTTACTGGTAAATAACGCGATATTCATGAGTAAACAGAAAACAAAATTTTAATCAATTATTCAAAAACTATTTTCTTCTTGTTTCTCTCTTCTTCCGCTATGCCTTTCGGGCGTTAGATATTCTAACTCGCTCCTACATATTCTACGACTTGCCATTCCTTTCACGTTTGCTGATGTGTCTTTCTTTTTTAACTGTTTGGTCTTCTCCTTGTCCTGTGTTTTCTACCTCAAATTCCGACATATTCTTTCTTCTCTAGCTCTTTCTCAACCTCTGGCAATTTTTAGCTCTTTTCATTTGTCTCTGTTTACGCTATTTTGTACAAGCTAAGCCTCCAGGTTTATTATTAAAGTTAATCCATTTACTTAGTGGCTTTGTGTATTGCCCATTTTGATTTATATTTGCTGCTTGTATTTACGTCCTCATACGATCTTTTACGTTCTCCTGAATATTGTTCTTTCTGTGCTTTTTTCTGCTTTTTGCAGTTTGACCAGTTTTGCTTTGATAAAGGTTCGTGTATGCTCAGTATAATAAATCGAGGAAAACTGACCTGTTAGAGGCCTTAGGTTTAACCATTCTGGAGGCACGTGGTAAATGGTCATCGAGTAACGGAAAAGTCAAGCAAAAATATAAAAATATTAATAAAGAAGTAAAAAACGGAACACAACGTAGCAAAGAAAGTGTATAGAAAACCAATAGTACTTGGGAAGCAGAAAGTCAACATATTACACTAAAAAATAGTTTACGACTAGTAATCAAGCCAAAGACGTACTAAGCTAGCGTCAGTGTGATTCTACTCTGAAAGTGTAGAAAGTATGTATTAATAATTTGTTGGGCGCCACTAAGTCATATTCTCGTCCCCTAACTCAAAAAAAGGCGGCCAAGGCGTTGGGATAGAGTCGAAGTCGGGCTGGTTGCCTGAACTTACCTTACCTTTACCCTTCACCTGCTGGTGTTTTAATTTACTCGTCAACTTAACTGCATATGTGTGCACTAAGGACATATAAATACAATGATCCAATAAATGAATTGAGCACAAAATACTACAGGGGAAATATTCAGTAGACAACCGAAACTGGTGCGACATTCAATTTATTCTTACAATGGGAAAAGCTTTAACCGTGATCTCACGGATTACAGGCTGTAATTTATGAACTAATTACTATCTAACCCGTCTGTTAACATTGTCCACTGCTCTTCCTTATGGGGAGAAGTTCAAAACTGGTATCCGTGAGGTGACGTCCTGTAAACACGCATATTAAAAAAGTGTTTAATTCTAAATGCAAAAAGTTTAATGGTTCTAGCTACGAGGGCGAGAGGTATATAACGTGCAGGAAAGAAATGATCTGAATTCTAACATAATTCACTAGTAATAATCCCAACATGGGGGCAACGAGTTTGCAGCTTGAATTAACGCAGTTCAAGGAGCTAGCACCAGTCGTAGGACACGTCTGACTTACGAAGAAGCGCCGTTTTAACAACAGAGCGCAAGATTCTGACCTGGGGAACGTATGACCCACGAAGATATTCGCTTAGATGGCAGAGATACTGCAAAGTGGCATTGAAACTTAACTCACGAAGATGGCAATTCAGCGAAGTCGCAAAAAACACAAGGACCACGTATTCATGTGTTGCGAGAAACGAGTCCAAACACAATCGATTGTTGGAGTCCGTCGGCACTTAATTAGCGACCACGGCACCCTCCAATGGGTATAAACGACTTAGAAGTGGTAAATATCCGGAGAAACAGCGACAAGCCTACACAGTAAGAAAAATATCACTTCAAGCACTATTGCAACGCGTAAAACTACCTAATGGGGATTGGTTCACTAACACACGTCTGGCTTCTTTGTCTGTTTTCAGCCTTTTCCTATCTAAACGGCAACGAACAACCTCCTCCAAGGAGGTAATCAGCGAAAGCGCTAGGCTCCCAAGCAGCCTTCCTGCTTCAGGTCGAGTGGGGAACTGGAGCTGGTCGCTGCGTCGCACCCAGCGCAAACATCCTTATGGTGCGATATTATTGTCTTGGACCTGAAATACCCTGCATTAAAAGATAAAAATAAATGTAAATATCCTGACAAACAAAAGAATGGAAAAATGAAAAATATGAAAAATTGATATAACATTACTATAATAACCATGACAGAATCTACCTACTACTTTCATAAAATGTTTAAAGAGGAGAAAGTCCCCGGAACCAACAGAACTATGAACAAGAAAGAAAACGAACAAAGAGAACTAAAGAAAAACTATAAGGCTACTGGCCGGGATGAGGGAGTGCGAATTAAAGCAATGAGATTTTAAAAAAACTATCTTTAAAGAGTGTATAGGCTAACGTCACATCCCAAAAAAATGGAAATGATTATATATGACCCCAATATATAAAAATTGTGTTAAGGATACATGCAAAATGTATAACTTGATTAGTGTAATAGTAGAGAGGCGGATTATTTTCAAAAATACTAAACAAGAGAGTGACTAAAGGATCAGAAGCATATATTAGTGAGGACCAATATGGTTGCCGGAAAGGACGATTGCGCGTAGATAACATATTCATACTGAGGCAGTTGATCGAAAAAATACTGAAAGTTGTTAAGATTAATAATTAACTGACGACCGGTCAAAAGTCGAAAACCAATCGCAGTAGCGTTGCGTTACACTCCAAGGGGGTACTCCCACGGAACTGGCTTTTACACCTACCTTTTTGGTGTCCTTTCTCCAGTTGCTTAGGCCCTGTACAAAGGAATACATACACAACGCAACAAGAAACTCAATTCTTGTCAGTCACAATAAAGCACAAATAATTGAAATGAAAAACAAAACGTAAATTAAAAATGGGTAATCTATTACCATACTAGTTACAGGCCCGAAGGCAAGTGTTCAGGTAGCAAATGCTACAAATTGGGGCTAGTAAACACATGCAACACAATAAGGGTTGAAGGCCAAGGAAGCGGCACATCCGTTGAGAATACTGGTCACCTAGGTCCCGGAATACGCTGATTTCATTTGCCTAATGGCTCACTACAATTCCCGGAGCCAGGCTACCATAAACTTATGCTGAAGGCTTCTATTTACATTACTTGACGACAATTAGGGCTCGGGCGATTAGCACGCGGCCCACAAATAGCATATACGATAGGTTGAGAGTTCCGAAACTTCGCACGTCACTGTATAATACGCAATTCACTGTTATATTTAATTACTAGTACAATACCTTGATCCATCGCTAGGGCTCCAAGCAACTGTGTTGTTGAAGTGCTGATGCCGGAAGATTTTGACCTGGAGATTCAACGCTCTGGCGATGCTTACAGAAGAGGGTTGCGATAGCAGCTTAGATGCGGCAGGGGTTGATAGACAGGTAGGGACGGTTGACCAGCTTACTCGGGGAGTTGTGGCGGCAAGATCCTTCGAAGAAATAGCAGGGTTGAGCCAAACGATAACTCACAACTGCTCACCCTGTATGTTGATGCTTTGTGTTCGTTCCTGTTGCAAATCCGCCAACATGGGCGAGGAAATGTACACACCGGTACTTGAAACTTTATGTAAACTTGTAACTGCCACAAGTCCGAGGGCACAACACGTCCCTGAGAACTGAAGGGGTTGTTCTTTGTTCTTAAGTTAACTTGCACATCCGTGCGATAGCGAAGCTTAAATTCGACTCTCCCGGGAGGGGAACGCGCTGAACGCAGCGTTAATTTTTATCATTGCGTCATGCGTAAAACTTTCCATCATTGGGCAACTCACTCGAGTGCATAAAGAATCTATTGTTCGAAGTGCTGAATTGCATTGACCAAAATACAGCGTGCAACAAGGCGCGGGGCTTCCCCCGTACATAACGCTCGTCTCGCCGGCGTTGTAATCTGATATTCAAGGCCTCGCCCTTTTAACTTGAGGACTAAATGCAAACTCCATCTACCAGCGATTTATTAAGTCACTTAGCAGAGTTTTGATGCTATGATCATGCGTTACAGCGTCCGCCTCTAGATTGAAGCAAATGCCTTAACTAGGGTACTTTATGCGACAGATGTCGGCACCTGGCCTGCGAGTGCGTCAAACAGTTAGATAATTAAGGAAATATGCCCGATGGCTTGAATTATGCTGCAATATGCGGGAGCAGAATGCGGAATTACACATAGATTTTTAACGGAAATCGGGAGTCTTAACAAAGTATATGAGAGAAAGACACATTTGTTATTCATTGACCTGGAAAAAGCCCAAGATTATTCACTGAGAAGCAAACTGTGGTAAATACTTATAGAAATAGGGCTAAATAGAAAACAATTTATGCTATATATTCTTCAAGCTCATATTCAGTCCTACAGCTCTTGACAAATGTCTCCAGCATAAGCCGGCTTCGTAAAGGGACATGGTCGTTTCGCTGTGTTGTTAGAAAGGGTGTTCGTCAAGGTTGCGACGTGTTTTGGAAGAATGGCATGCGGGTGTTACACCGGATAGAAGGAAAATCTCAAATCTAAAATTCACCGACGACACTACACTGGTAGCGTATGATAAGAAGCTGTAGTAATCCGTCATCATATAGAGATGACAAGATTTGCAACTTTCCAGTTGACTAAAATATGGAAAGATATCAGGAAGATTGTGCTGGTAAATACTCTCATCCTCCCAATATCCTTATATGCTTGTGAAACATGGGCTGTGGAGGAATGTGACTCCTAAGCTCTGGATGTACAGGCAAATGCTTAGCGTTGTATTGACAGTACGTCGAACAAATGCTTCCATCGTCAGGAAATGCATCCTCCTAAAATTTGTCAAACATCGTTTACACAACAATTTTTTCAGTTTTCGGACACATCAGAACAGGAGATGATGTTGAGAGATTGATCGTCCATGGAAAATAAAATTGACGTTTTCCAAAACGTTGGGTTGCAAAGTACGAAGAGAACACAGCAGAAATGAAGATAGGAAATAATGTTCACACCAAGTTCAACATAGAAAAAAATACAGAACAGTGTTGCAACCTCTGCGTAGAATACACGACAGAGCTATGGAAGAAGAATTGTGAACGTACGGGCATCTAGATCATGGCTAGTTATGTATCATCTATACATTTTGTAGACGATCAAATACTAATAGCAAGATAAAGATGATCAATCATAAAGGATAAGAAAATTGAATGAGCTTATTCAGAATGAGAACTGCCGATAATATATTCCTATGCTCCTAAGGAAAAGTAAAACCCTGCACATGGAAGAAAATGAAGAAAGGAAGAGGAAGAATACAAATATCAACAATAAATCAGAGTTGAGCAGGAAGCAGAATGTTGATTAGTATGCAAGGTTATGATAAACGAATTAATCATAGCGAATAATGTAACATACTGAACGAACCTGGACCATAAATAAAACAATAAAATCGAAGCTATTGCCAACAGAAATTGATGCACTCCGCAAAAGTACTAAAAAGTCTTTAAAAGGGGTATATATGAGAGGGCTTGAGATGAACGGGGAAGAAACTGTAGTAGACCGTATACATCAGAAGGGATTAACGTGGTATCGGCATCTCAACCGAATGCCTGAGAAAAGGTGGCTGAAGAAGCTGTCACAAGTGGAAAGAAATAAAAGAAGGCCAGAGAAAAAATAGATGCCCGAGGTCATGGAAGAAAGAAATTTACAGAAAGAAAGACACAAAGAAATAAAGAGGAAGCTATAATAGTGGTGGAAATTCGATAAAAAATAAGTCCACTTTTTGTGTAACAATGTTCAATTGTTTTCTTTCGTTGTGACTTCTGTAAAAGTACTTTGTTAACCTATCTTCGTTTTCAATAGTATTAATCACCAACGCATAGTTTTAAGAAGAGAAATTAAAAACTCTGATCTTACATTTACACGTTTGTCACCCAGCTTGCCACATTGGTTTACTATTTCTCCGCCTAATTATAGTTCACGTTTTACAGTTGAAAAGGAAAAGTAGATTATCTTACGTTATTTTAAGGTATATTATTGTTCGCCTAGAAGCCGGGGTTTTGTTTTAATTTAATTTACTTCACGGTCTCAATTTGTAGTGCATTCTTTAGAGTTTTAATTAGCAGTAACTAATTAGAACTCTAGAAAAGTAGACTTTATTTCTGAAATTAACAGTACAGTTACAATAGCATCCTTATGATACTTTGTATAAAATGTTGTGTCGTCGAACATAGGAACAAGCAATTGCAAGTGATAGCTATGAGAATCATTTTTCGAAGTTCTCCTTGAACTTGAGCACTCCTGTAATTCATTTTTTGTGCATTGTGAGTAATAAACATTACATCAAATAACCTCATGAAAACAGCATTTCTCGCCTTAAATGCCTTCGGGCTATAAAGGCCTGCATTCCAAACTTAATGAGAGTGGTTTCGTTGATTTACGCTTTGGAAGAACTCGAAAACGCCCAAATGCCCAAACCTGCACTTCCATGGCCGAAAGAGTAGGTCAGTTTTTTAATTAATAAATTCCTCACGCGCGAAAAATTGCATTTATATTTAGCACATGGAGAGGGAAATCTGCTAACAAGATCAACATGCCTTCTCATTATAAATTTAATGTGTTGTGTTTATTTTTTGCTTTCGCTTTCACCCTCGCGATTTTAACGCCCTTCTGGCTACCGCCCTAATGGTTTAAAAGCGGGGTTTTCAAGGCAGCTCTGTTTCGATCTGAAACGCTGGAAATGTGAGCTCGATTCGGAATGATAAGATCGCAACAGTCTGACAAAATTAATGGTCGTATTTAATGTACTATGTACTCAGTACATTGAAATTGCCGCTTGACGTATTGATGCGTTTGAAATAAATTTGTATATACAATATGTGTGAAGTATATTGGTTCGGATTGGGTTGGCTTAAATATTAGACAGTTTTAACTACCTAATTTTTATGCAATAATGACGTATTTGGTCCAAACAGTGAGTGATTTTTTCCACTAATGCTCGGTGAGTAGAAAAGCACGCTCTATAAAACATCCTGATTTTACACTAAATAGGTGATACTCTAAGAAAGGGGTCAATACAATTTGTGTAAATGTAAATGTTAAAAAGTACACGTGGAAGCCCGTTAATAATGGAATTAACGAATGTAACGTACTTTATGTACCAATAAATGTCATTCAAATTGAAGCTCGTCGAGTTTATCAGGTTAGGACTTAGAATACATTCCAATTGTGCACACTTATAATCAAATTTTCAATTGTTACTAATGGGGATAAATGGCGTACCACGTCGAGACTTTTGAGTGTTTCCTTAAAAATTATTTCTGAAAGATTGTTATACCACGTCTATTTCTCTGTATTGTATATCTACATCATGGCAAAAATAATGCATTACACACCAAGGGAGAGAAAAGCATATTTTTTCCAAGAGTTAATTGAAGTCCAAGGTAAAGCCCGAGGGTTACAAGTACTATTTTTCACCACCTCGCTAATAAAGACCAGAAGCATGTCAGAATTCTTTTAAACTAGAAAATATATTTCTCGCGGTGTTTTAATGGCCAACACCTCCGACACAAATGAAGCCGAAGCACAAAACAAAAATCTAGTATAATCCCTCACTGCTAAGATAGACTGCTTCAAAAATCCTGGAGGAGACACAACATGAAATGAAACGAATTAAATAATTCCCTATACAAAAAAAATAAACCGTAAAAATAAGTACAATAGTTCATCGCTACACCAATGGCCACGAATACGAGAAAATTAATTTTATCCTGAGAAACTGTAAATATAATGTGACTGCCAAAAAGTCGGCACCAAATTTTCAATTGTTATGTTTTTTAAACTTTTTACTGCAATAATTGGACTTGTCGGAGAATCTATTTTTCAGACAAGCCCCGTGATTTTTACTTAGTCTTACTGGCGTTTTTAGAAATTGTCAAAATTCGAAAAGTGCTATTCTCCGAAAAGTAAGTAAAATTTCAATAAGATTTTCTTAAGGTATGTTAGTTTTAGCTAACTGAACAATCTCAAGAACAGAAAACTACTTTTTGCTTTATCTTTCGCAATAATTGAATTTTTAAATTTTTTCAATGTTTTTCAAAATTTTACATACCCAGACGTAATTGTAAAAGATTTATAATTGGAAAAAACAATCTAAATTTTTAATTATTCCTTTAGATTTTTTATTACTTTCCGAAAAGTAGTATGTTCGCATATTTTTTACGGTTTTGATGCAGGGCAAAGAAATATTTTTCAATGATAATTAATATCTATTTAAATGGCTTCTAAAGCTCTAATCTACCCCTGTTGAATCACTTTAACAAAAAATCCTGTAACTTCTTTTACAATTGTGTAAATAACATTATTTTCCTTTATCTAGTTTACAAGTTCTAACAATTTAGATTTTTTTTTTCAAAATTTTTAGCCAAAATTTATTTACATAGAAAATCACATTTTAAACAAAATGCATTTGTCACAATTATTTTCAAAAAATGTAAAATTTTACAGACAACGGATGTCACGTAACAACTTTTTTGGCCCAATTGTAATGTTTCTCAACCACCTCCGATCGCTAGGTTTTGATTTTTCAGAAAATAATTCTAAATTTACAAATGTTTCCCAGTTGACGCCAAGTTTTTGGCGATCACTGTATAATGCAGAATGTGAAAGTGACAAGTATCTTTCACACAAAAAGATTTCATTAATTATTAAGGGCAAAAACTCACTCAACTATAATAAAAGCGTAAAAAGCAAGAAAAAATTATGATACCAACGAATTAAATTAGAAAATTGTGACAATAATAAAGGAAATATCCCACAAGATTGCACAGTCAAAAATTGTAGGAAATGACAAATTAACGGAACTTACTGAGAAAATTTTAGAAAGGAATACATGCAGTTCAGGTAATTAATAAGAGTATAACAAACACATCGCAAAAGATGTCAAAAATACAAAGCAGAATTAGTTATTAAAATAATAGAAGAAAATTAACGAACAGAAATCTTTAGAAAAGGCACAAAGTGGCTTAAGTAAAACTAGAAAAGTTAAAAATTGACATGTATGATTTATTGATAATAAATGATATTATCATATATAATGCAACTAGTGGGTTCTTGATTATCAAATAATCATTTCTGTTTACATGAGATATATTGTTTGGCAATTACGCGCGTCCAAAGGACGAGCGTGATTGCCTAAAACAGTATATCGAGTGGAAACACAAATAATCTGATAATCAAGAAGACACGAGTTGCATTCGGCTAGATTATATCACGAGTCAATAAAAAAAGTTTGAATAGTGTATTTTAAATATTAAAAGTACAGTTAATGTGGTTGTTATGACCATTGTACTGATAGCAGGTAACGTGATGTTTGTGAAGGCGTGTGATTATCACCTATTAATCAGGAAGGTATGTGATTGTCAGTTGCTATGTACATTATCAAAAGTTAGTACATGCGTATCTATGCATTTTGCCGTTTTTCATTGATTGATGTTAGAGGGAGTGGTATAATCAATACAAAATCATGAAGCGAAGATAAGCCTAGTAGGAGCCTCCTCAGACACTCCAAGCAGCTAGCATAGCTTATCAAGTTATTACAAAGGTTTGTGGGCAACAAAGAGCATTATAATACTCAAATCCAAGCTTAAACAAAAAATATCTTCGCTCAACGCCTTGAGATTGATGATCAAATTAGGCCCGTATACTACCTTAACAAGCAATTGTACAAGGCGAATGCATTCCAAATTTAATTAATACATATATTAAATTAATAGCAGGCAGCAAAGGTCCTGGACTATAAACAATGAATTACAAATTTAATGCTTGAAAATATTTAACAAAGTTGAACGAGCCAGTGCAGGAATCCTGTTATTTTAAAATCATTCCAAACGTGAGTGCGGGTATGTTGTTTGCGTTCTAATGGCCTAGTGGTTTGGAGGCAACATTCATGGTTAGAGACTTATCATCGCTAAAATGCAGCAACCTCATGCGCAGATAAGGTGATAAATAAAAAAACCTTACCTTGTGTTTTCCCAGAGCATAGGTCGGACAGCGGCTGCGCGGCTCTAAACACGCCTCGAGGCAGGAGCCTTCTTCAGGTCCATACGACAGATGTAGAACACTTAGGAGATTACCCCAAATATCGGTTTGATACTGTTAAACCCCATGAGACAAATATTGCAATTCATACCTGCCGGTATAAAACTGCCCTAGAACAAATCTGTGCGCCATCCATAGGAAGCGAACATATACAAATAACCTATCGTAAATACGCTATCTGAAATTCAAAACCATGCTGGCTTTCTCTTCAGCCCGGTCTGTGGTGACCCACTCTTCAAGACGATAGGAAGACGCCCTCAATTCAATTAAAAAAACCCAAAAAGAACCAAAATAAACATACGTAAACATGAAAACTTGCGAAGGCGTTAAAAGAGCTACGATGTAACGGCAAAAATCGATTTTGGCCGTTACACCTTTGAATTGTGTTTATGTGACAAATATCATGACAACAGACATTTATCATAATGGCCATTTAATTATTAGATGTGCCGTACCCAGGGGAGTCTTAAGCAGGAGTGCACGGCACCCGGACGGCAGGTCCTAGTGGGCGGCAGTCAGGATTTTGTTATATAACTGTTTTTTTCTACGACGCCTACTAAAAGTAAGCTTTTTACCAATAGCTTGTCGAACTAAAAATTACATAATATAGATCAGCGTGCTAAAATCAAAGCAGCTGATCTTGAATTTACCTATTTTAAACTGGAAGTAAGGTTATAAAGTTATTATAGTTACTTCTTTCGTTAGAGATAATTTTTTTAAAATAATTAAAGCATTATATAATGAATAAAGGAAAATGCGTACGATTATAATTACCTTTGATAACTAACTTTGACAATTACCGGCTGCAGAAATAGTCACCGGTGCCGGCTACTTATCCACGGGCATTTGTTTTATTATGACATAAATTATAACTGTGAAAAATTAAATTTTTGTTAAATCCATATTTATGGATTAATAACAGTACATTTAAGGTCGCAGAAAAAATATTGTATGCAAACTCATGCTAAAAGTGTTATTGCACGCGACATGTTATGAAAGCCTACGGATTCGTTTTATAATTTTCATGACTCGTGCACTAAGCAGTTACTTACAGCACTTGTATCATAAATAGCTATTATCTACTTTAATGTCAAAATGTGGTCATTATAACACCGAAATCAGTGCTATAATATAGTCCATTATAGAACTGTTTTTTCTATTGTTTTTTTTCATATGATAATCGTCGAAACAGCCTACTTTGTTTCAGGCAACTGACAGATCGCCACATTTATAAAATGTAAAAATTCAAATTTTTATATTATTTTTATGCAAAGTAGATAATAGCTATTTATGCAACAAGTGCTAAAAGTCGACGTTTATGCATGAGACATGAAAATTATGAAACGAAGCCGAAGGCTGAGTTTCATAACATGTCTCGTGCATAAACGACTTTTAGCACGCGTTGCATACAATATTTTATCTACGACCTTAATTTTACCGTTATTAATCTATAAATATCGATTTAACAAAGGTTAGCATCTGCGACTAGAATAACTTTACAATTTCACTCCCAGTTCGAAATTGCAGTTTTATAACCTCACTTCACTTTTAACACTAGAACTAAAAGTAAACAGCTGATTTCTTTAACCACGGTAAACTATAAAACGTCACTTTTAGTGAAACAAGCTAGCGCTAAAAGGCCTACTTTTAGTAGTGGTCGTAGATAAAATAGTATATGAGACTTTGCAGCACTTGTTTCATTCCAAACGAACTCTTGCTACAATAGACTCTCTTATTGAACTAGTATTATAATATACTGTTTTCAAATTCGAAATTCAGAGTTTCCCTCTAACGCTATTGATGGAAATAAAGTGTCGTAAGCAATCAGATAACCTGACTGCGTGACGTGACGCCCAGCAAAACAAAATGACATATTTTAGAACTAATCGTCAATTCAATCGATGTACTGAAGGAAATAAAAACTTTACCGACCTATCTAAAATCTACAGCATCTTCAGTCGATATCTTGAAATACTAGCAACACTGGTTAATAATTCTAAGGTAGGAGAAAAATACTTAGGGCACTAATAATTTCTAATTTTTTAACCTAACTACACTTTTTTGGAATTTGCAATATTCTCTGGCATCTTCGTAAATTTTCCTTTAAGTTTTTGCAGGGAGCCATCTCGGAGCTATATGCTGGATGATCTACTAGCTTAACGAATGCTAATTTTTACATTAAAGTTTGAACGCGCTGGCTTTCCTTGGTGGTCCCAAAAAATCATAGCCATAACCCTGCCTGCAGACTCTTATGTTTGACATATTTGTTTTGAAGAAGGCGAACCCTTAACGACTCACTGCATTGATTCCTGCTTGGTGTCAGGATCTTAATAAAGGACCCAGATGTCATTTCCTATCACTATTATGCACAAAATATCTGGCTATTTTGTCAGTAAATCCAAATTCTTTGAAGAAATCTCTTGACAACGATCTGTCTGTTTAGGGGTCAAACGTCTTGAAACCCATCTGCCTGACACATCGATCATTCCAAGCTTTTCTTGCAAAATGTGTAGGACACTCGTTTCGAATATACTCAATGCCACAGCGATCTCTGCTAACTTAAAAAACGTCGATTTTCATGAACTATCGACCCTACCTTTCTGCATATTTCAAGATTCGCTGCAGTTTTCAGCTGTCTTCGTCTTGGATCGTCTTCTATTGATACACGACTGTGATGGAACTTTTTTGACCAGAAAATATTTGATACAGGCTTGTTCCATTCCCACCGTACACCGCCAGCATCTTTTTATGTATAATTTTCGATCCTTGGCCTTCCAAATTTAGAAGTTTTATTACTCTTCGATGCTCTAATTTAACTAATAGTACGAGAGCCCATGACCAAAATGTTTGTCTCATCGTTTTACAACCAAAACCGTTTAAAATCGATAGATTTGGTTATTCTGATTCCAAAAATACTAATTTCAGACATTTTCCGCTTCACGTCTGACCTGGCCACTTCAAATATATATAAAAAAAATTACCCAACTGTTTCATAGCAATCTGTCTGATTTTCAGAATGTAGTTGAATGATAGATTTTAGATACCGAAAACACAATTTTCAGACACCAGTAGCGTCGCACGTACCCAGGAGACCGTTTGAAACAATTAAAAATGAGGCAAAAAACCCATAGCAAACCGTCTGAAAATTTTGTTTTCAAGGGGACATTGGTCAGTTGATGCGAATAAATCATTTTTCAGAAGAAAGTGTGAGCATCTTATGTGTTGAAACCAATTTGAACGTGTTGAAAATTTTTACCGATTGGTAACATAGCATTCTGTTTGAAAACTGTTGGATATGATGAAAAGAGTTGCCCACATGTAGAAAAAAATGATATCAGACAAATTTAGTGTAGCACCTTACTAATCAGACAGCTTTTCGATAGTCAGAAATCATTAAAAAAATCGTATTGCGGCGTATATATACAAAAGATTTAAAAAAAAATTGAACCAGGCTGCTATGAGACAGGTCGGTTACGATTTTTGACATTTTTGAAAATGCGCTCAGGCCACATGTGACGCGCAAAATGTCTGAAATTAACTTTTTCGTAATAAAATGACGAAACCTATGTACATTTTTAATATCAGACATATTGTGATAAAACCGTCTGCCTATTTTTTTTACATAGCAGAAATCCCCCCCCCCCCCATAAAACTGCGACGTTTCTGACCGGTACTGCCCACCTAGTCGGGTTCAGATTCATCGAATCTAACGATTTTATACGGTTTTGGCCGTAAAACGATGCGACATGGTTTTGGTCGTGGGCTCTCGTACTATAAATTTATCTTTAATGGCAAAGTAGTGAACAAGAAAGCAACTATATGCCACAAATAGATGACATTTTACACAGTAACAATTAAAGCGTAGTATATTAATTACAATACAATGACGTTTGCTGTAATATTAATCGTGAGGGTGAAAGATCATTTTCTAAGTTAAAAAATATTAAAGCAATTAAGATCAAGTATGACACAAGAAAGACTATCAAATGTAGCTATAATAAGTCGACATACTGTAAAAGATTTTCTGGTAAGAAAATCAAGAACAGTTGATTCTGGTTGTTGAATTGTAGCAAATATTACTTTCAATATTGTTATTGCTATTTTTAAGTTATGAAATTGTGCGATTATTAATAAATAAAAATGATTTGTTTATATTAAGAATGCTTCCCTAACCAACTAACTCGAAACGCAGAGGAGGCGGCGGGTAGGCTAAAAACGCCCCTGGATATACGTTAACTATAATGAAAATCCCCTAAGGAGTTTTATTTCCTTAGGGAGTCTTCATGTGTTTCTGTCGCAATTTTTGTAAAAAAAAATACTTCTCGGTGGCTTCTCCGAACCAACACCAGAACATGTTTACTGATCTCCGATTTCAATATCTAATCACTTCTACATTTGTTAAACAAATTATACAATTATATCACTCGACGATATTGTGACATACCAGGCATCTTATGGATCATTTTTTGTAGTATTTGCTTCATTCTTATCTTTTTTCTTTAAAAATTGTGTATATAGCCATTAGACACAGCCAGAAAGTGTTGCGGAGACTAACACTGAGCTCCGAGGATGAAAATCGTTAACTGTATTAGTTTAAGCGTTCGAATGGGCCCTGAAGGGTACGCATTGAGGTCGTTAAGCAAACTACGATTGACGGCAAGAGTTCGATGCCGAACGTAATATCCACGGGGTTCTGAAGGAGCCCGACAGGACTTGCTAGCAACACAGTGCAGCAAAAGCAAGTTACGAGAGTACTGAATAGGCACAGAAAATCTCGGGAAAGTCTGACGGACTTCACCACGAGCGCACAATTCAAAATCTAAATTCTATTAAAATGCACAACATTACCTCTACTCTTTCGTTGAGCTCCAGTGGCACTTAATAGCTACAGGTAGTCGAGCGCTACAGTACAGTAGAAGACCAGATCAGAGTCAGTAACTGAAGGAAATCTTTCATTCAAATAAGAGGGCTCGACACTCGAATGCTGCAGTACGAATAATATCACTACTGCAGGAAATCGCGCATCCAAACAGGAGGGACTCGAATCACGACTGCTCTAGTTATAGGTCAAGGACACCATCTGCTCAAAGATCTGCGCCCCACACTAACAGTTAGAAAGAAACTCTCAAGCTACTACAAATCATCTAAACACGCGATACAAGCGGAAGCTCAAAGAAACGTACCCCAAAGAAAGGCCAATTGCAAAAAATTGCGACAGCTCGCTACGAGATGCTTCTCCAAATCGGCGTAAGAGGAATTGTTAAGTGTTTCATAAAATTGTGCCGCCTCGCTTGCAGTGGCGTATTTACTATGCGCATTCTAGAACTTGAGCGGGCCTTCGCCTCGCCGCTTCACTTACGTTCCTTCTCTCAACGTGGCAGCACGCGAACCGGTCCACACCGCGAAAGCTAATTCTTTGTTTAAATGTTCAAATGTTTGTGTGTTAATTTATGGCAATAAATTACCTACTTTGCTTTCAACGTGTGTATAATTTAGTAAAGAAAATCAATACAGTCCATTAACGTCCAAGGCGAGCTAGCAATCAGGAATTTTCCAAACATAACGGAAAACTGAGAGGCTCCCCAACATTGGTCCTTCGATCCGGATTAGTACGAGCCCGGAAAAGCAGCCTAAATTCGCAGTTGTACAAGGCAAGTAAGTACAACGCAGTTTCAATCGTATTAAATCCGTCCCTAACGAGAGGAAGGAAGACAGCATACGCTGCTATCTGCGTAGGAGCGAGAAAGCCAAACGCCGAGTCTAGCGGCAACAACGTGCAGGTGGGCAGGCAGCTGCCGGCGAGACGGTAGTTCGGGCCACAACAACGAAAAAGGCGGCACACACCAATATCAATGTAAGCCTAATTTCCTTTGTGAGATTTCCTATGCATGAATTTGTGTCTCTGCATGTGCATAATTTCAGCTGCGTATTATTGCGTAAACAAATGGTTTATGAGTCATATAAACATTTTAATTGCGTGAAATGCCAAGCTATTTCGTTTGATTCGTGACTACAATATCCCCTGCATGTTTCATATTGCAGTCGAATCAGTCACAAGTTAATCATCTCGCGTTGTACCAGGGTCGTTTTCTGCGTCGTTAGCGCCAAGATTCTCGCGTCGTTATCAAAGCTGTCTTGCGTTGTAAACAAAATTCCGTACCAGGAGCGTACGAGAGTTAGTTCTATCTGCTAAATTGTTTTAATTTCAACAATTATGGATTCGCTTGTAAGAGTACGAGGCTCAATCAAAGGCAAGGTTACGCGTTTCGCAAATTACGTGCAATCTTTGCAAACAATTCACGATGAAGATCAATTCTTATCTAGCGCTCAGATTATTCAATTGCAAGAAAGATTGAATGATACAGCCACCTTGTTATCAGAATATTATGCGGTTCATGAGCAAATTTTAGAAACCAGTAAGGATGTAGAATCTGAAATGCAACATCAAGTAGAATTTGAAGATTCTTATTATTTTGCAATCTCACAAGCTAAATATTTGATTAATGAATACAACAAGCAGTCTGATGTTGCACCAGATCGTTCTGGATCTCCTAACGGTAGCGTGAGATCAACGCATTCAAACTGCAGCTCGCATTGCAGTAATCGAGCTGTACGCCTTCCTACCATCTCCATTCCCAAATATTCAGGGAACGTGTCAGAGTGGTTGGAATTTCGTGAGATTTTTATTAGTTTAATTCATGAGAAACAAACGCTAACTAATATTCAAAAGCTGCATTACTTAAAGGCTAGTTTACAGGGTGATGCAAGCCAAATTATAAAAAGTTTAGAGTTTACTGCGAGTAATTATACTCTAGCTTGCGATGCATTGTGTAATCGTTACAATGATCCAAAAATTCTGATTTATAACCACCTCAATGCTATTTTTGAACTTGAATCGTGCAGTAAGGAATCTGCAACTAAATTACGTACGATTAGCGATATGTTATTCAAACATTTTACAGCAATCAAATCATTAGCTACCGAAAGCGAGCTTCTTGATGTTGTTATTATTTATGTCGTTTCTAAAAAACTGGACCCCACGACATTCCGTGAATGGGAGGTCCTTAGAAACCGGTCAAGTTCTGACCTGCCTAATCTTGATGAGTTCAAGGAATTTTTACAAAACACAGCAAATCTTCTAGAAACTCTGGAAGTAAAAAATATTAAGCTTGTACCCGAAAAGTCTTCCAAGGTACATTCGAAATCATTTGTGTCAGGTACCCCTTCGTGTCCATTTTGTAAAGGATCTCATCCCTTGTACAAATGCGATAAGTTTGTCAAGCTGTCTTCTCTTGACAGAAATTCAAAGGCAAAAGAGCTCCGTGTATGCTTTAATTGCCTAACTCAGGGTCACCTTTCGAGCCGCTGTAGCTCCAAATATACGTGTAGAAAGTGCAAATCAAGGCACAACACCCTTCTGCATGAGGATAAACCTCAAAATGCTTCTTCTAGCCAACCAGGATCTGCGATGTCGGCAGAAACCCCTGTTGAACTAAATCAATCGATTTCGGCATTCTGTTCGAATGCTTTGCAGGTACTCTTACCTACGGCTACCGCTAAACTCATCGCTGATGATGGTACGCCTCATGTTGTGCGAATCCTGCTGGATTCCGGTTCCCAATCGAACTTCATACGTTCAGATTTGTGTAAAAGGTTGAAGCTTCCAACTCGCGAAGTCAACGTTACTGTTTCTGGCTTAAGTAAAGCTACTTCTCAAATCAAAGCTAGGTGTGATATCAAGCTGCAAGCCCCTCACACCTCGTACAGTATTGGTCTATCCTGTCTTGTTCTCGATGAGATTACAGGTACAACCCCAAGTTTTCGTGTCCAGCGAGACAGTTTCAAGGTTCCTGATAACATCAAGTTATCAGATCTGTCCTACAACCAACCGGGCACCATCGACATTCTGATTGGTTCGCCCATTTTCTGGCAGCTCCTTTGTATTGGACAAATTGGTCTAGGCCCAAATCTTCCCATCCTCCAAAAAACTTGCTTTGGCTGGATTGTTTCTGGCCCTACAGGCCCCCCTTCTGCGTACCCTGTACAGTGCAATCTTAGCACGATCGAGGATGCTTCTGACTCCATTGCTAGGTTTTGGCAACTCGAACATTACCCAGAGGAAAGGGTCCGCACAAATGAAGAGAACGCCTGTGAGGCACATTTCGTGCAAAATACTCAACGAGAAGCGAATGGTCGATTCGTTGTCTCTATCCCTCTCCAGGAACCTGTAGAGGTATTGGGTGATTCATTGCAAATCGCTCAGAAAAGATTCTTATCATTAGAGAAGCGGTTACAAGCGAACCCTGACTTGTCCAATCGCTATTCGAGTTTCATGAATGAATATTCTGAATTAGGTCATATGTCCGTTTCAAACCCTAATTCAAACGAGATATCCTATTATCTACCCCACCACGGAGTCTTAAAAGAGGAAAGCCTGACAACTAAACTCCGAGTTGTATTCAATGGTTCTCAAGCAACCACTTCAGGGCAATCTCTGAACAGTATTCAGATGGTTGGCCCAACCGTGCAACAAGACTTATTTTCCATTCTTGTTCGCTTTCGCAAGCATTTGTTCGCTATATCAGCCGACATCGAAAAGATGTATCGTCAGGTTCTGGTGAATCCTAACCATAGGCCCCTTCAGAGAATCCTTTGGCGATCCTCTCCAACTGAGCCTCTTCTGTCATACGATCTGAATACAGTCACTTATGGCACTGCTTCAGCGTCTTTTCTTGCCATTCGATGTTTGGCCCAATTGGGCATCGAATGTGCAGCTTCAAATCCCGAAGTCTCTCGAGTGATAAAGGAGGACTTCTACGTCGACGACCTTCTGACAGGTGCCGACACTCCTGAGAAAGCGCGTATTATCTGTTCAAACTTGAATCAGATTTTTGATTCAGGGTGTTTCAAATTTAGAAAGTGGATTTCTAATTCTCCCGAAGTTCTCGATGGAATCCCAAATTCCGATTTGCATCCGGGTGTTCTTGATTTCAGTGCACATGAGCACACCAGTACCCTTGGTTTGATTTGGTCCTTCAAAAGCGATCATCTGATGTTCAATATTTCAAATTCTACAAGTAGTAAGGCTACCAAGCGTAGCATCTTGTCTGAAATATCACAGATATTTGACCCGCTGGGTCTGCTAAGTCCATGCACCATGAGTGCCAAGGTTCTTTTGCAACAACTTTGGATGGAAAAGTTGAATTGGGATGAACCCGTTTCCAACGCCATACAAGAAAAATGGTTTACATATCGGCGTGATCTTCTCATGCTCAATGATTTAGCAATTCCTCGTCACGTCCTCTGTCGGCGCGTGATTGAGATA
The DNA here is from genome assembly GCA_940337035.1 of Agriotes lineatus. NCBI lineage: Eukaryota > Metazoa > Arthropoda > Insecta > Coleoptera > Elateridae > Agriotes > Agriotes lineatus. Next base: position 33,250,567 of record OW679199.1, on the reverse strand, counting down.
GAACTCCATGGTTTCTGCGACGCTTCCAACAATGGTTACGGTTCGTCGATATACCTCCGTTCCAAGAATCAGGAAGGGGAAGTACAAGTTCACCTTCTCTGTTCCAAGGCCAAGGTAGCCCCTTTGAAGCCCTTGACAATTCCGAAGCTCGAGCTCTGCGGAGCTGTTCTTCTAAGTAAACTTTCCGTTCAAGTCATAAAGGCACTTGATTTGCCCATATCTAGAATTGGTTTGTGGACAGATTCCACAATAGTGCTAGGATGGTTGAAAACCAGTCCAAATCTTCTTAAAACCTTTGTGTGTAACAGAGTTGCTGATGTTCAGCAACTCACTTCTGATGCCACGTGGAGGCATGTTCCTACCGCGTCAAATCCTGCTGATCTTCTCACTAGGAGAGTCTCTCCTTTAGTTTTAAAAGAATTAAGCCTTTGGTGGCATGGTCCCGCCTGGCTAAGAGAAGGTGAGGCATCTTGGCCTACTTCCAGACATGTTCTTGCTGAGCTTCCAGAATTCAAAAAAGAAGTTCAGAGTTTTTCTGTAACCTCTGTTGAACCATTTCCGTTCAATCAGTATTCAAGTTTGGCTCGCTTACAACGAGTTACAGCTTATTGCTTTCGTTTTTATAACAATGCGCGGACCCCCAAAGCTGATCGCCTTTCTGGACCCCTTTCTACAGATGAACTGCAAGCAACCCTTGTAAGGCTTGCAAGGTTTTCACAACGTGAGTCATTTCCTGACGAATTTAAGCTGTTGTCACAGAACAAGCCTGTGAAACAATCTTCTGCTTTGATATCCTTGAATCCCTTTCTGGATTCCAAGGGACTGCTAAGAGTTGGTGGTAGGCTCCACAACTCTCAATTACCTTTTGACAAGAAGTTTCCTCTAGTGATTTCTGGCAAACATCCATTCGCCAAACTCCTAGTTTCGCATGAGCATCTTCGGCTTCTCCATGCCGGACCTCAAATGCTGTTAGCTAATCTCAGAGAACGATATTGGATCACCTCTGGCAGAAATATAGTCAAGCAAGTGGTTCATCAATGCTTGCGGTGTTTTAGATTTTCTCCTAAGTTAACCAAACCCATAATGGGAGATCTGTCAGCCTCTCGTATTCAATCATCGCCCCCATTTCATACGACTGGTATCGATTATGGTGGACCGTTCATGATAAAGGATCGCAAAGGACGTGGTTCTAAACTAGTCAAGTCCTACCTTTGTCTATTCGTCTGTTTTGTCACAAAAGCAGTGCACCTTGAATTGGTCGCTGACCTTTCTACTGAAGCCTTCTTAATGGCTTTTCGCCGGTTTGTAGCTCGTCGAGGCAAACCGCTCCATGTCTATTCAGACAATGGCACTAACTTTGTCGGCGCTAATTCCGAATTAATCGAATTAGGCAATTTTCTTGCGGAACAAGGCCTTTCTATTTCCGAATCAGTCGCGAGCGACGGAGTAGCTTGGCATTTTATACCCGCGCACAGTCCCCACTTTGGCGGATTGTGGGAGGGCGGAATTAAGTCCTCCAAACATCACATACGGCGCGTTATAGGTAACGCTAGTCTAAATTACGATGAATTTTGCACTTTGCTAGCACAGGTGGAAGCGACCTTAAACTCCCGACCCCTGTCTCCTTTGTCCGCTGATCCAAACGACCTTCAGCCTTTGACTCCTGCTCATTTTCTGATTGGTCGTCCTTTGGTGTCACTGCCTGATCCCAACGTTACTGAGATAGCCGAGTCTCGGCTGTCTAGATACCAAAGAATACAACAGCTCCACCAGAATGTATGGAAAAGATGGAGCAAGGAGTACATCTCAGAACTCCAACAGCGCACCAAATGGCGCACACACCTTTCGGACCTTCAGCCTGGTTCCATGGTCCTCATCAAGGATGACAATCTTCCCCCTCTGAAGTGGAGGTTAGGCCGGGTCACCGAGCTGCACCCTGGCCTTGACGGCGTTACGCGTGTGGCGTCATTGAAAACTGTGTCAGGGATCGTAAAACGATCCTTCGCCAAGCTGTGCCCGCTACCTAGTGTTGTGAACTAGTACGTTTGCGTCTTGCGCAGTATTTCGTAAAGCCCTTTGGCTATCCATTGTTCGGGTTTTCTTGTATTACCTTAAGATCTATGCTTTGTATATGTCTATTTTAGTTACATGTCTTACTCTAGATGTTACATGTCAAATTTGTACTATTGTTATTTGAAAGGTTACCCTTTCCAAGGCGGGCGGTATGTTAAGTGTTTCATAAAATTGTGCCGCCTCGCTTGCAGTGGCGTATTTACTATGCGCATTCTAGAACTTGAGCGGGCCTTCGCCTCGCCGCTTCACTTACGTTCCTTCTGTCAACGTGGCAGCACGCGAACCGGTCCACACCGCGAAAGCTAATTCTTTGTTTAAATGTTCAAATGTTTGTGTGTTAATTTATGGCAATAAATTACCTACTTTGCTTTCAACGTGTGTATAATTTAGTAAAGAAAATCAATACAGTCCATTAACGTCCAAGGCGAGCTAGCAATCAGGAATTTTCCAAACATAACGGAAAACTGAGAGGCTCCCCAACAGGAATTACTCTTCAAAAATCGACCAGAGATGCTTAATCCGCTAATATAGCGAGGGCTAACCCAATATTTCACAGCATAACTTCCCAGAAAGCCTGCCGACTCTTGGGCGACCAAAATAGAAACTAGACTGCTCGAAACCGCGGCACTAACGAAAGAGCCAGCGAAAATTCCAAACGGTCATTTTTATCGCTTTGCGTACAGACAAAAACACCTAAAGGCCGAAATTCAAACTGTGTACCATAGACCCAAAATTCAACCAGGCCGCGCTCATTGACCTCTAAACCTAAATAGACGCATTCTATATGTAACACGCTTTCTTTCTCTCAGTCCCGATTCCCTGCACTAAATGTAGTTGCCACTATGATTCTCTGCGTTGTCTGTCGCCATTTTTCTCTATTTTGGGCATCCTTGATCCGTGTGTGAATTAGTTGGGGAGCATCCAATGTTAACTCCAGTAAACGCCCGATATTCACTCCCTTAAAAGTAGACAATGCGGCGAGTCCAGCAATATCTATGTTTCTATGTTATATTTTAATTGATCAGTTTCTATGGTGCTGAGTTTCCCTGCGTGCGTTTCCAGGCCCTATACATTCCAGCGTACATACATCAAACAAGTAGGCACTCATTCCAAATGTTGAAACCTGTCTAGAGTGCCTGGGTACAGTAACTCGGGGGGTATTTCTAAGCTTGACTATCAGATGACAGCACAAAATTCTACCAATCAGAGCCAGTTACTAGCTCTGCTACCAATCATATGTGACAAAGTAGTGGCGCCATCTGTTAATACTATCGGAAAGTACCCCCCAGGAGCCGTTCAAGGTCATCCAAATCGGTATTTTGACAGTGAGTGTCTCTACTTGTTTGATTCATGTACGCTATACGTTCTAAGTGCCTACATTTAACTCGTGTCGCAGTGGTATATGTGCTCAGGGTTTATTAGTTACATCATCTCTCTTCCCGCACGGTACCTGATTTTCCATATCTGTAAGGTCAGTCGTTATATTCGCACTGCTCGACCCGAAATTGAAACAGCGCCGGTTGTGTATGACGGGGTTATTATCATAACTCTAAGTGTAATACGGGGGGTGATTCCTCTACACTTCTGTATGATAGTACTATAGCCGTCTGGTGCGCATGTAGTCTGAGGTTGAGTCATTCCAAAAATTAATTCCTCTGGTCACATTAGCACCTTAAATCAGTATTAGTGGTTACTGCTGCTCTCCAGTAAGCCTGAAGTTCCGCGGGAGGTATTTAATTTTTGTCCTACCGGGTATGTCACCGGGCGTTTCCTGATTTTCCGCTTGGGGACGCTCCCTTTAGGGGTTACAGGATCCCTTGAGGGGAAACAGCAGTATAACATAATTTTTATTCAGGAAATAAAGCCTACTAATTATTGTATTGGCAGGCCGAATAAGAAAGGGAGGAACAAGAACAATGTATGGTACCACTATTTTATTAGATGGGCCTAGTCAAAAAGTGGAGACTTCCAGGAGGAAGAACAGATACGACAAAGATAACTGGTTAAGACCTAACAACAAAAATAAACAAATAAAATTATTACCGTTCTTAAAAAGCCCTTGAAATTACTTAATGTCCAGCACAATTTGCCATCCTTGGTACCAAACGACAGTGGATTGGCGTTTGCTGCCTTGCGAATAACCACAACTCTTAAAATGATTATGTGAGTAACAGTATCGATTAGAAAGTCATATTAACCATTGGATTAGTACAGAAAAAACACCCTAATAATCTCAATCGGGACGAAGGCTTTTCCCTTCCTTCTATGTGGAAAGTGCTACTTTCTAACTTTACACGTTGAGTTACTGTGCTCTTCTATCCCTTCCCTTGCAAAGGAGTTTCGCCTCTAGCGTGGTTTACACATTGAGTTACCGTGCTTTTTTGCTTTTCCTCCTGATGAAGCCCCTTACGAAAGTGGGCAAAACGTTGAGTTCTTCGACCTGAATAATGACACGGTCCAATACCGGAAATCGTTTGTTAGTTAATGACAATGGCCGTGAAAGCCTCCGGGATCATTGCAGCTTGCATCATCAGAGTCAAATTTGCTCTACGAGCTGGACGACGGCCTAAAGCATTACAACGAACGATCGTCAGCCGGTCACGCACCGCTGACTCAAAATGCATTGGACTTGAACGATCAATCCACATTACGCCGTTCTGCACGCCTGGCATAGAGGACTATAAATTTTATTTGCGCCGTTCTCCAGCACTTAGAGCAACTTTGACTCTGGTGATGCAAGAGTTCACGAGCCACCAAATAACATAACCATTACCCAAACCCTTGCTTGAGTTCGCCAGGTGTTAGGCGCACTAAGCCAACAAATGCTGGGTGTTTATCTACAAAGACGACGCAATCTAAGCCGAAATTTAATTCTAATATTGACAATGAACAGAATATGCAAAAACTCATGTGGGCCAAGAAATGCCGTATTCCAGCTCCAAAGTCGCCGTGGTGATCCGTCAAAACGGTGTAGAGGACAAGCTCCCAAAACGTTGCTTCACCCCCAAAATCACCCTACAGGCATGGGCTAATATGCCATCTTTAACTCAAACATGAGGTGATAAGCCAAAATACCCTTGGTGTTGTGGAGCGACGAATCGCAGCGATCTGCACTGTATTACAGCATGAACTGAAAAGACAAAGGGCCTTGAGATACACAAACACGCTAAAGGCGATTTTACACCTTAACAATGTTACCGTTTCCCACAATCATGAGTAAGGTTTTTACCACAGCAACGAGTTTTATATTTTCATATCATACCCTTAAGACAATGCTGTGTGCTGAGATTTATCATATATAGCTGGAAGTACCCAGAGTAGCCGCGAAAATCACGAAAGCGGAGACAGGCGAATTGCAAATCCCCTTCTTGTCATTGGTGATCAAACTGAGAACTGTACCCAACCCCGCAAATAAACAATGCATACAATATAGCTTCATAAGTAACAATCAGGTGGATCTAGGCCCGAGGAGCGTGCGTGTCAAAGAGTGACCCTCTCATAACCAATTCATTTGTGTTGGGTTGGGATCGTTTATGAAAAAGTTTATAATATCAAGAGATACCAATTCTATTGAGAACCCAACGCTGTTCTGACAAAGTATGGAACAGAGTGCTATATGGCTCGTGTGCTTTTTTGGAGGTAAATCTATTATTGCCGAAACATAAAAACTGGAGCAAACTTGGACATTCTACATTCTATGCAACGCCTTGTATACGTACGTATTGAACATATTGAATTTCCTGTGCTAACATTGTTCTTTTCGAATTGTTTGAGACACAAATTACATAGTTTTAGCAATTAAAGGCGTCGTGGCACGTGTTTCTAACTAGGATTTTTTCAACAAATCACCCTTAATGAAGATTCGTTGCCGACCGATCTTGGATTCGAAGGGTTTAAAGCTAGTTGGGCGTGCATGCACTCACTTCAATTATTTAAAAAACAGAGCTCAAGCAGTTTCTACTTAGGCAGGCTGGAGCGAAGCGTTTTAAATATAAACTAGATTGCCATCTATCCGAGAAATTTGCGGGGGATAAACGAAAGCCCATAAATTTTATATCAGTTGCGCCCGAATTTAATGGCGATTAGTTGGGATTAGGCACTGTTTTCAGTTACAACAACGGTTAATCAATTTATGTAAGCTCCGTACAACCACGCACTACGAGCAGCAAATATCCTCCATTCAGACTCGGATTGTTGCTCGGCCGGGTGTTTAATTTCGCTCTTCCAGCCTAATTCCGCGAGCAAACACAGCCTTTATGTGATTTAAATAACCCTTTAAAAGATTTTTGCCCCCGGCGTTCGGTTTAAATATCTTAAATCGCCGGCCGGAGATCCGTCTACCAAACAGTCCAAATCCGTCCCGATTATTATTTCATAGCGGCGGCATCGGAAGAAGGCTCAGGATGAGCAAATGGATAATCCGAAATGCAAGATAAACAGCGGCCCTCGATCGAACATATATGGAGATGATCGACCGTTGAAACTGAGATATTCTCTGCCTTGTAGCACTCGTTGGGTTCTTTCATCTTCTCTTGCCGGTTTTATTGTGATTTTCCGATGCAAATACTACAATTGATTGAATGGGCAGGCAATAAAGGTCCCCGCTAAGATCAAAAGAGCGCTCACGTAGTCGAGCGTGCCATTTTATTCGGATTTTTATTATTTATTTCTCATGCGATTTCCATATTTTCGGTTCGCCAGCATACGGCAACTGCGGGCGTCCTTTGACTTGTCGCAGAAACCACCCACAGCGGTTGCTGGTATTGGGAAATGGCTTGTATGGAGAGGTCTTTACATATTTCTTATTGCTAAGTAAATGATTTCAGCTTTGGAAGTTAAAATATTGCTGAGAGCTTGTTGAATGCCCTTGTTTAATGCGAGGAATTTTACTTCAGCTTCAGTTGCAGTTTTTTAAAACTGCAGTTAGAAACCGACTTTTTTCTAGTCTACAGCGTGTCTTCGTTCATGACGGTCAATACCTCTTCTAACCACAGATTTTTTAACATGTGCGATTTTTACCGTTCTATCATCATTAATTTTATCTATTGTGTAATATATTGTAATAGCCCCTCGCCGTTTAAATAATATGGGTTTTAAATACAATATAAAATTTATAATTATTAGCAAGGGATACTACACTTTACAAGATGTATTAGTTTCAATTAAGAACCTGCCTGTCAAGCTCAGGGCAATTTAAAAGAATGTAACTTTAATTACCACAAATAAAATGGTTTACTGCTCATTCCTTATTTTATCCATTTGCAATAAAGTAGGGCTTAGCTCCGGTGAACATGAAACAAACTTAGCTCAGGATGTCGGTTCATAAAATTAATAGGAAACTTTATATGACAAATAATTCCTTGTATGACAATTACTCGCAATTATTGGGCAAATGCACAATTTCCATCTGACGTTTAGACAACCTCTAAATTTTACTCAGTAAACAAGATGATCTGTCAGTGCAAACTAGCCTAAAATTGAATTTTAAAACACCGAAATGGCAAGGAAGCATCAGGTAAATACGATTAATACTGTGACGTAGCAACTGCTAAGCTCGTTTGTTTCTAGTGTGACATCGAAACCCACGCGCGATCGTTTTTTATTCTGCATCCGGCCAAAACTTAAAAATGTCGCCTCATCTTGCACTTTCAAAGTACGCTACCTAAATGTCTCGAAGCTGGACGGACCTGGACAACTAGAACCTGGTGGTACACCTCGTAGACAGACTCAATTTGATGCACCCCACCAATTATGGGGCTGCAACAAAGGCTTCCTGTGGAATCCTACCTTAATCGGAGACCTCTCGGACGCTGGATGCACTTCTCAATGACGCTACGGGAATTATGCACTTGGGAATGACATATGTTGGTTGGAATGTCTATACCTACGGACTCCTGAAGGTCCTCTCTACCCGTAGCAGACAATGTTTTAGCTGGGCGATGCTGCTCCCTTACTCGCACTTGGACGAATCTGGCTGCTGGCTAAACTGCCACCTCGGACCTCTTAACACCTGGCAAATTATACCCACAGATGACTTGCACAATGGTGAATCACTTTACACACAACTGGTATAAAAAAACGTTTTCCTTTTAATTTTAAGCAGTAAAATGTGGAGCTCAATCTGCCCCCAACACAAATTTTACAAGCTTGTTTTGTTCTTTTTTTAACAAAAGACTGTCACGTCACTTAGTAACTAGATTTTTAATTTTTATAAAAGAAATTAAGATTGATAACATGTTTGACCTTATGGACTACAGTTTTGATGTCATGGCTTTGCCTAACCACTAAAATTGTCTTTTTCTTGGAATAAATGTCATTACACTTTGCTCTACTTTTAAATCAATTTGGTTTATAATGCACTGATACACTTGGAGTTCCTTTAGCATCTCACTAATTGTCTTTCGATCGGTTGCCTTCCATTTTTCCATTGCTCTTTGCAATAATTAATTTGCTGGCATTGTTTCATTTTCCTTTGAGCTAATTTGCCCTTTGCTGGCTTATACACTTTTAATACATAACGCTCAGATACTCTCTGTTCTTAACAAATCATTCTGTATCATTTTATTCACATTATGTTTGACGTAAATAAGTCCGTCAGTTACAAATTAAATTATATTGGCCTTTCCGAACATTTATCATATCTGAAACTCTGAACGTAACCCTTCTGAAACCTGCTTTATTTCATGCTAACTTCTATCCCTTAAATTATTAGTTACTGCTGCTCACATCAAGTGCACTTATTAATATAAAGTACTGATTATCTTGCAATAAATAAAATATTTAATTCTGTGCTCATGCTGATCTTATTCATTTAGTTAATTAGGCAACCAGAATTGCTGTGGGCAGTAAACAATTACAATATATTCGTTTGCGTAATTATTCCGTTTATTAATAGTGTTGGCTCTGACGTTTATTGAGTGCGTTTATATGACGTAGCTATGTCATTGATTTTAAGAGTTTTTTGAACCAGCAGTCAATGTAAAACATAGATAATATGTTTATAAAAACACGGAAATTTAACATTTTTCATAATACGTTAAAAATACGTTAATATAAAGCGCCTTTTAGATTAGTAGTCAACTCTTAACATCGACATAACATTGCGACAACAACGTCATGTCATTGATTTTAAGTGCTTTTGAGACCAGCAATTAATGTTTAACTTTGACATGACGTTTACAAAAACATGAAAACCTAAAATTTTTCTTACTGCAGTAAAATAACATTAATAACAAACGCCTTTTTTTATCAGTAATTGTTTCTTAATGTCGATATGACTTTGATACAACAATTTGCAGCTTGTGTTACCTTGAGAACTGCTGTAATTTTAAGTAGCAGTTAATTCGTTGTGCAGATACATTTCATGGGATGTCGCGAAGGGGATGTCTGCGGGTGCTAGTACGCTGTAGCCGTTCTCTTCGCCCACTGAAATTACTAATTTTTATGCTTACCTTTGCGAGCGCTGCCCGCTGCGTTTTTGGACGCACAAACAACGGGAAATATTGAATTAGGGGAAAGACACGACTGCTCCCGTAAACACGATTTTCTATGCGCATTGGTTTAAAGGAATGTACAGGTGTTTAAGCTTAGCTAACACAATTTTTCGTGCGCCTCTAGGCGTAGCAGGCCAGGTGTTAAACGTCAGGAAATCACCTCCAGGTAGTCCACACGATCTTCCGTGCGCCTGAACCCTGGACGCGGTGATATCTCTTGGGGAATCTTTGAGCTTAGTCTACACGATCTTTCGTGCGTCTTTGGTTTAACGAGCCAGGCGTTAAGTATCAGGAAAGCACCTCCAGGTAGTTAACACGATCTTCCGTGCCCCTGAACCCTGAACGTGGCAGCATCTCTTGGGGAATATCTGAGCTTAGTCAACACGCCCTTCCGTGCGTCTTTCACTTAGCGATCTAGGTGTTAGGTAAGAAGGGGTACTCCCAGCATAGTCAACACGATTTTCCGTTCGCCCCTGGCCTTTGGCTAAAGACAGTTCGACTAATCCAAGCAGGAAGGGAGGTTTTAGGTCAGGTTAAGGTTCTCAGGCAGTTCAATTTCTTAGGAAGAAACTAGGATTAGAACTTATCAACGCGATTGTCCCAGGTGATAGTTAGTGGACGCTGGTCTTCTCGAGTTTTGGACTGGCAGCTTCTCGCTTATCAGGATTAAGCAAAGATGGAGACGACTAATGGAGACTTTGGGCCCCAAAGTGGCTTCCGGCTGCAGCTAGATTGAAGTCTTCTCCGGTTTTGGGTGCGAGTCTGGGAGGAGCGGATTAACCCTTAAGTACTAACCTTACCTCTGAGAGACGGAAATGTTCGAAGCGCATGTAATATTTTCCCCTCCAGGTAAGATTTATGGTTGATTCTTCATCTATCTTCAAACTACCTAAAAATAACTCAGTTTTTCAAATTTTGCTGCGGGGGATGTTTTGTGCTGAAGTTATTTGTATTTAAAAATAAATACCATCTCAGAGACGTGACGTTAGTTTACACGCTACTACTTTTGCATGATGGATCAAAAACCAACTTGCTCAAATACGGTTAGATCAACAGACAGTTGCTTGAGCAGCAAGTGTTCCAGTAGCATAATGAATTAGACAGTGAGGACGTAACGGAGAACATAATATTGATGACTATTCAATTCACCTGTCATCTGTCAAAACGCAACCAATGAAAATTCAGAATTCTGACGTTTCTTGACCAATCAAAAAAATATCAGTGGATATATCTTCCTAGAAGGTATTCAAGTGACTATTTTTAACAAATGCGATTTTTATTAGAAAAAGTCAATATTAGTGTTCTGTTACTATAGAAATTGCGTAGTTTGTTGCTAGATTTACTGAAAACTAATTTGAAAAGGTAGTTTGGTTCATTAAATAGTCCCTCGAATACCATTCTTAGTCAAAGTTAAGTAGATTATTTTTGCGGTGGTATCACTACTCATGTCCATTGCGCTTGGGATTAGGACTCGTGCTGTCGCACTCGTCCTAATCGTACCAAGCGCAATGGACATTCGTGACACCACCACAAAAATAGTCGACATAACTTTGACTACTCATCGTATTATAAGTGAAAATTCTTCTATACTTAGTGACCCTAATGTCACTTGCACTAATTCTGTATAGTGTTGGGTGGTGTGAATTTTTATAAGTATTTTTTTCTCACTTTTTTTAGTTAAGTTGTGTTAGAATACCATTGTCTGTTGAAATATGTTTGCTGATGATAAAAAAATTATAAAAAATTGCCTTTTTCTGTAATTAAGTTAACACATACAAATTTAAACACGATTTTCTATTTGACTCTGTAAATGCTAATATTTTTATGAATTTATATTTTTTATGTGATTAAAATACGCTTGATACATCATTGCATAGTAGTTTATGTTTTAAAGAAATTTAGTAATAAATTCTTAATAACTATATGACCGTCTCTTAGACGTCATGTTAGTACTAATGCACCACAACAGACACGTTAGTACTTGAAGGTTAAGTGAGTGGAAGAGACTGGCCGGACATCGCTCTCTTATACTGGTTCGAGGCCTCCTTCCACGTCACTTATCGAGGGAAATCTAAGTGGGGCAAACAGGGAGGTTGCGAGGACCAGCGTATTGCTGATGGCTTCCATCTTAAACACTTGGTGGCTTTATGTAACCTCTTGTGGGTCTCATATGTATTCGTCTTGCATCTTGTCGCGAATGGATCGCTCTTGGGGCTGACACAAAAATGCTAGTGGTAATTAAGACGTTTTCAAACAATTTGCAGCAACGCGAAACGTCACACGTTCAGGTGATTGGATTTCCGATATTATCAAGACCATATTTTTTATATTCCTTGATAAGCGTTCGAGCAATCGTATATATCCTTACTCTACTATCGCCTGATAATCTGCAGAGTGCATAAAGCACCATGCGCTAAAGCAACACCCATTCCTTTACATCTGACAGTTTAAAGTTTGCTGTATTTGAACTCTGAAGCTCTTTCTCTGAGGTCGTCCCCTCATGACTGAGAATGGTGATTATCTGGAAGAGTTCGTTGATTGACTAGTTGTCTACATGTGTTGCGATTTTTCCCAGCATGCAAAACCAAGTGGAGAGGAATATTTTCAGCTTCCTTGAGTTTTAATGGGAGATCTACCTCTGGCTAGTTTTCATTTTGTTTTGCCCAATATGTGTGCTTTTCAAGGTTGTCATCATTTTTCCTTGCAATATGTCCATAGAGTGGTGTAGGAGCCGTTGTAGATATATGGTGTATAAGCGATCTTTTATTATATTTGAACCTGAATGTCAAATTGTAACACGACAACTTTTTCACGGTTATTTATGCTCGTACGTTTTAATTAATTTTGCCATTTTCTATTGCCAGGTAGCTCAATAGCAATGAGATATTATTGTTTTGTTTATCTCAGTGTATAGCTAAGGAAAGGTGTTGTTGTAATGAACCCGGAAGTTGACCCGGAACTCGTGCTAATCCGTAAATAATATAGTTACAAAATTGTAATAGAATGAAAGCCAATTTTTTACATACAAATGAACAGCACTTGCTGGTACTATAGTTAAGCTAAACAAAGAAGCAGATAGCTTTTTCTACCAAGCATTTATGGTGACAGTCTACTAAGCAGTTTTGTTTAAGAGACGTACAGAACAATAGGTAATAAAGCGAGCAAGCTGACTTCGGTGACTCATACAGATCCGGGCTCGTATAGCTGCTCGTGAATAATAGAATCCGGCATAAATCACCCACCATAAGTGATGACCAGTTGATTAATAACTTGAATCTGTCTCTCGCAGGTATCTCCGGTGATGCTTTTACTACTACATCACTTGAGGGCGCATATGATTTCTCTGTCGCTGTACTGAACCTATGAGTCGAATAATAATGTCGACAGGACGTAGGCGTGTCGTAACTCTTCGTGAGGTTAACAAGCCACTATTGCGATACTTCTTTGTTTTAGGAGTTCCCTAAGAAAATGTAGGCACTGTTATCATTAACTGACGCTTGGTCACACCCTGTAAACGAAGAGGACCCTGCGTGATAGGTGAATGTCTACCTGCAGACTGCAGAGTGTCTTAAACACATATTGCTTCCAACACAACGGTGTGCAATTCGTTGTAACCTAAACTGAGCACATGTTTATCGAAATCAAACTTACTCTGTTCAATCTTTCTTCTTCATGGTTTGTAACAACATTTACAGTGGGTTGATATAATAATACTGCTACGATATATTATTTAGATTATCATGTAGATTTATCGAGTCATCAATCATCTGTATTAGTTTGTCGTACTGCCACATATCTTCATTTTTCTTATATTCGTCTAATCTTTATAATTATTGTTTACAACGACATCATTAGACTGTTAAACTCGTTGGTTCTGAAGATGTTTCTGATGAAGGTTGCCAGGTAGCCGGTCGTAGGGTCGAAGTTCTATGACGATTCAATTAAGAATAAAATGCTAGGCAACTGACTGTCGGTGGCTTAGCAATGGATTTCAATGTAACGTAAAAAGTTACGTTGTGAATGTGCAAATTGAAATAATATCATAGATTAATTAACTTATTACAAAAAATGCGCTTAAGACGATGAATTGGTTATAAAGGAGGTAAAACGAAGCCTTATGTGTCAGCAGATTTGCAGAAACATTAAGAGTGCGATCGTTTACTTCGTTTGAATGATTCGACTTTGACTGTACCAGCTTTAGCCAACGACCGTAATCGAGATTTCGTAGTATATGAGTCCGGGTATAACATGACAATTCGAAATAAGATCCTGAATTAAATGATTAAGGATGTTTTTAGATACGAGTGCCTCGTCGTAGCCACGCACCTTACAGCTTCAAAGCTCACTTGACAAATGAGAACGCCTCGTCGACGTGGAAAACTCTAGTCTTTAATACATTTACGTTTCAAATGGAAGAAAAGCCAGAAGAATAGAAATCTCAACCTCAAAATCTCAATCAATTGTGAACCAATAGTAGAGAAAAACCTTGTAAATGAAATAGATTGTGAATGAATCTTTTGAAGATGCCATATTGGAATCTAATGCTTGCAATCTTTGGAACTTAACAATATTAATGGAAACAGTACAAGGTTTAAATGTAATAAAAGCTTGAAAACAAATAGTTTTACATATCTACAGTGGTTAACAATCGAATTATCCTATTTGCATAATAAATTATTCTGCAGGACTTGCAAGTTGTTTTTATCAAAAAGTGGATGTCTCCAGTATATGAATATGCAAAATTTAAAAAATGTAAAAATAATTAGTGATGACAATGAGCCGTCGACGTATCTCAAGTAATTTGGAATAGTTCCAGAACTGTGTCTGGCAATTATTGTGTTGCAAATGTTATTTTGTCGGTCGTTACTGCATTAAATCGTTCGCAGCGTCACCTTTTTGTCCGATGTGACGTACTGGTTCGAGGAAATCCCCTTTTCAAAGCATGGCATCGACACTGGAACGGTGTCATTGATTTGTGGCTCCCGGCCGATTTTTCTGCTTGATCTGTACTGTAAAACTAATTATGAAACAACTCGTATCATGGTGTCACTTCGCTAAAGTAATAATCATATACTTCGTCGTTCCACAGACATGGGTAGCACATAATGAAACGGATAACATCATGCTCAGGAAATTGGGCTGTAATCTTGTTGTTCGGTCATCGCGGCCCCTAGAGTTGAACCCATTGCAATTTCTATGAGAATAATTGTGTTAAAATGCAGTAATATCTCGTAAACAGTTGGCGCGAATGAAATAAAGAGTAAGGTTAATGTAGTTGGTCGAGTCAATGATTCATTAATTAGGCATTGCGTGGTTGCGTTAGCCTTTAATTCATTCTTTGAGCGTTTAAAAAACCATTTCTTATTTAATTGTCTTATGAAATTGCTTATTTAACTATGATAATTTATTATTTTTAATGGTAAGAGATGTTGAATATGCCAACTTTATAAAAACAGTCACTTTTCTAATTGCACTATTTGAAAATGTTTCTTTAAATGTTGCGCAATCCCTTTCCTCAGTAATGAAGACGTCTACAAATTATTTACTTATCTGCTTTCAATATATATAATTGAAACTCAAATTCTACAGATTGGTGTACCAGAGTAGCAGTAAATACCCCTTCGTATATAACAAATGATCAGATACATACCACCTATTAAATATTTAAAAACTTGTGGAAAATACTAGTCAATAACAAGTAAAACGTGCTGGCGAGAAAACATTTTGAGCAGGAAACTAACATTCTGATTTATGTTACCAAAAGTTCATAAGAAATATTAACATTTGCACACTGGGAAGAAGCGGTGAAGCTGAAGTTCGAAACTACAAATGAATTTCACAGTGGTGAAAACTAGGGAAAACGTTTACGTATAAATATGTAGCGTGAAAAATTATAAATCAAAAATTGTCAACTAATTTTCCAGTCCTTCGTATAATGCGGCTCTTTTTACTTAGACATATATTCTACTGTACTATGAATTTGTATTGCCCTTTGTTTGCTAGTTTAAACAGTCGTAGAAACAAAACTTGATTTAACTCTCAGAATGGCTACGAGTGAGTCAAAATTGCTCTGGCTGGCCCGCTCGTTGTCGCCTAAAATGCTGAAATTGTACATGCAAACACTGCCAGCAAAAAAAAGATCAACAGTTTATATACAAAGATATATAATCTGTTAAAGAAACACATACATGGAAGTACATAAAAGATTATAAAACGCTATACGTTATCAGCCATGAATTATTACTGTTTTAAACATATACGTGCTAAATGCTAATTCTACTTGCGTTAAGATATCTATTAAATTTAGGTGAGCCTTATATTTAATTAGAGACTAGACTCCAAACAAAAACCGCGTTAAAATGTCTTCGAGTCTCAACAACAAAACCCTGAAGACGGGCTTGGTTATTTTCAAACCGCACGTTTAGCTATTTGCTGATGCATACGTTTTAGCTCCCACTAATAATGCTTCATTTAAAAGTGACGCCAAGCTGTATTCACTTCGTGCCCTTTCCCAGGCGTCGCAAGATTACATCATTCGGTATTAAGCTTCCGGTTTCCTCAATTTCACTGGTTCGTACAGTAAGTGGAGGTAGTTAATTATAGTAACTAACCTAGCTTTAGTATTTCTGCCAGATTAGCCCGTGGTCAGCGCTGTGTGCTCCTGTGAAGCCAAAATTGCAGTTTCTAGCTGTGTCGACGGGGAAACCTCACGGTTACTTCCAATGTGACGGTTCGTTCTTGAAAACTGCGCCTCAGCTTGAGATGCAATAGATGTAGGCTGCTTGTTAACGCAAATCCACACAGGCACTTGTTTATGCACTTAATTCACAAGCGTAACGTCCTTTCGGTAATGGGCGCAACGCTTCGGTCGCTTACTCAAGCGCGACTGTCTCCCCCGCTGTCCTTTACGCCAGCCACAGTTGCAGTTATTCATAAATGCAACGCTGCGATCAGCCATGATGCACATACGAAATTTACAATACGTTTTAAGCTAATTCATACAAAGGAATACGGTTCAGTTTATTACTAGCAGGATAATGGTTAAATATCAAAGTTATGGATTATACTCGTGACAAATCATAATAGCGAAATATTAAATACAATAAAATAATTGAAAGCCGTAACGTTCTGACTACATGATAATTAATTTATAAATGTCCTTTCTATGGTAACAGTATGATTAATTATTGGTCGATTTATATATAATATTGCAGGGGAAGCCTTGCAACCATTTTAAAGGTTGCTCAACTAGTTGGTGGAAAGGGGGAGGGGCTCCTAAGTCGAAAGAACATAGACTCGTTCCCGATAGCCAAAATAATAGTAGATACGAGGACCAATTCTTGTTATGTAATTGGCTCTACCTGACATTAGTCAGCCGGTGATGCAATGGGGATTTCACCACAAAAACACGTACTGCATTTGGTTCACATATAAACAAACAATCATTAAGCAATACACCAAATAAGTATATTTATCATTAGACACAGCTGCAAGTACTGAGAACCGCAATAAACACCCTTACAGCCAGTCTTATAAAGGCCACTAATCTGACGTTAACTTTAATTCGCTGTTAAAGCAAACAAAAGCACATCAAAACGTTAGTGCTTATGACATATTATACATTAGTAAACAAATTTTGATGCGCTTTTGTTTATTTTAACAGCGAATTAAAGTTAACATCAGATTAGTGGTCTTTATAAGACTGGCTGTATATCTGTCTGTACGCGTCACATCACGGCTGTATACAAATTACGGCAGTCAGTGTCGGCCTAATGACAAGTCAGTCACCGATTGCAAATACCGATCTACACACCGTAAGATTCTAGTCCGTTAAGCAGTCAACTTCTAAAATATTTCAAACATGCACTTATGCTGTCAATTAAAAATTGGCGGTAATTTATTGCATGCATTATAAAAACACTTAAAGCAGATGGCCTTAACTCAAAGCAGTACTTCAGCGACGGTAGGAAGTGTGAGGCGAGGCCGGGTAAATTTCGGATAGAGCGAAGAAATGGGTTGGCACTAACTGAGCCATCTTTGTCTGACGGAAGTTTTTTTCGAACAGGACAGGCTCCTGTTCGAAAAAGCGAGAAGATAGCTGCAGCTCAGGGCGTCGATATAAGGCAATGGTGACGGAGCCAATGAAGCGGTTGCAAAACCCAATGTAATATCTAAATGAAGTTCTCTGATACCCCAACTAGACGAGAACAGAACTTAACAGATCAAGTTACGTCTGAAAAGCTTCTAGATCCAGCTAAGATTCCAAATTTGTCAGAAAGGCCTTAAAAATTACACTTCAAACCACATCCTAACGTGACGGTAGGTTCCTGGCTTCTGAATTGTGCCCCTCGGGTTGCAACTCGCATGAGGGTCAACGAAATTTTCCCTTCCGCCGGCATAAGGCCAGTGGCGGCGTCAATCTAATATTCAGGCGCTAAAATATATTAAATATAATCAAGTCCAACCCTATAGCCCCAAAGTAAGTTGATTTAAATCAATGTATGGTGTCTGGAGTGCCTTGTTAGTAATCGGATAATTCATCAGAAAAAGAGAACCATTTTTTTATTTTGACGTAAAATAATTGATTTTCAGCCAGTGTCATGAGTCTTGTCCAGAATTCGCAAAATTACAGATAATTTCATATACTAAAAACGAGTGTATTTGAATATAGTAATAATAAGGTACTTGCAAACTTGAACACGCTGTACTTGAGAAACGCAGAGACACGCAGTCTACTTAAACACCCTGTATATTTGAATCTATCTATTTTTGAAGTATTTTCATTTTGTCATAATGATGTACGAAATTTCTGCAGATTTCGTTTCTTAAACTTCCTTTGGGCCTTTGGCCGAAGTAAAAATTATTAGCAGACAAATATTTGTCTCTTCTCAAATTCGAGTTTCTGCATTTGTTAAATCTCTTCGCAAGTGACCGTATAAAGCCTAGAAAAGTTACCTACTAATTCTAGGATTTTGAAGTGTTTAATAGTAGAAGTTTATATGGTTTTCATTGAAATATATCGAACGAAATTGATAGAAAATTAATTTAGAAATATAAACCTGTGAGTGCATGTGAAATCAAGTGAATTACAGGTACAAAAATAACAAAAACGTCTAGATATGGTACTTGTATTTAAAATTTAGTAAATTAATTATTTCAATAAAAGTTGTAGTGGATTTGTTAATTTTCATAGATTATTTATTGTCTCTACTGTATTTTAATATAGGTACGTATGTGCAATTAAATGTCTCTGTTAAACCCCAACATGCGATTTCTCTTCTTCTTTCTCGTTGTCTGAACAGAAGACAAACGTTAAGGGTTATGTTGTTATATTTAACAATAGGGGTGAGTGAAGAATGTTCGATTATTATTTGTTCAGATCAGGCTTTGGTCGCTGTAGAGCTTTTTAAACCAGACCTTGAAACCTGGAGATGATATCAAAATATCAAGCTTCTCGATTATTGTTTAGGGGTGAGGTCCAATTGTGAACCAACCTTCTCTAAAATAGGGCGACACCAATACTCAAGTTTTAATTTTAAATTCTATAAAAATAAATGTATGGTGTGCTATTTCCCAAAATGCAGTAATTAGTGCACATTTATTTACGTATAATTGTGTTAAACAACATATAGTTACGTTGAAAATTTTCCTGTGTGAAAGTTCAGGTATTTTATTTTATTTATATCCTACCGGTACATTAATTGAAATTAATGACTCTATTTTAAGGTATCTTAGATACAAAATAACGCTCCAGGGCAATTATTTTCTTCATAAGAACACTAGGGTTATTATGAAGAATTAACAGTATTTGTTTCCATGGATATGCACCACTGTCACAATGAAAATTAATGACAGCTTAGCTAATGTCACAAATCTAACTTAGATCAGCTAACTAGATCAATCTTAAATACTATATCATAGTAATTATATGAATTGAATATGAATATGAATTAGGTAAGAAAATTGGTAGGACATAAAACATTGAAGGCACCACGGGCATTATGAGCTAAGAGCCCGCGATTGTTGTACACACCTCGGGCCAAAGGCCCTCGGTTAGTACACTAACAATCTTGGGCTCTTATTTTACTCATAATGCCCTTAGTACCTTAATAACTATTAATGCATTTTCAACAGGATCGCTATCCGATTCTCGTATTGTTATTGTTAACTGGCTAGCTAAATTATTGAAAGATTGTATAGAAGATAACATAACTTTATTAACAATTGAATAAATTCACAGCTCTGCACCTTCGAATCAAAAGTGTGTAATTCTATTTTTTTGCAAATAGTGGCTAGTGTAAAATTGACAGCTGAAAGCAAGATAGTCCGCATTGGTTGTTTTAATATGTATGGTAATTGTCAGCAAATGTTTTGTGATTATTAACAAAGAAAAGTACTTCACAAAATTTCTATTAAAAGAACCCTGGACATGGAACTAAAAACACCGTGTCAGTTCTATTTTCCATTTTTACCTTCGCATTGGATTAGCTTAATTTCGTGTTTTTAAATTTTATTGGAGAAATTTCAGAAACATTCAATCATATATTTCGAGACCCTAGAGAACAGTAAATAGAAATCTTAGTTTTGCTTTACAGAACAGTTGAAAAGTCGAAAAATAGTAGTAAAAAATAAAACATAAAACTAAGTAGGGGTAAATGAAATCGTTAAGTAACTCATCATAATATGAGCTTTTTAACGCCCTACGAAGTAAATATGATCGACATCTTATAAAACACAATGTATTATCACAAAGAGTATGCACACATTATTAAGATATATGCCTCGCCATAATGCTCTTATAATGGGAAAACGCACTTCCAAGTCCACATTACATGGCAGAATTCATAGTGCATGAACGACTTTTCATAGAAATAGCGGATGTTTCAAGAGTTTCTGAGGGTTTCATAATACATTTCGTTCAAAATCGCAAAAGAACTCTTGAGAAAATCGCAATCATTCACGATCAAGAATTACGTATATGTAGAAATATGATTACAATATTCGTGATGAAACATTTCGCGAAAATGTATATAAAGTCGACGTATCCATATATCAAATATACCGATGTAGCCACTATACTGTTACTTGTTGCCTGTATCGAATATATCGATGACTGATATATTTATGAATCGATGTCAGATTTATTCAAGTATTTTCAGGATTCTGAATTCTGTTTATTCGATATATCGATATTTACATTGATAACGATATATGGGCATTTTCAGAATCCCATTCTGTGGATATATCCATATTTATATCGATTAATCTGAAACAGTTCCAGCCCTGCTTCAAATTGAGTCTACAAGCCACCTTAAGTATAATGAGTATATAATAACTATATATGTATATCTATATATCAATAATGGGCATTTTCAGAATCTTATATCGTTCACTTGATATATCAATATTTATATTGATTAATTGGAAATAATCCCAGCCTTATGCCTGATTAATAGGCTAAAGTAGACTTTGTTATAAAGTTGTAAAGCGCGTTTTTGTGTTACATGGCATCTCCTGTATGACGATATCAATATACAGCGATATATGGGCATTTTCAGAATTCTGTATGATATATGATATACCAATTTTTATTATGATTGATTGGGAATAATCCCAGCCTTATTGCTGATTAATAGGCTAAAATCCACTTTGTTATATAGTCGAAAGTCGATTTGTTATGCTACACTTTAGGTATGACTATAATCGTTATATGGATACAATGATATAACGGTATTTTCAGAAATAATCATTTATTCGATATATCACTATTTATATTCATTAATCTGTAAAAATCCCTCACTCCACTTACTCGATTAAAATCGACTTTGTCGTATAGCTGAAAATCGATTTTTTTCTGCCTACATCCTACAGGCTACCCTAAGTATAACGATTATGTAACGTTCATTCGATATATCAGTATTTATTTTAATTGCTCGGATCTATTTCTGATTAATAGCTTAAAATTGTTACGTAGCTGAAAGTGGATTTTGTATGTCTACCCTATACAGCCCACTTTAGGTACGATTACATAATCGTTATGTCCATACAATGATATATCGATATTTTCAAAATCTTGTATCGTTTATTCGCACTATTTATATTTATTAATCTGTAACAATCCGTCGTCCGGTTAACCGATTAAAATAAACTTTTGTGATGTAGCTGAAAATCGAAGTTTTTTGTCTACAGTCCACAGGCTACCCTATAGAGGGTGAGCCATAATTAAGTATAAAAAAATGTACCAAAGCTTCTATATTGTCTATACCAGGTGGGTGGTCATACCTCTGAACATAGGCAATTTACATGGCTTATCACGGTTATGCATATTCCTGCTCACCATTTTTGTGGAAAAAAATGGTAGTGGTACTAAATTAAAGAGAATGATTTTCCGCGTCGTTTAGTATTAAAAACTGATTGAATAATGTTAATTGTGCATAAAAATATTAATTTTAAAGTTTAGGTATACTCAAATATAAATGAGGGAAATATCTAAATATTAAAATTAATATTTTTATGCACAATTAACATTATCCAATAAGTTTTTAATACTAAACGACGCGGAAAGTTATTCTCTTTAATTTAGTACCAATACCATTTTTTCCCATAAAAATTGTGAGCAGGAATATGCATAACCGTGATAAGCCATGTAAATTGCCTATGTTCAGAGGTATGACCAACCACCCGGTATAGTACAAAGTCGATTCTTTCTGTCTACAGGCCACTTTAAGCGTGGCAATTATATAACGATATAATATGTATTGTAATAATCCCGCCTAATAAAGTATATAATAGTTTTTTAATAAAATAATTAATGGCAAGGTATACTACACTTTATAAAATTGTATTCGATTCCATTACGAACCCGCCTGTCAAACTCAGGGTAAATTAAAAGAGTGTAATTTATTACCACAACTAAATGGTTTATTGCTCATTCTTTATTTTATCTATCCGCAATAAATTCGAGCTTAGCTCCGTAGAACATGAGACAAATTTGGTTCAGGGTGTAGGTTCATAAAGTTAAGAAAAACTTCGTATGACAAATAACACGTTGTATGACAAATACTCTCAAATATTCCGGACAAATGCACAATTTCCATCTGACGTCTAAATAACCTCTAAATTTGACTCAGGAAACACGATGATCTTCCAGTGCAAAAACAGCATTAAATTGAATTTTTAAACACCAAATGGCAAGCAAGCATCAGGTAATGATTAATACTGTGACGTAGCAACTGCTAAACTCGTTTTTGTTTCTGTATTATTTTATTCACATTATGTCTGACATAAATAAACTCAAATCCGTCAATTACAAATTAAATTGCATTGGCCCTTCCGAACATTTATCATATCTGAAACTGTGAACGTAACCCTTCTGTAACCTGCTTTATTTGATGCTAACTTTTATCCCTCAAATTATTAGTTACTGCTGCTCACATCAAGTGCACTTATTAATGTACAGTACTGATTATCTTGCAATAAATAAAATATTTAATTCTGTGCTCATTTTGATCTTATTCATCTAGTTACTTAGGCAATCAGAATTGCTACGGACAGTGAACCATTACAATATATCGATACAGCGCTATATAGGCATTTTCAGAATTCTGTATGCAGCATTTGATATATCGATATTTATATTAATTGATCGAGAATAATCCCGGCCTTGTTTCCGATTAATAAACTCAAATCGACTTTATTATATAGTTGAAAGTCGATTTTTTTCTGTCTATAGTATAGATATAGAAGCCACCTTAGGTATGACTAGGCAGAATGTAAACGGAAATGCCGTACATAGGGAAAATGGGATGTTAAAAATTACGAAGGATCAACTATATCTGTGATCCTATAAAATAGCAACGTTGTTTGTTTTACCTTGCTAATGGTTAATTAAGCTTTGTTACATAATAGTATATTACATTACAAGGCATGAAAGTGATACTTCACAAATGAGGAGGTTCGTTGAAGAATACGAGGACGCAAAGCGTCCGAGTACTTCTTCAAAGCCTCCAAGTGAAGCATGGACACTTTCATGCTGTGTAATATATTTTTTTTCTGAAATCTCTTTAAAAATTTAAAAATAGAATTCTATCGCATAAGGCGCATGGTGAAGGTGACCGGTCACCTAGGTAAAGTAAAAATGACTAGTCTTGCAAAAATCTCAAAAGTGACAAGTCTTGCAAAGTGACACTTTCTAGATCAAATTGAGTCTTGACATGGCCCGCTTTCTTGACGATTTCAGGAAAAATAAATTTAAAAAGTAAAACTTTTATAAATAGTAATTTTTGTGACACAGATTTGCTCAGAAATAATTATACTTCAAAGATAAATTCGCCAAAACGTCAAAACAAACAGAATGTGTATACTGTTATGTTAACAAAACACTCATAATAATGTTTTATTCGAGCTAAAACTAGGGTTGATCCTTCTTAATTTTTAACATTGCCTTTTTCCATATGTACAAGATTTCTGTTTGCATTCGGTACCATCGTGATAAATCAAAACCCAAAATTTTACCTCGGTTAAAATTGTGTCAAAATTTAATCCCTTGTGAATAATTTTAACATGATTATCAAAAGTGCTTCACCAACTGAATGTTATCTATTTATTCAGGAAATAATCACTTAGAACATCTCACGTGCGTGTAAACTAGCCTGAATAAATTTTGACGATTTTCTGTCATAATGTTTTGCTCTGAAGAAATATGTCTCGTAAATTTTCTAAGCAAAACATTGTGCCCGAAAAAGTCAAAATTTTATCGGTTATTTTAATGCACTTCTGATATTACTGTTGATTAATCGACAAAGATCTCAGCCTTCGTTCCGATTATTCGATTAAAATCGTCTTTGAATTATTATGATTATTATTATTATTACTATTAAATATTCAAAGTAAGACGGCATAATGCCGATAGGACTTCTACAAAAATTTATATGTAGTGTACATATTACAGAGATATTTCAATACTTTTATATTATTTATATCTAGTATACATAAGTTAACGTAGATTTTAATATTATTGTAAATGTCTATCAAGCCTATTCTTAAAATTATTTATAGATTTAGTCGATTCCTTCTGTCTACAGACCACCCTAAGTATGACAGTTATTAATGGATACAACCACTGCCTCCTACACTTGGCAACACTGCATCTCTGGTAGTTGGTGGTCCTAAATTACAGTACTCAAATTTGAAATAATTTTGCTCTAATGAGCACAGTTTTACTCTTTATGATATTTTACTCTGTAATTAACTAACGATAGATTCTGTAATTATGACATTTATTTACATAATCAAGTAATACAAATATGTAACAGTATATTTATAAAAATAAAACCACTTAACCTATGTAACTCATGGATAAAAGGACATTTCTGTAATTATTTTAAAGTTTGTAATTTTTTATATACCACTGCTGATTGAGAGTACAACATATATGTAAAATTATGGTGGTACTACTGTAGATAATCTTATTTGAACATAATAAACGTATCTTCTCGGTAAAATATAAATTTGTGTGACGTAAATTGTTCCATAAACTTCGAAAAACTGCTGATGTCATAATTTAAAAACACCTTCACTGTTTGTGCATGTCCTTCCAATATTTTTTTTCTTCTACATTAAGGATTTGTCCTTTCTTGAGGCGCTTTCGACTACAAATATGTTGGTAAATTTGGAAATAAGCTTGGGACAGCATTGCCAGCTAATCAAGGGTGATGCAGCAACAGCTTCTGCAGTTTCGCATTCTTATTTCTAACGTTTTCAAATGTCTTTTCCGTTAAAATGTATTTCACACAAGACAGCACTTTTTGTTGGGGTCCAGCGTTCTCGTGCTGATGCACGGAGCCATGCTTTCTTTCGGATCTCGTCAATTGGAAAAGAAAATGTTGTTACAGTTTGCATGGGATTTTCTTTTAAGGTACTGTTGCGGTTGGTACTGTTACGGATCATAGTTGCCAGAGACATATTGTATAGGCAACGATCCTAAAACAAAGTTTATTTAGTTTATTATATTGGTTCCTTAAAACGATACATGTTTTATTTTCACCTTTATATTTAAGCGTATTTATATACCATAAAACGCCCCAAAGGCATTAATTGTTATAATGGTGACCCCGACGTGATTTCTTCCAGCTTACATCTGCGAAGTAGATGGAGTCCGGCGCCAGACAAGATATCTCCAGGGACGTGTGTAGTGTTGTGTAATTGTTTATTGTTACTATTATTTATTGTTATGAGTTATTGTTATTAAGTTTTAAGGATTGTTGAAAAGATCCAGGAGGCTTTGAAGCTAAATATAATCCTGTTACTGTGATTCAGGGTTATATTAGTTTTCCTACCTGGCCTCCCGCTTTCCTTTTCTCTTTTTTTTGGGGACTAATGCTACGAACTGATCATAGTTGCCAGAGCCATATTGTGTAGGCAACGATCCTAACAAAGTTTATTTAGTTTATTATATTGGTTCCTTAAAACGATACATGTTTTATTTCGACCTTTATATTTAAGCTTATTTATATACAAAAAAAAAACGCCCTAAAGGCATTAATCGTTATAGTACACAGCGTCTTCATAGCATTCTAGATATAAAATTAAAAGTTTCAAGAAATTCTGTAAAAATGAGGTTAGATTGTTACTTACCTCGGTTGTATTTCAGTGAAATGCTTAATAAAAACCTATAAATACTAGCAGAAATTTTATTTTAACTTATCACGGACAGTACAGTATATAAATAAACGTATTTCTTCAAACTTAGAGCAGTCCAACATATTAATATTTAATTACACCCCACATTTGAACAGATGTTTTTATAAATAAACAGTACAAAAATTGGTCTACCAGCAGCGTTGCCGAATCTCCAACAGCATGGCTTGTAAGTGTAGGAGGCAGTGATAAAACAATATACAGGCACTTTCATAAACTTTCTAACGCTGCTTCTTTAATCCTACTGCGGTTAGTTCGAACCCACCGTTACAGTTCGTATTAAAAAAAAATCTCATACGCCTTAATATTTAAGTAATTAGTTGCCCTGTTATTTGCCAGCTAACTCAGTTCACAAGAGAACTCTTACTTTCATTCCAAGTCGAGGTTACAAATAATCAATGCAACAATGTACTGATCGTTTACACCACCATAGCTTAAGATTTGAAAATAAATACTTTACACTTCCATTCCCATAAAAGCCAAACGGTTTACAATAAATATAATACGCAAGTATATATCGGCTTTAACCACATAAATGTAAACAAGAAACCAAATAAAGGAACATAAAATAATTGGTCATTGATGACCCAAACGGTGTTTATTAATAATAGAAAAACTACCAGCGATAAGGCATGTTTCTACTAGTGTTTAAGATTAGGTAAGGTAACTAATGCGTACCATCAGTGTTGCTTTATTGATATGTAAATAGTAAATATTACTTAACAAAAATCTTAAAAATTGTCTTAGTAGCGCAACTGGAACCGTCTCTGGTCTTGGGATGTCGCCGGTAGTGCCATGAAATTCAACACCAAACGATAAGCTAGTGTCCTACGTCACCGGTCATCATCATCTTCTTCTTCCTCTTATTATAGGCCTGTGGCCTGTTTTAACCACGAAGTGGTTCTATGAGCCTTCTTTGCCCTTAGGCCGGGTAGTGGCTAGCTTTGCCCGTCGAAAGTGAGGAAGAGTTCCCTTGTTTATGACGAATGTATAATTAGTAATCAATACGACAAACCGGAATTTTCAGAATCCTTATGGTTTATTCCATATATTTGTTATTCCGGAAAATACTACCCCTCGTTGCGATTAATCGATAGACATC
This sequence comes from Agriotes lineatus, assembly GCA_940337035.1. Lineage (NCBI taxonomy): Eukaryota > Metazoa > Arthropoda > Insecta > Coleoptera > Elateridae > Agriotes > Agriotes lineatus. Next base: position 33,223,201 of record OW679199.1, on the reverse strand, counting down.
GACTTTGTTATATAGCTGAAAGTCGATTTGTTCTATCAAACGTCCACAAACCACTTTAACTATGACGATTATATAATTATAATATCTATAGAACAGGCATTTTCAGAATCCTGTATTTTATTTGATATATCGATATTGATATTGATGATTCGAAAAAGATCCCGGCCCTCGTTGCGATTAATCGAACCTTTCTGTCCACAGTCTACAGACCACCTTACATATGACCTGATTTAGATGATACTTTTTCAGTTAAAATTAATGCGGCCGCTACTCTCGATATGACGCAGTGAATGGGAACAAACGCGTAGGAACCATTTTAAACGTCTAATTTGGAAAGCGATGATAAGAATGGAAAGCTCTTTTCGCAAAGTAGGCATAACTCTTCAGCCGCGACGGAGAACTCGCTCAATGGACCTGCGCCCGTAAAGACTTCATTCGTTTTTACAGCTCGTTCGCGAGCGCTTTAAAGAGTATCGCCCCCGCCCGGCGAAATGGCCCATCAGAAAGGACTTCATAAATAAATATGACACTCCGATAGCGCAACATTCTGTGACCACATGTTAGGATAAGGCCATAACAACTTATGAATGTTAACGCGCGCTAGCCCGCAAAAAACGAAGAAAACTCAATTTCCTGGCTGTCTCTAAATTGCAGCTCGTCCTGGCGAGCGCTGGCCAGGACGATTCGGGCTAAAGGATGATTAATGTTGCGGCGCCAGCAAAAAATATCCGGAGGAAGATAGCGGCCATTGTGCGAGCGCGGACGCTGCGACACCGGCCGAAGGAAGAGGTCATTGTTTACGATTGTTAAAGCTCCACGATTTATTGTGCCCATTACGCTAAAATAAACAATAGCGCAGTTAGCGTCACGTGCAGTTTGCCGATCGATTATTTCTTATGAAGCTGACAGGCACACATACTGCAAAAACGAACAATCGATGGAAGTCAGGGGCGTAGCTGCCGTATTACTATAACCCATGCAAATCCTCCTAAGCCCCCCAACACGGGGGCTCGTTCAGTCAACTTCAAGCAACATTTTCCAACCCCCTCTTTAGGATTTCCGTGACACCAAAATGACATTTTTGAAACTAGTTATTTTATTCCATACAATACCCAATTTCTTGATTATATGAATTACTGTATGTAGTACTATATAAATCCCTACGCGTTCACTATTATTTATAACATGAAGTTATAGTGCAAGAAATATACGTATGGAAACAAAAATTTAATTTGCGGAAAACCCATCCCTTCTGCTACACACAACTTTCATAAGTGGCACTACTAATAGGGCACAGGACGCAATATAAAGCAAGAGGGCGTGGGTAAGGCACGCTACTGGTGCGTACGAATAGCGCCACTTCTGTGCTAATGTTCATTATAAAATTGTAGCGCGACAAAATTAGCAAAAAGGCGAAACTCAGGACGCGAGTCGAGCCTTGCATTTTTTGCATCTACAAAACGAGCTGGGACGATCGATTCTCTTTAGATTTATATCATTTTTATTAATTATAATATTATTTTACCTAGCATAAGCTAACCTAACCTATTCAAACTAAAGCAGATATTATACTTACCCTAAAATACGCAAACGAAGTGATAGCCTACAAGAACCTGAGATAGAAGTGTTTCTGAGGTGTTACTTATGTTTTTATGGGAATGGGCAGCTAAAGCAGTAAACTTTTTCCCAGTATGTAAGTGATGTCATTTGTTGGACCTGAAGTGCGTTCTGTGCTTCAAAATTTAATTTTCAAGTAGTTGTCGTGGCATTTAGAAGCGAAATTTTAAGTTATACGTGTTTAAAAATGCCACTGCTGACGTTATGTCGTACTGCTACCGAATTACTTTTCTAGGAAATCTTTTCTAATGACAAAATCGCGCGCAAACCCGTCTTGCCAAACACGCACAAAAGCACCAGTAAAAAGTGAAACTCGGTGTTGCAGCTGTACTAACTAAATCATTCAGTGTTCAATTTAAAACGTGAGGTTATGGAAAGCAAAAGAAAAGTTATATGTTTCGCATATATAACATAGGTTGACAAATCACTTCAGGCCATTCAAAAGACGCATTCCAACAAAACTGCAGTAGGAACGCATCCAACCCTTGTGAATACAAAGGACACCACGCAAGAACCGGTGTAATTACGCCATCTAGGAGATGCAAATAATGCAGCTCGATGGCACGAGTCCGTGTTTTGGTCATATACCAAAGTAGCCACCCATGGACCCAAGGCGAGCAATGAAGATTGACTGGCCGGAAAGTCCGCAATAAAAACCAAATTCCAAAATACTGGCTTTGTAGATGTAGGCAATGGTGCATTGTATCTCAAGAATGCTTCAGATTCCTTCAGGCGGCCGTTAAACCATAAACCCCTTCCACTTACATAAACGGGGGCTATATAACGTGGAGGCGGCCTGGCGCCTAGATTGTTATGTATTCAGACGTTGAGTATTGAAAAACTTGGTCAAATTCCAGGTCATTCGCCCGCTTATGCATGTCGGTAATATTTGGCACTCTGCACCTGTGCTTCCAAGATCTGTTTTAAACATTTGTAACTCGTTGGCTGATCGTAACATTTTGGTGTAGGTTAAGTAGTTAAGTATTATATACGAATACTGCACTAAACTTCTACATGTTTGTATATGTTCGTGTATCTTGATTTATTCTTGTTTTCAAACAAAAATACTGTGTATCATTTGGTATTACACAAGATAAAGCAACCTCCACTTTGGCAACGCAAACCTTGATGACCGATTTATTTATATATTTGTGTATTTTGCCACGCTAAAAATAGCACGAAGAAGGAATTCTCTAATAGATTACGCAATCATAACACAAACGTCAAAAATAAAAGTTTATGATGTACGGGTTTTTCGGGGAGCAACATGTGGAAACTACCATTTTTTGCTTATGAGTAATAAATTTTCCCTGTTTACACGAAGAAAATACTAAAACTCTGATAGATAATAAAGAGATCGTGACAGTTTTAATACCTTACAAGAACAAAATGAAGAAATAGGAAGTTCCGTACAAGCATGAGAAGAAAACAAAACCGATTCATAAATTATTGAAAGCTTTAGACTAGACCGAAATTAATAGCCATACAAAACCTATACAGAAGAACAATTTTTAACATCAGAACTGAGAATCAGACTAATGAAAAATATACAAACAACGAGCATTCAAAACTTTGAAAACTGCTTACAATTCGCAGACGACCATCTTATACTACCACAAGCCTAACGAAGACCTATAGTAGATAGACAGAAAATGAATGGACGAATACAGTAAATAAGAATTAAATTAAAAATGATGGAAGACTCGACTTAGAAATAAAACAAAGATATACACAGTGTACACCAACAGTGGCAAGACTTAATTCAGTATTGTGGTATAAAACAATCACTAAAAAGAGAAAGTCTTATATAGTAAAATATTATTATGTTTGTGTTTATACAAATTAAATTTACATCTAAATAATATGCTAGAATTTGAACGCAGCCATCTTAAGTCACGATCGACGTGTGGCCTCTACCGCGGATGTACCTGCTGATTAGAGCAAAGGCCCAGCGATGCCCGAATCCGAGAGCAGGTAACTGCGACGCATTCCCACCTTCATTCTCACACAAATGGTCTAAGTGGAAGAAGGCGTTGCGGGTATAAGAAGACGGTGCCCGGCCAGTCGAAGGCAGTTAAAAGCAGCTCCACTCGGAGGAGCAACCAGCCTGAGATCCAGCAACCTGTAGTCACACTTTCTGGTCGGGTTCTCTTAACCCGAAACCGCCGTCAATTTTGCTTTACCCGACAAGGTGCGTTCGGCCAGTCTAGGGCACTTGAGCCCAGAAACCCACCAGAAAGAGCCCTCCAGAGTTCCAAAACTCTCTTGAACTCCTAAGCTTGAATCATTCCACCGGGTAGCCGAATATTGGTACCGGAAGCTACCTCTAAAAACCAGCACCTTCATTTCGTCGTAATAGGGGAATTTCAAGCACAACCACCGCTGTAATTAAACAAAGGCACTATTTACGTGGCCGGGTTTTCTTCTCAGCCACCAGCGAGCTCCTACAACGTACTCTTGTGAAATTACAGCTCGCGGAACGAACCCGAGGAACTGCAGTAAGATCTGTGGCAAAATCGGCCACAAATCGTGACAGGGCCCGGACTCCAGGTCGCAGTGAATTTTCCTCAGGCTGAATCGTAGCGGCCAGGCAAAAGTATTGTAGGGCGCCGTACAGCCCCCGAACAAAGCTCATGCACGCGGAATTTAGTTCCAGAGACGCAACTAACCCCAAAATAGTTGCACGCGGTTCCGTCTCCGAAAACAACAACACGGGCGGCCTTGTTCTTCTTCATCATCTTTTATAGTAGGTGTTACATCTGTTTTTCTTCACGCTTAATTTGAAATATCTTATGGCGTACCTATCGATGACGACAACCAACTTTCCGCCCATGTTTTCTTCGGTCTACCCGGGTGGGTTTTAGATCTCCAGTTATTTTAATGAGCCTGTCGTTATCTGCCCCGCTGATGTGATTGTCTTATTATTTCCTTTCTCTTTTCACGGGCGCCCATTAACATATTAATTCCAGTTTTCATTTTAGAGAGGCGCCGCGCTGCGTGCAGTATCAGAAGGGTTGTGAACCTACCCAGGCGTTTAGGACAGCCGCCGCGAATGAAATTGCAAAATATCTGTTTCAAATTGTATTAACATTTTTATAGGTAGACTAGCATTAAGTTTAATTTTAACGAGATGTAGTAGTGGAATTAATTTAATAATATCAACTATGTTCTGACGCTAATCAACCAAAGCAAAACAACAAGCCCTCTGCTACGCAATTACCTCAGAGCACATGCATTCGAAATGTCAATTTATAGACCCCGTTTAGTAGCAATATACCACCATATTCCTCTCTTTTCAGTTGTTGTCAGTAATGGACATAGTCCTCTACTTTTTATAGTTTTGGTAGCCTGCCGTAGCCCAAGCATTACTTTCCGCACCCTTTCTCCTTTGGTCGTTACCGTAACCAGGAATACTTAGAGCGCTGGGAACCAAGGGCCGATTTCTATGTCTGATGCATTTGTGGGGCCTTACCTCATCAGACTAGCCAGATGGGTTGACGAATACCTGTTGGTTCGCGGGTAGTATTATATTTCCTACCAATCAGTTAAAGCTTCTCCGATCCGCCACCTGGGAGGGACGCAGTCTGTAGGAGTGACCGGCTTTCCCTAGAGATGTATCACCATACGGAACAGTATTACAGAATATGGGTGTGAAGTCCATCAAATAGAGGAAACCTGTTGCCTACTGAAATAACTTTGCCTTGGTTTTAGCATCCTCCACTGCTGGGACTTCAACCTCTGCTGTTTGGAAAGGTGTTTTCTTTAAGATTCTGGTTCCCAAAGCCACATTGGGGAAGTATAGTGGAGTCAGTACTAGCTTCTTGTGGCCGTGAATTTCGTTGGGAATCGAATCCAGGTTTTTGGTCTAAAACCGGAGGCACCACCGCTGCGCCACGCTCCCTTCCCACTCATAAAATTCCAAAATGTCTGAATTTCTTTGTACACCGAACTTCTTTCATAAGTTCCCAACACTTTCCATCGGACTCAATTCAGGGGTGGTGAAACGATTACATGCTTTCTCGGGAAATTGAATGTAATACGTACTACCAGTCTTTGGAAAAACAAGTATAGTGGAAATTCATTAAATCACGACAAGAAAGCGTTGGGCACTGTGTTGTATTATCAGCGGAAAAGATAGTTTTTGTAGATATTCTGAAAGATACGAGTTAATTGCTCTTTGGTAAAAACGTTTTAAATAAGTGGCAGATTACCTCCTTAGAAAAACTTTTCGCCCATTTTTTTTCTAAAAAATGTATTTTCTACCAACAGTTACCACACCTCTATTCAAAGCATTAAGATATTGTGGTGCAACAAGCAATATTTAAAGTAACACTCGCCATTGATTATAACGTTGGAATCTTTGTCATCGATTAATATGTGATACAACTGTTTGGCTCTCTTAATTGTTGTGTTATGTTGTTTGAATTGTATGTTTTATGCGGGACGCTATTTCTCTTTTCAATCATGTAAACAGTAGACTTGCTTGTTGCTTTTAAGGAAATTTGCATATGCTTGCCAAGTTGTAATCGTGCCATTTTCTCTAATTTTGTATCTTCTGCATAGTGTGGTCGTCTATTTTAAACAAGTTTTAAGAGTAGCAACTACCCTAACTAGTTATCCCATCGATAGTCCTCGTACAGAAGCTCAAAGCTCGTTGCTGAAAAATCCAAACGAGACGAGAGCGCGCGGTAATTTTGCAGTAAAATTAGATTAGCGACGAGAAAGCGGATTCGCAAATCTGCGACAGCAAACTAAATCCTGCAGGTATTCGGGGTTGAAGCGGTAAAGCTGCGGTATTTTTACAAACCGTCAGCGTCATGTTTTACCAGCGAAAGCCGGCGTTTAATTTCAGCTCTCAGCTGGGTTTTGTAACACAAACGCAAAAGCTACCAAGTACGGGCTTAGGGCAGAATTTCAAGTAATGCGGGGATCCCCGCTGAAAAATAACCGCTCGCGAGCGGAAGAATCGCTACATCTACACGAACATGACGGGCCTGCAGTGTTCCAGAATCTCTAATTATATGGGGCATAATGGAACGCACGCGCGGCTTCGGATCCTTTATTTATTCTTTGCTCCGGCTCGTTACAACCCGTAATCTACGAAACAATTCTATTTCATTTGTTTCAATTTGCCGGGAAACGCGCCTTTTTGCTAGGATTCTGCAGGCTCTCCCCGAATGAGCTCTCCCGGCGTGGCAACCAGCTCAACTTATTCTTTCATATCCCAAACAGTCCGTGGAAACGCTTTCGCCTTCATCGCCCTAAGTGGTTGCATTATGAAAAACAATTGGGAGTTTAAAGTAGATTGTATGTTTTGTTATAGGAACAATTACTTATACATTCCGAAACATCATTATACATTTACAAAGTTGCAAAGTAAGCGCGTTTACACTTTATTTCACACCGAGTAGTAGCAGCAAATTGAATAACTTGTAGAAAGAAAGCATGCAATTTAATGTTATTATTTACTGAACTCATGCAATGGCGTTATTAACTTGATATTTCTTGAACTTTAACCAGGCGCAAATATCTGAAATGCTTGAAACATGGTGTTTTATAAAACACCCATGCGACTAGAATCCCTAAACCAACTAACGCCTAATAAGAAAATATGACGATGTCATCCATATAAGTATCACGTATAGCTTGGCTTTCAGCCGGAAGATAAAGCGAAATGAAGAACAGTCTATAAGCGGTATAATTTTTCTTATCGGCTCTTCTGATTGAACAAGCTTGCTATTAAACTCGCGATTGGGAGCATTTGTCCCTGCAATCTAATAAGTCTTTCGACATCTTTAGTAATACAAGTTGCTCAGCTTGTGTATCATTCCAAGACAGGCAAATATGTTCAACATATCCATCTCGGAGCGTTGCATCAGCATCATCTTAAGTGTAAAACAGTTATTATTTAAATCATTTCTAATAGATACTAAAAAGTCGTAATTTGAAGTATTTTTAAACATTTAACTATTATTCACTAGATGGATAGAGAATATACAGTATAATTACCTTTCAAACGTTATATATTCATACTTAGCAAGATCTTTATTATTTTTGAGAACAAAGATGTCTCAAAAATTTAGCGTAAAATCTAACCGTAAGAGAAAGCGCCCGCTATTATCATCGTAATTTGTTAATATTCAAAACGACTACATCACAACCGAATGCTGGGGAGGACTTACACCTGTAAGGGGTGCGTATTAAACTTGTCTAATTATCATAAGCAGTAACAAACCAACAGCTAAGGGCGCCAAGTTGTACAGCTTACCGCGAACAACTCCGCTGAACCATATGGAGTAGCGGAGAACACCCAATAAAAACAACTTCTAGTGTCGAACATCAGAAATACATTTATTTAAAACAACGACCTTAATACATTAACAAGCAATTAAATGAGTATTGCACGAACAAGTAGTACATATACTGGAAATGTACAAGCAAATGGATCTCACGTTATAAAGGACAGCATCGATTGAGACAAGTAATAAAAACGCTAAATTTAATGAAGTAGCATCAATTATCATTCGAAAAAACTATAGATTAAAGCGACTCGCGAAAGCAGTAGTCGAGAAATCACAGAATAAAATCAGAACACACACAAATTGAAACAATTAAGGTAATATACAACGGATGGTTATGATCAAATTTAATTCGTAAACAACTGTTTATAATAATTTTAAACAAAAATTTAAAATCTACGATCTCCATGATAGGCGCGATTCAATAAACCATGTATTTCACTTGTAGCGGGAAGCGTGACACATGACGCCAAATGCGCGAAAGGTTAGAACAAATGAAAAATCTAAAAAAACTCTAGGGAGGCCTGTCAGGGCAGTTTCGCAATTATAAGTGTTTCTACTTTTTCCAGTGCCAAATCGACAATCCAACAAGCGGGCAGCACAGCAACATCTATGGATTTTCAATAAGTAGCACGGAGAGTCTTTAAACCACTCGTGGAAATATAGGAGAAGGAAAGCAAAATAAAGAGTGTAGCGAACAAGGAAAGAGAGGAGAAGAGAAAAAGGCTTGAAAATAAATCTGACTGGGTGGTAAACCACGTGATACCAAAGATAACCAAATCATACCTGCTGATTGGTATTTTACTTCCAAAATACTATCAAATCGTGAAGTAATCAGATAGATGTAGCAAGCAATTCACTTAACTAATAAGAGCAAACTTGCCCCAGATTTGTGGGGATTTTTGCTAAACATCATCAAGAGAAGTCCCGAACAAATATATATTATAGTTATAGGAAATGCCCACCCTGAAACTCCCCAAAAAATGTTTTATGAAGCAATTGATAAATTTACATTCTTTATCAGTCGTTGTCTCAATAAGAATGGCAACAAAACTGAAGCCGACCAAATTTAACTGTAAGGCTAAGAAAATTAGAAATGGAGTAATCTTAAGTTCTGCATGTAAATAGGAAGGAAGTTTATACTTGTGATGTGAATAGTAAGAGGAGAGGCTTTACGGGTACACTAATCTATTTTACATTTATGATGCCTTTTGATTCTTGTCAAAACTAAAATTTTTGTTTGTATCTTTAAATTTTAAGATCGCCGTAAGCTAAATATAAAATGTGGCCTTGCAAAACTGTTATTGTATTGAAGAACTTTTTTATCTTTAGGTTCCCCAAAAACAAAAGTTCCTTAATTTTAAAGTGTCAGCAAAGTTGTGACATACCATGCAGGGTTTTCAAAAACTAAGTGGCCAACTTGAAATACTCTTAATTTAAAAAACGGCTGGACCATATATTTAATGTATCTTATTTTTATTTGTCTTCATCAACAACTCGTAAAAATCCTCTAACCTCATTCTGAATGAACTATAGCAGGGCTGTCCAACATGTGGCCCGCGGGCCGCATGCGGCCTTCCAGGATATTTTTGCGGCCCGCGGATCACTATACTTTCAGGAAACATGAATCTCGAATATACATTATAAATAATTGAAAACAATTTAAAATAGGTATATAGGACAAAGGTACAAAAATATATCATTAGTAAAATAATTTTCACTTTAACTTTCAACATTGTGTTAGGAAACCGTCCCGCCCACTTCCGATGTAAGGCTTATCTTGTCCGTTGTCTCAGTCTGGCAGTTGCCACCAACGCGAATTTTGCTGTAGCGATCAGACACCTGTTTTTGATTGTTTTTTAGTAGTGTTTAGTTCTTCTAATTGTTAATTGTTGTTAACTAATGTTTACTTTGACAGTTTTTACTTATCAACGAATGTTATTTTATCTAGCTTACTTATCTCTGTAACGCTTGCTCCTGTATTAAATTTTTATTATACATAAAATGTATTTAAATTTGATACATTGCCTAATCAAGCGCTGAATCAATTCGACGCGTGAACTGGCCATAAGAAATCCTAGCCGCTCCAGTGGAAGCTAGGGCAAGTACCCCGATAACGCGGCATAAAAGGTATAAAAGAAGATAGCACTGCCAGTTCCAGTAACTTGAGAAAATTCCCCCTTGAGTCCACCAGTCCTGATCCTGTCCTGTCCTCTTCTACCTGGGCCCTCCGGTCTGACACGCTGAACTGTCTAACGGAGTAGGCCTCCAACCCTTACCAGACCAGGCTTCAAGGGAGTTGACGTGTTGTACTGTCAGCCCGAGAAGTTAAAATTTTCCGCAAAAGCAAGACCGCTAGAATTCAATTTTACCTTGATTGTTGAACTTTCTTGGGAAATCGAATCCCTGAGGCTTTAACCCTGTCTTAATACGCCGTACTGTCTTGAAGGGGTAACTGCTTAAAAGCCATTTCCGACCGCCTAATTTTTAAACTCAAATCCCGGCTCCTCGAAAGGTGAAATAGTCCTCATAACCTCATTTTACTAATAATTAAACCTGTAACCTGTACAAATCGCAGCCTCTACCCCGCGTGTGAGCGGTTAGAGTCCTGTAGCTGCCCTTCATAAACTCACCTGCAGGGCCTCTTTTTGGTCATTAAAAAGCGAATTCCTTGACTTCGACGTTCGATTCCGCAGCTCGCAAATTCCCTACCGGGGGAATGTCAGCATCATTTTCCGGTTCAAGGCGAATAAATTCCATCGCCCCAAGAACGACACCTAGCCGTCGTAAGGTGTCAGCCACCTCTGCACCAGGATTTAGGCACTAACGCCTTCCCCCCCCCCCCCCCAGGTAACCCTTAAAATCGCTAAATTTACCGGAAAATTACAGCTTAAAATCACTGTTGAGTGGAAGGTCAAGTTTGCAGGAACAAAAGACCTACTCAGCCCATTTCCCGAAGTATCGGCGTGCGTACCTGCGGACTACCAATAGGGCCCTGCAATACTCGCCGGTGCATTGGGTTGCAGCTTGATCCACGAAACAAGACACCGTTCCAGAAGAACATGTTAATTTTAAATAATGTACAACTCAGAGTTATTTTTAATTAATCATTGTAACTAGCTAAAAACATTATATTTGTTTTGGTAATTATCTGGTGTTTTACCCAATCGAATATATATTTGAGTGAACGTATTTCTCCGATTTGAGCTAAACCCGAGGGGCAAATCTTTGACGCCCTTAGTAAGGGGGTGAAACGTCACATCTCTATACGTAAATTTACATTAATTGATGATTTTTTTTATTTTGTCGGTATCTCAAGAACGGAAAGGAATTAACCTAAAGTGAATATGATTTTTATTTGTTTATAATCACTTATAGAACATATGGTGTAAGATTGTCGGTTACCTCAGGAAACTCCCTGTATATCCCTTTTATGTTTCAATGCATTTTGTAATGTAACCTAAGCTTCTTGAATAAATAGAAATTAGTATTGAAATATACACGTTTTCTATTTATTAAAAATCACTCACAAAGTCGCATACGACACATTTTATGTTGCGGCCCTCCTAATCAGGGCCGTAACTAAGCAAAATGTTACTGTAGGCAAGCCAACATTTTTGCGCCCCTCAGTACACTAACGACAGAGGTGACTTAAATATTAATTTTAGTGTATGACGTCTGCATTTATTTCGGTATGTATGATGTATATTGGAAAAAATAGGTAGGTATTCAAAACTAAATCCAACAATTTTAATTTAAAAGTTTTAAAAATAAACAACTAACTATTAATAGTAGATTATATTATAAGTGAGAGAAATGCATCATTATTTGCGAGTGAGAATTTTGAATCATGAGTGCCCCAGCACGAGCTATACAATTTCTCACGAGCTTATAATGGCATTTCGCTCACGTGTCATATACGACGTTTTATCTTACAGTAGCAATTCTTGTGCCTAAATAGTTTGGGCAGCCAGAATATGTCGCGAAATAAATTTATAATTAGTCGCCTATGATTTGTGATATACGTTTGACAGTACTGAAGTGTATTGGCAGTACTGAAGTGTATTGTCAGTTTAGTCAAATTCGAGGTTCGTAGGTTAGGTTTTGTTTGTTATTTGACACAGACTGGCGCAAAACTTAACCTGAAAATTACGAATTTGACATAGCTTGACAGTGCTACCAACAATGCAGTAGTATAAATAATGAAAACTCACTTGTGAATAAAACTTCATTTTAGTCACTGAAAACAGTTGTATAATGTATGGTAATAGGCGTTACTGTAAGATAATAGTATATTATGTTAATAGGAGCAAAAGTGATATTTTATGTGGCGAGGCAGGACGGGTTATCTGCCGAGCTTGCGAGATAAGTACAGCCGAGCCACATAAAGATACTTTTACTCTGAATAACATATAGTATTTTTTCTTCAAACGTTTTTATAACAAATTATTTACAACTTTGTGAACAAAATTCGAAGAAAATTACTTGATCTCGTCAGCGGCAGATAATATTACCTGCCGCTGACGAGATAATATTACAAATTAATTTGTCCGTAAAATTGCCCACTCCTTGATTTTCGTTTTGTTTCATTAGTATGAAAGAAATAATTTTTCCTACTGCCATCTTGGCGCCCCTGGTCGCTTGCGCCTGTAGGCGGGGGCCTACTCTGCCTATACCTAGTTACGGCCCTGCTCCTAATCTTCAATTTTTTTACGGTGGCCCTTGGGCCCCTTGAAGTTGGACAGCCCTGAACTATAGCAAGTAAATGTTATAAATTTTGTTTAATTTTTTACTCGAAAAATTAGAAAATAATTATGGAATAAGAGTTCTAACCGGACTAGATTTACTAGTCGAAATTTTACACATAATTAATTAACAAACCAAGGCCAAGGGACAACTCTTTTTTTTATATTTAATAACAATCCTGTTAATAACTTGGCAACATACATAACGTGTTCTAATTCCAACATCCTCCCACCTTTACTTCATGGATAAACTTATATATAAATGAAACTTCAACAATAAAATAGCATAGTCGAAACTTCTTCCAATTTCTACACATCAGCCATTGATAGTATTTACGTTAACAGAGAAACTGACGTACCCGCAGAGATTGTTTATTCTTATCTCTAGCCACTGCTCCCAAGATAGTCCATCCTATTTTAGTTTTAGATTGCCATGACCAGACTTGGGTTGGTAGACGCGACGTGAACTCCAATAAAAACTTCTATTTTGAACGATTTTCACCACGTCCAAAATCTAGAGCTTCTGTTGTTTCGTTTCTTGAAACCAAGCCCCTCCTTGAACCCTTGAAACGTTCCCATAAATGACTGACTGGTCAAAATTCGTGTAGTCCCCATTTTAGGTTGCTTGGTTTGGCTTCCTACCTATTGTGAACTTGTTCTTGTGTTTCGGCTCTTCCCAATAGCTTGTGGAACACAATCTTCTTATTGCGTGACTTGTAGCCCATTTTTCTGCAGACCCGTTCAAAATGTAGGAGAGTGTGGTTCGTTGTCGTTGAGTGCTCTGACTAATCGCCCCTTTCCACATCCTCTCAACTTCACAGTTAAAGTTTGTCGTACAACTTCATGAGCGCAACTTTGAATGACCAATGCACTTGACTTGACTCGCTTTTCTACTCTTGATTTCTGCTTTATTGGCCAGAACCTCCGGGCACAACAGAAGAAAATGTTTGTGATCACCTGATCACACACAATACATTTGACTTCACTTTATAATTTCTGGGTAGGTGGCCAGATTTGAACAAACAAAACAACCCTTCTGCATATTTGCCACTTCTTCTCTCTGGATCTAGGTTTCCAATGCTTTTAAGGGATGCCAACTTGTAGGGTAGTGTCCATTGAATGATAGAATTTAAATGCCTGGCTTGAATTATTCTGGTACGTAAACTTGAATTAGTAGATTTTTCTTTTCAAATCGAAATTTCAAACTTGTGATGGCCTTCAGATTATTTCCAGCTGTGGGAGTGACCCTTGACCCACTCACTGTTGCTGGTGATAAGTATTAAAACTTATTTTCGGGTTGTATGTCTTCATTTTCATATATTTTCTTAAATTGTCCCCAAAATGTCATCCTTTTACTCAGCTCATCTTCAAACTTCTTTAATTCTAACTTCAGTAACTTGCGTTTTTTTTATGCAAGTTGAACTTGAACTATAAGTAGATGATGACTTTGATTGACCTGTTGTTGGGTGAACTGAATCTTTAATTTTTAACCATTAACCAAAAGTTTACATAGTTTATGGCCAAAGGAAAATTACTTGGAAAACCATCTCCAACTTAGACATTTATTTATATAAATACTGGAGAACTTATGCTTCCTTTTTTTTCTTAAGCGGCAGTAGCGACTAACAAATTGTAGGTATTTCGAAATGACCCACAGATTGGAGTGTTTAGTCCTTTTAATTTGTAATTTGTTCCGTCTTCTTACTTGTAGATCATAACGTAGTCACCAGTGTGAAATAAAAGTTATAATTGGACTATCGCTGCACTACAATATAAAACAGGAGTAGATTTTCCGTTCAATAAGCTTAACTTATGTTGCAGGAAGTAAAAAAGGTAATAACTATTTTTATCTGAGAAGAGAAAAATCAGCTTCATACCCAAGATCAACTCCCATCTGAGTAGTGACCAAACGCAATAGTTCCGTAATTTTAACGTTCAAGATGATTACATTGATTGAATATTGTTTTGTACCATTTTTATTTCTTTAGTACAGTACAGAGTTTCTTAAGCGTCAAGTTAAACTTGTTTTTCTTAGAATTAAACCAATTATTATTTTTGTATTTTGGGATTCTTGTACAGTAGAAAAGATGCATTGAGCATAAATTGAATCCAATTTGAAGTTGCTTTTGTCAATGCACAATAACAGTTTGCAATGTTTCAGTCCAAGCCCTTCTTTGACTATCAACGGTCTGATTAACAATTAATTCATATTTCGCGTGCAACCTTTTATGGGTGTCTCCAAAAAAACATTTGTCAAAAGACAGGCAGTGTCACAACACAACAATTTTAACATAAAAAACTCTAGAACAGATGTTTAAAAGAAAAAAAAATCTTAAAAATCTTAATGAAGCAGAAGCTACTCTTATCCATAAGAATGAAAAAAAAAATAAACTTCGGCAATTACGGATTTCTCTAGAAATATTTATAAATGCAGTTAGTGAACGGTGAATCATATTACGCGCACTTAGGGCTCAAGGTGAACCTGGTCTACTACCATCAAGTCGTCTGTGTGTATATGTATTATGTGCAGTCTTATTATATACTCTACCTACTTCATAGATCAGTCTTCAAAGGAGGACGACGTTAATTGTACCCCAACGTCGAATGGCCACCCGGCTTAGTACGAATCGAGTGAACTGCCTATAAATGAATTCTAACCAAAGATTTGTTTATTGCAGGCCTGACACTTTACCCACTGCACCACCAAGGTGTTAAATGCAGATATTCAAATTATTTACAGGAGTACTGACTTCAAAGTTCGATTTTCTATAACCGAGAGGAGAAACTCGATGCAGTGCGTGCTTTGGCACACGTAGTCACTTAACAAACAATGAAGATATCAATAGAAAATTTTAATGAATATAATGTCAACCTGTACAGCTGCCGACACTATCGCTACTCTGCAAAAATATATCTATATCTGTAGCAATAATGTCCCATTAATAATAAGAAAAATAATAATAGGCTAACAATAGACATCGATAACTTAAAAAAAGAACAAAAAATTGTCATAGGTTGGATCTAGTAAGCTAAGTTTCTCCTCTAAATCACAAACGTTTACCACTTGGAAAAGCTAACTTTAGAACAAGTGCATCCTTCCAATGGTAACTTAAGGAGTCTAGTTAATGAAAGAATAATAATAAACACTAGTCTAACTTAGCGTAAAAAAAACACTTCAATCAGACAACTTCTGTGAATCTGATTATGATGTCTCGAGTCCTATCTCTCATGCTTATGCTGAGTGTTGGTCTTTTCATGTTAGATTTCTAACTCTCTTCTTTTTCTTCTCAATCTTCCATCATTCACTGCTTGAAATATGCCTTCCCAATCATATCAAATTGTTCAGAATAATTCTATGATGGATGTCGTTCAGCCTCTTCTGTGACCGACTTACACTGTTTTTTGTTGGTCTGAGGCACCATCGTGCTATGGTGTTTACCCATTCATTTGACGGTATGACCCTTTACATGATATCGGTAACTCTTTTACATCTCCTGCTTACAGTGTCCCGGGTCCTATTTTTTAGGCTTATGCTGATAATTGCTCGCTCCATGTTGGACTTCTAACTCTCATCCTTCTTCTCCTCCTTTTTAATCCTTCATTGTTCACTACTGGACATATACCTCCCCAAGATCATACCAAATTATTATATTCTGAGCCGTTTGGTGCCAGCTGTTGTTGAATTCTTTGATGTCGCCCAGCCACCTCTTCTGTGACCGTCCTACACTTCTTTTTGTTGCTCTGAGGCACCATCGTGCCATGCTGTATATTTATTGATTTTGCGGTTTGGATACCTTTTACATGATATCGGTGACCCTTTTACATCTTCTGATTACGTTGTTCCGGGTCCTACCGTTCAAGCTTATGCTGAAAATTGATCTTTCTATGTTAGACTACTAACTCTCTTCTTCTTCCTAAACCTCCATCGTTCGTTGCCCCCTCCCACCTGCAAGATTATACCAAATTGTTCTATTCCGAGCAATTTGGTGCCAATTGTTGAATCCATTGATGTCGCCCAGCCACCTCTTCTGTGACCGTCCTACACTTATTTTTGTTGGCACCATCGTGTCATGCTATTTATCCAATAATGTGGCGGTTTGCGTGCTCTTTGCATGACAATAATGACCATTATTTTATATCGTCTGATTACGGTGTTCCAAGTCCTATCTCTCAAGCTTAGGCTGAGAATTGCTCTTTCTAACTCTCTTCTTCTCAATCTTCTATCGTTCGGTTCACTGCTGGACATTGGCCTCCCCAAGACCATACCAAATTATCTATCATGAGTCGTTTGGTGTGAGTTGTTGCCGGCGAATTATTTGATGTCGTGCAGCCACCTCTTCTGTGACCATCCTACATTTCATTTTGTTGCTCTGAGACACCATCGTGCTATACAGTTTACCCATTTGTTTAGTTGTTTGCGTTTCCTTTCAATAACGTCGGTAGCTCTTGTACATTGGCCAAATTCCGTGTTCCGAGTCCTATTTCTTAGGATTATGCCAAGAACTGCCGTTTCCATGGGGCGTTGAGTTTTTGCCTATTTATATACGCGCTTGTTCGTCGGTATTGTCTCTGTGACGTAAGTATTTACGTTTAAAATGCAACAATTCCTAACTTTCTTCATCGGTATTTCTTTTGATCTTGCGAAGGCCATTCAACAGAGTTTTGCTCTTCTTGTGACTTCCACGGATTAGCTTTGTATTCCCAGTTTAGTTAGGTGGTTAAGATATAAGCCGTTCACGACCTTTTTGGGACAGAGTTGGCTATGATTTTTTCTTTTCATGTTGGACTAACTGATTCGATGATGTAGCGGATGCAGCTTTTTTTTCTGTCAGTGTCTGTTCGACATTTTCTTGCCACCACATTGCCATATTTATTATTTTAATATTCGTAAGAAAATAAATGATTTATCAAATGTGTAAAAATAATTTTATTTTCCGTCAAAGGAAAAGTCAAAATGCCCAAAATAATTTTGTTACAACAAAAAATTTCCATTAAACGAAGCTACTTCCAATTTAAAAAGGACAGACCAAATTTTAAAAAAAACGCGAGTCGATGTGGAGACTAGAGAATATCCGGCAACAATGTACCTATTCAGAAAATATAACCTTAAACTGAAAACAACCTAACCTAACACAAAAAGTGTCAATTTCCATGAGGGAGTTTAGTTGCAACAGAGGTTCTGTCAACAAAATTACTAGATGGTCATAGCCTCACCTGACCCAAAAAGATTATGAACGGCTTATATGTTCGTTGACACTCTGTAGTTTATTGGTTTACCTGGAATTTTCTTTGGGAGTTCATTTGGAGTCCTACGATCTTAAAGATATAGACGGCATTTAACAGCAATTGTCTTAATTCTTCGACTATATCACCTGCAAATTGTAGGTGACTTAGATAAGTGTTAATTCACTTTTCGCCATTTTAGCCTTTTAAATACATTTTCTAATACCAGCGTAAATACTTAGTTTGGGAGATATCTCCTTACCTGATTCTTTTCTCTAACGGTGTTTTCCTCGTGATAGTATTTTTAGTAGATGTCTTTCGAAAATGATGTATACCGAGAGTCTATTTTTGCCCCATTCAGTCATTCAAGTATTGAATAGAACTTCTCTGTGTTGGAAGCCTTCTAAATGTCAACAAACCCAATATGTAGTGGAATTTTCTAGTATGCACACTTCTCTATCAGCACTTATTCGCACCACTTGCAGATGATCGATGGTGGTTTGGTTATTTAGTTGCTGGTTACCAATTTGGTTGGTTTGCGCCACTGGAACCATTATATTGTTTATTGCTACGGAATTAAGTTCAGAAAAAATACAACCGTTTATGGAACACAATAACATTCCTTTTTATTTCTTTAGAACACACGAACAAACTATAACATAAACAAATTCGATAATATTAATTTAAAATACAAGTACGAATTTAAGTAGTCTGGTTTTCGATACCGAATTAATTAAAAACTTCCGTCTTCTACCCCGCAAAATGCGTACAAGTCGGACTTTTCCTTTTCGAGCTTCTACACCTGTAGTGTTGACCGGACTGACTTTCCCTTGTCGTTTTATTTGGGACGAAAAGGGTTTGCTTACGACATACCCTCGCCAATGTTTAGAAATTGCATCGTGAACGTTATGCGAGTTAGTTTTGATTGTTCAACTCAACTACACAAATCACATTTGACATTACAGATCTATTAACTCTTTCACCAGAACTGTTACAGCGCGAATTTCACTATTTAGGGATTTAGAACTGCATTTAGTGTCGCATTTTAGTTTATGGCGTTCTCTTGCACGACAGACGTTTTCAGGCCATTTATCACGCTACTATACAGTGGTGATCTTTATATAAAGCTGTGTGGAGTTTATTGTTCAAACGGTCTGTTAATATAACTTCCCGTTTTTTAATAACGGTATCTCTTCTACATGTTTCCAGGTTCTTAATCTTTTCCGTTTGTTCAAACACTGATTCAATAGAAGCTGCACAGCCCCAATTAGACTATTCACTCCCATCTTAACATATTGATGCTTATTTGATCTTCTCCAGGACATCGTCCGGTTTTTATTATCTTTAAAACTATGTATTTATATCATGATTTTAGAAATTTGCTTAGAGTTGATGAGTTGTATTAAGGGTTTCGTTTATCTTCCTTTGGATTTGACATTTTGGACATATACAGATCTGTATAAAACCTTTCGATTACCCTGGAAGCTTCTTTGTTTTGCATATGGTGAATCCGTTGCTTGGTATATGCATTTTATTTTCTAAACTTTCATGTTTTTGTTATTTTGGATTTGTATGAGTCGTCTTTATTATTGATATATATCACTACTGTTCTGCGTTTTTGTAAAAGTATGGCTGGCTCTTGTTAAATCTTTGTCCAGAACGTTGCAGAGTTGTTTCTGGAGAAGTGGAATAATTTCTTATAAATTTCACTTCAATATTTGAATAGGAACTGGAGTGTCTTAATTCAGCTGCTGTTGGAAGAACGGGAATCGGAACTCTCCACAGCTGAGGAGCTGCCTAACAAGGAAAACTGCTCTGCACTCCGCGAGAAAAACGCCGAGTTCGTGCAGATTAGCGTTATTCATTTTTAAGAGAAATCTAGTTCAGTTCCTCTCCCAACCCATTAAGTGCATTTGCAGGAGCCGTTAGGAATTCTGGATCTGCGGCAGCGCTAATGTGTAATCGGTGTCGTCTTTCGCGCCCCCGCCTTCACCCTTTTCTTCCAAATCTCCTTCTCCTTTGATTCGGCGGTGTCTACTTATGTGCCTAGATTGGTATGCAGCGAACGTAGGCGGCTGATACATCTAGCATTCCAAGGGGGCAATTAAATAATCGCCCCTTCCCGGCAGATGCTCGACGAGATCGTCGAATGGCGGAAACGGAACTTTTTCCGGTTGCACGGCGCCTGTTTCGCGGTGACAAACGACGCTACATATATATGAATTTTGACGACTAAATTGAATTATTCCGAAATGGAAATTAATTTTCTATCAGGAGCATTCGGCACATGCATTTCAATATATCACCGCGAATCGTTATTCCATTATGCAGAACAGGAAGCGCCGAATTTTTCCTTCTCTCCTTGGCTCGCATTAATTACGCGACGGCTGTCGATTTTTAAATTGCGGCTGCGATATTTCAATATTGTTCCACGCCAGGGCCGGCTTCCGGAAGCCCCCAATGACGGATGCTAAGATTCCAATATCCTAGTTCTAGTCGACCGCAAATCCATTCCTTCGCGTAATTTGAGGGTTAACCTTAGAAGTTATCTAACTTACGGCTTGATATTGAGTTCCAAATTGCCTTATATCGAGCAGTGAACTCTGGCTGACCACGTAATTGGCAGATATTACGTTTCCCATGCATAATTTTGATTCATGCTGCAGAACTAATGACTTTTAAGGGCAAATGTAATTTACGGTCGATATCACAATTGGATCGTTGCCATAGTGGTATATGCCAGTGCATCATTCTTTATTGGTGTCGATGAAAGTTATCAATTTAAATTTTACTTTTACTTCTGATTTAAACGAGCATTTGTTTCTATATCAAATATAAACTAATTAATGTATTAACAAATGGTTTTACGGATTCTAAATCGTAAAACGTTGACGATCGAATCTGCTTTTTCTTAAATTTATCTTCCTCCTTCGACTATTAGTAGTTATCAATTTCTCGATGTAATCCTGCTTTATTGCTTTTCAGCTCGTGGTTAGTTACCGGTTTAAAGCTTACTTTCCGTTAAAACCTAGGCTTTCTCATTTAATTTCTATAGGATTTCCAAAACTCACTTGAAATAGATTATCATGCACGGTGATTCATATATTATAGGGTATTATTTTTCTCTTACATTTTCGTCTTCTATCCTTTCTTCTCTTGTTTTTTTCTTAAGTTGTTAATAATTGTCTTGGTTGTAAGTTCAGGGATCGTCATTCCACACAGAGCAGTATGACCTAAGATGCGGGTCAAGGCCGCCAAGTAACCCTTTCCGAAATCCAATCATCTGGCACACCGTTAACGGGGTACTGGGTGATGTGCTCAGCATCACGCACTGCCTTACTTTACCTACTTCTACAAGCGTGGTTTCGATACCCATTTTTAAACCGCTTGACCACGCTGGCGCTTGTCCTGGATGTAAACATTTGTTATAACTTTTCATATATTTTTATGTTGGACTGCTAGGTAATTTCGTTGTAAAACACGAAACCAGACGTTTGTTTTGCCGCTGCGTCGGGAGATTAAGTTTAAATTTAATTTGCCCTGTTTGTTTACTTTGTTACCTCAGTGTGCATGAAACCATTTTAACTACTGCAAGGGACTGATTGTTCTATTTGGGAATTTTAATAATCACCTTGTTAGATTTCAACTAAACCGTATTCTATATATTGTAACATTTAGGCTAAAACGCATAAATAAGTCAACGTGAGTTTTCCGCGTGACTCAGTGCCGAGCAAGCAGCTGTGTGTGCTCTTGATAGAACTGAAGGGGATAGAGTGACGTAACCTGGGGTACGGGGAGGCATGAACCGGCGCCGGATTGCTTGTGTAATTTTCAAACTCTAAGAAGGGAAGTGCCAGCTTGGGGAATCATTCCCAAGACCTAGCAGTTCACAGCCAGGAACTTCTATTCTAGCTTCAAGGAAGCCAGGCACCTTTGCCAACGAACGAGGTCTTTTCCAGCAGCCACCGAAGCCGCGAAGCGGATCTATTATCCATCTTCCAACAATACAAAGGCGAGATTAGTTACTATAGATAACTACTACTATTGAATGCCTAGTTCAGAAAATTGGGAAAACTAGAAGCGTAACTAGCGAATTACGCCAGATTGCATCACTCTTGCTGCGCATCAGTCCGAAGCGATTGCATTACCCTGCTGACATCGTGTCAGCTTGATTACAGGCGAGTGAAGGCAGAGCCGGCTTAAGTGAATTTGTATGCGGGATTTAAAATATTTTTCGCACGGTTTGTTTTTTGACTTGGAGTCAATAATCAAAGCATGTAGCATCAGTCTTAAGCACGTAGATCTTTATTTAGTTACGATGCATTGTTGACAGCTTATATACATATTGTGACTGTGCATTCGTTTTATACGTTTCCATTGTACATTCTTTCCTAGAGTTTATGTCATTTATGAAGACTGTGTGGTTTTGATTCCTAGTATAGTTACCATTACAGAATTATAGATAGAGACGAGCAAGCTCGTTACAAGCTGTATTGACATACCATTAGCCATATTGAGGTAAGTGCGGATCTTGTTCTTCTACGACTGGATTAACTAGCAAACAAAGCAATTTAAATTCATAGTAAAGTAGAGTATAAAGCACAGGAAAACGCCGCATTACAATTTATGGTGCCTAGCCCTAGAGCTACATAAAAGTACCAGTCTGGTTACGAACGATCACTATTGGACAAAAACCGGAACCTGAAACTGTATTCAAACAACATACACAAGCAACTTCAAGTTGTCCACACAAATATATTGGCTTTAAAACAAAATAAATAAAATTGAAATAAAACCTAAAATGAATGACTATTCCTAAATACAAATACAAAATAAGAATGGACACTACGTGCTTTGGGCTCCTCAAATTTATCTTTGCACAATATTAAAATGGTCCCAAAATCGTTGTTCTTAAAAGTGCAAACCTTAAACTGCCTGAACCGGTCTTGTCTGAAGCCGGCTCTGTACGCGATTGCAGGAATGAAAACCTGGCGCAATTTAACTACGTAAGCGCATTCCTTTTATCGCGATTCTCTCATAGCTGGGGCAACCGCTTATCACTGAAGCTCCAATCACTTCCTCTGGGTGTTAAGGTACCTGGTAATCAGACCCTTAGTACTGATGTGTACCCTCGAATTGGATTGGCCATGGATTGCGTCACCAAATCTTGAACGGAATGACTCGTTGAAATTTACCACGCACGATGAGGGGAAATTACTCTGACTGCTAGCTGGTGCCGCAATGACGGCTGACGTCACTTAACTACAATGGACCTCACGAATATACGTGGCTTCATATCAATTTATGTATTCACCCGGTAGATGATGAAAATGGCGTTTGCTGAATACGCAAACTTATGCAGCAACTCTAACACTACATGGATTTCTTAAGCCGCTTTTATGTATTTCGCCGTAGGAGATTTCCTACAATACACTAGGAGCCGTTCATCCACATATAAATTTTGGCAAGCCCCGCTGGCTAATGCCTTGCTTCCCCTTCTCATGAACATGAGATGTTCGAAGGATCACGATAAGTTGCTACACACGCAGGTAAAGAAGCCAGATCCCCATTGTAAACATATGCAACACCTAATTCAAGAAAGTCTTTATAATACGTCATGCTTAAGCTACGACGTATTTAACAGGACCTAATATTGTTTCTCAGCGATTCCGCCATCCTTCTGTAGAACTTCTTCATTCGAAAAATTGTGCCAGGTTATCTTCTGCAAAAATGAAATATAATTGATTGGTTTAGTTCTGTGTAATTGGTACAATGTTCCTCAATAGATAGCCAAAACTTATCCAAGTTCTATTGGGATTATTTTAAACCCAGTGTTGCTATAAACATGTATAAAAAGTGTACATTGTCCAATTTTTTAATTCTTATACTATTTTGTATTCGCTAGGTAGCGGTGCTATATTTGTAGCCCGCCCTTTACACTTTTTGATGAGCCCACAACCCAGAGTATCTTAGAATTCTCTGCAATTATGGTCGTAAAACGGAGTAGATAAACGGCAAAAACAAAATGGGCGTCAGTTGCCGTCTTGCGGCAACAATAACTTAAATCTAGCCAACAATCCAAGCAAAATTCACCTGCCGTTGAGATCCCTCACAGTAACCTAATCTTGGAAAGACGAAAAGATATCGGTAGGTGAAATAAGAGAAATACTAGAAATATGTAAGTACCAAGGCTTTAATGAAGATAAATCGCCAAGCACGAATAAGAATGCACCCAGATATCATTATAAAATTTAGATACCAACGACCAAACGCAAACTATATATTGAAAATTATTAAATAGAGCCACAGCTAAGAGGTTACATTAAAATTGACATTATACAACCAGTACTAGGTTCGTTATGTCGTTAAGTCTCCAAGAAGTAAATTACAAATACGTAAAAATTACACAGGGATCGTTATTTTCAAAGTGATCCTACGAAATTATTATTAAAATATGCATATCAGCAACATCACGTTCGTGAAATTGAAATAAGGATTAAGACAACGGAAATATAATTAGATTATCACACTAGGCATTGTTACAACAAAGGTATGATATGAAACGGTATGTGGAGAGCATGCTAGCAATTAAATCTACTAATAATTGTCATCGCGTTAGGCACGCTTATCGCAGAGGCCTCCCGAAAGCGGAACGCATTTGCAATGAAAAAATCTTATTGCTTCACGCTGGACGCCATTGTGTGTCAAAGTAAAGAAACCCGTCTACTATTTTAACAATTACAAAACTACGTTGGTGAAAATCCAAAATCACTTAAAATGATTTAACTGATACCAAGCAAGTAAAGAATATATATTTGAACTTCCAACTAACAGAGTGGGCACATAAATATGATTTCAATGAAACATTGCTAGGCTTCTGATAAGTGTCTTCTTTAACTTTCTGCGATCCTAATAACCAATGACCAGGAGTTTGAAAGTGGTAAAAAAGCCTCAACTACGTTCACTGCTTGGTGTAATGACCTGAAGCATCACCTTCGTCGTCTAAGGAGCTCTCAAGGGTCGTCCAATAATAATGGACGTATTTGCCAGTAAACAATGTATTCTGTTCAAATAACGCATTGCAAGAAATTTCTTCGATACGAAACTGCATATTTTAGAAAGGAAGATAAAGAAAGTTATTTTATTCAAATTGGCACGAAATACATTTTGAGCATGTTGATGAAGGTCGTCTATTAACTAAAAATCGTAGAGAAAGTAAACTTTTTGAAATGTTTTTTAATCATTTTTTTACATATTTTTGAAATAAATTATAAGCAACAGCAAAATTGTCCAAAAATGCTTTTTAACCAAATTTCGAGTTATGAGATACCAATATGCAAGGGAAATATGTGTGAAACGCTTCAAACTTATGAAAAAAGTATTTCTTTTATTAGTTGTTGTACACATAATTATTCTAGCGCTTTCACCTACAGTAGAACAGAAAACATAATAAAGTGATACATCTAGAATATAGTACTTACTATACTACGTTTAACGAACAGATTCAGTACAAGCCCCTCCCACAAATGAACGCTAAATTTGAATAGAATATTTCTATTGGTAAGTCGGTTGTACACAGCTCCATTTTATTTGAAATTAAACACTTTTTTGATAGTTTCCGAGTTTTTAATGCGCAACGTGTAAAACTGGTTTTACTGCAATCAAGACTCTCCCAGTAATTTGATTTCTGAATCCGTTCGTTAAACGTAATATAGGGATTATCTATTATCATTAATCAAATCGACACATCGTAACAAAAATGTAATTTACTTTGCTTAATTTTCTTAATTTAGAACGAAAACTCCAATAAAACGTATAAAAAGGCGCTTTTTAACAAAAATGCATTTGGTAATATGTCAAAAAAACCGCAATGTTTTTGCGGAACAGGAAAACTACGTTCGACATGTTGTGTTTTCTCAGTAAATCAAAAACTAAGTAGCCTAGATCAAATTTCTTTTTTGAATAATGACGAGCGCTAAATTGCAGAACCTTGTTCCAAGTTAATCAACTTCTTAGGTTTCCGACATTCTAAAGGGGAACCTCGAATTTGAGTAACTGTATACACGTATTGCACGTTTCTGTACTTAATACATAAAAGACCAAGGAATTTTTGTGCGTTTACTCAATTTTATGGATAAATCCAGTGAAAATATATGTAATTGCTTAATATTACATTATTTGTAAACACCGGTTTCGATATCCGTTTTGCAGTGTATTGGTACTCTTTATTAACAGGCATGTGAATTCATCTAAAAATAATTTTTTTGCAATAAATGAACGTAATGTTTAAAGCAGATACATTACAATTTTACAATTATTAAGGTTACTCTATAATTAATGCCGTCATTTTCAGTAAAACTTAATCTAAATTATGAATTGTTGGTTCTGACTGTATTAATTACAATAAGCAGTTACTTTATTAACGTCGAAGTACTATACATTTAAACTTAAGTTCCCCATATTTTCCCAACAAATTTTTAAGGAATAGTATTGTTATAATTGACTATAATGCAATGGTATTTATATTTGTAAGTGGTTTTATGTTATAATAATAATGTTTGCCTTTCTTATGATTTAGTTTATTTTTAATCAATTCTTTTTTGAAATTAAATTTTAGTAACTCATTTACCCTTTTACAAATTATGAATAAATTATTAATGTTATTAAACATAACTAGCTCAGGCACATTTCCTCTTAAAAAAACTCAGGTAGAATTCACGCATAATCAAGACTTCTTTAATTCATGACAAATTCGTATCTTTTTTGTTAAAGCCAAGTTCAAAATGATGTGACAATTTGAATGTCTGTCACTGTCACCTTAAATTATGCAAGTGTGAAATCAATCACAAATACCTTTTCGTTATACTACCGGTCATTTAACCAACATTAAATAGTAAGTAATCCCTTTTATAATTACCACAGTGTACTTTTTCTATCTTTTACTTTCATGTTTTTATAAATACCTGCAGATCTCACTGACCCTAATATACTCCTTTATCAATTCAAATGCCCTCTACCCCCAGGAACCGCAAGGACCTCTCAGCCAAACACGACAAGACACCTGCTATCTCTTCCAACAGAACTGTCAATATTGACCAGAAGCAACGGCCATCCACGTCTTCCTTCCAAAATTCACAAGCCTCTGACCACCCAGTATCACGATCCTCGACTAGATGCAAATTACCAAAAAAATGTCACTTCAATAACAAGCTTTGCGAAGTACAATTCTAGTAGATGAAAACCCCTTTATCCACAACATAAGACGTTTACTCTACTATCAAACTCGAGATAAGCTACTTCCGGTAATACCAGCCTCTGCTATCCAATTCATGTGATGTAATTAATTGATAATAAACTTAGTCCAATTCCAGAATTTGCTTCTGTAGATTATTATTGTTTAATATATGGTACTTTCGGCATTTTTTCTCCTCCATAATTTTACTGTAATATACAACCTTCCACATACCAAATAGATTTAAACTCATTTAATAAAGGGTTATATTTAAAATTTTCAGCCGATTACAGCCGTTTTACATTTTATTAAGTCAAAATTTTTGTGTATATCAAATTAATTCATATATATCTCCTTAGTGATATTATTTCAGCATTATTTTTACATTTCAACACTCTACATAGTATGTACCATATTTATTTCATACACACTATATTGAATGATGTTGTTCGAATAAGTATTTGATCCTCCACTTTATTTCAGATAATAATTAAATTATGTTAGAATCTTTCTGTTTCTAATATTGCATCGTTCAATTAAAATAATTAAATTCTATTTCGTTATTTTACCAAAACCATTTTTAATAACTTGGATATCCTTTTAATATTAACCCCTTACTCTAAAACCATTACAGTATATTACATACCGAGATGGAAGTGTTTCATTACTGTCGAGAGAGTAAGTAGTTAACTGAGAGGCGAAGCGTTGAGGTTAACTTTATCTCGATACAGGAATAAAACTTTTCACCGTGGTATAAATACTATTTTATTTACAACCACTTCATTCTAGACAATAATTGGAAAAATTGATTTGACAGTTCTTCAAAACTAGCGTTAAACAATAGTAATTTGTATACCAAGGCATTGAAATTTAGCTTTTTATCACAAATGTGGCCTTAGTTACCAAGGCCCGTAGGGCCAAGGCAAATAAACCACATGAGGAATAAAAAGGAAGTTCAGTGCCGAGGGATACACTATGTTTTTTTTTAATCGAGAAAATGTGAAATTACAACATTTTAACCAACTTTTATAGGTTATGTTGACGTCGGTTGACGTTTACCTGTCACCCCGCCACCTACAAAAAGTATTTTAATGACGATTTAAAAGAAACAATAATACAGTGCGGTGAAAATCTGTTGCCATGACAGCGGTACCCCCCAGGTGGAAAGTAAAGGTTGGTAATGGCTAATTTTTCAACTTCTTAAAAGTGAATAATGATCTTATTACATATATGCTTGTGAATAGAACCTTTTTTTGCCTTCTGACATCTAACCAACACATTCATACACAGTAGACGTCCACCGTAACTACAATTTTACAGTTAGTCAGTGTTTTTACACATCCCGGTGCGGTAAAATGACTGAAAATTTTTAACTTTTAGATACCCTTAAACAAGAAATGTGATTTGTAGTAATAAAGGGTGTTTAAACTTGGTTTAAACACACATAAATTTTAATAACAAAATTTACGAAGCCAGTCAGAAGTTCGAAATGTAATTCTGATTTCATAAACAAACAGTTTTAACCTCCAGTTTTACTTCATAATTTCGCAAGTTTATACGTAATTTATATCTGTTTTAATCTTGAATTAAAACAGGCAAAATTCAGTTCCCATTTACGAAACCTTAAACGAATATTGTTTCGCCAACATTAAGTGAAAATGCAACTCGGCGACCTAGAAAGTCAAGTTCAACGCTCAGCCTGCAAACCGATGCGGAAATATAAAAGCTTATCATGCTGAGTTGCGGTCTTTGCGGACCTTTAAACGCGTTCTATTACACTATTATGAACTTTGATATTGTTACTGCGTTAAGCATTTTTAGTTTTATATAAATACTAGTCTATTTTCATAATAAAAATCAATCTGCATTTAATGTTTGATTCATTCACTACCCTTTCTAAGCCATAATATTCACGGGGCATGAGGCTGTGCTCCGAGGGTTAGTGTCTCTACTGCCGTCCGTTTCAAGTACCATTGACTACATTGGTTTAAAACGTAAACACAGTCTTGTTTACGTGCTTGACGGATAGAATCAGCGCAAAGTAACGGAGTCCTGATACAGCCTCTCAGGCATCTCTGTTCATGGTCCTTCGAGCCGGATCTGTCTCCAACTAACGAAAAAACACATCCCGAGAAGAAGACAACATCTGCCAACCACCCAGTTCCCAGAAAATGGCCAACAACATGGAGGAATTCAACAACTTAGCTATCGCCCAAGAAGAGCTCGCGCAGAAGATAAAGCAAATATTATCCAACAGCAAAAAGGACCCTGCCAGCCGAAAAAATGAAGCCTACATCGCCAGTCGCAACAAGACGCTGGACGAACTTTGGAACACTGCAACTGAGAATCATGCAAAATTGGGGCAGCTAAGTATTCCAACTCATAATTATTTTAAAACAGGGTATTACGACCAAATTAAAGCCATATACGGCGAAGCAAAAAGTTACTTGCAGAGCTGTTCAAAAGCAACGGAAATTTCCAACCCCTCCGCAAGCAGAACACAAGAGGAAATGGTGGCTAACCCCGAGCAAAAGGTTCGTATCCGAAAACTGCAGATTCGGATCCAGAATTTTAAGCAAGCGATGGACGACGCCGAGCTAACACAAGAATTAGGGAGGCCCGCCATCACGACAAGGGAATTAAGAGAAAAATGGGATCGTGTGGTCGAGATGGACGAAGAAGTTATGTCAAACGACATGGCTTCAGAACAAATGCACTTCAGTCCTGAATATACTACGTTGGAAGACAGGTACAGAAATTTAATTATTTTATTGCAAGCGCCAACAAGGAACGAGCAAGCAGCAGCCATCTCGCTTCCTCAAGTCAAAATCCCCATATACGAGGGAAATTATGAGGAATGGGCCACTTTCAAGGACCTGTTCACTAAATTAGTAGATGACAACCAGAATATGGACGATGTCATCAAGATGCAATATTTAAAGACGCATCTTAAGGGAGAGCCAAGCCGACTGATCCAGCATCTAGCTGTTACCCAAGCAAACTACAACACCGCCTGGAATCTGCTGCAACAAAGGTATCAAAATAATCGCCTTATTTTAACTAAATTGCTAGATACCATATTCGATCTGCCGGTCCTCTCCAAAGAGTCAGCCCAAGGGTTAAAACGATTGCACGACTCCATCAAGGAATGTGTGGAGGCAATCAAAAATTTAGGCATCTCCACGGACAGTTGGGGTCCGTGGATTAACAGAGCTATCGCTCGAAAATGGGATCCTGAAACCAACAAATTATATGAACAGTCGCTTCAATGTCCAAATGAAGTCCAGGATCACCAAAATTTAATGGCTTTCCTGCAAGTGCGGTTCCAATCCCTAGAATCCATAGATGGAGCTCGAAAGCCCGCGCAGGAAAGACCACAGAAGAATTACGCTTCCGCATCCCTAAATTGCAAGCTGTGCCATGGAGATCATTACATCGACAACTGTAGTCAATTCCAGAGGCTACCTACCCATGAAAAACTAGAAGCAGTAAAAACCAATCGATTGTGCTATCGATGCTTGCGGCACGATTCAAATATTCCATGTCGTGCCTATTTTAATTGTAGGATCTGTCGCTTCCCGCATCATACTCTGCTTCATAAGGCGCAGCCACCATCAAGGCCGCTCCCTGCCCAAAGGATGAAAACGTCAGCTCATGCAGCAGCTATGAAGACTTCCAACGCTCCAGAAAAGAAGCCGAAGTCGGACATCATCACCGCCAATTTTGGCGCCCAGGAGAGCCAAGTTCTACTTGCCACAGCAATGGTTCAAGTAAAGGCAGCATCCGGGATGACTCATCTACTACGAGTATTAATAGATCCCGGGTCTCAGGGGTCGTTTATCACGGAAGCATCAGCCAAATTATTGGGGTTACCCAGGACCAAAGTTCGAGCTGAAATCACAGGAATTGGGAACAGCGAGCCAAAAATTGCCAAATGGAAAATCCCAGGTTTGATCACACCTAGATTTTCAAGTAACTTTTCCCTACCTGTAAATTTACTAATACTTCCCAAACTTACCAAAGCCATGCCTTCATCCCCTATTCCAAACATAAATATCAATTCCTGGAGCAATATTTTTATCGCCGATCCAACCTTCAACCAACCTGGCCCCATAGACATAATTCTAGGAGCCGAAGAATATTCAAAAATAATTCTAGAAGGAATCACTAAAACCAAGGATGGCATCTTAGGACAAAATACCGAGCTGGGCTGGATCTTATCTGGAACCATTGGAAGACAACATAACGAAATCATTAAAGTCAATACCATGGTTGCCAAAATCGAAGAAGATGAGCAGTTACAAAAATTCTGGAACATAGAAGAAGTTTCCACTAAACGAAAAATTTCCCCAGACGACCAGGTATGTGAGAATAAATTCACAGACACAGTGCAACGAGACCAGGATGGCAGATACATAGTCAAGATTCCATTTAAGCAAACTCCAGAGAGCATGGGAAAATCCAAACCTTCGGCATTGGCAAGATTACTACATCTGGAAAAGAAGCTGAGACAAGACCAAGATCTAGAAATCCAATACAAGAAATTCATGCAAGAATATCTAGATCTAGGACATATGGAAAGAGTAGAAAATAAGCAAGAAAACAATGGCAAGTATTACATCCCACACCACGGCGTAATTCGAGAAGCAAGTTCATCAACGAAGCTCCGTGTCGTCTTCGACGCTTCGAACAAGGCATCTTATGGAAAATCCTTAAACGAAGTCATGTATGCTGGACCGAAACTTCAGCAAGAACTGGTCGACATTCTACTCCGATGGAGAACTCACAAGGTCGTCTTCTCTGCGGACATTGAGAAAATGTACCGACAAATCAAGATGGACAGCCAAGACCAGGAGTATCAACGAATCTTATGGAGATTCGATCAATCACAGCCAATCAGGGAATACAGGTTATGCACCGTCACGTATGGAACCGCATCAGCTCCCTATCTGGCCATCCGAACCTTGCACCAATTAGCAGAGGACGAAAAATCTTCTTTTCCATTAGCAGCGAAAGTTGTGAAGAGAGATTTCTATGTGGACGATGTACTCTCCGGAGCCGACACTTTAGAAGAAGCAATCAAGCAGCAAGGTCAGTTAATTTCCTTATTAAAACGTGGAGGCTTTACCCTACATAAATGGTGCAGTAATGAATTAGCCATCATACAAGAACTACCCGAAGAATTGAAGGAGCAAACCTACCTCGAAATAAGTGAGGACGGCTTAAAGAAGTCATTGGGCGTTCACTGGTCTCCATATGAAGACGTGTTTTGCTTCAAGGTGGATGTGAAGCAAAAGGGATCCACAAAACGCAGCATATTATCCGAAGTCGCTAAAATTTTCGACCCTTTGGGTTGGTTAGCACCCATCATCATCACTGCTAAACTACTCATCCAAGAGCTATGGCTCGAAAATGTCAAGTGGGACGACCCAGTCTCAGAATGTATCCAAGGCAAATGGGAAACATTTAAATCTCAACTCAAATCAGTAGAAGAAATTACTTTACCAAGGTGGCTTTTTACCAAAAGGGAAGCCCAAATGGAACTACATGGATTCTGTGACGCTTCCGAAAGAGCTATTGGAGCCGTGGTCTACTCCAGAGTCATCACGTCATCAGGACAATCCAAGGTATCATTATTAATAGCCAAATCCAAAGTGGCACCAGCTAGGGCAAAGGCAACCCTACCCAGACTAGAACTCTGCGCAGCTGTACTACTTGCTAATCTATTACAACGGGTAATCACGGCACTGGACATTCCTAAGGTATCTATCTTCGCCTGGACCGATTCCATGGTCACACTAGGTTGGATTAAGGGAGATCCAGTAAGATGGAAGACATTCGTCGCCAACCGCGTAGCCGAAATCAACCACCTGATTCCGGCCCAACATTGGAACCACGTCAAGTCAGAAGAAAATCCTGCAGACGTCATCTCCAGAGGTACTAGTCCAGGGAAATTAAAGGAACATAAACTATGGTGGGATGGTCCAAGTTGGTTAATTAACAAAGAGTTATGGCCGTGCCAACCAGACACCGCCACAACCAATGAAGAAGCAAAAGGTTACACTGTGCATCAAGCCACAGTTCATCAAGACGAGAACGAGATTATTCATCGCTTCTCGTCTCTGACAAGAATGGTACGAGTTGTGTCCTATTGCCGAAGATTCATCAACAAGTGTAGGCGTCTTCCCATTCAACCAGGATGTCTATCAGTTAAAGAAATGGAAGACACCATCCTCACACTCATCAAGGTCGTCCAAGGAAGTGATCCTATTTTGAAGGCAACAGGATCTCAACTCCAAAAGAGAAAATGTGTGGACTCCAACAACAAACTCGCAAATCTCAATCCATTCATCGATCAACATGGAATCGTACGTGTTGGAGGAAGACTAGAAAATTCGAACCTATCCTACCACGAAAAACACCCAATTATCCTTCCTTATTCCGATCATATTTCCAAATTAATAATCCATGAGGCACATTTACGCACCTTACACGGTGGCACTCAGCTCACACTGTCCTATGTCCGAAGAAAATATTGGATCATCAACGCAAAGAAAGCCGTCAGTTCCAGCATCAAGAAATGCTTTCGATGCATCCGATTCAAGGCAGAGGCAGCCCAGCAATTAATGGGGAATCTTCCACCATCAAGAGTTAATTCAACCCCGCCATTCTTCCATTCAGGAGTGGACTATGCCGGTCCAATACAAATCCGAACATCTAAAGGAAGAGGGCATTCTTCATCCAAGGGATACATTGCTGTTTTTGTCTGTCTATCAACCAAGGCAATACACTTAGAAGCTGTCAGCGACATGACAACTAACAGCTTCCTAGCAGTCTTCAGGAGGTTCATCGCCCGAAGAGGACGCTGTGCACATCTTTATAGCGACAACGGAACGAATTTCGTTGGAGCAAGGAAGGTCTTGGACAAGGAAATCCGTCAAGCAATGGAAGGCCCAGTTATCCAAGAAAATTTATCCACCATTGGTACTCAATGGCACTTCATCCCCCCAGTAGCCCCACACTTCGGAGGAATATGGGAAGCAGGAGTAAAATCAATGAAGCATCATCTGAAGAGAACCATTGGCAACGCTACTCTAACATTCGAAGAATTAACAACTTTGCTTTGCCAAATAGAAGCCTGCTTAAACTCACGTCCTCTGTGCCCACAAGGCAACAATATTGAAGACACCAGTGCATTGACACCAGGCCATTTCCTGATAGGAAGAGAGATAATCTCACCACCGGACCCAATCAGCACACCAATATCTACAAATCTGTCAAATCGCTGGAGATTGATCCAAAAAATCAAGCAAGATTTTTGGAAATCATGGAGCTCAGACTACCTTCATGGATTGCAGCAAAGAAACAAATGGAAAAAACCGGTGGAGAATATAAAAGTTGGTGACCTGGTGCTAATCAAAGAAGAAAACATTAATCCTAGTAAATGGCCATTAGCGAGAGTTGCCGACATTCATCCTGCAACCGATGGATCAGTACGAGTAATAACCATCCAGAAATCAGGAGGACATCAATTAAAACGTTCCATAGGCAGTATCATTCCATTACCAAATAACGAAGAATCGCAGGAACCAGAGCCTGAAGAAAAAATTTCGGCCAACAGCACCCACACACAATCATTCCCAGCACCAAAGAAAACTGTCACGTCCAAATGGAAAATGTTTCTACTAATATTTACTCTCCTTACTACAAATACATCGAGTAAGGCAGAATTCAACATACAAAAACCAGACAGCGGGTACTATGTAGAGCATATTGGACACGGGAAGATTGAACGAGGAACATTCAGGATCGAAATCCAGTTCGAGAGGGGGAAGATCGAAGAAGACTTCGAAACAGTTACCGACATGGTGGACAAATTCGACGACCTCTGCAACTCTGCGAAAGAACTGTCCGAAGATACGTTATGCAAGACATTGGTGCATCATCTTCTGGAACAAAAAAGGCATATGGAATGGATTAAAACTGGCATGGAAGATATCATAGCAAGACGAGAGAAACGAGGAGTGCTTGGGACTGTACTAACGTCAATTTTCGGAGTAAATGACGAGGTCTATCAAGATATTGACAGACTCGACAAAAATCAACAGGAATTAATAAAAATGGACAGTCAACAATCCAAATTCTTGCTGTCAGCACTTTCAAGATTTAATGAGACCGAAGAACGAATCGATCAGAAACTGGAACATTTCCAAGAGAAGCTGAACCAAGGAATCAGGGCGATCAACAACATGGACAAGTGGTATAAGGCAACCGACTCCAACCGATTAAATATCCACATCATCAGTGTCTATCAAGTCGCCACAAATGTTATTAGTGAACTGTGAAATTACCACACAAACATTTTGAACGTTCATTTCCAACAAGGTAATTTTTACGAGTTAATAACACCTGCCCAAATCAAGCAAATCCTCGCAAATGCAACCAGTAAACTCTCGCCAAATTTAGAAATTTTACCGACTCCAATCCTGAAGGTCGACATCGGACATGATGACATCTACATCAACGTCCAAGGATACTTCATCATAGTCGAAAAAACCGAATATACCTTAATCAAAGTGACTCCAATTCCTCTCCGAATTAACAATGGGTCCTACTGGGTGATCGACGTACCCAAAGGGATCTTCGCTGTGGATTACAACTTACAAATGTACTTTCAAGAGACAGATGAGGAATTCAAAGAAAATCTCCAAATTACTCCAAACACGTATATCTGCAGTCCAACAGTCGTGAAAGGAATTGAAAATAACCCAAATTGCATCATTGATGATATATATCATCGAACAGAAATTAGTCAGTGCAGCCTACGAAGACATCAGATCCAGTCCATTATTTGGAAACAACCATACATGGAAAATACCTGGATGTTCGTAGTCAACAAGCCAACCCGAATAGCTATCACTTGTAGTGGCAATAGGGAAGAAGTCACTGTCAACACTACAGGTGTAATTCAGATCTCGTCAGACTGCATCATACAAACTCCAAAGAATACGTTAACCCCCAGGCATAGCAAGAAATTCAAGATCCTCGCAGGATATTCCAAGGCCGTCAGCATCAATTTTATCAACACAATAACACCCAACTCCTTTTCAGAAATTGCAGAGGAGCCAGTTCTAAAACAATCAGACCACTTCGAGGATCTACAAACTTCACAATTGGAATTCCAGCAGCACCTAAAGGACATTACTTGGAAAACCATCCGCCACCACTCCTATCTATCCAGCGGGATAACAAGCAGCCTATTGGGAGGGGCTATTCTAATAGGAGCAGTCTACTACATTCGAAAAAGGATCAACCGAAGGAAGCATCAATCCAAACAACGCCAGTCAACCGTAGAAGAATATCCTTTAAGAACCCTTAATGTGGAAGAAACAATATAGTTTTCCTTTTCTTTTTCTTCGGCCTAAAATTGGCAATATGTTTAAACTTGGTTTAAACACACATAAATTTTAATAACAAAATTTACGAAGCCAGTCAGAAGTTCGAAATGTAATTCTGATTTCATAAACAAACAGTTTTAACCTCCAGTTTTACTTCATAATTTCGCAAGTTTATACGTAATTTATATCTGTTTTAATCTTGAATTAAAACAGGCAAAATTCAGTTCCCATTTACGAAACCTTAAACGAATATTATTTCGCCAACATTAAGTGAAAATGCAACTCGGCGACCTAGAAAAGCCAAGTTCAACGCTCAGCCTGCAAACCGATGCGGAAATATAAAAGCTTATCATGCTGAGTTGCGGTCTTTGCGGACCTTTAAACGCGTTCTATTACACTATTATGAACTTTGATATTGTTACTGCGTTAAGCATTTTTAGTTTTATATAAATACTAGTCTATTTTCATAATAAAAATCAATCTGCATTTAATGTTTGATTCATTCACTACCCTTACTAAGCCATAATATTCACGGGGCATGAGGCTGTGCTCCGAGGGTTAGTGTCTCTACTGCCGTCCGTTTCAAGTACCATTGACTACATTGGTTTAAAACGTAAACACAGTCTTGTTTACGTGCTTGACGGATAGAATCAGCGCAAAGTAACGGAGTCCTGATACAGCCTCTCAGGCATCTCTGTTCATTCGCATTAATCAATTTGCCCATGCTAGTAACAATTGTCGGTTTTGAAATTACAATGAAATAATCCAGTTTCAATTAGTTTCAGTAGTCACTGTGTTGTTATTTTGTTTACTAATACCATGGTAACATTAAGTAAGTTCCCTATGTCTAATTTTGCATAATTCAGCCATGTGTTAGAATATTCGACCTCGTTAAGTCTCTATTGTCATTAATCCCACTATAGGGTGTTATTGGTGAACTTAGTTAAAAATATTCGGCCCGAATTTTTCCTGGATTCGGCCCTGTACTAGTTACATTTAAATTTAGTCCGGCGGGCGATGAAATGCTTGCGCCTCGCATATTTATTTCGTGACCGTGAATTCCTTCTTTGATTTCGTATTGCTGATACTATGTGAGCGCCCCAAATTTTGTGCATCGCTTTGGTTGCTCTTGTAAATAGTTCTCGGAACTACGTCGTTTATGGCAAGCAGTGCCGTTTAGTTTCAAATCTCCGAATTACAGCGATAACGATAAGGCATTCTTTGTTCACTGTTCCAGATAGATCGCTTTGTATCTCAACCTTCAATTTGCTTTCTGCCTAATGTAATTAAGCTCTCAAATGAATTCTTTGTTGTCACACATTTAAACATCGATTTCAGAACCTAAATATATTTCTTGGTATTCTTCAGGAGCCGCGCTGGTAAGTTGATACTTAAGGTCGAAAACTCTCCATACGTGGCATAGTGAATGCACGGGAATTCTTATCTTGTTTTGTTACCCGGGGCTTCTCGAAACTCTGTGCTTATTTTGCCAATTCAGCTATGACATCATGCTGCGTGTAGTTGCACCAAGCTTTGTGTGAAGGAAATAAAAATTGATAACTCCTTAGGGAATGATGCATTTAAAATTAGTGGTTTGGGAGTTCTAAACTCTTTTCCATTGTGTTCTTCGCGCGGAGTTCGATTTGAAAATTAGGAATCTGTACCCCAGCATTTGAGTGAGCAAGACGTATGTGAAATTTCGCGCCCCCGACTGTGGCGTGACGCTGCAGTTGGGGGAGTTTTTGTTAACGCATTAATGAACTTTTGGCTGCGTTGTTTTTGTGAGCTTTTGCTAACATTTGGTGATTAACATGGTGAATCCTTTTTGGCGTTTGTGCAAACTTTTCAAGTGCCTTTGGGGCACGTTAATGGCGAGTGCAGTTAAACCCGAATCTTCGAAGTGAACATTTATTCTTGGGTGTCTTCGAAAATGTGCGGTGGGCAGAGGAAGTGTATTTAACTCGACGTTGTTAAATTGGCCGATTTTCGTTTCATACAGTTTGGTCTCCGGGGAGACTTTTGGCACTTTTTGCCGATTTGATCAGAAACGATATCTGAAGAGCCTCAACTAACCTTTTTCCCTGTTAAGTCGGGAAAGAACTATTGCGTAATGCAGATCTGTGTCAACGTCGGGGTTAATTAAAAGGAAGGGCCCGCTTCGCAATATAGTGTTGTTTGCTGTCACACTTCTTCGATTGATGTTTGCTGCCTCTTCTGGAGAATTTGCTACACCTTTTGCACGTCTTGCCAAGCCTCCACGAGGACGATTACATCGGCATCTAATACTGCATGCTTCAACTCAGGTAGGAGCCT
The DNA here is from genome assembly GCA_940337035.1 of Agriotes lineatus. NCBI lineage: Eukaryota > Metazoa > Arthropoda > Insecta > Coleoptera > Elateridae > Agriotes > Agriotes lineatus. The sequence continues at coordinate 33,184,374 of OW679199.1, read as the reverse complement.
TGTATTGTATCAACTAAATTAACTCTGGTGCCTAACTTAAGGTGCGATTTTATATTTTATTGTGCGTCAGTGCTTATAAACGTTGCGTACGTCCGCTAGGACTTATGATCTGTCTCAATTAATGTTTACCAGGGGCTTTACTCCTGGCGCCCATTTTATGTCCTTTGTTTTGGATAATATTGTGTTTTTTTTGTGTCTTTGTAACTAGCCCTTAAGATATATTTTGGTTTTTGTGGGGCCCCCTTTCATATTCACGTAGGATATCTTATTACTAAATTGAAACTCACCTCCGGGTGTTTGTTTTAATGTACCGATTTGTGTAAACTGTCATTTGTTTCTTTAAATAATAAACCTGTTAGTCAGTTCATTCTTTTTATGAATTTTGAAACCCCTTTTGGGTCATTAACTAATCTAGTGTGGCAAAGGCCAAGTGTAATTAATTTTGTGAAGTTAAAGCATGCTCTTTTGATAAGTAAGCCCCAAGCTCTGGGCTAGTGCCAGTGTTCTTTTGTTATACTTTAGTGACGGTGGCCTTGAAGGTAAGTGATTTAACGACAAGGTCACCCGGCTACTCGGAGGAGGCTTGGTAAACAACAGGCTGAGGTGTTCAGGTGTTCAGCAACATACCTGAAGGACTTCTATATAGGCTACGTGTATTGTTCTTGGTTCTAGACACGTTAGCCACCCTTAATCAGAACCAAGTGGCGCTCAGGCATTTCTTTTTCTTTTAAGCAAGCTTTAGGGTAAGTACCCCGTCGGTTTTTCATTTAAGTCTTCGAACCACGCCTTCCCGACTGCGTTAAGTGCAGGTAACCGGAGCAACAAAATCTGCTCCAGCACATTAAGATCTGTGATTTCTAGGGAAAGCCGACGAACCCTGTAGTTTGTACCCGTTTTTGAACAATCAATACGACCTATGTCGATCTGATGAATTTATACCGTAACACATGTACAGTCTTACATTATTCTCACTGTATAAACCTAAATACAAAATTACGAGCCCAGTCAACTAACACATTTTAAAAAAAATTATATAAATTAATGAATAATGCATGTTTTGGAAAAACTATAGAAACTGTTAGACAGCATAGCACTTGTCTCTAGGTGGGATGGTAGATAAGGTGCCAATTATTACATTTCTCAACCCAACTTTCACAGCAGAACTTGGCGCTTGGCTTTTTCGCTTGGCTTGGCGCTTGGCTTGGCGCTGTTCTTGGCGCGTGGCTTGGCGCTTGGCTGGGCACTTGGCTTGGCAGTTGGCTTGGCGTGGCGCTTTTCTTGGCGCGTGGCTTGGCACTTGGCTTGCCACTTTGCTTGGCGTTTGGCTTGGCGCCTGTCGTGGCGCATGGCTTGGCGCTCTCCTTGGCGTTTGGCTTGGCGCTTGGCTTGGCGCTTGGCTTGGCGCGTGGCTTGTCGTTTGGCTTGGCGCTTTCCTTGGCGCGTGGTTTGGCGCTTAGCTTGGAGCGTAGCTTGGCGCTCGGCTTGGCGCTTGGCTTGGCGAATTTCTTGGCGCGTGGCTTAGTGCGTGGCTTGTCGCTTGGCTGGCGCTCTCCTTGGCGCGTGGTTTGGCGCTTAGCTTGGCGCGTGGCTTGTCGCTTGGCTTAGCGCCCTTTTTGGCGCGTGGCTTAACGCTCTCCATGGAGCGTGGCTTGGCCGTTGGCTTGGCGCTTGGCTTGGCGCTTTTCTTGGGCGTGGCTTGTTGCTTGGCTTGGCGCTTTTTTTGGCGCGTGGCTTGACACTTAGCTTGGCGCGTGGCTTGACGCTTGACTGGGCGTTTGGCTTAACGTTTGTCTCGGCGCTTGGCTTGGCGCTTTTCTTGGCGCGTGGCTTGGCGCGTAACTTGGCGCTTGGCTGGGCGCTTGGATTGGCGCTTTGCTTGGCGCTTGGTTTGGCGCTTTTTTTAGCGCGTGGCTGGGCGCTTGGCTTAACGCTAAACTTGGCGCTTGGCTTGGTGCATGGGGTGGCGCTTTTCTTGGCGCGTGGCTTGGCACTTGGCCTGGTGATTGGCTTGACGCTTGGCTTGACGCATGCCTTGGCGCTTTCCTTGGCGCGTGGCTTGGAGCTTGGTTGGGCGTTTGGCTTGGCGCTTTTCTTAAGGTGTGGTTGGCGCGTAGCTTGGCACTTGGCTTGCCGCTTAGAATGGCGCTTGGCTTGCCGCTTGGATTGGTGCTCTCCTTGGCTCGTGGCTTAGCGCATATCGTGGCGTTTTCCTTGGCGCGTGGCTTGGCGCTTGGCTTGGCGCTTTTCTTGATGCGTGGCTTGGCACTTGGCTTAGCGTTTGGCTTGGCGTTTGGCTTGGGGCTTGGCTTGGCGCTTTGCTTGGCGCTTTTCTTGGCGCGTGGTTTGGAACTTGGCTTGGCGCTTGGCATGGCGCTTGGCCTTGCGCATAGCTTGACGCTCTCCTTGGCGCGTGGCTTGGCGCTTGGCTGGACGTTTGGCTTGGCGCTTTTCTTAGCGCGTAGTTTGGTGCTTGGCTTGCCGCTTGGTCTGGCGCTTGGCATTTCGCATAAATTGACGTTTTCCTTGGCGCGTGGCTTGGCGCTTGGCTGGACGCTTGGCTTGGCGCTTGGCTTGGCGCTTGGCTTGGCGCTTAGCTTGGCGCTTGGCTTAACGCTTGGCTTGGCGCTTGGCTTGGCGCTTGGCTTGGCGCTTGGCTTGTCGCTTGGCTTGGCGTTTGGCTTGGCGCTTGCCTTGGCGCATGGCTTGAAGCTCTCCTTGGCGCGTGGCTTGTCGCTTGGCTTCTTGCTTTTCTTGGCGCGTGGCTTGACAATTGGCTTTGCGCTTTTCTTAGCGCGTGGCTCGGCGCTTGGCTTGGCGCTTAGCTTGGCGCTTGGCTTGGCGCTTGGTTTAACGCATGGCTTGGCGCTTGGCTTGGCGCTTGGCTTGGCGCTTGGCTTGTCGCTTGGCTTGGCGTTTGGCTTGGCGCTTGCCTTGGCGCATGGCTTGGAGCTCTTCTTGGCGCGTGGCTTGTCGCTTGGCTTCATGCTTTTCTTGGCGCGTGGCTTGGCACTTGGCTTGGCGCTTGGCTTGGCGCTTGGCATGGCGCATAACTTGACGTTCTCCTTGGGCGTGGCTTGGCGCTTGGCTGGACGCTTGGCTTGGCGCTTGGCTTGGCGCTTGGCTTGGCGCTTTTCTTGGCGCGTGGCTTAGCGCGTGGCTTAGCGCGTGGCTTAGCGCGTGGCTTAGCGCGTGGCTTGTCGCTTGGCTTCGCGCTTTTCTTGGCGCGTGGTTTGGAACTTGGCTTGGCGATTGGCTTGGCGCTTGGTTTAACGCTTGGCTTGGCGCTTGGCTTGGCGCTTGGCTTGGCGCTTGGCTTGTCGCTTGGCTTGGCGTTTGGCTTGGCGCTTTTCTTAGCGCGTGGCTTGGCGCTTGGCTTGGCGCTTGGCTTGGCGCTTGGTTTAACGCTTGGCTGGGCGCTTGGCTTGGCGCTTGGCTTGGCGCTTGGCTTGTCGCTTGGCTTGGCGTTTGGCTTGGCGCTTGCCTTGGCGCATGGCTTGGAGCTCTCCTTGGCGCGTGGCTTGTCGCTTGGCTTCATGCTTTTCTTGGCGCGTGGCTTGGCACTTGGCTTGGCGCTTGGCTTGGCGCTTGGCATGGCGCATAACTTGACGTTCTCCTTGGGCGTGGCTTGGCGCTTGGCTGGACGCTTGGCTTGGCGCTTGGCTTGGCGCTTGGCTTGGCGCTTTTCTTGGCGCGTGGCTTAGCGAGTGGTTTGGCTTTTGGCTTTGCGCTTTTCTTAGCGCGAGGCTTGGCGCTTGGCTTTGCGCTTTTCTTAGCGCGTGGCTTGGCGCTTGGCTTTGCGCATTTCTTAGCGCGTAGTTTGGTGCTTGGCTTGCCGCTTGGCCTGGCGCTTGGCATTTCGCATAACTTGATGTTTTCCATGGCGCGTGGTTTGGCGCTTGGCTGGACGCTTGGCTTGGAGCTTGGCTTGGCGCTTGGCTTGGCGCTTGGCTTAACGCTGGGCGTTTGGCTGGGCGTTTGGATTAGCGTTTGTCTCGGCGCTTGGCTTGGCGCTTGGCTTGGCGCTTGGCTTGGCGCTTGGCTTGGCGCTTGGCTTGTCACTTGGCTTGGCGTTTGGCTTGGCGCTTGCCTTGGCGCATGGCTTGGAGCTCTTCATGGCGCGTGGCTTGTCGCTCGGCTTCATGCTTTTCTTGGCGCGTGGCTTGGCGCGTGGCTTGGCGCTTGGCTGGACGCTTGGCTTGGCGCTTGGCTTGGCGCTTGGCTTGGCGCTTGGCTTAACGCTGGGCGTTTGGCTGGGCGTTTGGCTTAGCGTTTGTCTCGGCGCTTGGCTTGGCGCTTGGCTTGGCGCTTTTCTTGGCGCGTGGCTTAGCGCGTGGCTTGGCGCTTGGCTTTGCGCTTTTCTTAGCCCGTAATTTGGCGCGTGGCTTGGCAGTTGGTTTAATGCTTTTCTTGGCGCTTTTCTTGGCGCGTAACTTGGCGCTTGGCTTCGCGCTTTTCTTGGCGCGCGGCTTGGTACATGGCTTGGCGCTTGGCTTGGCGCTGGGCATGGTGCATAGCTTGACGTTCTCCTTGGCGCGTGGCTTGGCGTTTAGCTAAACGCTTGGCTTGGCGCTTGGCTGAACGCTTGGCTTGGCGTTTGGCTTGGCGCTTGGCTGGGCGTTTGGCTGGGCGTTTGGCTTAGAGCGTGTCTTGTCGCTTGGCTTGGCGCTCTCTTTGGCGCGTGGTTTGGCGCTTAGCTTAGCGCATCTTTTGGCGCGTGGCTTGTCGCTTGGCTTGGCGCTCTCTTTAGCGCGTGGTTTGGCGCTTAGCTTGGCGCGTGGCTTAGCGCTTAGCTTGGCACTTGGCTTGGCGCTTGGCTTGGCGCTTGGCCTAACGCATAGCTTGACGCTCTCCTTGGCGCGTGGTTTGGCACTTGGCTTGCCGCTTGGCTTGGCGCTTGGTTTGGCGCTTGGTTTGGCGCTTGTTTTGGCGCATGCCTTGGCGCTCTCCTTAGCGTTTGGCTTGGAGCTTGGCTAGGCGCTTGGCTTGGCGGTCGGTCTGGCGCTTTTCTTGGCGCGTGGCTTGTCGCTTGGCTTGGCGCTTTTCTTGGCGCGTAGCTTGGCACTTGGCTTGACGCTTAGTATGGCGCTTGGCTTGGCGCATGGCTTGGCGCTCTCCTTAGCGCGTAGCTTGGCGCTTGACTTGGCGCCTTTTTTGGCGCGTGGCTTGCCGCTTGGCTTGGCGTTTGGCTTGGCGCTTGTAATATAAAGGCCTCACGTTGCGGGTCAATTGTAGTATTAAGCCTCAGTTGAGGTGTCAATTGTAATATAATGGCCCCAGTTGCGGTGCCAATTACTTATTTATATTACAAATTAAAATAATATAACTTACCTCACAAACGTCAATATTTGACGTGCAAATATTGTTCAGTTATATCTTTCTAATTATTTTAAAGATTGCTCCGTTTAGTCAGTACAGCTAAAAGAATACTCTTTATACTCAGCTGAATGGTGCTTCTTAATAACAAGTATAACTGATTGTTTAACTATTTGATTAATATAAAGTAATTTTATAGTCATTTTCAGGTCTTTTACTGATATTCTAAATATCTTAATGACATTCAGATATGTTTATTGACTTTTCAATGACGTAAGGATAGTCAAGTATGTTTAGGATAACTTTTAATCAATATTTAAAACCCAAAATCCCTAATTTACATTCCCAATCTTAAATTAAATCAAATGTTAGAATTTCTAAATATAATGGCCTTGTTACATCAACAATTGCCGATGGTAAATCGGAACATGCTCGCACTAACTCAGGAGAAGGGTCGTGGGCAACTTACCTTCCAAAAAAACTAAAGATCGAACGGATAAGGGCGCCAAGGGGTTTGCAGCCTATGTTCCACTCGTTCATTTAAGCGACAAACCACTAAGTTCGCTCAAGATAGCAATGCAACGTACACAATAAAACAAAACCCACAGAGTAATAAATCGTATAATATTTCCAATAGATAATGGATCGCATAACAGGGAGGCATAAAATTGTTTGGAATTACTGGCATAAAGTACACAGACAAGACTAGTACAAAATAAATATGTATGACAGTAGGCAAATATATATCATATTCTTACTTATTTCACAGATTCAATCGGGTGCATCCGAAATCGCAGCTAGGCTGACGGCCTCGTAACTAATTTCTAAATGGACTTACTTTCAGCACTAAATTTGGCTAAAACACATTGATTAATAGCAAACCGAAGGCTAAGAGAATGTCACCATTGTACTGCGTTCCACTTTTTAGTATGTATCAAGTTAATAATTTACGGATACCCACGTAAGCAATCAGATCTGTCTGCCCTATGGAAATAAGCACTGCTGAATACTGTTTCAGCTATTTTAATTAATCCGAAGGAGCATGGAACTATCGCAACTAGGTTTGCCACTCGCTCAGCGAAATGTCAATCCAAAATGAGCTTCGGCGAATTTACTTTAAAATAAGCACAGCGAAAGCTCGCACTTCGTGTGACCCTTGATTACAACAACTACTTGCGGTGAAGCCGCTAATAACAGAACCCTATATGAATTGCTAAACAAGATAACGCAGGCAATTGCAAATTCCAGTGCATCCTAGCAGTTAACGAACATAATACTATGCCGCACAACGAAATCGTTTGAGAGTTCGTATAACAACGTGCAAAATAATCGAGGTAGGTTTCAAACCAGACTCGGCTTCACGACGTCACTCCAAACAACAGGGGGCTGCTCCTAAGGGAAGCTGTGAGCCACCGAGAACTGGGGACTCTGCCTCAAATCTCTCCGAGGGGTGTGCGAAGAACCACAGCCATCGACTTTGGGATGATCTCAACCCGAAGCAAGGAGCCAGGAAAGCCTGATAATCGCGTAACAGAAAAATGTGCTTTTACACTAGCAGAGGTCTTGGTAATTTTCCTGGCCCATCGACGGAAAGGATGTTAAAATAACGGCTGCCACAACCACTAGGTTCTTTGGGCGTCCTTTACGAACCCTTCTTTCAGTTCAACTTCCTACATGGGAGACGATGCACCTCGAAGATTGTCCAAAAAACCAATTTTGCGGGCGGACATCTTAGCAAGAAAATTTTCACGAAAGAGGACGCTTCCCTAACGCCATCTCACGACAGCGGCGGAAGTTGGTGCCGATAATATAGAAACCTGTATTTCGAATACAACTATTCGAAATAGGAATTAGAAACCTGTGTTTCCACTAGAAATGTTTCAATTTAAGTAGCAATCTGTATTGTTCGAACAACAAAGGTTGCCTGCCAATCAGGCGGAGAGTACTGCATAATTACGAGAAAACAATTTATTGGTTTCAGCCTAAAATCGCCGAGTACTCAGAACACTATTATAATTTAGATAATTAATAGTAATTCTTAGTTCTAAATACAAGTTCACTAATATTAAACACATAATTTAAACATTCTTGAAGTATTCCAAAAATTGTTCGTAAAAGTTATGAAACAAACACTGACCTTAGCGTCGCTGAACAGATTCGCCTGGAGGCTGTGGAAATCAGGCGTCCGTTACGTTATTTTGCTGGTTCCATCCCTTATGTTAAGCGCAGAACTGAGACAGCAGTTTCCGCTTTAAGACAGCTTAGTCATGCCACTTAACGGGATGATAATTCGTCACTGTGTGAGATGCAGCCTCACATCCCTTAATTATTTATAGGCTTGGACCCACAGCGACGCAGTAAGTGAATCTAACAAGTAAATGCAGACTGGTTTATTACAAAAATAATTGTTCTATATATACAAACAAATTTGCTTAGATCATAGTAATATACAAAGTTCATTTCTAATAACAGGTGCAATGTATTATATTCAGTAGGTTAATTTACTAGTATTGCAAAACAATACTCAGCGGTTTTGCTTCCGTGATATGATATGGACTCCATGAACTCGAGCGTCTTTTATGCTGAGCTGCGATTGTAGGCATTTAAACCTTGTCACGGCCTTGCGTAATTGTGTACGCGAAGCCGTGTAAAAATGCTGAGCGGCGACTGCGAGGTGTTTAAACTTGACTGTGAGTAGGTCGCCGCGCTTGCATAATGCAATATTGCGTTTTGGTGGCTTTTAACTTTTAGAATGTTTCGTAAAATTTAAATGAATAATTATAAATTTATATCTGGTTAATCTGTTAAAGACAAGATTAAACATATTGCCAATTTTAAGCCACAAAAAAGCAAACCGATAAATTATATTGTTTCTTCGAGATTGAGCGTTTTGAGAGGATATTCTTCTGCCTGGGGTTGTGCGGGTGGTGGCTTCCTTCGTGTTATTCGTTGCCGAATGTAGTAGATAGCTCCTAATAGGGCAGCGGTTCCCAAAAGGCTGCCTGTGACCCCAATAGACAGGTGAGAATGATGTCGGATGGCTTTCCAGGTGAAGTTTTTTATATGCTCCTGGAAATCTAACTGCGATGCTTGTAGGTCTTCGAAGTGGTCTGACTGAGTTAGTACAGGTTCCTCTGCGATTTCTGAAAATGAGTTTGTTGTGATTGGGTTGGTAATATTGATACTGATAGCCTTGGAGTATCCAGCCAGGATCTTGTATTTTCTGTTGTGCCTTGGGGTTAATGTATTCCTCGCAGTTTGGATGATGCAATCCGATGAAATTTGAATGACACCTGTAGTGTTGACGGTGACTTCTTCCCTGTTTCCACTACAAGTGATTGCTATGCGGGTTGGCTTACTGACTACAAATAGCCAGGTGTTTTCCATGTACAATTGTTTCCAAATAATGGACTGGATGCGATGTCTTCGTAGGAGACATTGACTGGTTTCTACTCGGTGATATATATCGTCAATGATGCAGTTTGGGTTGTTTTCAATTCCTTTAACTACCGTTGGACTGCAAACATAGGTAGTGGGAGAAATTTGTAGCTCTTCTTTGAATTCTTCATCTGTTTCGTGGAAGTACATTTGTAGGTTGTAATCCACAGCGAAGATTCCTTTCGGCACATCGATCATCCAGTAGGATCCATTGCTGATTTGGAGAGGAATTGGTGTCACTTTAATTAAGGAGTATTCCGTTTTTTCCACTATGATGAAATACCCTTGGACGTTGATGTAGATGTCGTCATGCCCAATGTCAACCTTTAGAATTGGCGTTGGTAATATCTCCAAATTTGGTGAAAGTTTACTGGTTGCATTAGCGAGGATTTGTTTAATTTGAGCAGGTGTTATTAGCTCGTACAGATTACCTTGCTGGAAGTGAACGTTTAAGATGTGAATATGGTAGTTGCACAGTTCACTAATTACATTTGTGGCGACTTGGTACACACTGATGATGTGAATATTTAGTCGGTTGGAGTCGGTTGCTTTATACCATTTGTCCATGTTGTTAATGGCCCGGATTCCTTGGTTTAATTTTTCTTGGAAATGTTCCAGCTTCTTGTCGATTCGTTCTTCGGTTTCATTAAACCTGGAAAGTGCTGATAGCAAGAATTTGGATTGTTGACTGTCCATTTTTATTAGTTCCTGTTGATTCTTGTCTAGCCTGTCTATATCTTGATAGACTTTATCGTTGACTCCAAAAATTGATGTTAATACTGTGCCAAGGACTCCTCTTTTTTCTCGTCTTGTTATTATTTCTTCCATACCATCTCTAATCCATTCCATATGCTTTTTCTGTTCCAGAAGATGATGCACCAGTGTCTTGCATAATGTGTCTTCGGACAGTTCTTTTGCAGAGTCGCAGAGATTGTCGAATTTGTCTACCATGTCTGTGACTGTTTCGAAGTCTTCTTCGATCTTCCCCCTCTCGAACTGGATTTCGATCCGGAATGTTCCTCTCTCCATCTTCCCGTGTCCAATGTGTTCTACATAGTACCCGCTGTCTGGTTTTTGGATATTAAATTCTGCTTTACTTAATGTATTGGTGGTAAGAAGGGTAAAGATGAGTAACAGCAATTTCCATTTGGACGCGACAGATTTCCTTGGTGCTGGGGATGATCGTGTCTGGATAATGTTAGTTGAAATTTTATCTTCTGCCTCTGGTTCCTGCGATTCCTCGGTAGTTGCTGGTAATGGAATGATGCTGCCTATGGATCGTTTTAGCTGATGTCCTCCTGATTTCTGGAGCGTCACTACTCGTACTGATCCATCGGCTGCTGGATGAGTTGCAGTGACTCTTGCTAAAGGCCACTTACTAGGATTGATACTATCTTCTTTGATTAACACTAAATCTCCAACTTTAGTGTTCTCCAATGGTTTCTTCCATTTGTTTCGTTGCTGTAGTCCATGAAGGTAGTCCGAGCTCCATGATTTCCAAAAATCTTGCTTGATCTTTTGGATTATCCTCCAACGATTCGATAGATTTGAAGATATTGGAGTGTTGATTGGGTCTGGTGGCGATATGATTTCCCTCCCTATTAGGAAATGGCCTGGCGCCAGAGCAGTTGTGTCCTCAATATCGTTGCCTTGTGGACATAGAGGACGTGAGTTTAGGCAGGCCTCAATTTGGCAGAGAAGAGTTGTTAACTCTTCAAAGGTGAGAGTAGCGTGGCCAATAGTTCTCTTCAGATGATGCTTCATTGATTTTACCCCTGCTTCCCATATCCCTCCGAAGTGAGGGGCTATTGGAGGGATGAAGTGCCATTGGGTACCACCGGTTGCTAAGGTTTCTTGGACAACTGGGCCTTCAATTGTTTGGCGGGTCTCCTTGTCCAACACTTTTCTTGCGCCAACGAAGTTTGTTCCGTTGTCGCTGTATAGGTGTGCACAGCGTCCTCTTCGGGCAGTAAACCTCCTGAAGACTGCTAGGAAGCTGTTGGTTGTCATGTCGCTGACGGCCTCTAGGTGGATTGCCTTGGTTGATAGACAGACAAAAACAGCAATGTACCCTTTGTGCGAAGAATGCCCTCTTCCCTTGGATGTTCGGATCTGTATTGGGCCGGCGTAGTCCACTCCGGAATGGAAGAATGGAGGAGTTGAATTCACTCTGGTTGATGGAAGATTTCCCATCAGTTGCTGTGCTGCCTCTGCTTTGTATCGTAGACATCGGAAACACTTCTGGATGCTGGAGCTGACTGCTTTCTTCGCGTTGATGATCCAATATTTTCTTCGGATATATGAGAGAGTGAGTTGGGTGCCACCGTGCAGCGTGCGTAGATGCGCCTCTTAGATTATTAGTTTGGAAATATGACTGGAGTACGGGAGTATGATTGGGTGTTTTTCATTGAAGGACAAGGTGGAATTTTCTAATCTTCCTCCAACACGGATTATTCCATGCTGATCGATGAAGGGATTGAGGTTGGCAAGCTTGTTACTGGAACTCACATATTTGTTCTGCCGGAGTTGAGATCCTGTTGCCCTCAAAATAGGATCACTTCCTTGGATGACCTTAACGAGTAGGAGGATGGTGTCGTCCATTTCCTTCACTGATAGGCATCCTGATTGGGTGGGAAGTCGCTTACACTTGTTGATGAATCTTCGGCAATGTGACATGACTCGTACCATTCTTGTTAGAGAAGAAAAACGATGAACGACTTCGTTCTCGTCTTGATGAATGGTAGTTTGATGCACAGTGTAACTTCTTGCTTCTTCCTCGGTGGTTGCGGTGTCTGGTTGACACGGCCATGAACTCTTGTTAACTAGCCAGCTCGGTCCGTCCCACCATAGGAGATGATTCTTTAGTTTTTCTGGACTAATGCCTCGGGAGATGACGTCTGCAGGATTCTCTTCGGATTTGACGTGGTTCCAATGTTGAGCCGGAATTAGATTGTTGATTTCGGCTACTCGATTCGCGACGAACGTCTTCCATCGTACCGGGTCTCCTTTTATCCATCCTAATGTAACCATGGAGTCGGTCCAGGCGAAGATAGACACCTTAGGAAGGTCTAATGCTGCAATTACCCTTTGAAGTAGATTGGAAAGGAGTACTGCTGCGCAGAGTTCCAGTCTTGGTAATGTCGTCTTGGCTCGGGCTGGTGCCACCTTGGATTTGGATATTAATAAGGATACCTTGACTTGGCCGGATGATGTGGTGACTCTGGTATAAATCGCGGCCCCGAAAGCTCTTTCGGAGGCGTCACAGAATCCATGCAGCTCTACTAGAGATTCCCTTTTGATAAACAACCACCTTGGTAAGGTAATTTCTTCCACTGCCTTGAGTTGAGACCTGAGCGTCTCCCATTTGCTTTGGATATTTTCAGACACTGGGTCATCCCATTTGATATTTTCGAGCCATAGTTCTTGGATGAGTAGCTTGGCAGTGATGATGACGGGTGCTAACCATCCCAATGGGTCGAAAATTTTGGCAACTTCGGATAGTATGGTGCGTTTGGTGGATTCCTGTTGCTTAACGTCTACCTTAAAACAGAAAACATCTTCATATGGAGACCAGTGAATGCCCAAGGACTTTTTTACGCCGTCTTCACTTATTTCGAGGTATGTTTGTTCCTTTAACTCTTCTGGGAGTTCTTGAATGATGGCTGACTCATTACTGCACCATTTATGTAGAGTAAAGCCTCCACGCTTTAGTAAGGAAATGAGCTGACCTTGTTGTTGGATCGCTTCTTCCACAGTGTCGGCCCCAGAAAGCACGTCGTCCACGTAGAAATCTTTCTTCACTGCTTCTGAAGCTAATGGAAATGAGACCTTTTCGTCCTCTGCGAGTTGATGCAAGGTTCGAATGGCAAGATAGGGAGCTGATGCGGTTCCATAAGTGACGGTGCACAGCTTATATTCCCTGATTGGCTGTGATTTGTCGAATCTCCATAGGACTCTTTGGTACTCCTGGTCTTGGTTGTTCATTCTGATTTGTCGGTACATTTTTTCAATGTCTGCAGAAAAAACAATCCTGTGTGTTCTCCATCGAAGTAGAATGTCGACCAGTTCTTGCTGAAGTTTAGGTCCAGCGTACATCATCTCATTTAAGGATTTTCGGTGAGAGGCCTTGCTAGAGGCATCGAAAACGACACGAAGCCTGGTTGATGAACTTGCTTCTCGGATGACGCCATGGTGGGGAATGTAATACTTGCCGTTATTCTCATCTTCCTTTGCCACCTTTTCCATATGTCCTAAATCCAAGTATTCTTGCATGAATTTCTTGTATTGGACTGCTAGATCTTGATCTTGTCCTAATTTCTTCTCCAGATGTATGAATCGTGCCAATGCTGAGGGTTTGGACCTTCCCATGTGTACTGGAGTTTGTTTGAATGGAATCCTTACTACGTATCTTCCATCTACGTCTCGCTGGACTGTGTCTGTGAATTTATTTTCACATACCTGATCATCTGGGGAAAGTTTCCTTTGAGGAGAAGCCTCTTCAATGTTCCAGAATTTCTGCAACTGCTCATCCTCTTCAATTTTGGCAACCATGGTGTTGACCTTAAGGCTGGTGGGAGGTCGTCTTCCCATGGTTCCTGATAAGATCCATCCCAATTCGGTATTCTGTCCTAGGATGCCATCTTTGGATTTCTTGATTCCCTCGAGAATTATTTGGGAATATTCTTCAGCGCCTAGAAGTATATCTATGGGGCCAGGTCGGTTGAAGGTTGGATCGGCGATGAAGACATGTTTCCAGGCATCCATTTTTATGTTCGGAATGGGTGATGAAGGCATGGTTTTTGTAAGTTTGGGAAGTACCAGTAAAGTAACAGGTAAGGAAAATTTACTTGGAAATCTTGGCGTAATCAAACCTGTGATTTTCCATTTTGCGACTTTTGTTTCGCTGTTCCCAATTCCGGAGATTTCTGCTCGAACCTTGGTCCTGGGTAACGCTAATAATTCGGCTGCGGCTTCGGTGATGAAGGAACCTTGAGACCCTGGATCTATCAAGACCCTCAAGAGATGAGTCATCCCGGATGCTGCCTTAACTTGAACCGTTGCTGTGGCCAGTAGCACTTGGCTCTTCTTTGCGCCTAGGTTGGCGGCAATGATTGTGGGTTTTGGCTTCTTCTCTGGAGCGTTGGAGGTCTGCATGGCTGCTGCGTGAGAAAACGTCTTCATCTTCGGAGCAGGTATCGGCTTTGATGGCGGCTGTGCCTTGTGAAGCAGAGTATGGTGTGGAAAGCGGCAGATTTTGCAGTTATAATACGAACGACATTGTATGTTAGAATCGTGTCGCAAACATCGAAAGCACAATCGGTAGGTTCTTACCACTTCTTGCTTTTCGTGGGTGGAGAGCCTCTGGAATTGACCACAGTTATCGATGTAATGATCCCCATTGCACATCTTGCAGTTGAGATATCCGGCAGCGTAATTTTTCTGTGGCTTGTCCTGAGTTGGTTTTCGAGCTCCATCAATGGATTCCAAGGATTGGAACCGCATTTGTAAGAAGGCCATTAGAGTTTGGTGATCCTGAACTTCATTTGGGCACTGAAGCGACTGCTCATATAATTTGTTAGTTTCAGGATCCCATTTTCGAGTAATAACTCGGTTAATCCACGGACCCCAGCTGTCGGTGGAAATGCCCAAATTTTTGATTGCTTCCACACATTCCTTAGTGGAGTCATGCAATCTTTTCAACCCTTGGGCTGATTCCTTGGAGAGGACCGGCTGATCGAAGATGGTGTCTAGCAATTTGGTTAGAATAAGGCGATTATTTTGATACCTTTGTTGCAGCAAATTCCAAGCGGTGTTGTAGTTGGCTTGAGTCACTGCGAGATGCTGGATTAGTCGGCTGGGCTCTCCCTTGACATGCGTTTTTAAATACTGCATTTTGATGACATCATCCATGTTTTGGTTGTCATCTACTAATTTGGTGAATAGGTCCTTAAAAGTGGCCCATTCCTCATAATTTCCCTCGTATATGGGGATTTTAACTTGAGGAAGCGAGATGGCTGATGCTTGCTCGTTCCTTGTTGGTGCTTGTAACAAATTAATTAAATTTCGGTACCTGTCTTTCAACGTAGTAAATTCAGGACTGAAGTGCGTCTGGTTTGAATCCATCTCGTTAGACATGACTTCTTCGTCCATCTCGATCACCCGGTCCCATTCTTCCTTTAATTCCCTCTTTGTGATGGCGGGCCTTCCGAGTGCTTGTTCCAGTTCGGCGTCGTCCAAAGATTGCTTAAAATTCTGCATCCGAATCTGCAGTTTTCGGATACGAACCTTTTGCTCGGGATTTACAACTGTTTCCTCTCGCCTCCTAGTTTCAGAGGGGTCGGGATTTTCAGTTGCCTTTAAACAGCTCTGCAAATAACTTTTTGCTTCGCAGTAGATGGCTTTAATTTGTTCGTAATACCCTGTGGTAAAATAATTATGTGTAGGAATACTTAGCTGCACCATTTTGGCGTGATTTTTGGTCACGGCGTTCCAAGTTTCGTCCAGCGTCTTGTTTCGGCTGGCGATGTAAGCTTCTGTTTTTCGGCTGGCAGGGTCCTTTTTGCTGTTGGAAAATACCTGCGTGATCTTCTGGCCGAGTTCTTCTTGGGCGACAGCTAGCTGATTGAATTCCTCCATATTGTTTGCCATTTTCGGGGAACCGGGTGGGTTGGTAGATGTTGTTTTCTTCTCGGGATGTACCTCTTCTTAGTTGTAGACAGATCCGGCTCGAAGGACCATGAACAGATTCGCCTGGAGGCTGTGGAAATCAGGCGTCCGTTACGTTATTTTGCTGGTTCCATCCCTTATGTTAAGCGCAGAACTGAGACAGCAGTTTCCGCTTTAAGACAGCTTAGTCATGCCACTTAACGGGATGATAATTCGTCACTGTGTGAGATGCAGCCTCACATCCCTTAATTATTTATAGGCTTGGACCCACAGCGACGCAGTAAGTGAATCTAACAAGTAAATGCAGACTGGTTTATTACAAAAATAATTGTTCTATATATACAAACAAATTTGCTTAGATCATAGTAATATACAAAGTTCATTTCTAATAACAGGTGCAATGTATTATATTCAGTAGGTTAATTTACTAGTATTGCAAAACAATACTCAGCGGTTTTGCTTCCGTGATATGATATGGACTCCATGAACTCGAGCGTCTTTTATGCTGAGCTGCGATTGTAGGCATTTAAACCTTGTCACGGCCTTGCGTAATTGTGTACGCGAAGCCGTGTAAAAATGCTGAGCGGCGACTGCGAGGTGTTTAAACTTGACTGTGAGTAGGTCGCCGCGCTTGCATAATGCAATATTGCGTTTTTGGTGGCTTTTAATTTTTAGAATGTTTCGTAAAATTTAAATGAATAATTATAAATTTATATCTGGTTAATCTGTTAAAGACAAGATTAAACACTCTGTGTTTTATTTACTTAGGTTTACATGCATGGTGTTGAATAAGCTGAGATGCTAGGTAAGAAAAAAACACATTTTTATGCAGTTTTTTATTTTATTTAGCTATCAATACATTTTAAACTTGATCATCTAAAAAAGTGTACTCGACGGGTGAACAGATTCGCCTGGAGGCTGTGGAAATCAGGCGTCCGTTACGTTATTTTGCTGGTTCCATCCCTTATGTTAAGCGCAGAACTGAGACAGCAGTTTCCGCTTTAAGACAGCTTAGTCATGCCACTTAACGGGATGATAATTCGTCACTGTGTGAGATGCAGCCTCACATCCCTTAATTATTTATAGGCTTGGACCCACAGCGACGCAGTAAGTGAATCTAACAAGTAAATGCAGACTGGTTTATTACAAAAATAATTGTTCTATATATACAAACAAATTTGCTTAGATCATAGTAATATACAAAGTTCATTTCTAATAACAGGTGCAATGTATTATATTCAGTAGGTTAATTTACTAGTATTGCAAAACAATACTCAGCGGTTTTGCTTCCGTGATATGATATGGACTCCATGAACTCGGGCGTCTTTTATGCTGAGCTGCGATTGTAGGCATTTAAACCTTGTCACGGCCTTGCGTAATTGTGTACGCGAAGCCGTGTAAAAATGCTGAGCGGCGACTGCGAGGTGTTTAAACTTGACTGTGAGTAGGTCGCCGCGCTTGCATAATGCAATATTTGCGTTTTTGGTGGCTTTTAACTTTTAGAATGTTTCGTAAAATTTAAATGAATAATTATAAATTTATATCTGGTTAATCTGTTAAAGACAAGATTAAACATATTGCCAATTTTAAGCCACAAAAAAGCAAACCGATAAATTATATTGTTTCTTCGAGATTGAGCGTTTTGAGAGGATATTCTTCTGCCTGGGGTTGTGCGGGTGGTGGCTTCCTTCGTGTTATTCGTTGCCGAATGTAGTAGATAGCTCCTAGTAGGGCAGCGGTTCCCAAAAGGCTGCCTGTGACCCCAATAGACAGGTGAGAATGATGTCGGATGGCTTTCCAGGTGAAGTTTTTTAGATGCTCCTGGAAATCTAACTGCGATGCTTGTAGGTCTTCGAAGTGGTCTGACTGAGTTAGTACAGGTTCCTCTGCGATTTCTGAAAATGAGTTTGTTGTGATTGGGTTGGTAATATTGATACTGATAGCCTTGGAGTATCCAGCCAAGATCTTGTATTTTCTGTTGTGCCTTGGGGTTAATGTATTCCTCGCAGTTTGGATGATGCAATCCGATGAAATTTGAATGACACCTGTAGTGTTGACGGTGACTTCTTCCCTGTTTCCACTACAAGTGATTGCTATGCGGGTTGGCTTACTGACTACAAATAGCCAGGTGTTTTCCATTGAAGGACAAGGTGGAATTTTCTAATCTTCCTCCAACACGGATTATTCCATGCTGATCGATGAAGGGATTGAGGTTGGCAAGCTTGTTACTGGAACTCACATATTTGTTCTGCCGGAGTTGAGATCCTGTTGCCCTCAAAATAGGATCACTTCCTTGGATGACCTTAACGAGTAGGAGGATGGTGTCGTCCATTTCCTTCACTGATAGGCATCCTGATTGGGTGGGAAGTCGCTTACACTTGTTGATGAATCTTCGGCAATGTGACATGACTCGTACCATTCTTGTTAGAGAAGAAAAACGATGAACGACTTCGTTCTCGTCTTGATGAATGGTAGTTTGATGCACAGTGTAACTTCTTGCTTCTTCCTCGGTGGTTGCGGTGTCTGGTTGACACGGCCATGAACTCTTGTTAACTAGCCAGCTCGGTCCGTCCCACCATAGGAGATGATTCTTTAGTTTTTCTGGACTAATGCCTCGGGAGATGACGTCTGCAGGATTCTCTTCGGATTTGACGTGGTTCCAATGTTGAGCCGGAATTAGATTGTTGATTTCGGCTACTCGATTCGCGACGAACGTCTTCCATCGTACCGGGTCTCCTTTTATCCATCCTAATGTAACCATGGAGTCGGTCCAGGCGAAGATAGACACCTTAGGAAGGTCTAATGCTGCAATTACCCTTTGAAGTAGATTGGAAAGGAGTACTGCTGCGCAGAGTTCCAGTCTTGGTAATGTCGTCTTGGCTCGGGCTGGTGCCACCTTGGATTTGGATATTAATAAGGATACCTTGACTTGGCCGGATGATGTGGTGACTCTGGTATAAATCGCGGCCCCGAAAGCTCTTTCGGAGGCGTCACAGAATCCATGCAGCTCTACTAGAGATTCCCTTTTGATAAACAACCACCTTGGTAAGGTAATTTCTTCCACTGCCTTGAGTTGAGACCTGAGCGTCTCCCATTTGCTTTGGATATTTTCAGACACTGGGTCATCCCATTTGATATTTTCGAGCCATAGTTCTTGGATGAGTAGCTTGGCAGTGATGATGACGGGTGCTAACCATCCCAATGGGTCGAAAATTTTGGCAACTTCGGATAGTATGGTGCGTTTGGTGGATTCCTGTTGCTTAACGTCTACCTTAAAACAGAAAACATCTTCATATGGAGACCAGTGAATGCCCAAGGACTTTTTTACGCCGTCTTCACTTATTTCGAGGTATGTTTGTTCCTTTAACTCTTCTGGGAGTTCTTGAATGATGGCTGACTCATTACTGCACCATTTATGTAGAGTAAAGCCTCCACGCTTTAGTAAGGAAATGAGCTGACCTTGTTGTTGGATCGCTTCTTCCACAGTGTCGGCCCCAGAAAGCACGTCGTCCACGTAGAAATCTTTCTTCACTGCTTCTGAAGCTAATGGAAATGAGACCTTTTCGTCCTCTGCGAGTTGATGCAAGGTTCGAATGGCAAGATAGGGAGCTGATGCGGTTCCATAAGTGACGGTGCACAGCTTATATTCCCTGATTGGCTGTGATTTGTCGAATCTCCATAGGACTCTTTGGTACTCCTGGTCTTGGTTGTTCATTCTGATTTGTCGGTACATTTTTTCAATGTCTGCAGAAAAAACAATCCTGTGTGTTCTCCATCGAAGTAGAATGTCGACCAGTTCTTGCTGAAGTTTAGGTCCAGCGTACATCATCTCATTTAAGGATTTTCGGTGAGAGGCCTTGCTAGAGGCATCGAAAACGACACGAAGCCTGGTTGATGAACTTGCTTCTCGGATGACGCCATGGTGGGGAATGTAATACTTGCCGTTATTCTCATCTTTCTTTGCCACCTTTTCCATATGTCCTAAATCCAAGTATTCTTGCATGAATTTCTTGTATTGGACGGCTAGATCTTGATCTTGTCCTAATTTCTTCTCCAGATGTATGAATCGTGCCAATGCTGAGGGTTTGGACCTTCCCATGTGTACTGGAGTTTGTTTGAATGGAATCCTTACTACGTATCTTCCATCTACGTCTCGCTGGACTGTGTCTGTGAATTTATTTTCACATACCTGATCATCTGGGGAAAGTTTCCTTTGAGGAGAAGCCTCTTCAATGTTCCAGAATTTCTGCAACTGCTCATCCTCTTCAATTTTGGCAACCATGGTGTTGACCTTAAGGCTGGTGGGAGGTCGTCTTCCCATGGTTCCTGATAAGATCCATCCCAATTCGGTATTCTGTCCTAGGATGCCATCTTTGGATTTCTTGATTCCCTCGAGAATTATTTGGGAATATTCTTCAGCGCCTAGAAGTATATCTATGGGGCCAGGTCGGTTGAAGGTTGGATCGGCGATGAAGACATGTTTCCAGGCATCCATTTTTATGTTCGGAATGGGTGATGAAGGCATGGTTTTTGTAAGTTTGGGAAGTACCAGTAAAGTAACAGGTAAGGAAAATTTACTTGGAAATCTTGGCGTAATCAAACCTGTGATTTTCCATTTTGCGACTTTTGTTTCGCTGTTCCCAATTCCGGAGATTTCTGCTCGAACCTTGGTCCTGGGTAACGCTAATAATTCGGCTGCGGCTTCGGTGATGAAGGAACCTTGAGACCCTGGATCTATCAAGACCCTCAAGAGATGAGTCATCCCGGATGCTGCCTTAACTTGAACCGTTGCTGTGGCCAGTAGCACTTGGCTCTTCTTTGCGCCTAGGTTGGCGGCAATGATTGTGGGTTTTGGCTTCTTCTCTGGAGCGTTGGAGGTCTGCATGGCTGCTGCGTGAGAAAACGTCTTCATCTTCGGAGCAGGTATCGGCTTTGATGGCGGCTGTGCCTTGTGAAGCAGAGTATGGTGTGGAAAGCGGCAGATTTTGCAGTTATAATACGAACGACATTGTATGTTAGAATCGTGTCGCAAACATCGAAAGCACAATCGGTAGGTTCTTACCACTTCTTGCTTTTCGTGGGTGGAGAGCCTCTGGAATTGACCACAGTTATCGATGTAATGATCCCCATTGCACATCTTGCAGTTGAGATATCCGGCAGCGTAATTTTTCTGTGGCTTGTCCTGAGTTGGTTTTCGAGCTCCATCAATGGATTCCAAGGATTGGAACCGCATTTGTAAGAAGGCCATTAGAGTTTGGTGATCCTGAACTTCATTTGGGCACTGAAGCGACTGCTCATATAATTTGTTAGTTTCAGGATCCCATTTTCGAGTAATAACTCGGTTAATCCACGGACCCCAGCTGTCGGTGGAAATGCCCAAATTTTTGATTGCTTCCACACATTCCTTAGTGGAGTCATGCAATCTTTTCAACCCTTGGGCTGATTCCTTGGAGAGGACCGGCTGATCGAAGATGGTGTCTAGCAATTTGGTTAGAATAAGGCGATTATTTTGATACCTTTGTTGCAGCAAATTCCAAGCGGTGTTGTAGTTGGCTTGAGTCACTGCGAGATGCTGGATTAGTCGGCTGGGCTCTCCCTTGACATGCGTTTTTAAATACTGCATTTTGATGACATCATCCATGTTTTGGTTGTCATCTACTAATTTGGTGAATAGGTCCTTAAAAGTGGCCCATTCCTCATAATTTCCCTCGTATATGGGGATTTTAACTTGAGGAAGCGAGATGGCTGATGCTTGCTCGTTCCTTGTTGGTGCTTGTAACAAATTAATTAAATTTCGGTACCTGTCTTTCAACGTAGTAAATTCAGGACTGAAGTGCGTCTGGTTTGAATCCATCTCGTTAGACATGACTTCTTCGTCCATCTCGATCACCCGGTCCCATTCTTCCTTTAATTCCCTCTTTGTGATGGCGGGCCTTCCGAGTGCTTGTTCCAGTTCGGCGTCGTCCAAAGATTGCTTAAAATTCTGCATCCGAATCTGCAGTTTTCGGATACGAACCTTTTGCTCGGGATTTACAACTGTTTCCTCTCGCCTCCTAGTTTCAGAGGGGTCGGGATTTTCAGTTGCCTTTAAACAGCTCTGCAAATAACTTTTTGCTTCGCAGTAGATGGCTTTAATTTGTTCGTAATACCCTGTGGTAAAATAATTATGTGTAGGAATACTTAGCTGCACCATTTTGGCGTGATTTTTGGTCACGGCGTTCCAAGTTTCGTCCAGCGTCTTGTTTCGGCTGGCGATGTAAGCTTCTGTTTTTCGGCTGGCAGGGTCCTTTTTGCTGTTGGAAAATACCTGCGTGATCTTCTGGCCGAGTTCTTCTTGGGCGACAGCTAGCTGATTGAATTCCTCCATATTGTTTGCCATTTTCGGGGAACCGGGTGGGTTGGTAGATGTTGTTTTCTTCTCGGGATGTACCTCTTCTTAGTTGTAGACAGATCCGGCTCGAAGGACCATGAACAGATTCGCCTGGAGGCTGTGGAAATCAGGCGTCCGTTACGTTATTTTGCTGGTTCCATCCCTTATGTTAAGCGCAGAACTGAGACAGCAGTTTCCGCTTTAAGACAGCTTAGTCATGCCACTTAACGGGATGATAATTCGTCACTGTGTGAGATGCAGCCTCACATCCCTTAATTATTTATAGGCTTGGACCCACAGCGACGCAGTAAGTGAATCTAACAAGTAAATGCAGACTGGTTTATTACAAAAATAATTGTTCTATATATACAAACAAATTTGCTTAGATCATAGTAATATACAAAGTTCATTTCTAATAACAGGTGCAATGTATTATATTCAGTAGGTTAATTTACTAGTATTGCAAAACAATACTCAGCGGTTTTGCTTCCGTGATATGATATGGACTCCATGAACTCGAGCGTCTTTTATGCTGAGCTGCGATTGTAGGCATTTAAACCTTGTCACGGCCTTGCGTAATTGTGTACGCGAAGCCGTGTAAAAATGCTGAGCGGCGACTGCGAGGTGTTTAAACTTGACTGTGAGTAGGTCGCCGCGCTTGCATAATGCAATATTGCGTTTTTGGTGGCTTTTAATTTTTAGAATGTTTCGTAAAATTTAAATGAATAATTATAAATTTATATCTGGTTAATCTGTTAAAGACAAGATTAAACACTCTGTGTTTTATTTACTTAGGTTTACATGCATGGTGTTGAATAAGCTGAGATGCTAGGTAAGAAAAAAACACATTTTTATGCAGTTTTTTATTTTATTTAGCTATCAATACATTTTAAACTTGATCATCTAAAAAAGTGTACTCGACGGGTGAACAGATTCGCCTGGAGGCTGTGGAAATCAGGCGTCCGTTACGTTATTTTGCTGGTTCCATCCCTTATGTTAAGCGCAGAACTGGGACAGCAGTTTCCGCTTTAAGACAGCTTAGTCATGCCACTTAACGGGATGATAATTCGTCACTGTGTGAGATGCAGCCTCACATCCCTTAATTATTTATAGGCTTGGACCCACAGCGACGCAGTAAGTGAATCTAACAAGTAAATGCAGACTGGTTTATTACAAATATAATTGTTCTATATATACAAACAAATTTGCTTAGATCATAGTAATATACAAAGTTCATTTCTAATAACAGGTGCAATGTATTATATTCAGTAGGTTAATTTACTAGTATTGCAAAACAATACTCAGCGGTTTTGCTTCCGTGATATGATATGGACTCCATGAACTCGAGCGTCTTTTATGCTGAGCTGCGATTGTAGGCATTTAAACCTTGTCACGGCCTTGCGTAATTGTGTACGCGAAGCCGTGTAAAAATGCTGAGCGGCGACTGCGAGGTGTTTAAACTTGACTGTGAGTAGGTCGCCGCGCTTGCATAATGCAATATTGCGTTTTTGGTGGCTTTTAATTTTTAGAATGTTTCGTAAAATTTAAATGAATAATTATAAATTTATATCTGGTTAATCTGTTAAAGACAAGATTAAACATATTGCCAATTTTAAGCCACAAAAAAGCAAACCGATAAATTATATTGTTTCTTCGAGATTGAGCGTTTTGAGAGGATATTCTTCTGCCTGGGGTTGTGCGGGTGGTGGCTTCCTTCGTGTTATTCGTTGCCGAATGTAGTAGATAGCTCCTAGTAGGGCAGCGGTTCCCAAAAGGCTGCCTGTGACCCCAATAGACAGGTGAGAATGATGTCGGATGGCTTTCCAGGTGAAGTTTTTTAGATGCTCCTGGAAATCTAACTGCGATGCTTGTAGGTCTTCGAAGTGGTCTGACTGAGTTAGTACAGGTTCCTCTGCGATTTCTGAAAATGAGTTTGTTGTGATTGGGTTGGTAATATTGATACTGATAGCCTTGGAGTATCCAGCCAAGATCTTGTATTTTCTGTTGTGCCTTGGGGTTAATGTATTCCTCGCAGTTTGGATGATGCAATCCGATGAAATTTGAATGACACCTGTAGTGTTGACGGTGACTTCTTCCCTGTTTCCACTACAAGTGATTGCTATGCGGGTTGGCTTACTGACTACAAATAGCCAGGTGTTTTCCATTGAAGGACAAGGTGGAATTTTCTAATCTTCCTCCAACACGGATTATTCCATGCTGATCGATGAAGGGATTGAGGTTGGCAAGCTTGTTACTGGAACTCACATATTTGTTCTGCCGGAGTTGAGATCCTGTTGCCCTCAAAATAGGATCACTTCCTTGGATGACCTTAACGAGTAGGAGGATGGTGTCGTCCAGTTCCTTCACTGATAGGCATCCTGATTGGGTGGGAAGTCGCTTACACTTGTTGATGAATCTTCGGCAATGTGACATGACTCGTACCATTCTTGTTAGAGAAGAAAAACGATGAACGACTTCGTTCTCGTCTTGATGAATGGTAGTTTGATGCACAGTGTAACTTCTTGCTTCTTCCTCGGTGGTTGCGGTGTCTGGTTGACACGGCCATGAACTCTTGTTAACTAGCCAGCTCGGTCCGTCCCACCATAGGAGATGATTCTTTAGTTTTTCTGGACTAATGCCTCGGGAGATGACGTCTGCAGGATTCTCTTCGGATTTGACGTGGTTCCAATGTTGAGCCGGAATTAGATTGTTGATTTCGGCTACTCGATTCGCGACGAACGTCTTCCATCGTACCGGGTCTCCTTTTATCCATCCTAATGTAACCATGGAGTCGGTCCAGGCGAAGATAGACACCTTAGGAAGGTCTAATGCTGCAATTACCCTTTGAAGTAGATTGGAAAGGAGTACTGCTGCGCAGAGTTCCAGTCTTGGTAATGTCGTCTTGGCTCGGGCTGGTGCCACCTTGGATTTGGATATTAATAAGGATACCTTGACTTGGCCGGATGATGTGGTGACTCTGGTATAAATCGCGGCCCCGAAAGCTCTTTCGGAGGCGTCACAGAATCCATGCAGCTCTACTAGAGATTCCCTTTTGATAAACAACCACCTTGGTAAGGTAATTTCTTCCACTGCCTTGAGTTGAGACCTGAGCGTCTCCCATTTGCTTTGGATATTTTCAGACACTGGGTCATCCCATTTGATATTTTCGAGCCATAGTTCTTGGATGAGTAGCTTGGCAGTGATGATGACGGGTGCTAACCATCTCAATGGGTCGAAAATTTTGGCAACTTCGGATAGTATGGTGCGTTTGGTGGATTCCTGTTGCTTAACGTCTACCTTAAAACAGAAAACATCTTCATATGGAGACCAGTGAATGCCCAAGGACTTTTTTACGCCGTCTTCACTTATTTCGAGGTATGTTTGTTCCTTTAACTCTTCTGGGAGTTCTTGAATGATGGCTGACTCATTACTGCACCATTTATGTAGAGTAAAGCCTCCACGCTTTAGTAAGGAAATGAGCTGACCTTGTTGTTGGATCGCTTCTTCCACAGTGTCGGCCCCAGAAAGCACGTCGTCCACGTAGAAATCTTTCTTCACTGCTTCTGAAGCTAATGGAAATGAGACCTTTTCGTCCTCTGCGAGTTGATGCAAGGTTCGAATGGCAAGATAGGGAGCTGATGCGGTTCCATAAGTGACGGTGCACAGCTTATATTCCCTGATTGGCTGTGATTTGTCGAATCTCCATAGGACTCTTTGGTACTCCTGGTCTTGGTTGTTCATTCTGATTTGTCGGTACATTTTTTCAATGTCTGCAGAAAAAACAATCCTGTGTGTTCTCCATCGAAGTAGAATGTCGACCAGTTCTTGCTGAAGTTTAGGTCCAGCGTACATCATCTCATTTAAGGATTTTCGGTGAGAGGCCTTGCTAGAGGCATCGAAAACGACACGAAGCCTGGTTGATGAACTTGCTTCTCGGATGACGCCATGGTGGGGAATGTAATACTTGCCGTTATTCTCATCTTCCTTTGCCACCTTTTCCATATGTCCTAAATCCAAGTATTCTTGCATGAATTTCTTGTATTGGACTGCTAGATCTTGATCTTGTCCTAATTTCTTCTCCAGATGTATGAATCGTGCCAATGCTGAGGGTTTGGACCTTCCCATGTGTACTGGAGTTTGTTTGAATGGAATCCTTACTACGTATCTTCCATCTACGTCTCGCTGGACTGTGTCTGTGAATTTATTTTCACATACCTGATCATCTGGGGAAAGTTTCCTTTGAGGAGAAGCCTCTTCAATGTTCCAGAATTTCTGCAACTGCTCATCCTCTTCAATTTTGGCAACCATGGTGTTGACCTTAAGGCTGGTGGGAGGTCGTCTTCCCATGGTTCCTGATAAGATCCATCCCAATTCGGTATTCTGTCCTAGGATGCCATCTTTGGATTTCTTGATTCCCTCGAGAATTATTTGGGAATATTCTTCAGCGCCTAGAAGTATATCTATGGGGCCAGGTCGGTTGAAGGTTGGATCGGCGATGAAGACATGTTTCCAGGCATCCATTTTTATGTTCGGAATGGGTGATGAAGGCATGGTTTTTGTAAGTTTGGGAAGTACCAGTAAAGTAACAGGTAAGGAAAATTTACTTGGAAATCTTGGCGTAATCAAACCTGTGATTTTCCATTTTGCGACTTTTGTTTCGCTGTTCCCAATTCCGGAGATTTCTGCTCGAACCTTGGTCCTGGGTAACGCTAATAATTCGGCTGCGGCTTCGGTGATGAAGGAACCTTGAGACCCTGGATCTATCAAGACCCTCAAGAGATGAGTCATCCCGGATGCTGCCTTAACTTGAACCGTTGCTGTGGCCAGTAGCACTTGGCTCTTCTTTGCGCCTAGGTTGGCGGCAATGATTGTGGGTTTTGGCTTCTTCTCTGGAGCGTTGGAGGTCTGCATGGCTGCTGCGTGAGAAAACGTCTTCATCTTCGGAGCAGGTATCGGCTTTGATGGCGGCTGTGCCTTGTGAAGCAGAGTATGGTGTGGAAAGCGGCAGATTTTGCAGTTATAATACGAACGACATTGTATGTTAGAATCGTGTCGCAAACATCGAAAGCACAATCGGTAGGTTCTTACCACTTCTTGCTTTTCGTGGGTGGAGAGCCTCTGGAATTGACCACAGTTATCGATGTAATGATCCCCATTGCACATCTTGCAGTTGAGATATCCGGCAGCGTAATTTTTCTGTGGCTTGTCCTGAGTTGGTTTTCGAGCTCCATCAATGGATTCCAAGGATTGGAACCGCATTTGTAAGAAGGCCATTAGAGTTTGGTGATCCTGAACTTCATTTGGGCACTGAAGCGACTGCTCATATAATTTGTTAGTTTCAGGATCCCATTTTCGAGTAATAACTCGGTTAATCCACGGACCCCAGCTGTCGGTGGAAATGCCCAAATTTTTGATTGCTTCCACACATTCCTTAGTGGAGTCATGCAATCTTTTCAACCCTTGGGCTGATTCCTTGGAGAGGACCGGCTGATCGAAGATGGTGTCTAGCAATTTGGTTAGAATAAGGCGATTATTTTGATACCTTTGTTGCAGCAAATTCCAAGCGGTGTTGTAGTTGGCTTGAGTCACTGCGAGATGCTGGATTAGTCGGCTGGGCTCTCCCTTGACATGCGTTTTTAAATACTGCATTTTGATGACATCATCCATGTTTTGGTTGTCATCTACTAATTTGGTGAATAGGTCCTTAAAAGTGGCCCATTCCTCATAATTTCCCTCGTATATGGGGATTTTAACTTGAGGAAGCGAGATGGCTGATGCTTGCTCGTTCCTTGTTGGTGCTTGTAACAAATTAATTAAATTTCGGTACCTGTCTTTCAACGTAGTAAATTCAGGACTGAAGTGCGTCTGGTTTGAATCCATCTCGTTAGACATGACTTCTTCGTCCATCTCGATCACCCGGTCCCATTCTTCCTTTAATTCCCTCTTTGTGATGGCGGGCCTTCCGAGTGCTTGTTCCAGTTCGGCGTCGTCCAAAGATTGCTTAAAATTCTGCATCCGAATCTGCAGTTTTCGGATACGAACCTTTTGCTCGGGATTTACAACTGTTTCCTCTCGCCTCCTAGTTTCAGAGGGGTCGGGATTTTCAGTTGCCTTTAAACAGCTCTGCAAATAACTTTTTGCTTCGCAGTAGATGGCTTTAATTTGTTCGTAATACCCTGTGGTAAAATAATTATGTGTAGGAATACTTAGCTGCACCATTTTGGCGTGATTTTTGGTCACGGCGTTCCAAGTTTCGTCCAGCGTCTTGTTTCGGCTGGCGATGTAAGCTTCTGTTTTTCGGCTGGCAGGGTCCTTTTTGCTGTTGGAAAATACCTGCGTGATCTTCTGGCCGAGTTCTTCTTGGGCGACAGCTAGCTGATTGAATTCCTCCATATTGTTTGCCATTTTCGGGGAACCGGGTGGGTTGGTAGATGTTGTTTTCTTCTCGGGATGTACCTCTTCTTAGTTGTAGACAGATCCGGCTCGAAGGACCATGAACAGATTCGCCTGGAGGCTGTGGAAATCAGGCGTCCGTTACGTTATTTTGCTGGTTCCATCCTTTATGTTAAGCGCAGAACTGAGACAGCAGTTTCCGCTTTAAGACAGCTTAGTCATGCCACTTAACGGGATGATAATTCGTCACTGTGTGAGATGCAGCCTCACATCCCTTAATTATTTATAGGCTTGGACCCACAGCGACGCAGTAAGTGAATCTAACAAGTAAATGCAGACTGGTTTATTACAAAAATAATTGTTCTATATATACAAACAAATTTGCTTAGATCATAGTAATATACAAAGTTCATTTCTAATAACAGGTGCAATGTATTATATTCAGTAGGTTAATTTACTAGTATTGCAAAACAATACTCAGCGGTTGTGCTTCCGTGATATGATATGGACTCCATGAACTCGAGCGTCTTTTATGCTGAGCTGCGATTGTAGGCATTTAAACCTTGTCACGGCCTTGCGTAATTGTGTACGCGAAGCCGTGTAAAAATGCTGAGCGGCGACTGCGAGGTGTTTAAACTTGACTGTGAGTAGGTCGCCGCGCTTGCATAATGCAATATTTGCGTTTTTGGTGGCTTTTAACTTTTAGAATGTTTCGTAAAATTTAAATGAATAATTATAAATTTATATCTGGTTAATCTGTTAAAGACAAGATTAAACAACGGGTGTTTAAACTTGATTTAAACACACATAAATTTTATTTTCTAAAATTTACGAAATCCAGTCGCACATTTTTTTTAAATGCGATTCCAATTTATTAGCAAGAAAATTGTAATGTTGCAATCACCAGTCTTTGCCTCATAATTACTAACTTTAATATGTTTAAATTAGATTAAACATATATACATAAAATTTCAGTCCAAATTTACAGAACATTATTCATAATTTAAAACCCAGTGCTATTACGCAATCAACGAGTTAAAGACCAGAAAAACTGCCAATCTGTACCTCATGCACAAAACCGACCTACAACGGCCGGTTCAATGGGCGACCTTCGCTCCAGCAGGAAATAAAAACAGCTGAATTGCTACGTTGCTGTTTTGTAATTTAAACGCTCTGACCCAGTAAACTGTACATATGAACTTTGATATTGTTACTTCGTTAAGCATTTTAGTTTTGTATAAATACCAGTTTATTTTTATAATAAAACAATCTGCATTTAATGTTTGATTCATTCACTACCCTTTCTAAGCCATAATATTTGTGGGGCATGAGGCTGTGCTCCAAGGGTGGTTTTATTGTCGTCCCTTTAAGTGCCATTGACTAAGCTGGCTTAAAGCGTAAATTCAGTCTCATTTACGCGCTTAAAATTAGGGATAGAATCAGCGCAAAGTAACGGAGTCCTGATACAGCCTCTCAAGCATCTCTGTTCATGTTCCTTCGAGCCGGATCTGTCTCCAACTAACGAAAAAACACATCCCGAGAAGAACACATCTGCCAACCACCCAGTTCCCAGAAAATGGCTAACAACATGGAGGAATTCAACAACTTAGCTATCGCCCAAGAAGAGCTCGCGCAGAAGATAAAGCAAGTATTATCTAACAGCAAAAAGGATCCTGCCAGCCGAAAAAACGAAGCCTACATCGCCAGTCGCACCAAAACGCTGGACGAACTTTGGAACACTGCAACTAAAAATCATGCAGAAATGGGGCAGCTAAGTATTCCAACTCATAATTATTTTAAAACAGGGTATTACGACCAAATTAAAGCCATATACGGCAAAGCAAAAAGTTACTTGCAGAGCTGTTTAAAATCAACGGAAATTTCCAACCCCTCCGTAAGCAGAACTCAAGAGGAAATGGTGACCAACCCCGAGCAAAAGGTTCGTATCCGAAAACTGCAGATTCGGATTCAGAATTTTAAGCAAGCGATGGATGACGCCGAACTAACACAAGAATTAGGAAGGCCCGCCATCACGACAAGGGAACTAAGAGAGAAATGGGATCGTGTGGTCGAGATGGACGAAGAAGTTATGTCAAACGACATGGCTTCAGAACAAATGCACTTCAGTCCTGAATATACTACGTTGGAAGACAGGTATAGAAATTTAATTATTTTATTGCAAGCGCAGACGAGGAACGAGCGAGCAGCAGCCATCTCGCTTCCTCAAGTCAAAATTACCATATACGAGGGAAATTATGAGGAATGGGCCACTTTTAAGGACCTGTTCACCAAATTAGTAGATGACAACCAGAATATGGACGATGTCATCAAGATGCAATATTTAAAGACGCATGTTAAGGGAGAGCCAAGCCGACTGATCCAGCATCTAGCTGTTACCCAAGCAAACTACAACACCGCCTGGAATCTGCTGCAACAAAGGTATCAAAATAACTGCCTTATTTTAACTAAATTGCTAGATACCATATTGGATCTGCCTGTCCTCTCCAAAGAGTCAGCCCAAGGGTTAAAAAGATTGCACGACTCCATCAAGGAATGTGTGGAGGCAATCAAAAATTTAGGCATCTCCACGGACAGTTGGGGTCCGTGGATTAACAGAGCTATCGCTCGAAAATGGGATCCTGAAACCAACAAATTATATGAGCAGTCGCTTCAATGTCCAAATGAAGCCCAGGATCACCAAAATTTAATGGCTTTCCTGCAAGTGCGGTTCCAATCCCTAAAATCCATAGATGGAGCTCGAAAGCCCACGCAGGAAAGACCACAGAAGAATTACGCTTCCGCATCCCTAAATTGCAAGCTGTGCCATGGAGATCATTACATCGACAACTGTAGTCAATTCCAGAGGCTACCTATCTATGAAAAACAAGAAGCAGTAAAAACCAATCGATTGTGCTATCGATGCTTGCGGCACGATTCAAATATACCATGTCGTGCCTATTTTAATTGTAGGATCTGTCGCTTCCCGCATCATACACTGCTTCATAAGGCGCAGCCACCATCAAGGCCGCTCCCTGCCCAAAATATGAAAACGTCAGCTCATGCAGCAGCTATGAAGACTTCCAACGCCTCAGAAAAGAAGCCGAAGTCAGACATCATCACCGCCAATTTAGGCGCACAGGAGAGCCAAGTTCTACTTGCCACAGCAATGGTTCAAGTAAAGGCAGCATCCGGGATGACTCATCTATTACGAGTATTAATAGATCCCGGGTCTCAGGGGTCGTTTATCACGGAAGCATCAGCCGAATTATTGGGGTTACCCAGGACCAAAGTTCGAGCTGAAATCACAGGAATCGGGAACAGCAAGCCAAAAATTGCCAAATGGAAAATCCCAGGTTTGATCACACCTAGATTTTCAAGTAACTTTTCCCTACCTGTAAATTTACTAATACTTCCTAAGCTTACCAAAGCCATGCCTTCATCCCCCATCCCAATTATAAATATCAATTCCTGGAGCAATGTTTTCATCGCCGATCCAACCTTCAACCAACCTGGCCCCATAGACATAATTCTAGGCGCCGAAGAATATTCAAAAATAATTCTAGAAGGAATCACTAAAACAAAGGATGGCATCTTGGGACAGAATACCGAGCTGGGATGGATTTTATCTGGAATCATTGGAAGACAACATAACAACAGCATTAAAGTCAACACCATAGTTGCCAAAATTGGAGAAGAATATCAGTTGCAGAAATTCTGGGACATAGAAGAAGTGCCCAAAGAAAGAAAACCTTCCGCAGAAGATCAGGTATGCACGGAAAAAATTATTGAGACAGTCAAAGAGATTCATCCCGCATCAAAGGGATCCATCCCAGCAGGAACAATCCAGCAGGTGGAGAAAATATCAACAACCAACTCTACAGCGGAAGAACGAGCAATCGCAGCTGCCAATATAAAGAATACGGAAGTTCAACATCCTGTTATCATCGAATGTGAAAAAATAGCATCTTCTCATCCACAAGAAAATCACCAAGTGCATGGAGTTTCCAAAGTCCTCGTTCACGAAGTCTCCATTCAGGAAGTTCCCATTCACAAAGTCGATGGACAGAAAGGAAAGGAAATTGCAGGCCACGAACAAATCGTTGAGACTCCTACAGCAGCTCCAAGCAGTGGATGCAGTCCAGAAATTGCAGGCCACGAAAAAATCGTTGGAACTCCTCCAGATGCTTCTACAGCAGCTCCTACCGATGGACGGAGCCAAGACGTTACAGCAATAATGACAGAAGATGGAAAACCCTCCGACTCCATTAAAAACTTGACACCCGGTGGAAAGCGGCACCAAGACTTGTCGGCAGGGGATGCAGTAAAAGAAAAATCCGACACCAAACACTTCGAACCTAGCGATGGATGGAGTCAAGAGGTTGCAGCAGGAACTGCAGCAATCGAGAAACCCTCCGAGTTCAATAAACAATTAGCACATAGTGGAGGGTGGCATCAAGAAATAGCATCAAGAGATGCAGCAAGCGAACAAACCTCCGAGTTCGCTAAGCACTTAGCCCCTCGTATAAGATGGAATCAAGAAGACGGCTTATTAAAGTCTGCGAGGGAATTTACCAAAAATACGCAATGTGGAATACCGATGCGGCATCTTCTAAAACAGCTAACCTCGGCAAGAGTGATAATAACTATCGTACTCACTCATATAATATTCGTCTCCAAGGGAAGAGGCAGCAGATGGACGTTGTCGGGATGTTCCAAACCAAGTGGTAACCTCTTCAACGACACGATCACACAAAAGCTCTTTTACAGAAATAGCAAACGAGCCAGTGTTGCAGCAGCCGAACCACTTCGAGGATTTACAACCCTCTCGGTTAGACCTGCAGACGTCATCTCCAGAGGCACTAGTCCAGGGAAATTAAAAGAACATGTACTATGGTGGGATGGACCAAGTTGGTTAAGTAACAAAGATTTATGGCCGTGTCAACCAGACACCGCCACAACCAATGAAGAAGCAAAGGGTTACACTGTGCATCAAGCTACAGTTCATCAAGACGAGAACGATATTATTCATCGCTTCTCGTCTCTGAGAAGAATAGTACGAGTCGTGTCCTACTGCCGAAGATTCATCAACAAGTGTAGGCGTCTTCCCATTCAACCAGGATGTCTATCAGTTAAAGAAATGGAAGACACCATCCTCACACTCATCAAGGTCGTCCAAGGAAGTGATCCTATTTTGAAGGCAACAGGATCTCAACTCCAAAAGAGAAAATGTGTGGACTCCAATAACAAACTCGCAAATCTCAATCCATTCATCGATCAACATGGAATCATACGTGTTGGAGGAAGACTAGAAAATTCAAACTTATCCTACCACGAAAAACACAAAATTATTCTTCCTTATTCCAATCATATTTCCAAATTAATAATCCATGAGGCACATTTACGCACCTTACACGGTGGCACTCAACTCACACTGTCCTATGTCCGAAGAAGATATTGGATCATCAACGCAAAGAAAGCCGTCAGCTCCAGCATCAAGAAATGCTTTCGATGCATCCGATTCAAGGCAGAGGCAGCCCAGCAATTAATGGGGAATCTTCCACCAACCAGAGTCAACTCAACCCCGCCATTCTTCCATTCAGGAGTGGACTATGCCGGTCCAATACAAATCCGAACATCTAAAGGAAGAGGGCAGTCTTCATCCAAGGAATACATTGCTGTTTTTGTCTGTCTATCAACCAAGGCAATACATTTAGAAGCCTTCAGCGACATGACAACTAACAGCTTCCTAGCAGTCTTCAGGAGGTTCATCGCCCGAAGAGGACGCTGTGCACATCTTTATAGCGACAACGGAACGAATTTCGTTGGAGCAAGAAAGGTCTTGGACAAGGAAATCCGTCAAGCAATGGAAGGCCCAGTTATCCAAGAAAATTTATCCACCATTGGTACCCAATGGCACTTCATCCCCCCAGTAGCTCCACACTTCGGAGGGATATGGGAAGCAGGAGTAAAATCAATAAAGCATCATCTGAAGAGAACCATTGGCAACGCTACTCTAACATTTGAAGAATTAACAACCCTGCTTGGCCAAATCGAAGCCTGCTTAAACTCACGTCTTCTGTGCCCACAAGGCAACAATATTGAAGACACCACTGCATTGACACCAGGCCATTTCCTGATAGAAAGAGAGATAATCTCACCACCGGACCGAATCAGCACACCAATATCAACAAATTTGTCAAATCGCTGGAGATTGATCCAAAAAATCAAGCAAGATTTTTGGAAATCATGGAGCTCAGACTACCTTCATGGATTACAGCAAAGAAACAAATGGAAGAAACCGGTGGAGAATATAAAAGTTGGTGACCTAGTGTTAATCAAAGAAGAAAACATCAATCCTAGTAAATGGCCTTTAGCGAGAGTTACCGACATTCATCCTGCAACCGATGGATCCGTACGAGTAGTAACCATCCAGAAATCAGGAGGACATCAATTAAAACGATCCATAGGCAGTATCATTCCATTACCAACTAACGAAGAATCGCAGGAACCAGAGCCTGAAGAGAAAATTTCGGCCAACAGCACCCACACACAATCATTCCCAGTACCAAGGAAAACTGTCACGTCCAAATGGAAAATGCTTCTACTAATATATACTCTCCTTACTACAAATACATTGAGTAAGGCAGAATTCAACATACAAAAACCAGACAGCGGGTACTATGTAGAGCATATTGGACACGGGAAAATTGAACGAGGAACATTCAGGATCGAAATCCAGTTCGAGAGGGGGAAGATCGAAGAAGACTTCGAAACAGTTACCGACATGGTGGACAAATTCGACGACCTCTGCAACTCTGCGAAAGAACTATCCGAAGCTACGTTATGCAAGACATTGGTGCATCATCTTCTGGAACAAAAAAGGCATATAGAATGGATTAAAACTGGCATGGAAGATATCATAACAAGACGAGCGAAACGAGGAGTGCTTGGGACTGTACTCACGTCAATTTTCGGAGTAAATGACGAAGTCTATCAAGATATTGATAGACTCGATAAAAATCAACAGGAGTTAATAAAAATGGACAGTCAACAATCCAAATTCTTGCTGTCAGCACTCTCAAGATTCAACGAAACCGAAGAACGAATCGATCAGAAGCTGGAACATTTTCAAGAGAAGCTAAACCAAGGAATCAGCGCAATCAACAACATGGACAAATGGTATAAGGCAACCGACTCCAACCGATTAAATATCCACATCATCAGTGTCTACCAAGTCGCCACCAATGTTATTAGTGAACTGTGCAATTACCACACAAACATTTTGAACGTTCATTTCCAACAAGGTAATCTTTACGAGTTAATCACACCTGCCCAAATCAAGCAAATCCTCGCAAATGCAACCAGTAAACTCTCGCCAAACTTAGAAATTTTACCGACCCCAATCCTGTATGGCTTTCTTATGTAATCATTATGTTCTGCACTTGTATATGCATTTGCGCGAGATAATCGGGTGTGCCGCCTCTCGCTTGAAATATAATAATAATAATAATAATAAAGGTCGACATCGGACATGATGACATCTACATCAACTTCCAAGGATACTTCATCATAGTAGAAAAAACCGAATATACCTTAATCAAGGTGACACCAATTCCTCTCCAAATTAACAATGGGTCCTACTGGGTGATCGACGTACCAAAAGGGATCTTCGCTGTAGACTACAACCTACAAATGTACTTTCAAGAGACAGATGAGGAATTCAAAGAAAATCTCCAAATTAATCCAAACAAGTATATCTGCAGTCCAACAGTCGTGAAAGGAATTGAAAATAACCCAAATTGCATCATTGATGATATACCGGGTGTCCATTCTCAAAGTCGAACATAGGCAATTAACATTAGAGCATTCACTCATTCTTTATTGAAATAATTCATTTTTCTGTAGATAATTTTAACAGACGTTGACAGAAAATACCTGATTTAAGTCAACTAATTACCAATTTTTTTGACAAATGCTATCGAACTTGAAAATCAAGGCATGGCATATTTAAAAATTCCCAAGCTTTAAATTAGTATTTTAAAATAAAAATCGCATCTTGAATATTATTATTGGTATCATTTGATGCGTAATAATTTTATCTTTCCATTGATACCATTACCTTCCCTGTAAGTTGAATTGGCGAGCAGGAATCGGCAAAAACGTTCAATACAATGTTAATCGCCTATGTTCGACTTTGAGAACGGACACCCGGTATATCATCGAACGGAAGTTAGCCAATGCAGCTTACGAAGACATCAGATCCAGTCCATTATTTGGAAACAACTATACATGGAAAACACCTGGATGTTCGTGGTCAACAAGCCAACCCGAATCGCTATCACTTGCAGTGGCAATAGGGAAGAAATCACTGTCAACACTACAGGTGTAATTCAAATCTCGTCAGACTGCATCATCCAAACTACAAAGAATACGTTAACCCCCAGGCATAACAAGAAATTCAAGATCCTGGCAGGATATTCCAAGGCCGTCAGCATCAATTTTACCAACACAATAACACCCAACTCCTTTTCAGAAATTGCAGAGGAGCCAGTACTAAAACAGTCAGACCACTTCGAGGATTTACAAACTTCGCAGTTGGAATTCCAGCAGCACCTAAAGGACATTACTTGGAAAACCATCCGCCACCACTCCTATCTATCTAGCGGGATCACAAGCAGCCTATTGGGAGGAGCTATTCTAATAGGAGCCTTCTACTACATTCGGAAAAAGATCAACCGAAGGAAGCATCAATCCAAACAGCGCCAATCAGCCGTAGAAGAATATCCTCTAAAAACCCTTAAGGTGGAAGAAACAATATAGTTTTTCTTTTCTTTTTCTTCAGCCTAAAAATTGGCAATATGTTTAAACTTGATTTAAACACACATAAATTTTATTTTCTAAAATTTACGAAATCCAGTCGCACATTTTTTTAAATGCGATTCCAATTTATTAGCAAGAAAATTGTAATGTTGCAATCACCAGTCTTTGCCTCATAATTACTAACTTTAATATGTTTAAATTAGATTAAACATATATACATAAAATTTCAATCCAAATTTACGGAACATTATTCATAATTTAAAACCCAGTGCTATTGTAACAACCCGCAAGAAATTGCATTATATTTATAAATCTTATAGATTTTAAGTTGTCATGAGGAAGAATAAAACAAAGCCGTTCCTGCATATATTAAATTTATTGCGAACGCAAAATGTCATTTACTAAGCACGTAAAAGGTTACATTGTTATAATCCAAGCAACGGTTGAATTGCATCCGGGAAGTCAAGGAATTCGATATTAACTTACTGGCAGAATTTTCTTAGAATTGGGCTGCGCCAGCAAACATGCAATTTCTGTACTGTGAGAACCCATGAGTCAGTTTGGTTTCATGCGGTACCAAGAGCCGCTAAGAATAAAGCCATTTTGGCAAGTTGGCAAAACGGGAACTCCCGGCTATTCACGAAAGAAACTTACCTTTTGGGGAACGCGAACTGGACAGGCAGTCTTCCAGTATCCCGCGAGATAATGAACTAATTACCGACAAAAGCCGCTTTCGGGCGTACCGCGTCCGGCGCACGCCGCGCGTAGCGCGAATCAACCTAAGTCAAAATTGAAAGTTATATTCAAATCGTTATGGGACTAGTGCATGTGATAAGCTACTCAAAATTCAAGGATTGCCGACCAGGGGATCTAAAATCTAGTCGAACATATTTAAATTTCCTAAGTCAATTCGGGCGTACCGCGAATAAATAAAATTAACATTCACCCTCCAAGTTCTAGCAACGGCACCTGGACTAAGGTCAGTCATTTATGTGTATTTTATTAACCAGGGCTGCTATGTTTATTCTTCCCTTCCAAAGTAAATTGATGTCATAAGCTTTAAGCGTAATTCTGAGCAATTATATTTACGAAGCTACAGTTAATTAACCATTGACCAGATAGGGTAAAATTAATTTGTACTTGATCCAAATTTTTAAGTTCTTTTAATATAAGTTATTTATTCTTTTGTGGGTGTTTTATTTAACCATAACTCGTAACTACAACCCCTAAGTTATCGCACAGTGGTCAGAAGATGAGATTTCGACCCCTTAGGGCAATTAGTGATATACGGGTTTGAATCAACCCCTATATCACACCATCGTGGCAGCACGTAAAACTGATAACCAGGGGGTTGGGAAAACAACCCCTTGGTTATAAATGGTGGCAGCGGACTAACCCTACTCCGAATTAAAAGATTGAACCCCTTAAGAAACTTAGATTTTTTTTCTCTTGTTTTTATAAAAATTTAAACATAACTCAATTAGAATTTGCCAATCATAGCAATAATTGGGGGCAGCACAACCCCTTTAACTCGGTTGTTTATCCCTTGCACCTTCAGGAAGGCCGAAAATACACCCTTAAAAACTTAGAATAAATTTTTTCACTTTTATAAAAACTTCAACACCTAAATTACATCTGCCAACCCTCAATCGGGCGGCAGACAACAAGAATTACTTTCGTATTTCATCCCCCTAACGTAAAAACAACCCCTAGTGGAAATTTCAGCACGAAGGAATTTTGCAAGAAATTTTATCGGTCGGTAAGACGCAGGGAGATCATAGGTTGCAAAAATTTGGCAGCCAAACAATCATAACTAGGTAAAAGAAATGCTACAACCCCCCAATAAAATCTATTGTTCATCAAAAGGAAATCAAATCACATTTATGGAAGGCATTACAGAGAGCGCCCAAATTAATATGTGCTTCTAACAATTTTACGCTTGCAGCTATTTAAATAATTTTATTTTTGTGCGATTTTGTGTGTTTTTCTACGTTGTTCCTCTAGGAGCATCAAATTTTGGTAGGTTTCTGTGTGCAACAAGACAGCAATAATAATTTCGAATTCAACGGTGTACTAGTAATTAAAACAATTCGAACGCTCTACAAATAGTAACAAATATTAATCCCCAATACTGTGCAAACAGTAAAAAGAGGCTTCAAAAATTTGGTAGGCAAATAAAACAATTTTAAACAATTTTTCTGCTAATAATCTGCAACAATTAGGGATAACAATCACAATAAATACAATTCCTGCATCATTTTTGCAATTAAATATCGTCTAAAACTTTGCCAAGGGTGGCACACATAGACGTCGCATAAATAAAAGCAAACAAAAACTTGTAAAAATTATTATTATCAGGACAAATACGAAAGCAATAACGTAGGGAGTCATAAAGGCAATTATTTTACGCGTTTAACCGAAAAATAAGTTCACCATTTATAGTATTGGAAAAATTTCACAAATAGGTGCATATATATACGGATTTTTAAATAATCAGTGAGCACTTAGCTAAAAATTTCGCAAATCATAAAGTAATTAGCGTAGAAAGACTATATTTTCAAATATTTTAGGTCAAAATTTAAAATAAAATGGTATCGCACGCAACAGCCACGGAATTGCCGTCAGGTAATCAAGCAACATTACAACCATTTGTGACGCTAGGTATGATTGCGTCTACCGTGGAAAATTTTAGTGGCAAAAATAACATTAGGCAATACTTTGAAAAATTAGACCAACGAGGCATTTTAGACAATTGGTCGGATAGTACAAAATTAAACATATTGAAATATAGGTTAACAGGGGATGCTTATAGTTATTTTAGAACCAACCAAGACCTCGACAGTTTGAGTTATAATGAGTTAAAGGAAAAACTAATAGGCAAGTTTACACCAGCGAAAATACCGGGCGAAGCGCTCATACGGCTCGGTAAATGTTATCAAAAATACGACGAATCAATAGCTAATTATGTGTTGCGATTAAAAACATTAGGCACAGAAATTTTAACAGACGATTTAAAACATGCGACGGACAGTGAAAAGCCTGGTTTAAGGAAGAAAAACGGGGAATTACTTTTGAATCAATTTCGAACAGGGGTACACAAAAACATTTTGAAACAGCTAGGTCCACTATTAATGCGAACCGAGAACGTAGATTTGGACAAAGCGGAACAATTTGCCATTCAATTTGAATTACCAGACAAAATGTTTATAAATAAATATAATAATAATACAGTTTTTACAATGCGCGCAACACAAAGCAGAACTTGTTTTAATTGCGGTCGTAATAATCACATAGCACAAAATTGTTATTGGAAGTTTAGGCAACATCACCAAACAAGAAACAACGACTTCAGGTTTAGCACAGGGCGGAATCAGCCAAATTTTTACAAGGCACAAAATAATGCAAATCCTAATGTTAGGTCGGAAAAATTTCACAGGTATCAAGGATATGTTAACAATAACTTAGGCGGTCAAACCAATCTTAACAATAAAAGGGAACATAATTTTTATAAGCCGCAGGGCGGATTTAATCAGAATAATCAAATTACAGGGTGACAGTCACCCAATTACAACAATTACACGGGAAATAATGCAAGAAAAAAGTCACAACACTAGAATAAATTTTAAAATTATAAAGGTACGCACAGTTAGAAAAAAAATCAATTATAATAGTAGGTAATATACAACAAAATATTGAGGTAATAACGCTAACAGTAATAGAAACGTTAAGGCGAAGGTAAACTCCAGAAGCTACGAGGGAAATTAAAAAAAAAGCGGGACTAGGGAAGAACTCACAATAAGGTAAATAAAAATTTTAAGTTATGCTTGGCTAATTAATAATAAAACGGTGAAAAAAATTTCCACCTGCACCCTAACAGTATGGGGCAGGGAATTAACAATTTGCGCCAATCCAAAGCAATGATTAACAATTTTAAAATGCGGTACAATTAAATTAATAATGAAATAAGTACAGAGGAGGTATTAAATAACAATAGCGATACACAAGAAGATTATAATGAAGATATTTTAGAAGAAAGAAAAATAAGGAAATATAGCTGTCAGGTACAAAAATTAAGAGATTTCAGGGATTCCAGTCACCCCAGGTAGGAGGGAAAAACGACGGAATACCCATAAAAATTGTAGTGGGAATTGTGGGTCTCAATCATCGTCAGAGGTTCGAGACGGAGGTTGCACTCAGCAACATTACTCGCTCTTGCATTCGACAAGAGGTGGAGTGACACAATGCGAAATTTAAGAAATCTCAGGGATTCCAGTAACCCCAAGTAGGAGGGAAAAACGATGGAATACCCATAAACAAGTAAAGTTGGGAATTGTGGGTCTCAATCATCGGCAGAGGTTCGAGACGGAGGTTGCACTCAGCAACATTACTCGCTCTTGGATTGTCCATGAGGTGGAGTGACACAATTCGAAGATTCTCAAGAAAAAGCTCAAAGGAACCGAAAACAGGATCCGCAGCTAGAGAATCAGTAGGAAGCAAGAAGGCAAATAAAACCAATAAAAAGAGGGACGTCATACAGGCTGATCACCTAGACGCAATCTTAAACTCTTTAGTGCGCAAAGAGGATATTGGAAACAGTGCCGGAAAAGTCACGGGAAAAGTGACAAGGAACTAAGGAGAAAGTTCAGTAAGGAAGCCATGGTTCACAAAGGTAAAAATGCTAGGAGAAAGCATATAAATGGAAATGCCAATGAAGTAGGCAATATTTTTATCCACAGTGTTGGAAAACTAAGTGAAGAAGAAGAAAAATAAATCCTGCAGCAAAACTATGAAAATAAAGTAAGGAAGAAAAAGAAGGAAGATAAGTTACGTAGGGATTCGAAAGAAGAATCTAAGAAAAATAAGGAAGAAAAATTAGGTAGGGATTCGAAAGAAGAATCTAAGAAAATAAAGGAGGAAAATTTAAAATGGGTAAGTAAAAAGGTACCGAATTATTTAGAAGTGTTCCAAGGAAGTAATATAAAGGAACAGGTAAATATGGTAAGTGAAAACCTTGTGTATCGAAGAAACAAAACTTAGGCGAAGAAAAAAAAGGAAGAAGAAATTCAAGAAAATCAAGAAAGTGCAGAATACGAAGAAAAAGGAAATAAAAGTATTATAAACTTAATACTACCTCCCCGTACCAAAATAAATCATGAAGCTAAAAATATAAATTTCACCAAAATAAATTGAGAAGCTAAAAATATAAATTTCACCAAAATAAATTGCAAAGCTAAAAATATAAACTTCACCAAAATAAATTGAGAAGCTAAAACTATATAAATTTCACCGAAATAAACTGCAAAGCCAAAAATATAAAGATTAAAAATAAGCAATAAAGATGAAACTACATAATTATTAAATAATAAACAAAATATATAAATAATACAAAAATAAACAATACAATATTCATTTCACACATTAACAGTATTAGCCACACACAAGCTTAAGCAAGGCGTAAGGTAAGTATGTTAAAATAAAGATTGGTATTTATAAAAATAAAAATAAAATAATAAGCAAATATCAAAATTTTAGGAACATTCAGGTAAAAATAACAACGAAAAATTATTATTCAATAAGTTCTGTTATTAAATCCAAGGACTGTTCAACAATCCATTTTTTAAATTGCGTTTATAGGTTTCTAAATTATTTGATAATTTAATATGAGTTGGTATACTAGTAATTTTTTTTAAACACAAATAACGGGTATGTTTTTGAGAAGTTGCTTTATTATAAAATACAAATAAACAATAAAAATCGTAAAGGCAACAATAAATAATAAAGGTAAATAAGGAAACATTAAGAAATAAATAAAATAAATAGAAGAATAAAAAAAAAGTTACACCAAATTATATTCCCTGTGTGGACAACGGGGTTTAGAATATTTCCACCGCTTAGGAGTCTAGCGGGTCGTAAAAGGCGACCAATAGACATCCAAAAATAAGGAACGAATAAGAAAAAGCATCAAGTAATAAATAAATATAAAGTACGATGTTAGTACTTCAGATCGTTAACAATGATGAAATAAAAATAAATAAACACTGTCTATGGTAAATTTTTTTCAAGGTGAAGTTAGTAAAAAGCATTAATACGATAATATTAAAACAATTTTCTAATTCGGTACCAAAACAATTAACAAATACTAACAATATTTTTAAAAATAAATATCAGGGTACAGTTACGTAAGGAAAAATAAATAATGGGAATTAATATTAAGTAGAAATAATAATATTTTAAAGCTTACTAACGTAGGAGGAATTACAAGGAAATAGAATAATGGGAAATAATCATTTAAAACATTTTTAAACATAATTACGTTATTACCAATAATAAACAGCGAAGCTAAAAGGAGAAACAGTTAGTTTATCAAATGTAAATAATTTTAATTTTCAATAGAATGACGATATACGATTAACCAAGGATCAAACATTTGTTTTGTTTCTCATTTGAGTTTCAGTGGAAATGGTTTAAATGACAAATATGATTTTAACTAAGAACTATGAAATTTATAATTAAGTGATAATATTTGCAAATTAATCTTTTTGCACTAATAATATGAATGCGAAGCTAAAAAGAGAAACGGTTGCTTAGGCAAATAGAAACCAATTTTAATTTTCAATATAATAACATGTGAATATTTTTTTTAATTTTAATTTTTCAATGATTATCAACTTGTTTTATGTTTCTCATTAGAGTTTCAAAGTTAATAGTTGATTTTAAGTTATAAGATTTAAAGTGGGAATTAGAAACATTACTTATTCAAAATTCATATTACTGATAGGTTAACAAAAATGCTCATACCGTTGTTGACATTAATATCAAGTGAATAGTGCGCGTACAAGTTCGCGATTATAACATACAAAGGAACAAACCCAACAACATTACATCAGTATCCAGCCAGGACATAGCCGATTGCCCAAATCCACAGCAGGACTACAAGGAAAAATCATACAAGGGAATGAATTTAAGCAATATAAAGTTTACGCATTTTTGGTAGAGGTTACAAAAAATATAACCCAATATGGGATGCATTAAAGTTCCTTAAAGGTAGCCGAAGGTCAGAGAACCGCTTTTAAGGTACCAGGAAAATACCCAAATGTGGGATGCAATTAAGGTCCTCAAGGGTAGCCGAAGGTCAGTGAACCGTTGTTAAGGCACCAGGACAAGAAAAATGACGAAGCGTACATAGATACGAAAATATAAGAATTGATTATGAAGTAATAAGAAAAATATTAATTAATGGTACCACTACAGCAATAGGAAGCGTAGTAGGTGAAGTAACCGAAGACGCCAAATGCGAATGAGGATCGTACAATGAAGACGATCAATCGTAGTCAAAAGTTATA
Source organism: Agriotes lineatus (assembly GCA_940337035.1). Classification (NCBI taxonomy): domain Eukaryota; kingdom Metazoa; phylum Arthropoda; class Insecta; order Coleoptera; family Elateridae; genus Agriotes; species Agriotes lineatus. The sequence goes on along the minus strand of OW679199.1, from coordinate 33,140,031 downwards.
GTAACTGCAGCAATAAAAAGGAATACAAAGGAATATTATGCTACAGTAAATTGGGAAGAAAAATAAATTAGCTTAAATTCAGAAGTTTCATGTGAATATACAGCAGTCATTGTGTAAATTCCAGTTATGAAGAAATAGTATGGGATTACTACAAGACACCGCATTTGACAAAAGGCTCAGATAATGTACCATGGGAAAGCAGAAGTAATATCACAAATAAATAAAACAACGACTCAAATCTTAGTAATCGAAGAACGAAGATAACATTTTCACCTCATCATTAAATAAAATCAGCCACTTATACAGTTTTCCAACCCGTAATTATCCTTTACTCTGGAGGCCGTCATGCCTGCAACAATAGCCTCTGTTGCACCTTCCTTTTCCCTTACCTTTGGGAAGAAATTCCAAGCACAACAATTAATAATTAATAATACAATCACAAATAAATACGAAGACGAATATATACAAATAATAATATAATATTAATAAATAGTTAACGCGATTAAATAATAAATACTAGTAAGGAAACCATAAATAAATACAAAGAAGAGGTGCGATTAATAAAATAAAAATTTAAAAAGGCGACAACACGAATGAAAAGTATAGAAAAATAGGATAATGCAGAGGAGGAAGTAAACCAATTATCGGAAGGAAGAAGACCGATCCGAAAAACAGCAGCCTACAGCCGAAGGATGACACTCCACGTCAACACAGTAGTGAAACGCGAAGTGCGGGAGTGTTTCAAAAGCAGAGTATTAAAACAAAATCAGTGGATAAATCATATTAAAAAAGAGTGTAGTGCGAAGTCAACTGCGTCACAAAGCAGAGCAATAAAAACAAGTGAGCGCAAAACACGGTATGTGGCATAAAGACACTTTAGGGCAATAAATTAAGGAAAATGGAGTAGAGGGAAGTGGATGGTTCTGGAACCTCCCCCCACCACTTGACCTTGAGTTCAAGGCAAGGCCACGTTCAAGCCCAAGATCACATGCAAGGCGAGGCCACGTGTAAGCCCAAGGTCATGTTCGAAGCGAGGCCACGTTCGGAGCGAGGCCACGTTCAAGGTCAAACCCGCGTTCGAGGTTGAGGCTACTTTAAAAAAATTCAAGGTCAAGATCGCGTTTACGGCCAAGGGCATAGAAAGAGTTAAGTAGTGCTTAGAACAGACTGCGCTTAACATATTTATTTAAAAAATTAGGCATGAAGTAAACGCCTAGGATACTTCATGTCTAAATTATGACTCGGCTAGGATTCGAACCTAGGTCTCCCTGTATATCTGCAATCTGCAGCCGAGGGTATCTTTACCTCTAGACCATCGAGTCGGATAGAATATTTGGTTACTCATCCAGAGTACCTTCGTAGAGTGAAAGATACACATAATTTAATAAAAAAAGTTATATTTAAGATGCACATACAAAGAGTAATTACAGTAGTGGCTAGACTAAATGATTATAATACCAACAGATTAAGAAATACGTTACAGACATACACATTAGAGCGAATAAAATAGTGCTTAAAACAATAGTAGATATACAGCAGGAATTATCCGCGGGCGAGAGCAGCTTCTTCAAGACATCAGGTTTATTTTTTAGCAAAATCGTTTGCCAATTCGTATCTACCGCATATGAAGGGAAATGGTATTTTATCTTGAACGTTAAAACGTTATGTTCAGTAAAGTTATTCACTTGTATTTTAAAAACGGAAATAGTTGTCAAGGAACTGGTATCCATTTTACGCCACGTCACGTTGTGCACTCCATCATTGTAGGCGAAAGAAGCTGAACTGCACCGCGGCGGTTGAAGGACGTAGAGAATCCCATCATGAACTGCAGCGAGAGCAACCAAAAATTGTATTGGTAGCATGTTCAACAAGTCGATGGCAACTAGGGAATGGTTTGGCGCCGCACTTTGCATCACTTATGACAACAGCAACCTTTTGTTTTGTCGGCCGCACCCGTTCCATTGTTGCCAGCCACATCTACTCCTGGGGAAAAATGCAACGCATCGAAAAGTTGATAAGTCAAGTCTTCGATGGTTTGTAATTGCTGGTAGACCTTGGCAATTTTGCAGTTGGGTGACCAACGGAGGTGTTCAGATAGGGGTTTGTCATTGCGCTCCCAACCAGAAATTTGAACTCCGCAGTAGAAACACTGTACACAATTAATCGTGTCGCTGATGCAAAAGAAACCGGCACCTGCTAGCGATTCTGGAGTTTGACCTCGACTCCAATCGCCGAATGTTCGTAGCCGTTTGGAGTAGCTCCCAAATTCTGGATGTCGAGGTTCTGAGCTCATGATGGCAACTAACTACGCACACGTTTGTGAAAGTTTTATATTCTACAATTCAAGGTCACAATCTCGAAACTTTAAAATAAAACCACAGAAATATTTGTAAATATATTTATTTATTTCCAAGTGTAAGTTATATATGTAACTTTCCCATCCTCCAGTAGGCCTAGGTACCGGTCCACTGGCTTGAAGATGTTGGTCTGCCACCACACAGCTGACGATCCGTCGAAGACTGCAGGCCACGTCCGTAAGGTGGTCGTCTCCGCTAGGGTCTCTCCTTGTAGGTTCAAGGCGTACTCCATTGTGACCACTGCCTGGAGAGACCGTTGAGAGGATGCTGGAGGGCAACTAGCCAAAAACCGGCGAAAATGACGGTAAAATTGTTCTGCATTCTTAAAGTTAGTTGCCATAGCTGCTTGATGATTATGGTAGGTGCTGGAGGATTATGATGACTGTTACAGAAAACAGGCAACTTAATATAGGAGCGTAGTCAAGGATGGGAACGTAGAAGGTCAAGGGTCTTACCTTGAGATTCACATATAAAGCGTAACGTTTTTCCACCACGGCTACCAGTCATCATGCCTGATATTGTTGTTGATGCGCTCTTTGAAGATGCTCCCACATTTTACAAGGAGTTTGAATACTTCATCACCTCCGAACCGAGACCTCCATCAGCTCGTCAACTCCAGGCTGCCGTAACAATAGACTATTCCATGAGTCTTGGAAGCGAGCGCCTATGGCAGTCGACCCTCCTGAGGACGCTACCCACCACATACGAGGGTGACCCATTCCTGTGGTGGCGGCGGCATGTAGAGGTCCCCATCCAGCGCTTTCTCGCTCGGCTAGCAGATGGGGATGTAGTGTATATTACTTATTGTTGGCTTAATTAAATATATGTATATAAAGGGGTCTGTGTTTTATTGCACTCCTAGCGACGTCTATGATTATTGATATTTTATAAGTAGAAGCCCACGCTTTCAGTATTCATATCCAGTTCGACGCTTGAGCAATGCCTATCGATAAATTTGGTAAACATATGCATGCGAATTCCACATCACACCCGCAGGTGTTTGTGGTTGAAGAGCTAAGCGAGCCTTTATATTATGAACGAGATTTACAACTAGTATCCATTGCCGTCAATGATGATAGATGGTACATCCTAGCGCATGGTGACATCGAATATACTATTCCCTTCCGTGAAGCTGAAATAACAAACGTCTTACTTTATCCCGAAAATACCGAAATTTATATCAACAGGTTGGGGTCATATAAATTACAGGAAATGATCGGGAAGACATTAAAAAAGGGTGATATGCTAAAATTTTGGGCAGTCAAGCCAAATATGTTATATGTGGAATTTCAACTCAAGGTTCCCATAATTGTTGAGTCCAAAAAGGTAGTGCAGTAAACATGACTTCAAGGTCGCGTTTACGGTCACCTCCTACCACATATAACCTTGGAAATGTGAAAATAAAAGCGCGTAGAAGAGTCGGCAAGGGTAGTAGCATCCGATAGTCGTGCAGAAATGGAAGCCTTGTTGAAAGCTATTGAGGTAGTTCAGAGTAATAAAGCAAGAAAGCCGCAACCACTGTTCTGTCCGGAACTTCTGAATAGTAGGACGTACAAATTAAATAAATCAAGTTCTAAGTACGTCAGTGTAGGGTTTGATTGGAGTTCGCAATTTAACCCAAGTATTATAATACGGGGTGCCAAAAATGACTGGGTGCAGTTAAATGAATGGGAGTGGACAGCCCTGATTGCAAATCAAGGAGTGATTTCCAACTACTTGTATTCTCTCGACGGTGAGTGGCCAGCTCTGGAAATAGGAAAGAAGAGGATTGTATTTGAAGCGATCCAGACAAGGAAAATAATCAAATTGGAGGAAGTGGGCTTGTCAGAGGTGCGTTTAGCGAGCGAAACTGTAGAAGAATTGTGGCGCTTGCAGAAACTCGTGGAAGCGCGATTCGCACAATTAAAAGCGTTACACTTTGAGAGTTTCTATAAAGAAATAGTAAAGGGTGTAGCAAACCTTTGTGGAGACTGTTTAGTAAATGTATGGTCTGTAGTGGATCAGCTGGAGGAGAACTCTGAAAAGACTGCGTGTATGGTGGAAGTGCTAACGTTCGCAAGTTCTATGGTAAAGTGCGACATCGAAGTGGAAGCCCTGAGTCGTCAGTTGGCAGTGTAGTCATGTGGATGAATTATAGAGAGGCTGCTCGACCGGCTGCAAGAGACGTACCTAGTGCGGTTGAACGATTAGTGAGTTCGTTAAAGGATTTAGCTTTCGAAGCGTCGCACGAAGTCGTATATGGGTTAGGACGTTCCGGATTCAGTGACGAAGAGTTGTATAAAAAAGAAAAACAGTACAAAAACGGTGCAGCTGTCGGTCAACTATTTTTAGACGGAGCCATAAATGAAGGCCTCCTTGTAGATTTAATGGATAGTCTTGGCCTAAAATGGCATATGTGTGAAGTAAAAGCCTTTATAGAGAGGAAGGAAAATGAAGAAGAGCGTGCAGTTTGACGACTCGAAGAATAAGATGTACAATTTGCATACGTGGACGTATGCGTTTCGAGAAGCTCGGAGAGGACGGTGGGAACGAGAAGCTGTGGATAGGTTGCGGTTCCATCGGAGGATACTTACTATGGATGAAGTACTGCGAGACGTCTTGTGCGCCGAACATAGGCGAACAATTTATGTAGAGCGCTTTTCCACTAGTACGTAGATGTTTAATCCGTGTAGTTAAACGGTATATTGTAAACAAATAAAAAAACAATAAAAATTAAAAAGGTTGTTTTATTCCATTATGTAGTGATTATAAATATGATACACGTTAGATAAAGCGCAATAACAAATCGGTTTGGAATGATATAAACAAGCGGGTTGTGATGGGGTGAGGGCCGGCCTTTCTTCCACTTCGATGATTGGGATGGTAGTAAAGCGGCGTAGAAAAGTTGCCTTTTCTCGACCTTTCACATATATTTCGGTGACACCTTGCAGAAGACGTCGTAAGATTGCAGGAAACATGTATGCTGGAGTAAATCCCTCATTCCAGTCGATGCAATGGTGATTAGTCATTACCCAGCGGGCTTGTTGTTGTAAATGAGGTGTTAAGGAATGGAGGGCGAAAGGGGGTTTAAAAATGTGGTGAGATACTGAGGTACCGTCGTAGGAGGCCAATTCTTTTGGGGTAAAGTGCTTATCGGACGTCTTAAAACCTTGAATATCGATAATGATCTTCATCGTATTAGGTATAGAGAGCATGGTCTAGTTACGCTAAAAGTCGAGGTGCAACTGAAGTGTTTTGCGAAATTACAGTTGTTTAACTGCTTTTGACAATGCGTTGTAAGTAAAAACCCGATCGTGAAGAACGAGACAATACGCAGTTGTGTTGGCTGGCACGTTAGCGGAAGTTTCAAATTCAACACGAAAAACGACAGCGTTTGCATGAAGGTAGTCTTTTTGATGGGAACAATCGATTACAACAATGGGCGCCTTGTCTGCAAAGTCATGGCGGGAGAAGAAGGGCTCATCGATTTTGCTATAATAAGATGATTGAAACTTGGAATACATGTCGTATAATGTTGCGTAATGATTGAGTGCATAATTGTTATGTAAATTGTCGTATGGGAATCGTTCGGTGTTCAGATAAACTCGGAAATTAGTAAGACCAATTTTATCGAAATTAGCATTGTCCTTAGCGATTAGCCCCGAACGACCTGATTGAAACCCTACGATGACATATCTGGGGGTTTGTAATTTTGTGCTTGTAGCGATAGCGTGAGAATGTTGAGTCACAGCATGAACACCGGGTATGATATGAAGCTGCCAGCTGCGAAATGCGACTTGAGTGTCAATATTTTTATCGATGTATTTGGTCAGGGCTAATTCTTGAGCAAGACCTGGAGTGATATGAGGAACCTTCCAATATAGTTTGTCAATCGTAACTTTAGCCGTCTCCCCTACGGTAGCACTGAATACGGCGTCGGCATCGGTATTGCTGCGAATTAATACGAGTTCTTGTCGAATGTTAAGTATAACTTTACCATAATCTTCAGCGAATCCTAACAGCATTCTCAACGGTATGCAGGCACTAAAGTTACCTTCCTGATCGGTAATGGCAGGATCGCCGGCGGCAAACCAACCTGCATTTTGAAGCTTTTTAACGTCAGCGGAACTGTAGGACACATATCCCTTAAGAGTAGACGTAATACCAGGTTTGGTGACAGAGTCGACAACGACGCCATTGATTTCGTATCGGATTTCGCTAAATAAGTGAGCCAAACCATTGTTAAGGAATTTAGCCGTTGTAACTTCACCGTTTTCCTTCCGCAACTTTCCCTCTAGGTACAGATAGCTCAGGCCGGGAAGAGTTGACATATCTTCGGGAATTGGAATTCGAATTTCATCGTTATAGTCAAAACGGTTTGTATACGGTTGATGTGTGTGCAATTGATTGCTAATGATAGAAGTGTCGACGAGGACTCGCTCTCCAATATTTAAAATACTCATTACACTATTGTAAAGCCTAAGGACCGCAAGAAGTCTCTGTTTGCTTTAGTTAGCTGCGTGGCGGACGAAGCCCTACTGATCTTACGAGGGTGTGGGCGACTATTCTTATAGGAAGTGAAGCAGGGGCGGTACGGAGTGGTGAATTGAAAACCCATTACAGTTTCTTTAAATGTAATGTTACCGTGACGGTCTCCTTACTAAAACTGACAGGATTATCCGATTGGTCTAGTATTTTAATAGTTAAGTTAGTGATCTGTTTCGTGCTGATCGGTAGATAGATGACTGGGTTAGGGGTTTCCACTATTTTGTACCCGGGTGGTACTATGGGGAAGAATTGGTGAATGATATGGCCGGGCTTACCATTTTCATATGAACCAACGGAGATGTTGCAATGAATAAGAATCGAGTTGATGTTCAAAATTTTCGTAACATGTTCAGCTGTGTGCCACCTATCTGCAGCATAAACTTTTTTCTCAAAGCCTAACATGTCCCGGATAGTATTGTCGCTTTGAAAGTCGATTGGAACGGTGGACTTTATTTCGGTTTTTAAGGTGCTGTTGTTTCCACGTAGCAGTACCTGTTTAACACCCGCATCAGAATCGAGTTGGTTATGTAAAAATTCAGCAATGTCCGTAATTTCATATGCTCCCTCCGGTATAATAATAGGAGGTTCTCCAACAAGATGAAATTCATTGTTGGGAGGTCTAACGTTTGGAATAGTATAGTAGGTTTCGAAACTTAACAATCCCAAGACGTATTCGCTACCATCGTCTAAGAAAATGGGAGGGTCAAAATTTGCAGTAAGAACAGATGAATCTCCCGTAAGAGTGAATATACTGGACATGATGAAGCGCGACACTTAAACTGACGACAAAAGCGGTTTCGCAAAGTTATATAAGAATTTGAGACACAAATGTCCGCATGTGTATGATGCGAGTTTTTGATATCTATTAGAGTTGTACATAATTGTGTTGTTGCTACCGTCGCTACGAAAGTAGTTTACTAATTCGGGAGGAGGTTGTAAGCGACCTATGCTATCGAAATACAGAACAAATCGATCAGATTTAACGTAGGCTGTCCAATGTGTGCCAGGTCCAACATCATCGTCTAAGTTGGTAACACCACATTCTCGTTGACGAATTTTGTCAGGTAGGGCATCTCGCATAAATATCCCCCTAAAATGGGGAATTTCTAAGCGTTTAACGTACTGTGCAATATCGATGTTCGTCAACGCTCGGCGTGGTAGCTTCAACGGTAGTTTTTTGACTGATACGGTCGTAGATATAGCCCTTTTCCTCGAGCAATGGATTCCATAGCTTTGTTATGTCGCTCTTTTTCCTGGAGATCCTTTTTAGAAGCCTTTGAGTCGCCAACCGCTTTAGCGACTGCTGCAGCACCGCCTCCGAGAGACCCCAATGCTCCTAATGCAGCAAGTATGGGTACAAGCGGCAATATACCTCCTCTCTTGGGAACAGGTACTACTCTAGAACGAATTCGGCGTTTCCTTCGCTATTTAAAAACGACCGCCCCTCCAATACGTTTACGCCTACTACACCTTGTACGCTTCCGTTTTCTAGATACCCCCGTACCAAATTTTTGCGCAATACCGGCAATAGGTAGTGCGCGCTTTCGTTTCCGGGAGACTCTCACACCAACAGTGGGTTGTGTACGCTTCCGTTTTCTAGATACTCCCGTACCAAATTTTTGTGCGGCAATAGGTAATGTACGCCTTCGTTTTCGGGGGGCCGTCACACCAGCAGTGGGTAGTGTACGCTTTCGTTTTCTAGATACCCCCGTACCAAATTTTTGCGCGGCAATAGGTAGTGTACGTCTTCGTTTCCGGGGTGTTCCCATAGCAGCAATGGGTTCTGTACGCTTCCGTTTCCGGGAGACTCCCATGCCGAGTTTGGTTTTCCCTTTCATAATCCCTGTAACAGCAAGAGCTGCCGCTCTTTCTCCAAGAGTAGAGTCTTTTGCTTTAACGCGTTCCCAAGCTTTCTGTGCAAGAACTTTATCCGCCGCGTGACGTGTCGAAAGATTGCTGGATTGTGAGTATGCGATGTCGTGTTGCTTGCAAGCCTCGTCCAGAGGGTTTCTTCCTCGATCACCTCGAGAAAGTCGTTTGTTTAAACGAGTGCCAGGTCCGCAAAACTTGTAACCTGGTATATGTAATTCGAAAGGCAACTTGTCAATAAGGGTGTTCAACAAACCGCGACCTTTCCGTCTTACGATTCGACGACGACTACGAGTTTTACGTCTAGTATAACTCATCTTAAAGAAACGCTCGTCGAAGAGCGACTGACGATGTGAAGCTCAAAGGGGTAGATATATACTTAGCACAGCGCGGTTAGAAGCTAGTTCGCCCCCGTCCGAAAACGATGAAGAACGTCAAACTTGTGAAACAAAAATGTTCGCTGCCGGTAGTAAATCATACAGTAAATTCCATGTCACAGAGGTTCAGACGACACGGCACTTTACTGGGTATAGGATGTAAAAGGGGGTTGATCATTGGTCCTTCCGGCTCTGGGAAAACCAATGCGATGATCAGTCTTTTGGTGCACCGCAATGGGGTGCGGTTTCACAACTTGTATTTGTATTCCAAAACCCTTGACCAACCTAAATACAAATTTCTGAAGATACTTCTGAAGTCACTAAAAGAAATCGGATTCTACGAATTCAGCGAGGGGTGTGAGGTTATCAAACCACACGAGGCGAAAGAAAATTCTGTTATTGTGTTTGATGATGTGGCATGCGACACTCAAAGCATAATTAGAGATTATTTTAGTTTCGGACGTCATCGAAATATAGATTGTTTTTACCTCTGTCAGACTTACTCATCAATCCCGAAACAACTGGTACGAGATAATGCGAATATCATAATCGTATTCCGGCAAGACCACACCAATCTTAAACACATTTACGATGATCATGTAAACACAGACATGTCATTCGAAAAGTTTAAAAACTTATGTTCCCACTGTTGGATCAAAGATCATGGATTTTTAGTTGTCGACAAAGAAAGCGAAATCAACGCCGGTCGTTATAGAAAAGGGTTTGACAGTTATTTCACTATATAGGCATGGACCACTGCTGTACAAATTATTAGTCTACGAACAACGACAGTAATAGCAACATGGACAAACGGTTAGTAAGCGATCTTATTAAAGCTAGAAAGGCTGTCAGGCGGAAATATGAAACTTTAAAAGCAGATATCGCCGAATCTCAGACGGCTCTTGCGGAGCAATTTAAACCAATTTCCCAACCACTCACGGAATTGCTAACATCCATCAAGCAAGAAGGTGGTCAAACAATACAGCAAGAAGTAGGACCTATGCTGAGAACTATTAAACGGCGAGTGTCCACACCATCTATCCTACCCCGTCCGAGAAATGGCAATACCCCCGTACGAGCGTCAACCCCCGACATTGCCATTCCCGGACCGTCGACTTCGACGTTGGTAACATCCACACCTAGATTTCTTGACAGAGAAGTATTGTATGAGAGTTTACCGGATGAGGAGCAACAGGTGGAGGCTCAAGAAGAAGCGGCAATTGAAACTTCGGTAGCAGAGGCTAGAGAAACCGTGCGACAAATGATGGAACCGGAAGTTCTAGGGGAATACCTGGAACAGTTCTCAGGGTTAGCTAGAAAATATATCGAGGGAATGATACGAGATACAGAGAGCAAGTACGATCTCCACTATGGAGTTCGATGGGACATAGACACTGATAAGTTTGCAATTGGGAATAAACAGCTTACTTTTGAGGGTCAGGACATGGTTATTACAGATCACGGCAATAGAATAGTATACAAAGGCACCCCCGGCTTTTACGAATTAATGTTCTTAAAGAAACCGATAACTTATACAACCAAAGACCGTGAAAATTACTATGACATAGTGAACCGATCCGCCGCAAATCGTAAGAACTACGATCCAACCCAACAGATAAGCGGCAACGCCGGCGCAAAATATATGAAAGTAGTACGCCCCCTGGCTACATCCTCCGGCATTAGACAACCTACCAGAGCCGCATCGAGGGTGCAGCGTACCGGAAGGGGATTATTAACAGTAACCAATAAAAAAGTGGAATTTGTTCCTTGGAAAGATCCAAATTCATTAGTGGATCGTCTGCGCATATTACTAGCCTCTCAGGTAGCGGGGCACACCGGCCATTCCAACGAAATCGTAAGCATCACCCAAGCTCTACGAGAAGCAAAAATAATTCACTAAGACGAGTACAAAAGCAGAGGACCTATTGAATTACGATCAGAAGGTGTTAGACGACAGAGTAATGCCCATAGACAAATTTGGACGCCACTACCATAGCGCGCGCTACGGTTCTCATCGCAAACATATCTTTATGAAAGTTCAAAATGTAAACCGACTCCATATAGAGGTACCACTGCTGCTAGTGGGGCGTGGTTATGATGAAAGCGGATATTCCAAAATTTTCGGTAATAATGAGTACATTTTTCCTTTAACGATCGGTGAGATCATAAGTGTTCAAGTCAACGGACCTTTGGTAGTATCACACATCAACGGCATCAAACACGACACGCTTGTCGGTAAGACATTGCGGCGAGGAGATAAACTGAAATTCGAATCCATAAACACTAAGTTATACGTGCAACTGCTGCTTAAATGTCCCATAGCAGTCGATACAGCAACATTCGGCAATGAGTCCTAAGGAGGATCTAGTTGCAGAACTTCACAAACCAGCGCGAAGAAATTTCAAGAGACGACGGGTGATTCTCAAAGGATTGCATGATTTACTACAAGCGGATTTGGTGGAGATGCAACCATATGCACGAAGCAATAAAGGTTATCGATACATTTTAGCTGTTATTAATGCGTTTTCTAAATACTTGTGGGCTCTCCCGGTAAAACGGAAAACGGGAAAAGATGTAGCAGCAGCTATGCGAAAAGTTCTTGCTAATATGAAGGTATCTCCAAAAAACGTACAAACCGATTTGGGAAAAGAATTTTATAACAGCGATTTTCAAGCATTGATGCGACGTTACAAGATAAATCATTACAGCACGTATTCAACTATGAAAAGCAGCATCATAGAAAGATGTAACCGCACCCTTAAGAACATGATGTGGAAGCAGTTTAGTTTGCAAGGGTCCTACAAATGGTTGGACATTCTGCCCCAACTTTTAAGCAAATATAACACAACCAGGCATAGCACAACAGGTATGAGGCCGGCTGAAGTTAATCTTAAAAATGCCAAACGTCTGTTACACACCGTGTACAGCCACACAAAAACTGTAGATCCGACACCTCAAAAGTTTCATAAAGGAGATTCTGTACGCATTAGTAAATATCGCTCGATATTTAGCAAAGGCTACACACCCAGCTGGAGCAACGAAATATTCAAAATAGCCACAGTGCGACTTACAAATCCTACCACCTACAGACTCACCGATCAGGAAGGGCAAGAAATCAAAGGTGGATTTTACGAGCACGAATTACAGAAAACCAAACACTCGGACGTATACCTGGTAGAAAAGGTGTTGAAGAAGAAGGGTAATCAGCTTTACGTAAAGTGGTTGGGATTCGATAATCGTCACAATTCCTGGATATCCAAAAACAATGTTGTATAACTTATTATGATTCTATAGAACTCTTTCAATAAAACACTTTTTTTGTTTTACTACCATTTATTTTCTTTAAATAAAAACTTTTTATGTTTTACAGTAATTTATTATTGTAAATGCTGAACATGAGTGACTACAGTGTTAAATAACAAATATACTTGGTAATGCGGACCCAAACAATCAGATTTTTTGTAAAATTTAACTTACTACCTCTATCATACAAGCTAGTGTTCTTAACCTATACTATAATTGCTATACAATAACTAAACCTACAAAGTACAAGAAAGCCGTGTAGGACCTCTGCTGTTAAGTAATAACGAATACTGTTCCGCGAACATATTGCTACACCATCGTTTCGGCAATGCGCAGCAAGTTGTCTAGACGACTGTAATCATCTATGTCACGGTGACCCCACGCTAAGGTTTTGGTAGTATTAGGAATAAGGAAGCGTTTATCATCTCGCGAAGAAAGCGCAACCTTATTCATTAATTCGGTGTACATAGTGTGTAACCGGGAACGAAACACATACATCTGACAAAATACAACTTCCCTCTTGTTTTCGACTACAGATTTATAAATTTCGGTGGTGAGGTGATTCCGAACAGCACTCTTTCTAACTCCCTTCGCCTTTTTGTCTTCTTTACCAACAGCGTTTACACAGTATGTTTTTGCACCGACCCCGTAATAGCTACACACAGCCACCCCCGCGTACTCATCCTTAAATTTGCCAACAACGGACTCGGTTCTCGAAATTCCGTGCAGACCATTCTTGTAATTTGATGTATCAAAGAGATCAAGGTGCTCTTGCATGTCGGCGTAAAAATTTTCAGTAAAAATTTCCAGGATGAATGAGTCCGTGTCCGAATACAGTAGAGACACATTACGGCCGTATTTATGCTTCAAAAATTTGTAATAAAAATCGTACATTACCGTTTTCGAAAGATCTAGAACTGAGAAACCAACATAAATGGGTTTGTTATATAAAACCGATGTTCTGTTCATTTCCACTGCTATTAAATTTTCCCCAAACCGAATTCTATCTTTAAAGTTAGGTTTCGATATCAAAGCTTCTGCCCCCATTCTATTACCAATTTTCTCCCAATGACTAATTAACTTTACAAGAACCCTTTTGTCCACATTTTCCATGGTTTTACCAAAGACGCTATTGTTAGCTAGTTTGAATGAATTTCGATGAAATTCATTGTCAGACTTGTTACGTAATTTTGTGTTTAAATCGATGTAGGATCTGAGCCAAGGAGATTGTCTAAACTTAAGTATTTTATGTGTTTTAACCAAAATCAAACCAGCCTCTAAGCATTGCCTCAAATTTCTGTAGTGAATAATATAATTGTGTTTGTCATACAAATTTGGAATTAATTTTGCATTTTTAAATTTTCCCTGTGGAGGCACCAATAGCTCGGGGCAAAAGGGAAAGTCATTGTGATCGTCATGTAAATTTTCGGGGTACCGCAAGTCAACTTCCAACACGTACCCAGTATCTGAGTCGTCCAAAATTTTAAATACGTCAAAACTATCAATTTCGTCGCCAGTCAACCAAACAAAACCACCTTGCGGTAGAAACTGCCTCATACTATGAGCATACAAATTCGTCGCATCTAAATAAGCAATAAAAGAAGTGGGTTTAAAAGCGTCATAGTTACCCGCAAATTTATTGTTGGCAATAGCCTTTCGCCCGACGCAAGTACTGACTCCTCCACGAATACCCTTTCTAAAAAAGTGAAACATATCCATATCCGTCAACAGCTCCAACTCAACCCCCGTATATTTTAACATGGCGTCCCAACTTAAACCGGGGGCGGTGAAGTACTGCGCCGGATCTAAATTATATTGATTTAAATAAAAATTTCGAAAGTTTTCGAAAACGTCTGCCAATATAAACACGTCACATTTGAGGTAAACATCGGAATAGTCGCCCAACGTTTGACATTCGAAAGTTTTCCAGACCTTAACGGCGCGTTCGTAATTGACCTCAGTAATATGCGTCTCGGTTAAATGATCATAAAACTGAGCGATTGTGGGCAACGCCGGCTCGTCTAATTTTGTAAATGAATCCAGATACGAATAGGGAAACACACCTTTCTGTCTCATCAGTTCGAATTTGATGTCATGTCCGAATTGCTTATGAATTTCAACACACTGATCATCTGATAATGTGGCGGCCAGCGATGCTAAAGAAGCACTTAAAAATCTGTAACTATCTAAAAATCGAATTTGCATATAAACGTTTTTTCGTTTTCCGTCAACAACGACTTCATCTACCCAAAGACGTTTACCAAATGAAATATATTTTTCCTTATTTTCCGGAATGACATCAAGCTCCTCGTTATTTTGAGCTAACTGTTTGACAAAAAGGTGGGAATCGTAATTTAAATTGTGAAAAAATACGGGAATAAAATTTGGAAGTTTATAATTCAGATTGCAATTGGAATGGGCAGCTCCCCGATATTCTCCGGTCAAATGGTCGTGATCGCGAACCTTTACGTCCCCCTCTCCAAAAGGACGATTGCAAATATGACATGAAGCAGCATCCTTAAAATTTTGAATTTCTTGCGGAACCAGAGGCTTGAGGGGTACAACATGCTTTAAACTGTTGGAATATAAGGCGCGAACGTCTCTGTCTAGACGCTCAACAAACACGTCCACAGCATCCTCGCCCCTATAAATTTCGAATTTGGATAGAGTATCATCAAAAGAACATTTCAAATAATACGCGAAAGAATACGGTTTGTGCTCGCACGTTTTGATCGTATATGGTCTTTCGCGATCCGGCTCCTGATCCCCACCATCGACAGGTAATAAAACGGTCTCGAAATCTGCGTAGCATACATAGGGCAGTTTCAATTGCTTATGATAATTATCAAATTTAAGAATGTTCTGGGGCCTCACCTCCCCACACTTATCCGTGATCGGCTCTGTCGTAGGCAACTTTGTGCACACATGATTACAGTCAAAAAGCTTATGGTTCTCCAGATGGGCATCGGTGCGAAAGTAATTTAGACAACCATTACAAAAATGTTTTGCATTTTCCCTAGCCGTTATTTGCCGCGAAACTAACCTAGACAAATTGGTGATCCAGCAGTAGTGGTTATTACCTTCGCCGTCTGTTAGAAGCAGCAAATTTATATGTCCGTTTTTTATATGTGGCGAATAGTACAGAGGTCCCACAACTTCATATATGGTAATATCGTTTTGAAAAGTCTTTTCCAACGCGTATACATTTATAGAAAGTTGAGGGTTATTTTTTTCAAATTTAGAAATATCGCGCAATCTAACAGGGAATTCAATGTCCTTAAAATTTAAAAACTCCCTGCAATCTGGATACGAACTCGTTCGATTAGACAGTCCATCCGGTTCGCAGATGGCCGAGGTTACCGCCCACCCGAAACAACGCTCGTCATCGACGTTTTGGACGTTCACGATCGCTTTCTTGGACTGAATCTGCTTCGGGAGCGGGATATACGAAGACGCCCGAAACGGATTGAATTTATTTATATTTAATTCTAGATACAGCAACTGCTTCAAGATCCACCCTGTAAAAATTTTGCGGTTAGTAACATTAACAAGAATTACAGTTGTAATACACACCTGAATCGCGTTCCTCAAATTCGGACACCTTCTGGTCCAATATCCCCGTTAAATTATCATATAATTCGTTCAAGTCTGTACCGCGAGTGACCACCTCGTTGGTCGTATTAAAACTTTTGACGTCTTGTACATCTTGAGTCTCCAAAATAAAATACCCGAAAAGTTCGAAATTGAATTTTATACTGTTTAATTTGGTCAATTGACCTTCTATAAGATCTACAATTTTGTCTTTCAATTCGGTCATATATTCTACAACGCTTATATGATAATTTTCCGTGGACACCCTGTAGCTGGCAACGCGGGACTTGAAGGCGCTTGGAAGGGCCACCACTCCTTTCCCCAGATGGACGACATCACACCGCCTCGTGTGACGATTGCTCCTCAGGTGTCCAACGAAACAAGTCCGAGGAACATTTTCATCACACACGTCGCAGTATTGCGTCCTGGGGAGCTGTTCTGTTAAACCAAACGTTAGAAAACATGAAACACTACAATAGAGACACACTCACCACCGCTGGAGTCATTAAGTCTTGGGCGTTTACTCGCCGATGGTCCCTCACCAGCTGCTACCGAAGCCTCCATAGCGTCACCTTTAGGAAACACACAATTGATATAATCAGCAGCAATCAACACGTTTCCACTTACCACTCGTCGATGAGTGGCCAACCTCGTGGCGACAGCTATCTCTTCGATGGCGAAACAAATTGTCAGCTCTGGTGAAGGACTCTCCACAAGCAGTGCACCTGAACATAATGGTAAATTAGTCTCGCGCAATCGGTTAATATACTAATTGCGCGATTAGCTACCCAGCTCGAGGCTTACTATCCACAAACGAAAAGAACACCTTTATTAACACTGATTAACAAATTAAACCTCGAACGGAATACCCAGGTGTCACCACGGGGAGGATTCGCTTTGGACACCCTGGAGAGGATAGGGGGGAGGTTATTTGTGTTAGGGGTGTATGATATGTTAAACGATTATCTACTCGTTACTTAGCCTTTTTATCGAGCTCCTGACGTCTTGCACGAATCGCACCCTCCACAGCTAACAGATCTTGGATTAGCTCTAGCCTTGCTAACGCAGCATTCTTAAAGATGTCCATGTTAGTTGCGCTGTGGCCGTGGCGGATCTTAGGTAAAGCAGCTATGCTTTTTAGGTACTCATCGTGCATCGTCGCTTCTAGTCTGGCGGCTCGAATTTCTAGGGAGCTAATAACAATATAAGCTATTAAACTGGGAAAAGCACGCTCTGAACACCTTCAATGTTAAATAACATATATGGGTAGAAAAATAATATCTAATATCTAATATCTAATATACCTTATGTAATGCTCACCGCTGCGAAGATCGGCTGCTTTAGCATCTATTGCATTACGATTAGACACGTATTCACGTTCGGCACACTGGGATGGCGACATGTCATCAATGTCTTCCTCCTGAGGGGTAGACGTAATCGACACCACAGTGTCGACTACGTTACTCCCAGTAGCTGACGACATGACGACTGCATTGCCCGAAACCGGAGACTGCACAATTACAGACGGTACTGCGGTCACATTTTCCGAAGGTTGGATTGTTGGCTGCTTCGAAATTCGACTGGTCGGTCGACTTGAGCCGGAGTCGATCTCCAAACCATCTACAAGGGCTCTAAACTCTTGCGCCGCACCGTCGCCGGAAGCCACCTTTTCCAATGGAATGTCGTCAAAATCGAACGTTTCCATAAACATTTCCGTTTGTGATAAATGAGAAGACTCATGTAACATATTTTGGATTTTTGCCACAGGAACATCAGTCTCCTCATTCATACACTTGACATATTTCGACAAATTAAATTTTGCAGGACTTTTCCTTTTCTGATCTTTCTTTAAAGCTGATTTTAAAATTTTGCTAGAACCTTGACTACTACTTTGAGATATGGTTTCGAAAGCAGGTGCAACGAGTACGTCACTTAAAACTTTTATGGTGGCTTGCGGCGATATCTGTACGGAACCGCTTGGTTCCGTGCAGGCGCAAAGTTTAACTGCACCCGTTTTTTTCAAACTGAGCCTATTAAATTTTGAAAATTTTTTCGGTAAAACTGCACCCTGACAAAAGGAACAGACAGCGCTGTTGCTAGCCATGGCAAACACGAGAGAATGGTTGCCCCCCACCTCAGCCAGGTGTATTTATACTGCATGCGAAGGATGACTTTCGCACGCAAACCAGTTGAAATTGAGTTCGTTGCAATCTACATTTTTCTAACCTCGGCTCACACAAAGGAAGTTAGCCTTCAAATATCTTTAAGTTCGTTGCCTACATCTTTACAGACGGCAATTCAAGTTAACATTGAAACACATTTTTCCAGACAGTTTGCGTAGATAATATAAAGTAAACTAGCGCACCAACTATTTGTTGTTCTAACATGTTGAAATGTTTAAAAATATTTTACAAATATAGACTTATACATCTAATATTTTTAAACCGTTTAATAATAATCAAATTTTATACCACTGTTGCAAATATTTATATCCTATTAATTACTAGCGCTTATTAAAAATACTGCAGCGTTGGTCGTGTGATAGGTGAATTTGTATTCACCGTTTAATAATAATCAAATTTTATGCCACTGTTGCAAATATTTATATCCTATTAATTACTAGCACTTATTAAAAAGCCTGCAGCGTTGGTTGTCTGATAGATGCATCTGTATTCACATTAATAAAACGCGAGGTTTCAAACATGAAAAACAAAATTTTATTTATCAAAAATCATGCAAATCAAATCTATTTAAAATTGACAGTTTAAAATGCATACTGTATATAAGAAACTTTCACTGCTAATATCTAGCTTCGTTGCAATCTACATTTTTTTTCTAACCTCGGCTCACGCAAAGGAAGTTGGCCTTCAAATATCTTTAAGTTCGTTGCATGCCTCTATTTTTGCAATTCAAGTTAACATTGAAACACATTTTTCCAGACAGTTTAAAACACAGTTTACACAAATAAAGCGATAATATAAAGTAAACTAGCGCACCAGTTATTTGTTGTTCTAACATGTTGAAATGTTTAAAAATATTTCACACATACATTTGTTCTAATATGGGCTTATAATCTAGCGAATAAAAAAAAACATAACGAAATTTTACTTTTCGAGGAGGTGAAGCCCTGAGTAATTATTTTAATACAACGTCTGCTCAACTGTAATGATTAACAATTTTGTTTACAAATGCATTTCCAATATAGCATTTGAATAACAGGTCAATCTAAACATATGAAAACATTCCACTGGCTTAATATCTACCTATTAATATGTAATACAAATTATGCTGGGTGTCGACATTTTAATAAAATAACATCTGCCTTTTAACCACGTTCAAAAAAATTCAGAAGCGATGCACTAATTTCAGAATAATAATTACTAGGTAAAAGCTTTTAAAAAGCAACATTGCGGGTGCCAGGCATTTTAATAAAATAACATCTACCGTTTAACCACGTTCAAAATATTCAGAAGCGATGCACTAATTTCAGAATAATAATTACTAGGTAAAAGCTTTTAAAAGAGCAACATTGCGGGTGCCAGGCATTTTAATAAAATAACATCTACCGTTTAACCACGTTCAAAATATTCAGAAGCGATGCACTAGTTTCACAATAATAATTACTAGGTAAAACGTTTAAAAGAGCAACATTACGGTCTTATTAACAAAGCAATTTTAAATTGTTCATTTTTAATGCAGCTCTTCTTGGAACAATCGATATTTATATTACCAGTGATAGCGACTTTCATTGACTTTTAAAAACTTGGCCTCGGTACACATTAACTCGTATGTTGAAAAATGGCAGTTGTTTACCATGCCAAAATGACCTTTTCAAACGAGTGTGAATACCTGCACGTACGCACACAACCTAAAAAAAAACGTACGTGTCTACTGTCTTTTGTCTATTACTAACGTCAATGCAATAATTTTAAATTTAAAGATGTGGAAAAAACACCACTAATTTTGATATGAAGGAACTTCTTTTATAGAATTATGCATGCACTAGGAATTATCAAACAGGTGCTGCTCCACATATTCGTCTTCTAATACTGCGGCAAATGGCTACAGCAGATCTAGCTAAATTTACGTACTTGAAAAACTAAATGCCTATTACTTTTTACGTCATACAACGCATTGCTATTCATGTATTCCTAGAAAACCTAGGGGTTCAAAACGTGTTATTCCGAATACAAGAAATCCATTTTTATTGGTAATACATGTAGTAGATCTACTTGCTTATTAAATGACTGTCTAATTAATGTAATTGGAAGCTTATGAAGTTATCGCTATAATAAAAAAAATAGCTGATGGATTATTAGAACAACCAAATAACTATAGCTATCTAATTTTATCTAAAAAGTAGGTTGTGCGGTATCAAAATGTTCCTTTTTTAGCATACAATGTAACGGCGATAGAAAAATTTTTCTATTTCTAATTACAACTTAAATATACGTAAAATTAGTTTCTGGAAAGTAAATTGGTTACACATTCCCTGCCCTCAATACGTAGTCGGGGGGAACTGGATATATAAACATCGAGAATTGCTTGAAGAAACCACAGTACCTCCAATCCACCGCAACTATACTTCAGGTAAGATATTGTTCTAAATATCTGTTTTTATCTTATATGTCCATATCTGTACTTTGAAAATGTCTTTGTAAATATATATGTTTTTATCTTATATGTCCATATCTGTACTTTGAAAATGCGTTTGGACTCAGTAAAAGAAAAATTTCTCAAAAACAACGGCAAAATGTCGCACACGAAAGTTCTTTTTTTCTAATACTTTTCTAATGTAATCTTAAAATGCTCATATCTCCGTTGTTTATTGAGATATATCTTCGCCGTTTTATGCATTGGGTTCCTACCGTCATGTACTACATTTTAAACATTTCTAACATTTTTCTAATGGTGTCTTAAAATGCTTGTATCTTCTATATTTATTAAGATATTTAAATGCCGTTTTTTGCATTGTATTGCTACTGTCATATACTACATTTAAAAATTTTTTTTTTTTTCAAATCTTAAAAACGTTCATATCTCCGGTGTTTATTAAGATATTTGGTCGGGATTTTTTGCATTATGTTGCTACCGTCATGTACTACATTTTAAACATTTCTAACATTTTTCTAATGGTGTTTTAAAATGCTTGTATCTTCTATATTTATTAAGATATTTAGATATGGTTTTTTGCCTTGTGTGGCTACTGTCATATACTACATTTGAAAATTTAAACGCTCATATCTCCGACGTTTATTAATCTGAAAAATGTTACAGATTAAACCAGACGAGAATTTGCTGTGGGTGGTTTATGTAAGTAAAACTTGATTAGCTCCTTTGAGAAATTACATGTCTTTCTACAGCTATAGTGAGGCTGCCCACACCATCCCACCACAGTCCCACATCCCACATCATCGTTGCATTACAGGTATGTTACCAGTTGTAAATATAACCTCTCTAATCTGATTTTTTTACATAGTATGCGATTCGTGTGTTTCTTCCATACAAACCACATCTACTTCGCCCCTAATGAGGAGGTAGTAAATCTCACCCATGAGTTGGTGTGGGACCCTCTTACTACCTACCGCTGGATTCCAGAGTTACCCCACCCCTTGATTGACCGACTCCGCAATCGAGTCAACCCAACCGACAATTGCGTCTTCTTCCATTACGCGGAGGAGCACGTATGGTTGTCGGATGGTGAAGACATTGGAACATTCAACATCCCAGAACTAGATGACATCACGTCTAGGGTGTTGAATGAGTATGTGGACTCGGTCAACATAGACCAGCCTGATGAAAACATGCCGTCGGACAGGTCGTCCACACCGTCGAGTCTGGGATCGGATGGGCTGTCCATACCTGATGACGTCAGTCTGATATGGAGTCCAAACGATCCAAGGCTTAACGGTATGGATCACGTATCTGACGCCATGTCGCCATCTTTCGTTGGAGGTAGCATTTTCGACGTCTCCACCGAGGGTTGGTCTGGGGAAGAAGATGACGACGCCGGCGGTGGCGAAGGTATGGAAGATGGTGACAGTGGTGGTGAAAACAATTCAGGGTACGAAAGAGACGTTGAGGAGTAGATTTTAAGTTGTTAGGTTAGGTTAGTTTCTAAGTTAGTCAGTAAGTTATTTGTATAATAAACGTTTTAAAATTTTTAATTTTTTATTGCATCGTTATAACTACATGATAAACACTTATTGTTGTTGTGCGTATTTTTTGAATGCAATATCATATGTAATGATGTCTGAAGCATACTTTAGCATTTCATGCATGCAGTATACATTTTCGGATTTTATTGGCGGTAACGCATCCTCAATGCTTCGTTTAAAGTCGCCGGGTAAATTCCAAACGCCTTGGATTATACTACTGTAGAAATTTTCAAAATTTTGACTTTTTAATAGTTCAGCTTTAGAATTCAGCAGGGGCAACAAATCCCACAACTCTGCTACTGATTGCATTCCGAGATACACTTGGGATCGCTTACGTTCCTGCAGCACAATCACTTTTTTGTTTCCGATTTTTTGGAAATATATTCGTTTGCCTGGACTTATATCCACCGGTTTTAAATCTCCATCTTCATAGTTAAAATGTCTGTTTATCACATCTTCATTTTTAAGAAAGACTTGCCACTCTCCTTCGTCTAGCAGTATAAAATTGTTGTTAATCCCACTAATTAGCACTCCCGGCACAAACGATCCAAAACAGGTCAAACCCAAACTCACAGATTTATTTCTTGACTTATTCAACGGATAACTTGTTGCGTTTAACAATACTGGATATAACAGTTTCACTTTTTTCTTTGACCCCTTCACAGTTTCACCAACCTTTTGTACCTCATCCATTGTTTTTGCTAGTACAGCACACGATATACTACTGAACACAAAACTACATCTACTGTTATACTCATTCTTCAAGGTTACTGTCGGTGGCCTCGCTCCGAACGTGGCCTCGCTTCGAACATGACCTTGGGCTTACACGTGGCCTCGCCTTGCATGTGACCTTGGGCTTGAACGTGGCCTTGCCTTGAACTCAAGGTCAAGTGGTGGGGGGAGGTTCCAGAACCATCCACTTCCCTCTACTAAATGGGTCAATATAATTAGCATTAATATTTAATTTCTCATATAAGTCAAGGGTTTTTGTTCGAAAAGCAGACATGTCCATAAGGACATGCCTACTTTTAAAAAGCGGGGAGTAGTGTAACAACCCGCAAGAAATTGCATTATATTTATAAATCTTATAGATTTTAAGTTGTCATGAGGAAGAATAAAACAAAGCCGTTCCTGCATATATTAAATTTATTGCGAACGCAAAATGTCATTTACTAAGCACGTAAAAGGTTACATTGTTATAATCCAAGCAACGGTTGAATTGCATCCGGAAAGTCAAGAAATTCGATATTAACTTACTGGCAGAATTTTCTTAGAATTGGGCTGCGCCAGCAAACATGCAATTTCTGTACTGTGAGAACCCATGAGTCAGTTTGGTTTCATGCGGTACCAAGAGCCGCTAAGAATAAAGCCATTTTGGCAAGTGTGCAAAACGGGAACTCCCGGCTATTCACGAAAGAAACTTACCTTTTGGGGAACGCGAACTGGACAGGCAGTCTTCCCGTATCCCGCGAGATAATGAACTAATTACCGACAAAAGCCGTTTTCGGGCGTACCGCGTCCGGCGCACGCCGCGCGTAGCGCGAATCAACCTAAGTCAAAATTGAAAGTTATATTCAAATCGTTATGGGACTAGTGCATGTGATAAGCTACTCAAAATTCAAGGATTGCCGACCAGAGGATCTAAAATCTAGTCGAACATATTTAAATTTCCTAAGTCAATTCGGGCGTACCGCGAATAAATAAAATTAATATTCACCCTCCAAGTTCTAGCAACGGCACCTGGACTAAGGTCAGTCATTTATGTGTATTTTATTAACCAGGGCTGCTATGTTTATTCTTCCCTTCCAAAGTAAATTGATGTCATAAACTTTAAGCGTAATTCTGAGCAATTATATTTACGAAGCTACAGTTAATTAACCATTGACCAGATAGGGTAAAATTAATTTGTACTTGATCCAAATTTTTAAGTTCTTTTAATATAAGTTATTTATTCTTTTGTGGGTGTGTTATTTAACTATAACTCGTAACTACAACCCCTAAGTTATCGCACAGTGGTCAGAAGATGAGATTTCGACCCCTTAGGGCAATTAGTGATATACGGGTTTGAATCAACCCCTATATCACACCATCGTGGCAGCACGTAAAACTGATAACCAGGGGGTTGGGAAAACAACCCCTTGGTTATACTATTACGCAATCAACGAGTTAAAGACCAGGAAAATTGCCAATCTGCACCTCATGCACAAAACCGACCTACAACGGCCGGTTCAGTGGGCGACCTTCGCTCCAGCAGGAAATAAAAACAACCGAATTGCTACGTTGCTGTTTTGTAATTTAAACGCTCTGACCCAGTAAACTGTACATATGAACTTTGATATTGTTACTTCGTTAAGCATTTTAGTTTTGTATAAATACCAGTTTATTTTTATAATAAAACAATCTGCATTTAATGTTTGATTCATTCACTACCCTTTCTAAGCCATAATATTTGTGGGGCATGAGGCTGTGCTGCAAGGGTGGTTTTATTGTCGTCCCTTTAAGTGTCATTGACTAAGCTGGCTTAAAGCGTAAATTCAGTCTCATTTACGCGCTTAAAATTAGGGATAGAATCAGCGCAAAGTAACGGAGTCCTGATACAGCCTCTCAGGCAACTCTGTTTAACGGGGTTTCAAACCCAGATCTATTGGGATGCGGTGTTTAGAATTTTCAGGTAACCTATTCGTGCGTGTTTTCAAAGCAATCTTTACACAAATATTTATTACATTCAAAGCATTTATAATAGGTTCTCGGTGTTATGTTTGAAGCTCGTTTATTGCCATACTTTGCAGAACAGGATTTGTAACATTCAACGCAACGATAGCGATTTTCTGTCCTTTTCAAGACGCATTCGACATGAACATATGGGATCGCCTCTTCTTTTTCTTCTAGCAACATTGGGAGTGTCAATGACTGCTGGAACATTCTCATTGCCGAAGATCTATTAGGAAAACGATTAAACCTTAGGTCTATATTTCTGACAGATACAACAAAGACTGATACAGATATAGTATCAACCTAATATATATGCCAGATAGGTGCCATAGCAGTGCCATAAACTGTGCCATTGCAGTGCCATATATCTGTCGATGGTTGCTGGAACATCTCCATTGCAGAAGATTTATTAGGAAAACGATTAAACCTTAGATCCATATTTCTGACAGCTACAACAAAGACTGATACAGATATAGTATCAACCTAATATATATGTCAGATAGGTACCATAGCAGTGCCATAGCAGTCCAAAAAGCGGTCCAAAGCAGTCCAAAAGCGGTCCAAAGCAGTCCATATCAGTGCCATAGCAGTGCCATAGCAGTACCATAGCAGTCCCATAGCAGTGCCATAGCAGTGCCATAGCGGCACCATATCAGTGCCATAGCAGTGCCATAAACTGCGCCATTGCAGTGCCATATATCTGTCGATGGTTAGTGGAACATCTCCATTGCAGAAGATTGCTTGGCTTGGCACTTAGCTTGGCGCTTGGTTTAGCGCTTGGCTTGGCGCTTGGCTTGGCGCTTGGTTTGGCGCTTGGCTTGGCGCTTGGATTTGCGCCTGGCTTGTCGCGTGGCTTGGCACTTAGCTTGGCGCTTGGTTTGGCGCTTGGTTTAGCGCTTGGCTTGGCGCTTGGCTTGGCGCTTGGCTAGGTGCTTGGTTTAACGCTTGCTTTGGCGCTTAACGTCGGGCTTGGCTTGTCGCTTGGCTTTGGCTTGGCTTGGGGCGTGGTTTGCGCTTGGCTTGGCGCTCGGCTTTGCGTTTGGTGTAGCGCTTGGCTTGGCGCTTGGCTTGGCGCTTTGATTGGCGCTTGGCTTAGCGCTTGCCTTGGCGCTTATCTTTGCACTCAGTTTACAGCTTGGCTTGGCGCTTGGTTTGGCGCTTGGCTTGGCGCTTGGCTTAGCGCTTGCCTTGGCGCTTGGCTTGTTGCATGGCTTACCACTTAGCTTGGCGCTTGATTTGGCGCTTGGCTTAGCGATTGTCTTGGCGCTTGGCTTAACGCTTGGCTTGACGCATGGCTTGGCGCTTGGCTTGGTGCTTGGTTTGGCGGTTAGCATGGCGTTAGGCTAGGCGCTTGGCTTGGCGCTTGGCTTTGCGCCTGGCTTGTCGCATGGCTTGGCACTTAGCTTGTCGCTTGGTTTGGCGCTTGGCTTAGCGCTTGGTTTGGCGCTTAACTTGGCGCTTGGCTTAACGCTTGGCTTGACGCGTTCCTTTGCGCTTGTCTTGCCGCTTGACTTTCCGCTTGGTTTGGCACTTGGTTTGGCGCTTGGTTTGGCGCTTGGCTTGGCGCTTGGCTTGGCGCTTGGTTTAAAGTTTGGTTTTGCGCTTGGCTTGGCGTTTGGCCTGGCGCTTGGCTTGGCGTTTGGCTTAGCGCTTGTCTTGTCGCATGGCTTGGCACTTAGCTTGGCGCTTGGTTTGGCGCTTATCTTGGATCTTGGCTTGGCGCTTGGTTTGGCGCTTGGCTTAGCGATTGGCTTGGCGCTTGGCTTGGCGCTTGGCTTTGCGCTTGTCTTTGCGCTTGGCTTGGCGCTTTACTTGACGCTTGGTTTGGCACTTGACTTGGCGCTTTGCTTGGGGCTTCGCTTGGGGCTTGGCTTTGCGCTTGGCTAGGCGCTTGACTTATCGCTTAGTTTGGCGCTTGACTTGGCGCTTGGCTTGGCGCTTGGCTTTGCGCTTGGTTTGGCGCTTGGCTTGGCGCTTGGCTTAGCGCCTGGCTTGGCGCTTGGCTTGGCGCTTGGCTTGGAGCTTGGCTTTACGCTTGGCTTAACGCTTGGCTTGGCGCTTGGCTTTGCGCTTGGTTTGGCGCTTGGCTTGGCGCTTGGCTTAGCGCCTGGCTTGGCGCTTGGGTTTGCGCTTGATTTGGCCCTTTGTTTAACGCCTGGGTTTGCGCTTGGCTTGGCGTCTAGCTTGGGCTTGGCTTTGCGCTTGGCTAGGCGCTTGACTTATCGCTTAGTTTGGAGCTTGATTTGGCGCTTAGTTTGGCAATTGGCTGGGCGCTTGGTTTGGCGCTTGGCTTGGCACGTGGTTTGGTGCTTGCCTTAGCGTTTGGGTTGGCGCTTGACTTGGCGCTTAGTTTGACGCTTGACTTGGCGCTTGGTTTGGCGCTTGGCTGATCGCTTGGCTTGGCGCTTGGCTTGGCACCAATCTTGGCGCTTGGTTTGGCGCTTGGCTTGGCGCTTAGCTTGGCGCTTGCCTTGGCGCTTAACTTTGCGCTTGGTTTGGCGCTTGACCTAGAGCTCGGCTTGGCGCCTGGTCTGGCGCCTGGCTTAGCGCTTGGCTTGGCGCTTGGCTTAGCGCTTAGATTTGCGCTTGGTAAAACGCTTGGTTTGACGCTTGGCTTGGCGCTTGACTTAGCGCTTGGCTTGGCGCTTGGCTTGGTGCTTGGCTAGGTGTTTGATTTGGCGCTTGCCTTGTCGCTTAACTTTTTGCTTGGCTTGTCGCTTGGCATTGCGCTTGGCTTGGGGCGTGTCTTGCGCTTGGCTTGGCGCTTACTTTGGCGCTTGGCTTGGCGCTCGGCTTTGCGTTTGGTGTAGCGCTTGGCTTGGCGCTTAATTTAGCGCTTACCGTGGCGCTTATCTTTAAGCTCGGTTTACAGCTTGGCTTTGCGCTTGGCTTGTCGCATAACTTGGCACTTAGCTTGGCGATTGGATTGGCGCTTGGCTTAGCGCTTGGCTTGGCACTTGGCTTAACGCTTGGCTTGACGCATGACTTTGCGCTTGTCTTGCGGCTTGACTTTGCGCTTGGTTTGGCACTTGGTTTGGCGCTTGGTTTAGCGCTTGGCTTGGCGCTTAGTTTAAAACTTGGCTTTGCGCTTGGCTTGGCGTTTGGCCTGGCGCTAGACTTGGCGCTTGGCTTGGTGCTTGGTTTGGCGCTTAGCATGGCGTTAGGCTAGGCGCTTGGCTTGGCGCTTGTCTTGTCGCATGGCTTGGCACTTAGCTTGGCGCTTGGTTTGGCGCTTATTTTGACGCTTGGCTTGGCGCTTGGCTTGTCGCATGACTTGGCACTTAGCTTGGCGCTTGGATTGGCGCTTGGTTTTGCGCTTGGCTTGGCGCTTGGCTTAACGCTTGGCTTGACGCGTGCCTTTGCGCTTGTCTTGCCGCTTGACTTTGCGCTTGGTTTGGCACTTGGTTTGGCGCTTGGTTTGGCGCTTGGCTTGGCGCTTGGCTTGGCGTTTGGCTTGGCGCTTGGTTTAAAGTTTGGTTTTGCGCTTGGCTTGGCGTTTGGCCTGGCGCTTGGCTTGGCGTTTGGCTTAGCGCTTGTCTTGTCGCATGGCTTGGCACTTAGCTTGTCGCTTGGTTTGGCGCTTATCTTGGATCTTGGCTTGGCGCTTGGTTTGGCACTTTACTTGGCGCTTGGGTTGGCGCTTTACTTCGCGCTTGGTTTGGCGCTTCACTTGACGCTAGGAGTATCGCTTGGCTTGGCGCTTGGGTTGGCGCTTGGTGTGGCGCTTATCTTGGATCTTGGCTTGGCGCTTGGTTTGGCGCTTGGCTTGGCGCTTGACCTGGCGCTTGGGTTGGCGCTTTACTTGACGCTTGGTTTGGCACTTGACTTGGCGCTTGCCTTGGCGTTTAGCTTGGCGCTTAGCCTGATGCTTGGCTTGGAGCTTGGCTTGCTGCCTGGGTTGGCGCTTGGCTTTGCGCTAGGCTTTGCGCTTGGCTTGGCGCTTGACTTGGCGCTTGGCTTTGCAATTCGTTTAGCGCTTGGCTTGGCGCTTGGCTTTGCGCTTGGCTTAACGCTTGGCTTGGCGCTTGGCTTGGCGCTTGGCTTGGCACGTGGCTTGGCGCTTGACTTGGCGCTTGGGTTGGCGCCTGGCTTGGAGCTTGGGTTAGCATTTGACTTGGCGCTTGGTTTAGCGCTTGGCTGGGCGCTTGGCTTGGCGCTTGGCTTTTAACTTAGTTTGGCGCTTGGCTGGGCGCTTGGCTTGGCGCTTGGCTTTGCGCTTGGTTTAACGCTTGGCTTGGCGCTTGGCTTTGCACTTGGTTTGGCGCTTGGCTGGGCGCTTGGCTTGCTGCTTGGCTTGGCACATAGCTTATCGCTTGACTTGGCGCTTGGGTTGGCGCCTGGCTTCGAGCTTGGGTTGGCATTTGACCTGACGTTTGGTTTGGCGCTTGACGTAGCGCTCGGCTTGGCGCTTGGCTTGACGCTTGGCTTTGCGCTTGGTAAAGCGCTTGGTTTGACGCTTTGCTTGGCGCTTGCCTTGGCGCTTGCGTTGGCGCTTGGCTTGGCGCTTGACTTGGCGCTTGGCTTGGCACGTGCCTTGCGCTTGGCCAAGCGCTTTGATTAGCGCTTGGCATAGCGCATGGCTTGGCGCGTGGCTTGGCGCTTGGCTTGGCGCTTGCGTTGGCGCTTGGCTTGGCGCTTGATTTGGCGCTTGGCTTAGCACGTGCCTTGCGCTTGGCTTGGCGCTTGGATTAGCGCTTGGCATAGCGCTTGGCTTGGCGCTTGTCTTGTCGCATGGCTTGGCACTTAACTTGGGGCTTGGTTTGACGCTTATTTTGGCGCTTGGCTTGGCGCTTGGCTTGCCGCATGACCTGGCACTTAGCTTGGCGCTTGGCTTGGCGCATGACTTGGCGCTTGGCTTAGCAAGTGCCTTGCGCTTGGCTTGGCGCTTGGATTAGCGCTTGGCATAGCGCTTGGCTTGGCGGCTGGATTGGCGCTTGGCTTAGCGCTTGGCTTGGCGCTTGGCTTTGAGCTTGGTAAAGCGCTTGGTTTGACGCTTGGCTTGGCGCTTGGCTTGGCGCTTGCGTTGGCGCTTGGCTTGGCGCTTGGCTTGGCGCTTGGCTTGGCGTTTGGCTTATCGCTTGCCTTGGCGCTTGGTTTTGCGCCCGGTTTGCAGCTCTGCTTGGCGCTTGGCTTGGCGCTTGACTTGGCGCTTGGCTTAGCACGTGCCTTGCGCTTGGCTTGGCGCTTGGATTAGCGCTTGGTATAGCGCTTGGCTTGGTGCCTGGATTGGCGCTTGGCTTAGCGCTTGGCTTGGTGCTTGGCTTTGCGCTTGGTAAAGCGCTTGGTTTGACGCTTGGCTTGGCGCTTGGCTTGGCGCTTGCGTTGGCGCTTGGCTTGGCGCTTGGCTTTGCGTTTGGCTTGGCGCTTGGCTTGGCGCTTGGCTTTGCGCTTCGTTTGGCGCTTGGCTTGGAGCTTGGCTTTACGCTTGGCTTAACGCTTGGCTTGGCGCTTGGCTTTGCGCTTAATTTGGCGCTTGGCTTGGCGCTTGGCTTAGCGCCGGGCTTGGCGCTTGGGTTTGCGCTTGATTTGGCCCTTTGTTTAACGCTTGGGTTTGCGCTTGGCTTGGCGCCTAGCTTGGGGCTTGGCTTTGCGCTTGTCTAGGCGCTTGACTTATCGCTTAGTTTGCCGCTTGACTTGGCGCTTAGTTTGACGCTTGACTTGGCGCTTAGTTTGACGCTTGACTTGGCGCTTGGGTTGGCGCTTGGCTTGGCGCCTGGCTTGGTGCTTGGTTTTTTCGCTTGGTTTGGCGCTTGGCTTGGCGCTTGGCCTTGCACTTGGCTTGGCATTTATCTTGGCGCTTGGCTTGGCGTTTGGCTTGGCGCTTGGATTGGCGCTTGCCTTGGCGTTTGGCTTGGCGCTTGGCTTGGCGCTTGGCTTGGCGCTTGGTTTGGAACTTGGCTTGTTGCCTGAGATGGCGCTTGGCTTTGCGCTTGGTTTGGCTCTTGTCTTGGCGCTTGCCTTGGCGTTTAGCTTGGCGCTTAGCCTGATGCTTGGCTTGGAGCTTGGCTTGCTGCCTGGGTTGGCGCTTGGCTTTGCGCTAGGCTTTGCGCTTGGCTTGGCGCTTGACTTGGCGCTTGGCTTTGCGCTTCGTTTAGCGCTTGGCTTGGCGCTTGGCTTTGCGCTTGGCTTAACGCTTGGCTTGGCGCTTGGCTTGGCGCTTGGCTTGGCACGTAGCTTGGCGCTTGACTTGGCGCTTGGGTTGGCGCCTGGCTTGGAGCTTGGGTTGGCATTTGACTTGGCGCTTGGTTTAGCGCTTGGCTGGGCGCTTGGCTTGGCGCTTGGCTTTCAACTTGGTTTCGCGCTTGGCTGGGCGCTTGGCTTGGCGCTTGGCTTTGCGCTTGGTTTAACGCTTGGCTTGGCGCTTGGCTTTGCACTTGGTTTGGCGCTTGGCTGGGCGCTTGGCTTGGTGCTTGGCTTGGCACATAGCTTATCGCTTGACTTGGCGCTTGGTTTGGCGCTTGGCTTCGAGCTTGGGTTGGCATTTGACTTGACGTTTGGTTTGGCGCTTGACGTAGTGCTCGGCTTGGTGCCTGGATTGGCGCTTGGCTTAGCGCTTGGCTTGACGCTTGGCTTTGCGCTTGGTAAAGCGCTTGGTTTGACGCTTGGCTTGGCGCTTGGCTTGACGTTTGCGTTGGCGCTTGGCTTGGCGCTTGACTTGGCGCTTGGCTTCGCACGTGCCTTGCGCTTGGCCAGGCGCTTGGATTAGCGCTTGGCATAGCGCATGGCTTGGCGCGTGGCTTGGCGCTTGGCTTGGCGCTTGCGTTGGCGCTTGGCTTGGCGCTTGATTTGGCGCTTGGCTTGGCACGTGCCTTGCGCTTGGCCAGGTGCTTGGATTAGCGCTTGGGATAGCGCTTGGCTTGGCGCGTGGCTTGGCGCTTGGCTTGGCGCTTGCGTTGGCGCTTGGCTTGGCGCTTGACTTGGCGCTTGGTTTAGCACGTGCCTTGCGCTTGCCTTGGCGCTTATCTTTGCGCTCGGTTTACAGCTTGGCTTGGCGCTTGGCTTAGCACTTGGCTTGTCGCATGGCTTGGCACTTAGCTTAGCGCTTGATTTGGCGCTTGGCTTAGCGATTGGCTTGGCGCTTGGCTTAACGCTTGGCTTGACGCATGGCTTGGCGCTTGGCTTGGCGCTCGGTTTTGCGTTTGGTGTAGCGCTTGGCTTGGCGCTTGGCTTGGCGCTTGGATTGGCGCTTGGCTTAGCGCTTGCCTTGGCGCTTGCCTTGGCGCTTGGCTTGGCACTTGGCTTGGCGCTTGGTTTAGCGCTTGGCTTGGCGCTTGGCTTGGCGCTTGGTTTGGCGCTTGGCTTGGCGCTTGGCTTTGCGCCTGGCTTGTCGCGTGGCTTGGCACTTAGCTTGGCGCTTGGTTTGGCGCTTGGTTTAGCGCTTGGCTTGGCGCTTGGCTTGGCGCTTGGCTAGGTGCTTGGTTTAACGCTTGCTTTGGCGCTTAACGTCGGGCTTGGCTTGTCGCTTGGTTTTGCGTTTGGCTTGGGGCGTGGTTTGCGCTTGGCTTGGCGCTTGGCTTGGCGCTCGGCTTTGCGTTTGGTGTAGCGCTTGGCTTGGCGCTTGGCTTGGCGCTTTGATTGGCGCTTGGCTTAGCGCTTGCCTTGGCGCTTATCTTTGCACTCAGTTTACAGCTTGGCTTGGCGCTTGGTTTGGCGCTTGGCTTGGCGCTTGGCTTAGCGCTTGCCTTGGCGCTTGGCTTGTTGCATGGCTTACCACTTAGCTTGGCGCTTGATTTGGCGCTTGGCTTAGCGATTGCCTTGGCGCTTGGCTTAACGCTTGGCTTGACGCATGGCTTGGCGCTTGTCTTGCAGCTTGACTTTGCGCTTGGTTTGGCAATTGGTTTGGCGCTTAGTTTGGCGCTTGGCTTGGCGCTTTGCTTGGCGCTTGGTTTAAAGCTTGGCTTTGCGCTTGGCTTGGCGTTTGGCCTGTCGCTTGGCTTGGCGCTTGGCTTGGTGCTTGGTTTGGCGGTTAGCATGGCGTTAGGCTAGGCGCTTGGCTTGGCGCTTGGCTTTGCGCCTGGCTTGTCGCATGGCTTGGCACTTAGCTTGTCGCTTGGTTTGGCGCTTGGCTTAGCGCTTGGCTTGGCGCTTAACTTGGCGCTTAGCTTGGCGCTTGGCTTGGCGCTTGGCTTCGCGCTTCGCTTGGCGCTTGGCTTGGCGATTGGCTTTGCGCCTGGTTTGGCGCTTGGCTCGGCGCTTGGTTTGGCGCTTGGATTGGCGCTTTACTTTACGCTTGGTTTGGCGCTTGACTTGGCGCTTGGGTTGGCGCTTGGATTAATGCTTTGTTTGGCGCTTTACTTGACGGTTCGCTTGTCGCTTGGCTTGGCGCTTTGGTTGGCGCTTGGTGTGGTGCTTGGTTTGGCGCTATACTTAACGCATGGCTTGGCGCTTGACTTGGCGCTTGGATTGGCGCTTGACTTGGCGCTTGTTTTGGCGCTTGGCTTGGCGCTTGACTTGGCGCTTTGCTTGGCGCTTCGCTTGGGGCTTGGCTTTGCGCTTGGCTAGGCGCTTGACTTATCGCTTAGTTTGGCGCTTGACTTGGCGCTTGGCTTGGCGCTTGGCTTTGCGCTTGGTTTGGCGCTTGGCTTTGCGCTTCGTTTGGCGCTTGGCTTGGAGCTTGGCTTTACGCTTGGCTTAACGCTTGGCTTGGCGCTTGGCTTTGCGCTTGGTTTGGCGCTTGGCTTGGCGCTTGGCTTAGCGCCTGGCTTGGCGCTTGGGTTTGCGCTTGATTTGGCCCTTTGTTTAACGCCTGGGTTTGCGCTTGGCTTGGCGCCTAGCTTGGGGCTTGGCTTTGCGCTTGGCTAGGCGCTTGACTTATCGCTTAGTTTGGCGCTTGACTTGGCGCTTGGTTTGGAAATTGGCTGGGCGCTTGGTTTGGCGCTTGGCTTGGCACGTGGTTTGGCGCTTGCCTTAGCGCTTGGGTTGGCGCTTGACTTGGCGCTTAGTTTGACGCTTGGCTTGGCGCTTGGTTTAAAACTTGACTTTGCGCTTGGCTTGGCGTTTGGCCTGGCGCTAGACTTGGCGCTTGGCTTGGTGCTTGGTTTGGCGCTTAGCATGGCGTTAGGCTAGGCGCTTGGATTGGCGCTTGTCTTGTCGCATTTCTTGGCACTTAGCTTGGCGCTTGGTTTGGCGCTTATTTTGACGCTTGGCTTGGCGCTTGGCTTGTCGCATGACTTGGCACTTAGCTTGGCGCTTGGATTGGCGCTTGGTTTTGCGCTTGGCTTGGCGCTTGGCTTAACGCTTGGCTTGACGCGTTCCTTTGCGCTTGTCTTGCCGCTTGACTTTGCGCTTGGTTTGGCACTTGGTTTGGCGCTTGGTTTGGCGCTTGGCTTGGCGCTTGGCTTGGCGCTTGGTTTAAAGTTTGGTTTTGCGCTTGGCTTGGCGTTTGGCCTGGCGCTTGGCTTGGCGTTTGGCTTAGCGCTTGTCTTGTCGCATGGCTTGGCACTTAGCTTGGCGCTTGGTTTGGCGCTTATCTTGGATCTTGGCTTGGCGCTTGGTTTGGCGCTTGGCTTAACGCTTGGCTTGGCGCTTGGCTTGGCGCTTGGCTTTGCGCTTGTCTTTGCGCTTGGCTTGGCGCTTTACTTGACGCTTGGTTTGGCACTTGACTTGGCGCTTTGCTTGGCGCTTCGCTTGGGGCTTGGCTTTGCGCTTGGCTAGGCGCTTGACTTATTGCTTAGTTTGGCGCTTGACTTGGCGCTTGGCTTGGCGCTTGGCTTTGCGCTTGGTTTGGCGCTTGGCTTGGCGCTTGGCTTAGCGCCTGGCTTGGCGCTTGGCTTGGCGCTTGGCTTGGAGCTTGGCTTTACGCTTGGCTTAACGCTTGGCTTGGCGCTTGGCTTTGCGCTTGGTTTGGCGCTTGGCTTGGCGCTTGGCTTAGCGCCTGGCTTGGCGCTTGGGTTTGCGCTTGATTTGGCCCTTTGTTTAACGCCTGGGTTTGCGCTTGGCTTGGCGCCTAGCTTGGGCTTGGCTTTGCGCTTGGCTAGGCGCTTGACTTATCGCTTAGTTTGGAGCTTGATTTGGCGCTTGGTTTGGCAATTGGCTGGGCCCTTGGTTTGGCGCTTGGCTTGGCACGTGGTTTGGCGCTTGCCTTAGCGCTTGGGTTGGCGCTTGACTTGGCGCTTAGTTTGACGCTTGACTTGGCGCTTGGTTTGGCGCTTGGCTGATCGCTTGGCTTGGCGCTTGGCTTGGCACCAATCTTGGCGTTTGGTTTGGCGCTTGGCTTGGCGCTTAGCTTGGCGCTTGCCTTGGCGCTTAACTTTGCGCTTGGTTTGGCGCTTGTCCTAGAGCTCGGCTTGGCGCCTGGCTTGGCGCCTGGCTTGGCGCTTCCCTTGGCGCTTAACCTTGCGCTGGGTTTGGCGCTTGACCTAGAGCTCGGCTTGGCGCCTGGTCTGGCGCCTGGCTTAGCGCTTGGCTTGGCGCTTGGCTTAGCGCTTAGATTTGCGCTTGGTAAAACGCTTGGTTTGACGCTTGGCTTGGCGCTTGGCTTAGCGCTTGGCTTGGCGCTTGGCTTGGTGCTTGGCTAGGTGTTTGATTTGGCGCTTGCTTTGTCGCTTAACTTTTTGCTTGGCTTGTCGCTTGGCATTGCGCTTGGCTTGGGGCGTGTCTTGCGCTTGGCTTGGCGCTTACCTTGGCGCTTGGCTTGGCGCTCGGCTTTGCGTTTGGTGTAGCGCTTGGCTTGGCGCTTAATTTAGCGCTTACCGTGGCGCTTATCTTTAAGCTCGGTTTACAGCTTGGCTTTGCGCTTGGCTTGTCGCATAACTTGGCACTTAGCTTGGCGATTGGATTGGCGCTTGGCTTAGCGCTTGGCTTGGCGCTTGGCTTAACGCTTGGCTTGACGCATGGCTTTGCGCTTGTCTTGCGGCTTGACTTTGCGCTTGGTTTGGCACTTGGTTTGGCGCTTGGTTTAGCGCTTGGCTTGGCGCTTAGTTTAAAACTTGGCTTTGCGCTTGGCTTGGCGTTTGGCCTGGCGCTAGACTTGGCGCTTGGCTTGGTGCTTGGTTTGGCGCTTAGCATGGCGTTAGGCTAGGCGCTTGGCTTGGCGCTTGTCTTGTCGCATGGCTTGGCACTTAGCTTGGCGCTTGGTTTGGCGCTTATTTTGACGCTTGGCTTGGCGCTTGGCTTGTCGCATGACTTGGCACTTAGCTTGGCGCTTGGATTGGCGCTTGGTTTTGCGCTTGGCTTGGCGCTTGGCTTAACGCTTGGCTTGACGCGTGCCTTTGCGCTTGTCTTGCCGCTTGACTTTGCGCTTGGTTTGGCACTTGGTTTGGCGCTTGGTTTGGCGCTTGGCTTGGCGCTTGGCTTGGCGCTTGGCTTGGCGCTTGGTTTAAAGTTTGGTTTTGCGCTTGGCTTGGCGTTTGGCCTGGCGCTTGGCTTGGCGTTTGGCTTAGCGCTTGTCTTGTCGCATGGCTTGGCACTTAGCTTGGCGCTTGGTTTGGCGCTTATCTTGGATCTTGGCTTGGCGCTTGGTTTGGCACTTTACTTGGCGCTTGGGTTAGCGCTTTACTTCGCGCTTGGTTTGGCGCTTCACTTGACGCTAGGAGTATCGCTTGGCTTGGCGCTTGGGTTGGCGCTTGGTGTGGCGCTTATCTTGGATCTTGGCTTGGCGCTTGGTTTGGCGCTTGGCTTGGCGCTTGACCTGGCGCTTGGGTTGGCGCTTTACTTGACGCTTGGTTTGGCACTTGACTTGGCGCTTGCCTTGGCGTTTAGCTTGGCGCTTAGCCTGATGCTTGGCTTGGAGCTTGGCTTGCTGCCTGGGTTGGCGCTTGGCTTTGCGCTAGGCTTTGCGCTTGGCTTGGCGCTTGACTTGGCGCTTGGCTTTGCGCTTCGTTTAGCGCTTGGCTTGGCGCTTGGCTTTGCGCTTGGCTTAACGCTTGGCTTGGCGCTTGGCTTGGCGTTTGGTTTAGCGCTTGGCTTGGCGCTTGGCTTGGCGCTTGGTTTGGCGCTTGGCTTAGCGCTTGCCTTGGCGCTTGCCTTGGCGCTTGGCTTGGCACGTGCCTTGCGCTTGGCCAAGCGCTTTGATTAGCGCTTGGCATAGCGCATGGCTTGGCGCGTGGCTTGGCGCTTGCGTTGGCGCTTGGCTTGGCGCTTGATTTGGCGCTTGGCTTAGCACGTGCCTTGCGCTTGGCTTGGCGCTTGGATTAGCGCTTGGCATAGCGCTTGGCTTGGCGCTTGTCTTGTCGCATGGCTTGGCACTTAACTTGGCGCTTGGTTTGACGCTTATTTTGGCGCTTGGCTTGGCGCTTGGCTTGCCGCATGACCTGGCACTTAGCTTGGCGCTTGGCTTGGCGCATGACTTGGCGCTTGGCTTAGCAAGTGCCTTGCGCTTGGCTTGGCGCTTGGATTAGCGCTTGGCATAGCGCTTGGCTTGGCGCCTGGATTGGCGCTTGGCTTAGCGCTTGGCTTGGCGCTTGGCTTTGAGCTTGGTAAAGCGCTTGGTTTGACGCTTGGCTTGGCGCTTGGCTTGGCGCTTGCGTTGGCGCTTGGCTTGGCGCTTGGCTTGGCGCTTGGCTTGGCGTTTGGCTTATCGCTTGCCTTGGCGCTTGGTTTTGCGCCCGGTTTGCAGCTCTGCTTGGCGCTTGGCTTGGCGCTTGACTTGGCGCTTGGTTTAGCACGTGCCTTGCGCTTGGCTTGGCGCTTGGATTAGCGCTTGGTATAGCGCTTGGCTTGGCGCCTGGATTGGCGCTTGGCTTAGCGCTTGGCTTGGCGCTTGGCTTTGCGCTTGGTAAAGCGCTTGGTTTGACGCTTGGCTTGGCGCTTGGCTTGGCGCTTGCGTTGGCGCTTGGCTTGGCGCTTGGCTTGGCGCTTGGCTTTGCGTTTGGCTTGGCGCTTGGCTTGGCGCTTGGCTTTGCGCTTCGTTTGGCGCTTGGCTTGGAGCTTGGCTTTACGCTTGGCTTAACGCTTGGCTTGGCGCTTGGCTTTGCGCTTAATTTGGCGCTTGGCTTGGCGCTTGGCTTAGCGCCTGGCTTGGCGCTTGGGTTTGCGCTTGATTTGGCCCTTTGTTTAACGCTTGGGTTTGCGCTTGGCTTGGCGCCTAGCTTGGGGCTTGGCTTTGCGCTTGGCTAGGCGCTTGACTTATCGCTTAGTTTGGCGCTTGATTTGGCGCTTGGTTTGGCAATTGGCTGGGCGCTTGGTTTGGCGCTTGGCTTGGCACGTGGTTTGGCGCTTGCCTTAGCGCTTGGGTTGGCGCTTGACTTGGCGCTTAGTTTGACGCTTGACTTGGCGCTTGGGTAGGCGCTTGGCTTGGCGCCTGGCTTGGTGCTTGGTTTTTTCGCTTGGTTTGGCGCTTGGCTTGGCGCTTGGCCTTGCACTTGGCTTGGCGTTTATCTTGGCGCTTGGCTTGGCGTTTGGCTTGGCGCTTGGATTGGCGCTTGCCTTGGCGTTTGGCTTGGCGCTTGGCTTGGCGCTTGGCTTGGCGCTTGGTTTGGAACTTGGCTTGTTGCCTGAGATGGCGCTTGGCTTTGCGCTTGGTTTGGCGCTTGTTTTGGCGCTTGCCTTGGCGTTTAGCTTGGCGCTTAGCCTGATGCTTGGCTTGGAGCTTGGATTGCTGCCTGGGTTGGCGCTTGGCTTTGCGCTAGGCTTTGCGCTTGGCTTGGTGCTTGGCTTTGCGCTTGGCTTAACGCTTGGCTTGGCGCTTGGCTTGGCGCTTGGCTTGGCACGTAGCTTGGCGCTTGACTTGGCGCTTGGGTTGGCGCCTGGCTTGGAGCTTGGGTTGGCATTTGACTTGGCGCTTGGTTTAGCGCTTGGCTGGGCGCTTGGTTTGGCGCTTGGCTTTCAACTTGGTTTGGCGCTTGGCTGGGCGCTTGGCTTGGCGCTTGGCTTTGCGCTTGGTTTAACGCTTGGCTTGGCGCTTGGCTTTGCACTTGTTTTGGCGCTTGGCTGGGCGCTTGGCTTGGTGCTTGGCTTGGCACATAGCTTATCGCTTGACTTGGCGCTTGGTTTGGCGCTTGGCTTCGAGCTTGGGTTGGCATTTGACTTCACGTTTGGTTTGGCGCTTGACGTAGCGCTCGGCTTGGTGCCTGGATTGGCGCTTGGCTTAGCGCTTGGCTTGACGCTTGGCTTTGCGCTTGGTAAAGCGCTTGGTTTGACGCTTGGCTTGGCGCTTGGCTTGACGTTTGCGTTGGCGCTTGGCTTGGCGCTTGACTTGGCGCTTGGCTTGGCACGTGCCTTGCGCTTGGCCAGGCGCTTGGATTAGCGCTTGGCATAGCGCATGGCTTGGCGCGTGGCTTGGCGCTTGGCTTGGCGCTTGCGTTGGCGCTTGGCTTGGCGCTTGATTTGGCGCTTGGCTTGGCACGTGCCTTGCGCTTGGCCAGGCGCTTGGATTAGCGCTTGGGATAGCGCTTGGCTTGGCGCGTGGCTTGGCGCTTGGCTTGGCGCTTGGCTTTGCGCTTGTCTTTGCGCTTGGCTTGGCGCTTTACTTGACGCTTGGTTTGGCACTTGACTTGGCGCTTTGCTTGGCGCTTCGCTTGGGGCTTGGCTTTGCGCTTGGCTAGGCGCTTGACTTATCGCTTAGTTTGGCGCTTGACTTGGCGCTTGGCTTGGCGCTTGGTTTAGCACGTGCCTTGCGCTTGCCTTGGCGCTTATCTTAGCGCTTGATTTGGCGCTTGGCTTAGCGATTGGCTTGTCGCATGGCTTGGCACTTAGCTTAGCGCTTGATTTGGCGCTTGGCTTAGCGATTGGCTTGGCGCTTCGCTTAACTCTTGGCTTGACGCATGGCTTGGCGCTTGGCTTGGCGCTCGGTTTTGCGTTTGGTGTAGCGCTTGTCTTGGCGCTTGGCTTGGCGCTTGGATTGGCGCTTGGCTTAGCGCTTGCCTTGGCGCTTGCCTTGGCGCTTGGCTTGGCACTTAGCTTGGCGCTTGGTTTAGCGCTTGGCTTGGCGCTTGGCTTGGCGCTTGGTTTGGCGCTTGGCTTGGCGCTTGGCTTTGCGCCTGGCTTGTCGCGTGGCTTGGCACTTAGCTTGGCGCTTGGTTTGGCGCTTTGTTTAGCGCTTGCCTTGGCGCTGATCTTAGCGCTTGATTTGGCGCTTGGCTTAGCGATTGGCTTGTCGCATGGCTTGGCACTTAGCTTAGCGCTTGATTTGGCGCTTGGCTTAGCGATTGGCTTGGCGCTTGGCTTAACTCTTGGCTTGACGCATGGCTTGGCGCTTGGCTTGGCGCTCGGTTTTGCGTTTGGTGTAGCGCTTGTCTTGGCGCTTGGCTTGGCGCTTGGATTGGCGCTTGGCTTAGCGCTTGCCTTGGCGCTTGCCTTGGCGCTTGGCTTGGCACTTAGCTTGGCGCTTGGTTTAGCGCTTGGCTTGGCGCTTGGCTTGGCGCTTGGTTTGGCGCTTGGCTTGGCGCTTGGCTTTGCGCCTGGCTTGTCGCGTGGCTTGGCACTTAGCTTGGCGCTTGGTTTGGCGCTTTGTTTAGCGCTTGGCTTGGCGCTTGGCTTGGCGCTTGGCTAGGTGCTTGGTTTAACGCTTGCTTTGGCGCTTAACGTCGGGCTTGGCTTGTCGCTTGGCTTTGCGCTTGGCTTGGGGCGTGGTTTGCGCTTGGCTTGGCGCTTGCATTGGCGCTTGGCTTGGCGCTCGGCTTTGCGTTTGGTGTAGCGCTTGGCTTGGCGCTTGGCTTGGCGCTTTGATTGGCGCTTGGCTTAGCGCTTGCCTTGGCGCTTATCTTTGCACTCAGTTTACAGCTTGGCTTGGCGCTTGGTTTGGCGCTTGGCTTGGCGCTTGGCTTAGCGCTTGCCTTGGCGCTTGGCTTGTTGCATGGCTTACCACTTAGCTTGGCGCTTGATTTGGCGCTTGGCTTAGCGATTGTCTTGGCGCTTGGCTTAACGCTTGGCTTGACGCATGGCTTGGCGCTTGTCTTGCAGCTTGACTTTGCGCTTGGTTGGGCAATTGGTTTGGCGCTTAGTTTGGCGCTTGGCTTGGCGCTTTGCTTGGCGCTTGGTTTAAAGCTTGGCTTTGCGCTTGGCTTTGCGTTTGGCCTGGCGCTTGGCTTGGCGCTTGGCTTGGTGCTTGGTTTGGCGGTTAGCATGGCGTTAGGCTAGGCGCTTGGCTTGGCGCTTGGCTTTGCGCCTGGCTTGTCGCATGGCTTGGCACTTAGCTTGTCGCTTGGTTTGGCGCTTGGCGTAGCGCTTGGCTTGGCGCTTAACTTGGCGCTTGGCTTGGCGCTTGGCTTGGCGCTTGGCTTGGTGCTTGGTTTGGCGGTTAGCATGGCGTTAGGCTAGGCGCTTGGTTTGGCGCTTGGCTTTGCGCCTGGCTTGTCCCTTGGCTTGGCACTTAGCTTGTCGCTTGGTTTGGCGCTTGGCTTAGCGCTTGGCTTGGCGCTTAACTTGGCGATTGGCTTTGCGCCTGGTTTGGCGCTTGGCTCGGCGCTTGGTTTGGCGCTTGGATTGGCGCTTTACTTTACGCTTGGTTTGGCGCTTGACTTGGCGCTTGGGTTGGCGCTTGGATTAATGCTTTGTTTGGCGCTTTACTTGACGCTTCGCTTGTCGCTTGGCTTGGCGCTTTGGTTGGCGCTTGGTGTGGTGCTTGGTTTGGCGCTATACTTAACGCATGGCTTGGCGCTTGACTTGGCGCTTGGCTTGGCGCTTGACTTGGCGCTTGTTTTGGCGCTTGGCTTGGCGCTTGACTTGGCGCTTTGCTTGGCGCTTCGCTTGGGGCTTGGCTTTGCGCTTGGCTAGGCGCTTGACTTATCGCTTAGTTTGGCGCTTGACTTGGCGCTTGGCTTGGCGCTTGGATTTGCGCTTGGTTTGGCGCTTGGCTTTGCGCTTCGTTTGGCGCTTGGCTTGAAGCTTGGCTTTACGCTTGGCTTAACGCTTGGCTTGGCGCTTGGCTTTGCGCTTGGTTTGGCGCTTGGCT
The DNA here is from genome assembly GCA_940337035.1 of Agriotes lineatus. Classification (NCBI taxonomy): domain Eukaryota; kingdom Metazoa; phylum Arthropoda; class Insecta; order Coleoptera; family Elateridae; genus Agriotes; species Agriotes lineatus. The sequence continues at coordinate 33,098,306 of OW679199.1, read as the reverse complement.
TAGCGCTTGGCTTAGCGCCTGGCTTGGCGCTTGGGTTTGCGCTTGATTTGGCCCTTTGTTTAACGCCTGGGTTTGCGCTTGGCTTGGCGCCTAGCTTGTGGCTTGGCTTTGCGCTTGGCTAGGCGCTTGACTTATCGCTTAGTTTGGCGCTTGACTTGGCGCTTGGTTTGGCAATTGGCTGGGCGCTTGGTTTGGCGCTTGGCTTGGCACGTGGGTTGGCGCTTGCCTTAGCGCTTGGGTTGGCGCTTGACTTGGCGCTTAGTTTGACGCTTGGCTTGGCGCTTGGTTTAAAACTTGGCTTTGCGCTTGGCTTGGCGTTTGGCCTGGCGCTAGACTTGGCGCTTGGCTTGGTGCTTGGTTTGGCGCTTAGCATGGCGTTAGGCTAGGCGCTTGGATTGGCGCTTGTCTTGTCGCATGGCTTGGCACTTAGCTTGGCGCTTGGTTTGGCGCTTATTTTGACGCTTGGCTTGGCGCTTGGCTTGTCGCATCACTTGGCACTTAGCTTGGCGCTTGGATTGGCGCTTGGTTTTGCGCTTGGCTTGGCGCTTGGCTTAACGCTTGGCTTGACGCGTTCCTTTGCGCTTGTCTTGCCGCTTGACTTTGCGCTTGGTTTGGCACTTGGTTTGGCGCTTGGTTTGGCGCTTGGCTTGGCGCTTGGCTTGGCGCTTGGTTTAAAGTTTGGTTTTGCGCTTGGCTTGGCGTTTGGCCTGGCGCTTGGCTTGGCGTTTGGCTTAGCGCTTGTCTTGTCGCATGGCTTGGCACTTAGCTTGGCGCTTGGTTTGGCGCTTATCTTGGATCTTGGCTTGGCGCTTGGTTTGGCGCTTCGCTTAGCGCTTGGCTTGGCGCTTGGCTTGGCGCTTGGCTTTGCGCTTGTCTTTGCGCTTGGCTTGGCGCTTTACTTGACGCTTGGTTTGGCACTTGACTTGGCGCTTTGCTTGGCGCTTCGCTTGGGGCTTGGCTTTGCGCTTGGCTAGGCGCTTGACTTATCGCTTAGTTTGGCGCTTGACTTGGCGCTTGGCTTGGCGCTTGGCTTTGCGCTTGGTTTGGCGCTTGGCTTGGCGCTTGGCTTAGCGCCTGGCTTGGCGCTTGGCTTGGCGCTTGGCTTGGAGCTTGGCTTTACGCATGGCTTAACGCTTGGCTTGGCGCTTGGCTTTGCGCTTGGTTTGGCGCTTGGCTTGGCGCTTGGCTTAGCCTCTGGCTTGACGCTTGGGTTTGCGCTTGATTTGGCCCTTTGTTTAACGCCTGGGTTTGCGCTTGGCTTGGCGCCTAGCTTGGGCTTGGCTTTGCGCTTGGCTAGGCGCTTGACTTATCGCTTAGTTTGGAGCTTGATTTGGCGCTTGGTTTGGCAATTGGCTGGGCGCTTGGTTTGGCGCTTGGCTTGGCACGTGGTTTGGCGCTTGCCTTAGCGCTTGGGTTGGCGCTTGACTTGGCGCTTAGTTTGACGCTTGACTTGGCGCTTGGTTTGGCGCTTGGCTGATCGCTTGGCTTGGCGCTTGGCTTGGCACCAATCTTGGCGCTTGGTTTGGCGCTTGGCTTGGCGCTTGCCTTGGCGCTTAACTTTGCGCTTGGTTTGGCGCTTGTCCTAGAGCTCGGCTTGGCGCCTGGCTTGGCGCCTGGCTTGGCGCTTCCCTTGGCGCTTAACCTTGCGCTGGGTTTGGCGCTTGACCTAGAGCTCGGCTTGGCGCCTGGTCTGGCGCCTGGCTTAGCGCTTGGCTTGGCGCTTGGCTTAGCGCTTAGATTTGCGCTTGTTAAAACGCTTGGTTTGACGCTTGGCTTGGCGCTTGGCTTAGCGCTTGGCTTGGAGCTTGGCTTGGTGCTTGGCTAGGTGTTTGATTTGGCGCTTGCTTTGTCGCTTAACTTTTTGCTTGGCTTGTCGCTTGGCATTGCGCTTGGCTTGGGGCGTGTCTTGCGCTTGGCTTGGCGCTTACCTTGGCGCTTGGCTTGGCGCTTGGCTTTGCGCTTGTCTTTGCGCTTGGCTTGGCGCTTTACTTGACGCTTGGTTTGGCACTTGACTTGGCGCTTTGCTTGGCGCTTCGCTTGGGGCTTGGCTTTGCGCTTGGCTAGGCGCTTGACTTATCGCTTAGTTTGGCGCTTGACTTGGCGCTTGGCTTGGCGCTTGGTTTAGCACGTGCCTTGCGCTTGCCTTGGCGCTTATCTTAGCGCTTGATTTGGCGCTTGGCTTAGCGATTGGCTTGTCGCATGGCTTGGCACTTAGCTTAGCGCTTGATTTGGCGCTTGGCTTAGCGATTGGCTTGGCGCTTCGCTTAACTCTTGGCTTGACGCATGGCTTGGCGCTTGGCTTGGCGCTCGGTTTTGCGTTTGGTGTAGCGCTTGTCTTGGCGCTTGGCTTGGCGCTTGGATTGGCGCTTGGCTTAGCGCTTGCCTTGGCGCTTGCCTTGGCGCTTGGCTTGGCACTTAGCTTGGCGCTTGGTTTAGCGCTTGGCTTGGCGCTTGGCTTGGCGCTTGGTTTGGCGCTTGGCTTGGCGCTTGGCTTTGCGCCTGGCTTGTCGCGTGGCTTGGCACTTAGCTTGGCGCTTGGTTTGGCGCTTTGTTTAGCGCTTGCCTTGGCGCTGATCTTAGCGCTTGATTTGGCGCTTGGCTTAGCGATTGGCTTGTCGCATGGCTTGGCACTTAGCTTAGCGCTTGATTTGGCGCTTGGCTTAGCGATTGGCTTGGCGCTTGGCTTAACTCTTGGCTTGACGCATGGCTTGGCGCTTGGCTTGGCGCTCGGTTTTGCGTTTGGTGTAGCGCTTGTCTTGGCGCTTGGCTTGGCGCTTGGATTGGCGCTTGGCTTAGCGCTTGCCTTGGCGCTTGCCTTGGCGCTTGGCTTGGCACTTAGCTTGGCGCTTGGTTTAGCGCTTGGCTTGGCGCTTGGCTTGGCGCTTGGTTTGGCGCTTGGCTTGGCGCTTGGCTTTGCGCCTGGCTTGTCGCGTGGCTTGGCACTTAGCTTGGCGCTTGGTTTGGCGCTTTGTTTAGCGCTTGGCTTGGCGCTTGGCTTGGCGCTTGGCTAGGTGCTTGGTTTAACGCTTGCTTTGGCGCTTAACGTCGGGCTTGGCTTGTCGCTTGGCTTTGCGCTTGGCTTGGGGCGTGGTTTGCGCTTGGCTTGGCGCTTGCATTGGCGCTTGGCTTGGCGCTCGGCTTTGCGTTTGGTGTAGCGCTTGGCTTGGCGCTTGGCTTGGCGCTTTGATTGGCGCTTGGCTTAGCGCTTGCCTTGGCGCTTATCTTTGCACTCAGTTTACAGCTTGGCTTGGCGCTTGGTTTGGCGCTTGGCTTGGCGCTTGGCTTAGCGCTTGCCTTGGCGCTTGGCTTGTTGCATGGCTTACCACTTAGCTTGGCGCTTGATTTGGCGCTTGGCTTAGCGATTGTCTTGGCGCTTGGCTTAACGCTTGGCTTGACGCATGGCTTGGCGCTTGTCTTGCAGCTTGACTTTGCGCTTGGTTGGGCAATTGGTTTGGCGCTTAGTTTGGCGCTTGGCTTGGCGCTTTGCTTGGCGCTTGGTTTAAAGCTTGGCTTTGCGCTTGGCTTTGCGTTTGGCCTGGCGCTTGGCTTGGCGCTTGGCTTGGTGCTTGGTTTGGCGGTTAGCATGGCGTTAGGCTAGGCGCTTGGCTTGGCGCTTGGCTTTGCGCCTGGCTTGTCGCATGGCTTGGCACTTAGCTTGTCGCTTGGTTTGGCGCTTGGCGTAGCGCTTGGCTTGGCGCTTAACTTGGCGCTTGGCTTGGCGCTTGGCTTGGCGCTTGGCTTGGTGCTTGGTTTGGCGGTTAGCATGGCGTTAGGCTAGGCGCTTGGTTTGGCGCTTGGCTTTGCGCCTGGCTTGTCGCATGGCTTGGCACTTAGCTTGTCGCTTGGTTTGGCGCTTGGCTTAGCGCTTGGCTTGGCGCTTAACTTGGCGATTGGCTTTGCGCCTGGTTTGGCGCTTGGCTCGGCGCTTGGTTTGGCGCTTGGATTGGCGCTTTACTTTACGCTTGGTTTGGCGCTTGACTTGGCGCTTGGGTTGGCGCTTGGATTAATGCTTTGTTTGGCGCTTTACTTGACGCTTCGCTTGTCGCTTGGCTTGGCGCTTTGGTTGGCGCTTGGTGTGGTGCTTGGTTTGGCGCTATACTTAACGCATGGCTTGGCGCTTGACTTGGCGCTTGGCTTGGCGCTTGACTTGGCGCTTGTTTTGGCGCTTGGCTTGGCGCTTGACTTGGCGCTTTGCTTGGCGCTTCGCTTGGGGCTTGGCTTTGCGCTTGGCTAGGCGCTTGACTTATCGCTTAGTTTGGCGCTTGACTTGGCGCTTGGCTTGGCGCTTGGATTTGCGCTTGGTTTGGCGCTTGGCTTTGCGCTTCGTTTGGCGCTTGGCTTGAAGCTTGGCTTTACGCTTGGCTTAACGCTTGGCTTGGCGCTTGGCTTTGCGCTTGGTTTGGCGCTTGGCTTAGCGCTTGGCTTAGCGCCTGGCTTGGCGCTTGGGTTTGCGCTTGATTTGGCCCTTTGTTTAACGCCTGGGTTTGCGCTTGGCTTGGCGCCTAGCTTGTGGCTTGGCTTTGCGCTTGGCTAGGCGCTTGACTTATCGCTTAGTTTGGCGCTTGACTTGGCGCTTGGTTTGGCAATTGGCTGGGCGCTTGGTTTGGCGCTTGGCTTGGCACGTGGGTTGGCGCTTGCCTTAGCGCTTGGGTTGGCGCTTGACTTGGCGCTTAGTTTGACGCTTGGCTTGGCGCTTGGTTTAAAACTTGGCTTTGCGCTTGGCTTGGCGTTTGGCCTGGCGCTAGACTTGGCGCTTGGCTTGGTGCTTGGTTTGGCGCTTAGCATGGCGTTAGGCTAGGCGCTTGGATTGGCGCTTGTCTTGTCGCATGGCTTGGCACTTAGCTTGGCGCTTGGTTTGGCGCTTATTTTGACGCTTGGCTTGGCGCTTGGCTTGTCGCATCACTTGGCACTTAGCTTGGCGCTTGGATTGGCGCTTGGTTTTGCGCTTGGCTTGGCGCTTGGCTTAACGCTTGGCTTGACGCGTTCCTTTGCGCTTGTCTTGCCGCTTGACTTTGCGCTTGGTTTGGCACTTGGTTTGGCGCTTGGTTTGGCGCTTGGCTTGGCGCTTGGCTTGGCGCTTGGTTTAAAGTTTGGTTTTGCGCTTGGCTTGGCGTTTGGCCTGGCGCTTGGCTTGGCGTTTGGCTTAGCGCTTGTCTTGTCGCATGGCTTGGCACTTAGCTTGGCGCTTGGTTTGGCGCTTATCTTGGATCTTGGCTTGGCGCTTGGTTTGGCGCTTCGCTTAGCGCTTGGCTTGGCGCTTGGCTTGGCGCTTGGCTTTGCGCTTGTCTTTGCGCTTGGCTTGGCGCTTTACTTGACGCTTGGTTTGGCACTTGACTTGGCGCTTTGCTTGGCGCTTCGCTTGGGGCTTGGCTTTGCGCTTGGCTAGGCGCTTGACTTATCGCTTAGTTTGGCGCTTGACTTGGCGCTTGGCTTGGCGCTTGGCTTTGCGCTTGGTTTGGCGCTTGGCTTGGCGCTTGGCTTAGCGCCTGGCTTGGCGCTTGGCTTGGCGCTTGGCTTGGAGCTTGGCTTTACGCATGGCTTAACGCTTGGCTTGGCGCTTGGCTTTGCGCTTGGTTTGGCGCTTGGCTTGGCGCTTGGCTTAGCCTCTGGCTTGACGCTTGGGTTTGCGCTTGATTTGGCCCTTTGTTTAACGCCTGGGTTTGCGCTTGGCTTGGCGCCTAGCTTGGGCTTGGCTTTGCGCTTGGCTAGGCGCTTGACTTATCGCTTAGTTTGGAGCTTGATTTGGCGCTTGGTTTGGCAATTGGCTGGGCGCTTGGTTTGGCGCTTGGCTTGGCACGTGGTTTGGCGCTTGCCTTAGCGCTTGGGTTGGCGCTTGACTTGGCGCTTAGTTTGACGCTTGACTTGGCGCTTGGTTTGGCGCTTGGCTGATCGCTTGGCTTGGCGCTTGGCTTGGCACCAATCTTGGCGCTTGGTTTGGCGCTTGGCTTGGCGCTTGCCTTGGCGCTTAACTTTGCGCTTGGTTTGGCGCTTGTCCTAGAGCTCGGCTTGGCGCCTGGCTTGGCGCCTGGCTTGGCGCTTCCCTTGGCGCTTAACCTTGCGCTGGGTTTGGCGCTTGACCTAGAGCTCGGCTTGGCGCCTGGTCTGGCGCCTGGCTTAGCGCTTGGCTTGGCGCTTGGCTTAGCGCTTAGATTTGCGCATGTTAAAACGCTTGGTTTGACGCTTGGCTTGGCGCTTGGCTTAGCGCTTGGCTTGGAGCTTGGCTTGGTGCTTGGCTAGGTGTTTGATTTGGCGCTTGCTTTGTCGCTTAACTTTTTGCTTGGCTTGTCGCTTGGCATTGCGCTTGGCTTGGGGCGTGTCTTGCGCTTGGCTTGGCGCTTACCTTGGCGCTTGGCTTGGCGCTCGGCTTTGCGTTTGGTGTAGCGCTTGGCTTGGCGCTTAATTTAGCGCTTACCGTGGCGCTTATCTTTAAGCTCGGTTTACAGCTTGGCTTTGCGCTTGGCTTGTCGCATAACTTGGCACTTAGCTTGGCGATTGGATTGGCGCTTGGCTTAGCGCTTGGCTTGGCGCTTGGCTTAACGCTTGGCTTGACGAATGGCTTTGCGCTTGTCTTGCGGCTTGACTTTGCGCTTGGTTTGGCACTTGGTTTGGCGCTTGGTTTAGCGCTTGGCTTGGCGCTTAGTTTAAAACACTTGGCTTTGCGCTTGGCTTGGCGTTTGGCCTGGCGCTAGACTTGGCGCTTGGCTTGGTGCTTGGTTTGGCGCTTAGCATGGCGTTAGGCTAGGCGCTTGGCTTGGCGCTTGTCTTGTCGCATGGCTTGGCACTTAGCTTGGCGCTTGGTTTGGCGCTTATTTTGACGCTTGGCTTGGCGCTTGGCTTGTCGCATGACTTGGCACTTAGCTTGGCGCTTGGATTGGCGCTTGGTTTTGCGCTTGGCTTGGCGCTTGGCTTAACGCTTGGCTTGACGCGTGCCTTTGCGCTTGTCTTGCCGCTTGACTTTGCGCTTGGTTTGGCACTTGGTTTGGCGCTTGGTTTGGCGCTTGGCTTGGCGCTTGGCTTGGCGCTTGGCTTGGAGCTTGGCTTTACGCTTGGCTTAACGCTTGGCTTGGCGCTTGGCTTTGTGCTTGGTTTGGCGCTTGGCTTGGCGCTTGGCTTAGCCTCTGGCTTGACGCTTGGGTTTGCGCTTGATTTGGCCCTTTGTTTAACGCCTGGGTTTGCGCTTGGCTTGGCGCCTAGCTTGGGCTTGGCTTTGCGCTTGGCTAGGCGCTTGACTTATCGCTTAGTTTGGAGCTTGATTTGGCGCTTGGTTTGGCAATTGGCTGGGCGCTTGGTTTGGCGCTTGGCTTTGCACGTGGTTTGGCGCTTGCCTTAGCGCTTGGGTTGGCGCTTGACTTGGCGCTTAGTTTGACGCATGACTTGGCGCTTGGTTTGGCGCTTGGCTGATCGCTTGGCTTGGCGCTTGGCTTGGCACCAATCTTGGCGCTTGGTTTGGCGCTTGGCTTGGCGCTTGGCTTGGCGCTTGCCTTGGCGCTTAACTTTGCGCTTGGTTTGGCGTTTGTCCTAGAGCTCGGCTTGGCGCCTGGCTTGGCGCCTGGCTTGGCGCTTCCCTTGGCGCTTAACCTTGCGCTGGGTTTGGCGCTTGACCTAGAGCTCGGCTTGGCGCCTGGTCTGGCGCCTGGCTTAGCGCTTGGCTTGGCGCTTGGCTTAGCGCTTAGATTTGCGCTTGGTAAAACGCTTGGTTTGACGCTTGGCTTGGCGCTTGGCTTAGCGCTTGGCTTGGCGCTTGGCTTGGTGCTTGGCTAGGTGTTTGATTTGGCGCTTGCTTTGTCGCTTAACTTTTTGCTTGGCTTGTCGCTTGGCATTGCGCTTGGCTTGGGGCGTGTCTTGCGCTTGGCTTGGCGCTTACCTTGGCGCTTGGCTTGGCGCTCGGCTTTGCGTTTGGTGTAGCGCTTGGCTTGGCGCTTAATTTAGCGCTTACCGTGGCGCTTATCTTTAAGCTCGGTTTACAGCTTGGCTTTGCGCTTGGCTTGTCGCATAACTTGGCACTTAGCTTGGCGATTGGATTGGCGTTTGGCTTAGCGCTTGGCTTGGCGCTTGGCTTAACGCTTGGCTTGACGCATGGCTTTGCGCTTGTCTTGCGGCTTGACTTTGCGCTTGGTTTGGCACTTGGTTTGGCGCTTGGTTTAGCGCTTGGCTTGGCGCTTAGTTTAAAACTTGGCTTTGCGCTTGGCTTGGCGCTTGGCTTGGCGCTTGACCTGGCGCTTGGGTTGGCGCTTTACTTGACGCTTGGTTTGGCACTTGACTTGGCGCTTGCCTTGGCGTTTAGCTTGGCGCTTAGCCTGATGCTTGGCTTGGAGCTTGGCTTACTGCCTGGGTTGGCGCTTGGCTTTGCGCTAGGCTTTGCGCTTGGCTTGGCGCTTGACTTGGCGCTTGGCTTTGCGCTTCGTTTAGCGCTTGGCTTGGCGCTTGGCTTTGCGCTTGGCTTAACGCTTGGCTTGGCGCTTGGCTTGGCGCTTGGCTTGGCGCTTGGCTTGGCACGTGGCTTGGCGCTTGACTTGGCGCTTGGGTTGGCGCCTGGCTTGGAGCTTGGGTTAGCATTTGACTTGGCGCTTGGTTTAGCGCTTGGCTGGGCGCTTGGCTTGGCGCTTGGCTTTCAACTTGGTTTGGCGCTTGGCTGGGCGCTTGGCTTGGCGCTTGGCTTTGCGCTTGGTTTAACGCTTGGCTTGGCGCTTGGCTTTGCACTTGGTTTGGCGCTTGGCTGGGCGCTTGGCTTGCTGCTTGGCTTGGCACATAGCTTATCGCTTGACTTGGCGCTTGGGTTGGCGCCTGGCTTCGAGCTTGGGTTGGCATTTGACCTGACGTTTGGTTTGGCGCTTGACGTAGCGCTCGGCTTGGCGCCTGGATTGGCGCTTGGCTTAGCGCTTGGCTTGACGCTTGGCTTTGCGCTTGGTAAAGCGCTTGGTTTGACGCTTTGCTTGGCGCTTGCCTTGGCGGTTGCGTTGGAGCTTGGCTTGGCGCGTGGCTTGGCGCTTGGCTTGGCACGTGCCTTGCGCTTGGCCAAGCGCTTTGATTAGCGCTTGGCATAGCGCATGGCTTGGCGCGTGGCTTGGCGCTTGGCTTGGCGCTTGCGTTGGCGCTTGGCTTGGCGCTTGATTTGGCGCTTGGCTTAGCACGTGCCTTGCGCTTGGCTTGGCGCTTGGATTAGCGCTTGGCATAGCGCTTGGCTTGGCGCTTGTCTTGTCGCATGGCTTGGCACTTAACTTGGCGCTTAGTTTAACGCTTATTTTGGCGCTTGGCTTGCCGCATGACCTGGCACTTAGCTTGGCGCTTGGCTTGGCGCATGACTTAGCGCTTGGCTTAGCAAGTGCCTTGCGCTTGGCTTGGCGCTTGGATTAGCGCTTGGCATAGCGCTTGGCTTGGCGCCTGGATTGGCGCTTGGCTTAGCGCTTGGCTTGGCGCTTGGCTTTGAGCTTGGTAAAGCGCTTGGTTTGACGCTTGGCTTGGCGCTTGGCTTGGCGCTTGCGTTGGCGCTTGGTTTTGCGCCCGGTTTGCAGCTCTGCTTGGCGCTTGGCTTGGCGCTTGACTTGGCGCTTGGCTTAGCACGTGCCTTGCGCTTGGCTTGGCGCTTGGATTAGCGCTTGGTATAGCGCTTGGCTTGGCGCCTGGATTGGCGCTTGGCTTAGCGCTTGGCTTGGCGCTTGGCTTTGCGCTTGGTAAAGCGCTTGGTTTGACGCTTGGCTTGGCGCTTGGCTTGGCGCTTGCGTTGGCGCTTGGCTTGGCGCTTGGCTTGGCGCTTGGCTTTGCGTTTGGCTTGGCGCTTGGCTTGGCGCTTGGCTTTGCGCTTCGTTTGGCGCTTGGCTTGGACCTTGGCTTTACGCTTGGCTTAACGCTTGGCTTGGCGCTTGGCTTTGCGCTTAATTTGGCGCTTGGCTTGGCGCTTGGCTTAGCGCCTGGCTTGGCGCTTGGGTTTGCGCTTGATTTGGCCCTTTGTTTAACGCTTGGGTTTGCGCTTGGCTTGGCGCCTAGCTTGGGGCTTGGCTTTGCGCTTGGCTAGGCGCTTGACTTATCGCTTAGTTTGGCGCTTGATTTGGCGCTTGGTTTGGCAATTGGCTGGGCGCTTGGTTTGGCGCTTGGCTTGGCACGTGGTTTGGCGCTTGCCTTAGCGCTTGGGTTGGCGCTTGACTTGGCGCTTAGTTTGACGCTTGACTTGGCGCTTGGGTTGGCGCTTGGCTTGGCGCCTGGCTTGGTGCTTGGTTTTTTCGCTTGGTTTGGCGCTTGGCTTGGCGCTTGGCCTTGCACTTGGCTTGGCGTTTATCTTGGCGCTTGGCTTGGCGTTTGGCTTGGCGCTTGGATTGGCGCTTGCCTTGGCGTTTGGCTTGGCGCTTGGTTTGGCGCTTGGCTTGGCGCTTGGTTTGGAACTTGGCTTGTTGCCTGAGATGGCGCTTGGCTTTGCGCTTGGTTTGGCGCTTGTCTTGGCGCTTGCCTTGGCGCTTGGCTTTGCGCTTGGCTTGGGGCGTGGTTTGCGCTTGGCTTGGCGCTTGCCTTGGCGCTTGGCTTGGCGCTCGGCTTTGCGTTTGGTGTAGCGCTTGGCTTGGCGCTTGGCTTGGCGCTTTGATTGGCGCTTGGCTTAGCGCTTGCCTTGGCGCTTATCTTTGCACTCAGTTTACAGCTTGGCTTGGCGCTTGGTTTGGCGCTTGGCTTGGCGCTTGGCTTAGCGCTTGCCTTGGCGCTTGGCTTGTTGCATGGCTTACCACTTAGCTTGGCGCTTGATTTGGCGCTTGGCTTAGCGATTGTCTTGGCGCTTGGCTTAACGCTTGGCTTGACGCATGGCTTGGCGCTTGTCTTGCAGCTTGACTTTGCGCTTGGTTTGGCAATTGGTTTGTCGCTTAGTTTGGCGCTTGGCTTGGCGCTTTGCTTGGCGCTTGGTTTAAAGCTTGGCTTTGCGCTTGGCTTGGCGTTTGGTCTGGCGCTTGGCTTGGCGCTTGGCTTGGTGCTTGGTTTGGCGGTTAGCATGGCGTTAGGCTAGGCGCTTGGCTTGGCGCTTGGCTTGGCGCTTGGCTTGGCGCTTGGCTTCGCGCTTCGCTTGGCGCTTGGCTTGGCGATTGGCTTTGCGCCTGGTTTGACGCTTGGCTCGGCGCTTGGTTTGGCGCTTGGATTGGCGCTTTACTTTACGCTTGGTTTGGCGCTTGACTTGGCGCTTGGGTTGGCGCTTGGATTAATGCTTTGTTTGGCGCTTTACTTGACGCTTCGCTTGTCGCTTGGCTTGGCGCTTTGGTTGGCGCTTGGTGTGGTGCTTGGTTTGGCGCTATACTTAACGCATGGCTTGGCGCTTGACTTGGCGCTTGGCTTGGCGCTTGACTTGGCGCTTGTTTTGGCGCTTGGCTTGGCGCTTGACTTGGCGCTTTGCTTGGCGCTTCGCTTGGGGCTTGGCTTTGCGCTTGGCTAGGCGCTTGACTTATCGCTTAGTTTGGCGCTTGACTTGGCGCTTGGCTTGGCGCTTGGCTTTGCGCTTGGTTTGGCGCTTGGCTTTACGCTTCGTTTGGCGCTTGGCTTGAAGCTTGGCTTTACGCTTGGCTTAACGCTTGGCTTGGCGCTTGGCTTTGCGCTTGGTTTGGCGCTTGGCTTGGCGCTTGGCTTAGCGCCTGGCTTGGCGCTTGGGTTTGCGCTTGATTTGGCCCTTTGTTTAACGCCTGGGTTTGCGCTTGGCTTGGCGCCTAGCTTGGGGCTTGGCTTTGCGCTTGGCTAGGCGCTTGACTTATCGCTTAGTTTGGCGCTTGACTTGGCGCTTGGTTTGGCAATTGGCTGGGCGCTTGGTTTGGCGCTTGGCTTGGCACGTGGTTTGGCGCTTGCCTTAGCGCTTGGGTTGGCGCTTGACTTGGCGCTTAGTTTGACGCTTGGCTTGGCGCTTGGTTTAAAACTTGGCTTTGCGCTTGGCTTGGCGTTTGGCCAGGCGCTAGACTTGGCGCTTGGCTTGGTGCTTGGTTTGGCGCTTAGCATGGCGTTAGGCTAGGCGCTTGGATTGGCGCTTGTCTTGTCGCATGGCTTGGCACTTAGCTTGGCGCTTGGTTTGGCGCTTATTTTGACGCTTGGCTTGGCGCTTGGCTTGTCGCATGACTTGGCACTTAGCTTGGCGCTTGGATTGGCGCTTGGTTTTGCGCTTGGCTTGGCGCTTGGCTTAACGCTTGGCTTGACGCGTTCCTTTGCGCTTGTCTTGCCGCTTGACTTTGCGCTTGGTGTGGCACTTGGTTTGGCGCTTGGTTTGGCGCTTGGCTTGGCGCTTGGCTTGGCGCTTGGTTTAAAGCTTGGTTTTGCGCTTGGCTTGGCGTTTGGCCTGGCGCTTGGCTTGGCGTTTGGCTTAGCGCTTGTCTTGTCGCATGGCTTGACACTTAGCTTGGCGCTTGGTTTGGCGCTTATCTTGGATCTTGGCTTGGCGCTTGGTTTGGCGCTTGGCTTAGCGCTTGGCTTGGCGCTTGGCTTGGCGCTTGGCTTTGCGCTTGTCTTTGCGCTTGGCTTGGCGCTTTACTTGACGCTTGGTTTGGCACTTGACTTGGCGCTTTGCTTGGCGCTTCGCTTGGGGCTTGGCTTTGCGCTTGGCTAGGCGCTTGACTTATCGCTTAGTTTGGCGCTTGACATGGCGCTTGGCTTGGCGCTTGGCTTTGCGCTTGGTTTGGCGCTTGGCTTGGCGCTTGGCTTAGCGCCTGGCTTGGCGCTTGGCTTGGCGCTTGGCTTGGAGCTTGGCTTTACGCTTGGCTTAACGCTTGGCTTGGCGCTTGGCTTTGCGCTTGGTTTGGCGCTTGGCTTGGCGCTTGGCTTAGCGCCTGGCTTGGCGCTTGGGTTTGCGCTTGATTTGGCCCTTTGTTTAACGCCTGGGTTTGCGCTTGGCTTGGCGCCTAGCTTGGGCTTGGCTTTGCGCTTGGCTAGGCGCTAGACTTATCGCTTAGTTTGGAGCTTGATTTGGCGCTTGGTTTGGCAATTGGCTGGGCGCTTGGTTTGGCGCTTGGCTTGGCACGTGGTTTGGCGCTTGCCTTAGCGCTTGGGTTGGCGCTTGACTTGGCGCTTAGTTTGACGCTTGACTTGGCGCTTGGTTTGGCGCTTGGCTGATCGCTTGGCTTGGCGCTTGGCTTGGCACCAATCTTGGCGCTTGGTTTGGCGCTTGGCTTGACGCTTAGCTTGGCGCTTGCCTTGGCGCTTAACTTTGCGCTTGGTTTGGCGCTTGTCCTAGAGCTCGGCTTGGCGCTTGGCTTGGCGCCTGGCTTGGCGCTTCCCTTGGCGCTTAACCTTGCGCTGGGTTTGGCGCTTGACCTAGAGCTCGGCTTGGCGCCTGGTCTGGCGCCTGGCTTAGCGCTTGGCTTGGCGCTTGGCTTAGCGATTAGATTTGCGCTTGGTAAAACGCTTGGTTTGACGCTTGGCTTGGCGCTTGGCTTAGCGCTTGGCTTGGCGCTTGGCTTGGTGCTTGGCTAGGTGTTTGATTTGGCGCTTGCTTTGTCGCTTAACTTTTTGCTTGGCTTGTCGCTTGGCATTGCGCTTGGATTGGGGCGTGTCTTGCGCTTGGCTTGGCGCTTACCTTGGCGCTTGGCTTGGCGCTCGGCTTTGCGTTTGGTGTAGCGCTTGGCTTGGCGCTTAATTTAGCGCTTACCGTGGCGCTTATCTTTAAGCTCGGTTTACAGCTTGGCTTTGCGCTTGGCTTGTCGCATAACTTGGCACTTAGCTTGGCAATTGGATTGGCGCTTGGCTTAGCGCTTGGCTTGGCGCTTGGCTTAACGCTTGGCTTGACGCATGGCTTTGCGCTTGTCTTGCGGCTTGACTTTGAGCTTGGTTTGGCACTTGGTTTGGCGCTTGGTTTAGCGCTTGGCTTGGCGCTTAGTTTAAAACTTGGCTTTGCGCTTGGCTTGGCGTTAGGCTAGGCGCTTGGCTTGGCGCTTGTCTTGTCGCATGGCTTGGCACTTAGCTTGGCGCTTGGTTTGGCGCTTATTTTGACGCTTGGCTTGGCGCTTGGCTTGTCGCATGACTTGGCACTTAGCTTGGCGCTTGGATTGGCGCTTGGTTTTGCGCTTGGCTTGGCGCTTGGCTTAACGCTTGGCTTGACGCGTGCCTTTGCGCTTGTCTTGCCGCTTGACTTTGCGCTTGGTTTGGCACTTATTTTGGCGCTTGGTTTGGCGCTTGGCTTGGCGCTTGGCTTGGCGCTTGGCTTGGCGCTTGGTTTAAAGTTTGGTTTTGCGCTTGGCTTGGCGTTTGGCCTGGCGCTTGGCTTGGCGTTTGGCTTAGCGCTTGTCTTGTCGCATGGCTTGGCACTTAGCTTGGCGCTTGGTTTGGCGCTTATCTTGGATCTTGGCTTGGCGCTTGGTTTGGCACTTTACTTGGCGCTTGGGTTGGCGCTTTACTTCGCGCTTGGTTTGGCGCTTCACTTGACGTTAGGAGTATCGCTTGGCTTGGCGCTTGGGTTGGCGCTTGGTGTGGCGCTTATCTTGGATCTTGGCTTGGCGCTTGGTTTGGCGCTTGGCTTGGCGCTTGACCTGGCGCTTGGGTTGGCGCTTTACTTGACGCTTGGTTTGGCACTTGACTTGGCGCTTGCCTTGGCGTTTAGCTTGGCGCTTAGCCTGATGCTTGGCTTGGAGCTTGGCTTGCTGCCTGGGTTGGCGCTTGGCTTTGCGCTAGGCTTTGCGCTTGGCTTGGCGCTTGACTTGGCGCTTGGCTTTGCGCTTCGTTTAGCGCTTGGCTTGGCGCTTGGCTTTGCGCTTGGCTTAACGCTTGGCTTGGCGCTTGGCTTGGCGCTTGGCTTGGCACGTGGCTTGGCGCTTGACTTGGCGCTTGGGTTGGCGCCTGGCTTGGAGCTTGGGGTAGCATTTGACTTGGCGCTTGGTTTAGCGTTTGGCTGGGCGCCTGGCTTGGCGCTTGGCTTTCAACTTGGTTTGGCGCTTGACTGGGCGCTTGGCTTGGCGCTTGGCTTTGCCTTTGGTTTAACGCTTGGCTTGGCGCTTGGCTTTGCACTTGGTTTGGCGCTTGGCTGGGCGCTTGGCTTGCTGCTTGGCTTGGCACATAGCTTATCGCTTGACTTGGCGCTTGGGTTGGCGCCTGGCTTCGAGCTTGGGTTGGCATTTGACCTGACGTTCGGTTTGGCGCTTGACGTAGCGCTCGGCTTGGCGCCTGGATTGGCGCTTGGCTTAGCGCTTGGCTTGACGCTTGGCTTTGCGCTTGGTAAAGCGCTTGGTTTGACGCTTTGCTTGGCGCTTGACTTGGCGCTTGGCTTGGCACGTGCCTTGCGCTTGGCCAAGCGCTTTGATTAGCGCTTGGCATAGCGCATGGCTTGGCGCGTGGCTTGGCGCTTGGCTTGGCGCTTGCGTTGGCGCTTGGCTTGGCGCTTGATTTGGCGCTTGGCTTAGCACGTGCCTTGCGCTTGGCTTGGCGCTTGGATTAGCGCTTGGCATAGCGCTTGGCTTGGCGCTTGTCTTGTCGCATGGCTTGGCACTTAACTTGGCGCTTGGTTTGACGCTTATTTTGGCGCTTGGCTTGGCGCTTGGCTTGCCGCATGACCTGGCACTTAGCTTGGCGCTTGGCTTGGCGCATGACTTGGCGCTTGGCTTAGCAAGTGCCTTGCGCTTGGCTTGGCGCTTGGATTAGCGCTTGGCATAGCGCTTGGCTTGGCGCCTGGATTGGCGCTTGGCTTAGCGCTTGGCTTGGCGCTTGGCTTTGAGCTTGGTAAAGCGCTTGGTTTGACGCTTGGCTTGGCGCTTTGCTTGGCGCTTGCGTTGGCGCTTGGCTTGGCGCTTGGCTTGGCGCTTGGCTTGGCGTTTGGCTTATCGCTTGCCTTGGCGCTTGGTTTTGCGCCCGGTTTGCAGCTCTGCTTGGCGCTTGGCTTGGCGCTTGACTTGGCGCTTGGCTTAGCACGTGCCTTGCGCTTGGCTTGGCGCTTGGATTAGCGCTTGGTATAGCGCTTGGCTTGGCGCCTGGATTGGCGCTTGGCTTAGCGCTTGGCTTGGCGCTTGGCTTTGCGCTTGGTAAGGTGCTTGGTTTGACGCTTGGCTTGGCGCTTGGCTTGGCGCTTGCGTTGGCGCTTGGCTTGGCGCTTGGCTTGGCGCTTGGCTTTGCGTTTGGCTTGGCGCTTGGCTTGGCGCTTGGCTTTGCGCTTCGTTTGGCGCTTGGCTTGGAGCTTGGCTTTACGCTTGGCTTAACGCTTGGCTTGGCGCTTGGCTTTGCGCTTAATTTGGCGCTTGGCTTGGCGCTTGGCTTAGCGCCTGGCTTGGCGCTTGGGTTTGCGCCTGATTTGGCCCTTTGTTTAACGCTTGGGTTTGCGCTTGGCTTGGCGCCTAGCTTGGGGCTTGGCTTTGCGCTTGGCTAGGCGCTTGACTTATCGCTTAGTTTGGCGCTTGATTTGGCGCTTGGCTTGGCAATTGGCTGGGCGCTTGGTTTGGCGCTTGGCTTGGCACGTGGTTTGGCGCTTGCCTTAGCGCTTGGGTTGGCGCTTGACTTGGCGCTTAGTTTGACGCTTGACTTGGCGCTTGGGTTGGCGCTTGGCTTGGCGCCTGGCTTGGTGCTTGGTTTTTTTGCTTGGTTTGGCGCTTGGCTTGGCGCTTGGCCTTGCACTTGGCTTGGCGTTTATCTTGGCGCTTGGCTTGGCGTTTGGCTTGGCGCTTGGATTGGCGCTTGCCTTGGCGTTTGGCTTGGCGCTTGGCTTGGCGCTTGGCTTGGCGCTTGGTTTGGAACTTGGCTTGTTGCCTGAGATGGCGCTTGGCTTTGCGCTTGGTTTGGCGCTTGTCTTAGCGCTTGCCTTGGCGTTTAGCTTGGCGCTTAGCCTGATGCTTGGCTTGGAGCTTGGCTTGCTGCCTGGGTTGGCGCTGGGCTTTGCGCTAGGCTTTGCGCTTGGCTTGGCGCTTGACTTGGCGCTTGGCTTTGCGCTTCGTTTAGCGCTTGGCTTGGCGCTTGGCTTTGCGCTTGGCTTAACGCTTGGCTTGGCGCTTGGCTTGGCGCTTGGCTTGGCACGTAGCTTGGCGCTTGACTTGGCGCTTGGGTTGGCGCCTGGCTTGGAGCTTGGGTTGGCATTTGACTTGGCGCTTGGTTTAGCGCTTGGCTGGGCGCTTGGCTTGGCGCTTGGCTTTCAACTTGGTTTGGCGCTTGGCTGGGCGCTTGGCTTGGCGCTTGGCTTTGCGCTTGGTTTAACGCTTGGCTTGGCGCTTGGCTTTGCACTTGGTTTGGCGCTTGGCTGGGCGCTTGGCTTGGTGCTTGGCTTTGCACATAGCTTATCGCTTGACTTGGCGCTTGGTTTGGCGCTTGGCTTCGAGCTTGGGTTGGCATTTGACTTGACGTTTGGTTTGGCGCTTGACGTAGCGCTCGGCTTGGTGCCTGGATTGGCGCTTGGCTTAGCGCTTGGCTTGACGCTTGGCTTTGCGCTTGGTAAAGCGCTTGGTTTGACGCTTGGCTTGGCGCTTGGCTTGACGTTTGCGTTGGCGCTTGGCTTGGCGCTTGACTTGGCGCTTGGCTTGGCACGTGCCTTGCGCTTGGCCAGGCGCTTGGATTAGCGCTTGGCATAGCGCATGGCTTGGCGCGTGGCTTGGCGCTTGGCTTGGCGCTTGCGTTGGCGCTTGGCTTGGCGCTTGATTTGGCGCTTGGCTTGGCACGTGCCTTGCGCTTGGCCAGGCGCTTGGATTAGCGCTTGGGATAGCGCTTGGCTTGGCGCGTGGCTTGGCGCTTGGCTTGGCGCTTGCGTTGGCGCTTGGCTTGGCGCTTGACTTGGCGCTTGGTTTAGCACGTGCCTTGCGCTTGCCTTGGCGCTTATCTTTGCGCTCGGTTTACAGCTTGGCTTGGCGCTTGGCTTAGCACTTGGCTTGTCGCATGGCTTGGCACTTAGCTTAGCGCTTGATTTGGCGCTTGGCTTAGCGATTGGCTTGGCGCTTGGCTTAACGCTTGGCTTGACGCATGGCTTGGCGCTTGGCTTGGCGCTCGGTTTTGCGTTTGGTGTAGCGCTTGGCTTGGCGCTTGGCTTGGCGCTTGGATTGGCGCTTGGCTTAGCGCTTGCCTTGGCGCTTGCCTTGGCGCTTGGCTTGGCACTTAGCTTGGCGCTTGGTTTGGCGCTTGGTTTAGCGCTTGGCTTGGCGCTTGGCTTGGCGCTTGGCTAGGTGCTTGGTTTAACGCTTGCTTTGGCGCTTAACGTCGGGCTTGGCTTGTCGCTTGGCTTTGCGCTTGGCTTGGGGCGTGGTTTGCGCTTGGCTTGGCGCTTGCCTTGGCGCTTGGCTTGGCGCTCGGCTTTGCGTTTGGTGTAGCGCTTGGCTTGGCGCTTGGCTTGGCGCTTTGATTGGCGCTTGGCTTAGCGCTTGGCTTTGCGCCTGGCTTGTCGCGTGGCTTGGCACTTAGGTTGGCGCTTGGTTTGGCGCTTGGTTTAGCGCTTGGCTTGGCGCTTGGCTTGTCGCTTGGCTAGGTGCTTGGTTTAACGCTTGCTTTGGCGCTTAACGTCGGGCTTGGCTTGTCGCTTGGCTTTGCGCTTGGCTTGGGGCGTGGTTTGCGCTTGGCTTGGCGCTTGCCTTGGCGCTTGGCTTGGCGCTCGGCTTTGCGTTTGGTGTAGCGCTTGGCTTGGCGCTTGGCTTGGCGCTTTGATTGGCGCTTGGCTTAGCGCTTGGCTTTGCGCCTGGCTTGTCGCGTGGCTTGGCACTTAGCTTGGCGCTTGGTTTGGCGCTTGGTTTGGCGCTTGGCTTGGCGCTTGGCTTAGCGCTTGCCTTGGCGCTTGGCTTGTTGCATGGCTTAACACTTAGCTTGGCGCTTGATTTGGCGCTTGGCTTAGCGATTGTCTAGGCGCTTGGCTTAACGCTTGGCTTGACGCATGGCTTGGCGCTTGTCTTGCAGCTTGACTTTGCGCTTGGTTTGGCAATTGGTTTGGCGCTTAGTTTGGCGCTTGGCTTGGCGCTTTGCTTGGCGCTTGGTTTAAAGCTTGGCTTTGCGCTTGGCTTAGCACTTGGCTTGTCGCATGGCTTGGCACTTAGCTTAGCGCTTGATTTGGCGCTTGGCTTAGCGATTGGCTTGGCGCTTGGCTTAACGCTTGGCTTGACGCATGGCTTGGCGCTTGGCTTGGCGCTCGGTTTTGCGTTTGGTGTAGCGCTTGGCTTGGCGCTTGGCTTGGCGCTTGGATTGGCGCTTGGCTTAGCGCTTGCCTTGGCGCTTGCCTTGGCGCTTGGCTTGGCACTTAGCTTGGCGCTTGGTTTAGCGCTTGGCTTGGCGCTTGGCTTGGCGCTTGGTTTGGCGCTTGGCTTGGCGCTTGGCTTTGCGCCTGGCTTTTCGCGTGGCTTGGCACTTAGCTTGGCGCTTGGTTTGGCGCTTGGTTTAGCGCTTGGCTTGGCGCTTGGCTTGGCGCTTGGCTAGGTGCTTGGTTTAACGCTTGCTTTGGCGCTTAACGTCGGGCTTGGCTTGTCGCTTGGCTTTGCGCTTGGCTTGGGGCGTGGTTTGCGCTTGGCTTGGCGCTTGCCTTGGCGCTTGGCTTGGCGCTCGGCTTTGCGTTTGGTGTAGCGCTTGGCTTGGCGCTTGGCTTGGCGCTTTGATTGGCGCTTGGCTTAGCGCTTGCCTTGGCGCTTATCTTTGCACTCAGTTTACAGCTTGGCTTGGCGCTTGGTTTGGCGCTTGGCTTGGCGCTTGGCTTAGCGCTTGCCTTGGCGCTTGGCTTGTTGCATGGCTTACCACTTAGCTTGGCGCTTGATTTGGCGCTTGGCTTAGCGATTGTCTTGGCGCTTGGCTTAACGCTTGGCTTGACGCATGGCTTGGCGCTTGTCTTGCAGCTTGACTTTGCGCTTGGTTTGGCAATTGGTTTGGCGCTTAGTTTGGCGCTTGGCTTGGCGCTTTGCTTGGCGCTTGGTTTAAAGCTTGGCTTTGCGCTTGGCTTGGCGTTTGGCCTGGCGCTTGGCTTGGCGCTTGGCTTGGTGCTTGGTTTGGCGGTTAGCATGGCGTTAGGCTAGGCGCTTGGCTTGGCGCTTGGCTTTGCGCCTGGCTTGTCTCATGTTTGGCGCTTAGTTTGGCGCTTGGCTTGGCGCTTTGCTTGGCGCTTGGTTTAAAGCTTGGCTTTGCGCTTGGCTTAGCACTTGGCTTGTCGCATGGCTTGGCACTTAGCTTAGCGCTTGATTTGGCGCTTGGCTTAGCGATTGGCTTGGCGCTTGGCTTAACGCTTGGCTTGACGCATGGCTTGGCGCTTGGCTTGGCGCTCGGTTTTGCGTTTGGTGTAGCGCTTGGCTTGGCGCTTGGCTTGGCGCTTGGATTGGCGCTTGGCTTAGCGCTTGCCTTGGCGCTTGCCTTGGCGCTTGGCTTGGCACTTAGCTTGGCGCTTGGTTTGGCGCTTGGTTTAGCGCTTGGCTTGGCGCTTGGCTTGGCGCTTGGCTAGGTGCTTGGTTTAACGCTTGCTTTGGCGCTTAACGTCGGGCTTGGCTTGTCGCTTGGCTTTGCGCTTGGCTTGGGGCGTGGTTTGCGCTTGGCTTGGCGCTTGCCTTGGCGCTTGGCTTGGCGCTCGGCTTTGCGTTTGGTGTAGCGCTTGGCTTGGCGCTTGGCTTGGCGCTTTGATTGGCGCTTGGCTTAGCGCTTGCCTTGGCGCTTATCTTTGCACTCAGTTTACAGCTTGGCTTGGCGCTTGGTTTGGCGCTTGGCTTGGCGCTTGGCTTAGCGCTTGCCTTGGCGCTTGGCTTGTTGCATGGCTTACCACTTAGCTTGGCGCTTGATTTGGCGCTTGGCTTAGCGATTGTCTTGGCGCTTGGCTTAACGCTTGGCTTGACGCATGGCTTGGCGCTTGTCTTGCAGCTTGACTTTGCGCTTGGTTTGGCAATTGGTTTGGCGCTTAGTTTGGCGCTTGGCTTGGCGCTTTGCTTGGCGCTTGGTTTAAAGCTTGGCTTTGCGCTTGGCTTGGCGTTTGGCCTGGCGCTTGGCTTGGCGCTTGGCTTGGTGCTTGGTTTGGCGGTTAGCATGGCGTTAGGCTAGGCGCTTGGCTTGGCGCTTGGCTTTGCGCCTGGCTTGTCTCATGGCTTGGCACTTAGCTTGTCGCTTGGTTTGGCGCTTGGCTTAGCGCTTGGCTTGGCGCTTAACTTGGCGCTTGGCTTGGCGCTTGGCTTGGCGCTTGGCTTCGCGCTCCGCTTGGCGCTTGGCTTGGCGATTGGCATTGCGCCTGGTTTGGCGCTTGGCTCGGCGCTTGGTTTGGCGCTTGGATTGGCGCTTTACTTTACGCTTGGTTTGGCGCCTGACTTGGCGCTTGGGTTGGCGCTTGGATTAATGCTTTGTTTGGCGCTTTACTTGACGCTTCGCTTGTCGCTTGGCTTGGCGCTTTGGTTGGCGCTTGGTGTGGTGCTTGGTTTGGCGCTATACTTAACGCATGGCTTGGCGCTTGACTTGGCGCTTGGCTTGGCGCTTGACTTGGCGCTTGTTTTGGCGCTTGGCTTGGCGCTTGACTTGGCGCTTTGCTTGGCGCTTCGCTTGGGGCTTGGCTTTGCGCTTGGCTAGGCGCTTGACTTATCGCTTAGTTTGGCGCTTGACTTGGCGCTTGGCTTGGCGCTTGGCTTTGCGCTTGGTTTGGCGCTTGGCTTTGCGCTTCGTTTGGCGCTTGGCTTGGCGCTTGGTTTGGCGCTTGGCTTGGCGCTTGGCTTTGCGCCTGGCTTGTCGCGTGGCTTGGCACTTAGCTTGGCGCTTGGTTTGGCGCATGGTTTAGCGCTTGGCTTGGCGCTTGGCTTGGCGATTGGCATTGCGCCTGGTTTGGCGCTTGGCTCGGCGCTTGGTTTGGCGCTTGGATTGGCGCTTTACTTTACGCTTGGTTTGGCGCCTGACTTGGCGCTTGGGTTGGCGCTTGGATTAATGCTTTGTTTGGCGCTTTACTTGACGCTTCGCTTGTCGCTTGGCTTGGCGCTTTGGTTGGCGCTTGGTGTGGTGCTTGGTTTGGCGCTATACTTAACGCCTGGCTTGGCGCTTGACTTGGCGCTTGGCTTGGCGCTTGACTTGGCGCTTGTTTTGGCGCTTGGCTTGGCGCTTGACTTGGCGCTTTGCTTGGCGCTTCGCTTGGGGCTTGGCTTTGCGCTTGGCTAGGCGCTTGACTTATCGCTTAGTTTGGCGCTTGACTTGGCGCTTGGCTTGGCGCTTGGCTTTGCGCTTGGTTTGGCGCTTGGCTTTGCGCTTCGTTTGGCGCTTGGCTTGGAGCTTGGCTTTACGCTTGGCTTAACGCTTGGCTTGGCGTTTGGCTTTGCGCTTGGTTTGGCGCTTGGCTTGGCGCTTGGCTTAGTGCCTGGCTTGGCGCTTGGGTTTGCGCTTGATTTGGCCCTTTGTTTAACGCCTGGGTTTGCGCTTGGCTTGGCGCCTAGCTTGGGGCTTGGCTTTGCGCTTGGCTAGGCGCTTGACTTATCGCTTAGTTTGGCGCTTGACTTGGCGCTTAGTTTGGCAATTGGCTGGGCGCTTGGTTTGGCGCTTGGCTTGGCACGTGGTTTGGCGCTTGCCTTAGCGCTTGGGTTGGCGCTTGACTTGGCGCTTAGTTTGACGCTTGGCTTGGCGCTTGGTTTAAAACTTGGCTTTGCGCTTGGCTTGGCGTTTGGCCTGGCGCTAGACTTGGCGTTTGGCTTAGCGCTTGTCTTGTCGCATGGCTTGGCACTTAGCTTGGCGCTTGGTTTGGCGCTTATTTTGACGCTTGGCTTGGCGCTTGGCTTGTCGCATGGCTTGGCACTTAGCTTGGCGCTTGGATTGGCGCTTGGTTTTGCGCTTGGCTTGGCGCTTGGCTTAACGCTTGGCTTGACGCGTTCCTTTGCGCTTGTCTTGCCGCTTGACTTTGCGCTTGGTTTGGCACTTGGTTTGGCGCTTGGTTTGGCGCTTGGCTTGGCGCTTGGCTTGGCGCTTGGTTTAAAGTTTGGTTTTGCGCTTGGCTTGGCGTTTGGCCTGGCGCTTGGCTTGGCGTTTGGCTTAGCGCTTGTCTTGTCGCATGGCTTGGCACTTAGCTTGGCGCTTGGTTTGGCGCTTATCTTGGATCTTGGCTTGGCGCTTGGTTTGGCGCTTGGCTTAGCGCTTGGCTTGGCGCTTGGCTTGGCGCTTGGCTTTGCGCTTGTCTTTGCGCTTGGCTTGGCGCTTTACTTGACGCTTGGTTTGGCACTTGACTTGGCGCTTTGCTTGGCGCTTCGCTTGGGGCTTGGCTTTGCGCTTGGCTAAGCGCTTGACTTATCGCTTAGTTTGGCGCTTGACTTGGCGCTTGGCTTAACGCTTGGCTTGACGCATGGCTTGGCGCTTGTCTTGCAGCTTGACTTTGCGCTTGGTTTGGCAATTGGTTTGGCGCTTAGTTTGGCGCTTGGCTTGGCGCTTTGCTTGGCGCTTGGTTTAAAGCTTGGCTTTGCGCTTGGCTTAGCGTTTGGCCTGGCGCTTGGCTTGGCGCTTGGCTTGGTGCTTGGTTTGGCGGTTAGCATGGCGTTAGGCTAGGCGCTTGGCTTGGCGCTTGGCTTTGCGCCTGGCTTGTCGCATGGCTTGGCACTTAGCTTGTCGCTTGGTTTGGCGCTTGGCTTAGCGCTTGGCTTGGCGCTTAACTTGGCGCTTGGCTTGGCGCTTGGCTTGGCGCTTGGCTTCGCGCTTCGCTTGACGCTTGGCTTGGCGATTGGCTTTGCGCCTGGTTTGGCGCTTGGCTCGGCGCTTGGTTTGGCGCTTGGATTGGCGCTTTACTTTACGCTTGGTTTGGCGCTTGACTTGGCGCTTGGGTTGTCGCTTGGATTAATGCTTTGTTTGGCGCTTTACTTGACGCTTCGCTTGTCGCTTGGCTTGGCGCTTTGGTTGGCGCTTGGTGTGGTGCTTGGTTTGGCGCTATAATTAACGCATGGCTTGGCGCTTGACTTGGCGCTTGGCTTGGCGCTTGACTTGGCGCTTGTTTTGGCGCTTGGCTTGGCGCTTGACTTGGCGCTTTGCTTGGCGCTTCGCTTGGGGCTTGGCTTTGCGCTTGGCTAGGCGCTTGACTTATCGCTTAGTTTGGCGCTTGACTTGGCGCTTGGCTTGGCGCTTGGCTTTGCGCTTGGTTTGGCGCTTGGCTTTGCGCTTCGTTTGGCGCTTGGCTTGGAGCTTGGCTTTACGCTTGGCTTAACGCTTGGCTTGGCGCTTGGCTTTGCGCTTGGTTTGGCGCTTGGCTTGGCGCTTGGCTTAGCGCCTGGCTTGGCGCTTGGGTTTGCGCTTGATTTGGCCCTTTGTTTAACGCCTGGGTTTGCGCTTGGCTTGGCGCCTAGCTTGGGGCTTGGCTTTGCGCTTGGCTAGGCGCTTGACTTATCGCTTAGTTTGGCGCTTGACTTGGCGCTTGGTTTGGCAATTGGCTGGGCGCTTGGTTTGGCGCTTGGCTTGGCACGTGGTTTGGCGCTTGCCTTAGCGCTTGGGTTGGCGCTTGACTTGGCGCTTAGTTTGACGCTTGGCTTGGCGCTTGGTTTAAAACTTGGCTTTGCGCTTGGCTTGGCGTTTGGCCTGGCGCTAGACTTGGCGCTTGGCTTGGTGCTTGGTTTGGCGCTTAGCATGGCGTTAGGCTAGGCGCTTGGATTGGCGCTTGTCTTGTCGCATGGCTTGGCACTTAGCTTGGCGCTTGGTTTGGCGCTTATTTTGACGCTTGGCTTGGCCCTTGGCTTGTCGCATGACTTGGCACTTAGCTTGGCGCTTGGTTTGGCGCTTATTTTGACGCTTGGATTGGCGCTTGGTTTTGCGCTTGGCTTGGCGCTTGGCTTAACGCTTGGCTTGACGCGTTCCTTTGCGCTTGTCTTGCCGCTTGACTTTGCGCTTGGTTTGGCACTTGGTTTGGCGCTTGGTTTGGCGCTTGG
This sequence comes from Agriotes lineatus, assembly GCA_940337035.1. NCBI lineage: Eukaryota > Metazoa > Arthropoda > Insecta > Coleoptera > Elateridae > Agriotes > Agriotes lineatus. The sequence continues at coordinate 33,073,587 of OW679199.1, read as the reverse complement.
CTTGGCGCTTGGCTTGGCGCTTGGTTTAAAGTTTGGTTTTGCGCTTGGCTTGGCGTTTGGCCTGGCGCTTGGCTTGGCGTTTGGCTTAGCGCTTGTCATGTCGCATGGCTTGGCACTTAGCTTGGCGCTTGGTTTGGCGCTTGGTTTGGCGCTTAGCATGGCGTTAGGCTAGGCGCTTGGATTGGCGCTTGTCTTGTCGCATGGCTTGGCACTTAGCTTGGCGCTTGGTTTGGCGCTTATTTTGACGCTTGGATTGGCGCTTGGTTTTGCGTTTGGCTTGGCGCTTGGCTTAACGCTTGGCTTGACGCGTTCCTTTGCGCTTGTCTTGCCGCTTGACTTTGCGCTTGGTTTGGCACTTGGTTTGGCGCTTGGTTTGGCGCTTGGCTTGGCGCTTGGCTTGGCGCTTGGTTTAAAGTTTGGTTTTGCGCTTGGCTTGGCGTTTGGCCTGGCGCTTGGCTTGGCGTTTGGCTTAGCGCTTGTCTTGTCGCATGGCTTGGCACTTAGCTTGGCGCTTGGTTTGGCGCTTATCTTGGATCTTGGCTTGGCGCTTGGTTTGGCGCTTGGCTTAGCGCTTGGCTTGGCGCTTGGCTTGGCGCTTGGCTTTGCGCTTGTCTTTGCGCTTGGATTGGCGCTTTACTTGACGCTTGGTTTGGCACTTGACTTGGCGCTTTGCTTGGCGCTTCGCTTGGGGCTTGGCTTTGCGCTTGGCTAGGCGCTTGACTTATCGCTTAGTTTGGCGCTTGACTTGGCGCTTGGCTTGGCGCTTGGCTTTGCGCTTGGTTTGGCGCTTGGCTTGGCGCTTGGCTTAGCGCCTGGCTTGGCGCTTGGGTTTGCGCTTGATTTGGCCCTTTGTTTAACGCCTGGGTTTGCGCTTGGCTTGGCGCCTAGCTTGGGCTTGGCTTTGCGCTTGGCTAGGCGCTTGACTTATCGCTTAGTTTGGAGCTTGATTTGGCGCTTGGTTTGGCAATTGGCTGGGCGCTTGGTTTGGCGCTTGGCTTGGCACGTGGTTGGCGCTTGCCTTAGCGCTTGGGTTGGCGCTTGACTTGGCGCTTAGTTTGACGCTTGACTTGGCGCTTGGTTTGGCGCTTGGCTGATCGCTTGGCTTGGCGCTTGGCTTGGCACCAATCTTGGCGCTTGGTTTGGCGCTTGGCTTGGCGCTTAGCTTGGCGCTTGCCTTGGCGCTTAACTTTGCGCTTGGTTTGGCGCTTGTCCTAGAGCTCGGCTTGGCGCCTGGCTTGGCGCCTGGCTTGGCGCTTCCCTTGGCGCTTAACCTTGCGCTGGGTTTGGCGCTTGACCTAGAGCTCGGCTTGGCGCCTGGTCTGGCGCCTGGCTTAGCGCTTGGCTTGGCGCTTGGCTTAGCGCTTAGATTTGCGCTTGGTAAAACGCTTGGTTTGACGCTTGGCTTGGCGCTTGGCTTAGCGCTTGGCTTGGCGCTTGGCTTGGTGCTTGGCTAGGTGTTTGATTTGGCGCTTGCTTTGTCGCTTAACTTTTTGCTTGGCTTGTCGCTTGGCATTGCGCTTGGCTTGGGGCGTGTCTTGCGCTTGGTTTGGCGCTTACCTTGGCGCTTGGCTTGGCGCTCGGCTTTGCGTTTGGTGTAGCGCTTGGCTTGGCGCTTAATTTAGCGCTTACCGTGGCGCTTATCTTTAAGCTCGGTTTACAGCTTGGCTTTGCGCTTGGCTTGTCGCATAACTTGGCACTTAGCTTGGCGATTGGATTGGCGCTTGGCTTAGCGCTTGGCTTGGCGCTTGGCTTAACGCTTGGCTTGACGCATGGCTTTGCGCTTGTCTTGCGGCTTGACTTTGCGCTTGGTTTGGCACTTGGTTTGGCGCTTGGTTTAGCGCTTGGCTTGGCGCTTAGTTTAAAACTTGGCTTTGCGCTTGGCTTGGCGTTTGGCCTGGCGCTAGACTTGGCGCTTGGCTTGGTGCTTGGTTTGGCGCTTAGCATGGCGTTAGGCTAGGCGCTTGGCTTGGCGCTTGTCTTGTCGCATGGCTTGGCACTTAGCTTGGCTCTTGGTTTGGCGCTTATTTTGACGTTTGGCTTGGCGCTTGGCTTGTCGCATGACTTGGCACTTAGCTTGGCGCTTGGATTGGCGCTTGGTTTTGCGCTTGGCTTGGCGCTTGGCTTAACGCTTGGCTTGACGCGTGCCTTTGCGCTTGTCTTGCCGCTTGACTTTGCGCTTGGTTTGGCACTTGGTTTGGCGCTTGGTTTGGCGCTTGGATTGGCGCTTGGCTTGGCGCTTGGCTTGGCGCTTGGTTTAAAGTTTGGTTTTGCGCTTGGCCTGGCGTTAGGCTAGGCGCTTGGCTTGGCGCTTGTCTTGTCGCATGGCTTGGCACTTAGCTTGGCGCTTGGTTTGGCGCTTATTTTGGATCTTGGCTTGGCGCTTGGTTTGGCACTTTACTTGGCGCTTGGGTTGGCGCTTTACTTCGCGCTTGGTTTGGCGCTTCACTTGACGCTAGGAGTATCGCTTGGCTTGGCGCTTGGGTTGGCGCTTGGTGTGGCGCTTATCTTGGATCTTGGCTTGGCGCTTGGTTTGGCGCTTGGCTTGGCGCTTGACCTGGCGCTTGGGTTGGCGCTTTACTTGACGCTTGGTTTGGCACTTGACTTGGCGCTTGCCTTGGCGTTTAGCTTGGCGCTTAGCCTGATGCTTGGCTTGGAGCTTGGCTTGCTGCCTGGGTTGGCGCTTGGCTTTGCGCTAGGCTTTGCGCTTGGCTTGGCGCTTGACTTGGCGCTTGGCTTTGCGCTTCGTTTAGCGCTTGGCTTGGCGCTTGGCTTTGCGCTTGGCTTAACGCTTGGCTTGGCGCTTGGCTTGGCGCTTGGCTTGGCACGTGGCTTGGCGCTTGACTTGGCGCTTGGGTTGGCGCCTGGCTTGGAGCTTGAGTTAGCATTTGACTTGGCGCTTGGTTTAGCGCTTGGCTGGGCGCTTGGCTTGGCGCTTGGCTTTCAACTTGGTTTGGCGCTTGGCTGGGCGCTTGGCTTGGCGCTTGGCTTTGCGCTTGGTTTAACGCTTGGCTTGGCGCTTGGCTTTGCACTTGGTTTGGCGCTTGGCTGGGTGCTTGGCTTGCTGCTTGGCTTGGCACATAGCTTATCGCTTGACTTGGCGCTTGGGTTGGCGCCTGGCTTCGAGCTTGGGTTGGCATTTGACCTGACGTTTGGTTTGGCGCTTGACGTAGCGCTCGGCTTGGCGCCTGGATTGGCGCTTGGCTTAGCGCTTGGCTTGACGCTTGGCTTTGCGCTTGGCAAAGCGCTTGGTTTGACGCTTTGCTTGGCGCTTGCCTTGGCGCTTGCGTTGGCGCTTGGCTTGGCGCTTGACTTGGCGCTTGGCTTGGCACGTGCCTTGCGCTTGGCCAAGCGCTTTGATTAGCGCTTGGCATAGCGCATGGCTTGGCGCGTGGCTTGGCGCTTGGCTTGGCGCTTGCGTTGGCGCTTGGCTTGGCGCTTGATTTGGCGCTTGGCTTAGCACGTGCCTTGCGCTTGGCTTAGCGCTTGGATTAGCGCTTGGCATAGCGCTTGGCTTGGCGCTTGTCTTGTCGCATGGCTTGGCACTTAACTTGGCGCTTGGTTTGACGCTTATTTTGGCGCTTGGCTTGGCGCTTGGCTTGCCGCATGACCTGGCACTTAGCTTGGCGCTTGGCTTGGCGCATGACTTGGCGCTTGGCTTAGCAAGTGCTTTGCGCTTGGCTTGGCGCTTGGATTAGCGCTTGGCATAGCGCTTGGCTTGGCGCCTGGATTGGCGCTTGGCTTAGCGCTTGGCTTGGCGCTTGGCTTTGAGCTTGGTAAAGCGCTTGGTTTGACGCTTGGCTTGGCGCTTGGCTTGGCGCTTGCGTTGGCGCTTGGCTTGGCGCTTGGCTTGGCGCTTGGCTTGGCGTTTGGCTTATCGCTTGCCTTGGCGCTTGGTTTTGCGCCCGGTTTGCAGCTCTGCTTGGCGCTTGGCTTGGCGCTTGACTTGGCGCTTGGCTTAGCACGTGCCTTGCGCTTGGCTTGGCGCTTGGATTAGCGCTTGGTATAGCGCTTGGCTTGGCGCCTGGATTGGCGCTTGGCTTAGCGCTTGGCTTGGCGCTTGGCTTTGCGCTTGGTAAAGCGCTTGGTTTGACGCTTGGCTTGGCGCTTGGCTTGGCGCTTGGCTTTGCGCTTGGTAAAGCGCTTGGTTTGACGCTTGACTTGGCGCTTGGCTTAGCACGTGCTTTGCGCTTGGCTTGGCGCTTGGATTAGCGCTTGGTATAGCGCTTGGCTTGGCGCCTGGATTGGCGCTTGGCTTAGCGCTTGGCGTGGCGCTTGGCTTGGCGCTTGGCTTTGCGTTTGGCTTGGCGCTTGGCTTGGCGCTTGGCTTTGCGCTTCGTTTGGCGCTTGGCTTGGAGCTTGGCTTTACGCTTGGCTTAACGCTTGGCTTGGCGCTTGGCTTTGCGCTTAATTTGGCGCTTGGCTTGGCGCTTGGCTTAGCGCCTGGCTTGGCGCTTGGGTTTGCGCTTGATTTGGCCCTTTGTTTAACGCTTGGGTTTGCGCTTGGCTTGGCGCCTAGCTTGGGGCTTGGCTTTGCGCTTGGCTAGGCGCTTAACTTATCGCTTAGTTTGGCGCTTGATTTGGCGCTTGGTTTGGCAATTGGCTGGGCGCTTGGTTTGGCGCTTGGCTTGGCACGTGGTTTGGCGCTTGCCTTAGCGCTTGGGTTGGCGCTTGACTTGGCGCTTAGTTTGACGCTTGACTTGGCGCTTGGGTTGGCGCTTCGCTTGGCGCCTGGCTTGGTGCTTGGTTTTTTCGCTTGGTTTGGCGCTTGGCTTGGCGCTTGGCCTTGCACTTGGCTTGGCGTTTATCTTGGCGCTTGGCTTGGCGTTTGGCTTGGCGCTTGGATTGGCGCTTGCCTTGGCGTTTGGCTTGGCGCTTGGCTTGGCGCTTGGCTTGGCGCTTGGTTTGGAACTTGGCTTGTTGCCTGAGATGGCGCTTGGCTTTGCGCTTGGTTTGGCGCTTGTCTTGGCGCTTGCCTTGGCGTTTAGCTTGGCGCTTAGCCTGATGCTTGGCTTGGAGCTTGGCTTGCTGCCTGGGTTGGCGCTTGGCTTTGCGCTAGGCTTTGCGCTTGGCTTGGCGCTTGACTTGGCGCTTGGCTTTGCGCTTCGTTTAGCGCTTGGCTTGGCGCTTGGCTTTGCGCTTGGCTTAACGCTTGGCTTGGCGCTTGGCTTGGCGCTTGGCTTGGCACGTAGCTTGGCGCTTGACTTGGCGCTTGGGTTGGCGCCTGGCTTGGAGCTTGGGTTGGCATTTGACTTGGCGCTTGGTTTAGCGCTTGGCTGGGCGCTTGGCTTGGCGCTTGGCTTTCAACTTGGTTTGGCGCTTGGCTGGGCGCTTGGCTTGGCGCTTGGCTTTGCGCTTGGTTTAACGCTTGGCTTGGCGCTTGGCTTTGCACTTGGTTTGGCGCTTGGCTGGGCGCTTGGCTTGGCGCTTGGCTTTGCGCTTGGTTTAACGCTTGGCTTGGCGCTTGGCTTTGCACTTGGCTTGGCGCTTGGCTTTGCGCTTGGTTTAACGCTTGGCTTGGCGCTTGGCTTTGCACTTGGTTTGGTGCTTGGCTTGGCACATAGCTTATCGCTTGACTTGGCGCTTGGTTTGGCGCTTGGCTTCGAGCTTGGGTTGGCATTTGACTTGACGTTTGGTTTGGCGCTTGACGTAGAGCTCGGCTTGGTGCCTGGATTGGCGCTTGGCTTAGCGCTTGGCTTGACGCTTGGCTTTGCGCTTGGTAAAGCGCTTGGTTTGACGCTTGGCTTGGCGCTTGGCTTGACGTTTGCGTTGGCGCTTGGCTTGGCGCTTGAATTGGCGCTTGGCTTGGCACGTGCCTTGCGCTTGGCCAGACGCTTGGATTAGCGCTTGGCATAGCGCATGGATTGGCGCGTGGCTTGGCGCTTGGCTTGGCGCTTGCGTTGGCGCTTGGCTTGGCGCTTGATTTGGCGCTTGGCTTGGCACGTGCCTTGCGCTTGGCCAGGCGCTTGGATTAGCGCTTGGGATAGCGCTTGGCTTGGCGCGTGGCTTGGCGCTTGGCTTGGCGCTTGCGTTGGCGCTTGGCTTGGCGCTTGACTTGGCGCTTGGTTTAGCACGTGCCTTGCGCTTGCCTTGGCGCTTATCTTTGCGCTCGGTTTACAGCTTGGCTTGGCGCTTGGCTTAGCACTTGGCTTGTCGCATGGCTTGGCACTTAGCTTAGCGCTTGATTTGGAGCTTGGCTTAGCGATTGGCTTGGCGCTTGGCTTAACGCTTGGCTTGACGCATGGCTTGGCGCTTGGCTTGGCGTTCGGTTTTGCGTTTGGTGTAGCGCTTGGCTTGGCGCTTGGCTTGGCGCTTGGATTGGCGCTTGGCTTAGCGCTTGCCTTGGCGCTTGCCTTGGCGCTTGGCTTGGCACTTAGCTTGGCGCTTGGTTTGGCGCTTGGTTTAGCGCTTGGCTTGGCGCTTAACTTGGCGCTTGGCTTGGCGCTTGGCTTGGCGCTTGGCTTGGCGCTTGGCTTCGCGCTTCGCTTGGCGCTTGGCTTGGCGATTGGCTTTGCGCCTGGTTTGGCGCTTGGCTCGGCGCTTGGTTTGGCGCTTGGATTGGCGCTTGGTTTAACGCTTGGCTTGGCGCTTGGCTTTGCACTTGGTTTGGCGCTTGGCTGGGCGCTTGGCTTGGTGCTTGGCTTGGCACATAGCTTATCGCTTGACTTGGCGCTTGGTTTGGCGCTTGGCTTCGAGCTTGGGTTGGCATTTGACTTGACGTTTGGTTTGGCGCTTGACGTAGAGCTCGGCTTGGTGCCTGGATTGGCGCTTGGCTTAGCGCTTGGCTTGACGCTTGGCTTTGCGCTTGGTAAAGCGCTTGGTTTGACGTTTGGCTTGGCGCTTGGCTTGACGTTTGCGTTGGCGCTTGGCTTGGCGCTTGACTTGGCGCTTGGCTTGGCACGTGCCTTGCGCTTGGCCAGGCGCTTGGATTAGCGCTTGGCATAGCGCATGGATTGGCGCGTGGCTTGGCGCTTGGCTTGGCGCTTGCGTTGGCGCTTGGCTTGGCGCTTGATTTGGCGCTTGGCTTGGCACGTGCCTTGCGCTTGGCCAGGCGCTTGGATTAGCGCTTGGGATAGCGCTTGGCTTGGCGCGTGGCTTGGCGTTTGGCTTGGCGCTTGCGTTGGCGCTTGGCTTGGCGCTTGACTTGGCGCTTGGTTTAGCACGTGCCTTGCGCTTGCCTTGGCGCTTATCTTTGCGCTCGGTTTACAGCTTGGCTTGGCGCTTGGCTTAGCACTTGGCTTGTCGCATGGCTTGGCACTTAGCTTAGCGCTTGATTTGGAGCTTGGCTTAGCGATTGGCTTGGCGCTTGGCTTAACGCTTGGCTTGACGCATGGCTTGGCGCTTGGCTTGGCGCTCGGTTTTGCGTTTGGTGTAGCGCTTGGCTTGGCGCTTGGCTTGGCGCTTGGATTGGCGCTTGGCTTAGCGCTTGCCTTGGCGCTTGCCTTGGCGCTTGGCTTGGCACTTAGCTTGGCGCTTGGTTTAGCGCTTGGCTTGGCGCTTGGCTTGGCGCTTGGCTTTGCGCCTGGCTTGTCGCGTGGCTTGGCACTTAGCTTGGCGCTTGGTTTGGCGCTTGGTTTAGCGCTTGGCTTGGCGCTTGGCTAGGTGCTTGGTTTAACGCTTGCTCTGGCGCTTAACGTCGGGCTTGGCTTGTCGCTTGGCTTTGCGCTTGGCTTGGGGCGTGGTTTGCGCTTGTCTTGGCGCTTGCCTTGGCGCTTGGCTTGGCGCTTGGCTTTGCGTTTGGTGTAGCGCTTGGCTTGGCGCTTGGATTGGCGCTTCGATTGGCGCTTGGCTTAGCGCTTGCCTTGGCGCTTATCTTTGCACTCAGTTTACAGCTTGGCTTGGCGCTTGGTTTGGCGCTTGGCTTGGCGCTTGGCTTAGCGCTTGCCTTGGCGCTTGGCTTGTTGCATGGCTTACCACTTAGCTTGGCGCTTGATTTGGCGCTTGGCTTAGCGATTTTCTTGGCGCTTGGCTTAACGCTTGGCTTGACGCTTGGCTTGGCGCTTGTCTTGCAGCTTGACTTTGCGCTTGGTTTGGCAATTGGTTTGGCGCTTAGTTTGGCGCTTGGCTTGGCGCTTTGCTTGGCGCTTGGTTTAAAGCTTGGCTTTGCGCTTGGCTTGGCGTTTGGCCTGGCGCTTGGCTTGGCGCTTGGCTTGGTGCTTGGTTTGGCGGTTAGCATGGCGTTAGGCTAGGCGCTTGGCTTGGCGCTTGGCTTTGCGCCTGGCTTGTCGCATGGCTTGGCACTTAGCTTGTCGCTTGGTTTGGCGCTTGGCTTAGCGCTTGGCTTGGCGCTTAACTTGGCGCTTGGCTTGGCGCTTGGCTTGGCGCTTGGCTTCGCGCTTCGCTTGGCGCTTGGCTTCGCGCTTCGCTTGGCGCTTGGCTTGGCGATTGGCTTTGCGCCTGGTTTGGCGCTTGGCTCGGCGCTTGGTTTGGCGCTTAGATTGGCGCTTTACTTTACGCTTGGTTTGGCGCTTGACTTGGCGCTTGGGTTGGCGCTTGGATTAATGCTTTGTTTGGCGCTTTACTTGACGCTTCGCTTGTCGCTTGGCTTGGCGCTTTGGTTGGCGCTTGGTGTGGTGCTTGGTTTGGCGCTATACTTAACGCATGGCTTGGCGCTTGACTTGGCGCTTGGCTTGGCGCTTGACTTGGCGCTTGTTTTGGCGCTTGGCTTGGCGCTTGACTTGGCGCTTTGCTTGGCGCTTCGCTTGGGGCTTGACTTTGCGCTTGGCTAGGCGCTTGACTTATCGCTTAGTTTGGCGCTTGACTTGGCGCTTGGCTTGGCGCTTGGCTTTGCGCTTGGTTTGGCGCTTGGCTTTGCGCTTCGTTTGGCGCTTGGCTTGGAGCTTGGCTTTACGCTTGGCTTAACGCTTGGCTTGGCGCTTGGCTTTGCGCTTGGTTTGGCGCTTGGCTTGGCGCTTGGCTTAGCGCCTGGCTTGGCGCTTGGGTTTGCGCTTGATTTGGCCCTTTGTTTAACTCCTGGGTTTGCGCTTGGCTTGGCGCCTAGCTTGGGGCTTGGCTTTGCGCTTGGCTAGGCGCTTGACTTATCGCTTAGTTTGGCGCTTGACTTGGCGCTTGGTTTGGCAATTGGCTGGGCGCTTGGTTTGGCGCTTAACTTGGCACGTGGTTTGGCGCTTGCCTTAGCTTGGCGTTTGGCCTGGAGCTAGACTTGGCGCTTGGCTTGGTGCTTGGTTTGGCGCTTAGCATGGCGTTAGGCTAGGCGCTTGGATTGGCGCTTGTCTTGTCGCATGGCTTGGCACTTAGCTTGGCGCTTGGTTTGGCGCTTATTTTGACGCTTGGCTTGGCGCTTGGCTTGTCGCATGACTTGGCACTTAGCTTGGCGCTTGGATTGGCGCTTGGTTTTGCGCTTGGCTTGGCGCTTGGCTTAACGCTTGGCTTGACGCGTTCCTTTGCGCTTGTCTTGCCGCTTGACTTTGCGCTTGGTTTGGCACTTGGTTTGGCGCTTGGTTTGGCGCTTGGCTAGGCGCTTGGCTTGGCGCTTGGTTTAAAGTTTGGTTTTGCGCTTGGCTTGGCGTTTGGCCTGGCGCTTGGCTTGGCGTTTGGCTTAGCGCTTGTCTTGTCGCATGGCTTGGCACTTAGCTTGGCGCTTGGTTTGGCGCTTATCTTGGATCTTGGCTTGGCGTTTGGTTTGGCGCTTGGCTTAGCGCTTGGCTTGGCGCTTGGCTTGGCGCTTGGCTTTGCGCTTGTCTTTGCGCTTGGCTTGGCGCTTTACTTGACGCTTGGTTTGGCACTTGACTTGGCGCTTTGCTTGGCGCTTCGCTTGGGGCTTGACTTTGCGCTTGGCTAGGCGCTTGACTTATCGCTTAGTTTGGCGCTTGACTTGGCGCTTGGCTTGGCGCTTGGCTTTGCGCTTGGTTTGGCGCTTGGCTTGGCGCTTGGCTTAGCGCCTGGCTTGGCGCTTGGCTTGGCGCTTGGCTTGGAGCTTGGCTTTACGCTTGGCTTAACGCTTGGCTTGGCGCTTGGCTTTGCGCTTGGTTTGGCGCTTGGCTTGGCGCTTGGCTTAGCGCCTGGCTTGGCGCTTGGGTTTGCGCTTGATTTGGCCCTTTGTTTAACGCCTGGGTTTGCGCTTGGCTTGGCGCCTAGCTTGGGCTTGGCTTTGCGCTTGGCTAGGCGCTTGACTTATCGCTTAGTTTGGAGCTTGATTTGGCGCTTGGTTTGGCAATTGGCTGGGCGCTTGGTTTGGCGCTTGGCTTGGCACGTGGTTTGGCGCTTGCCTTAGCGCTTGGGTTGGCGCTTGACTTGGCGCTTAGTTTGACGCTTGACTTGGCGCTTGGTTTGGCGCTTGGCTGATCGCTTGGCTTGGCGCTTGGCTTGGCACCAATCTTGGCGCTTGGTTTGGCGCTTGGCTTGGCGCTTAGCTTGGCGCTTGCCTTGGCGCTTAACTTTGCGCTTGGTTTGGCGCTTGTCCTAGAGCTCGGCTTGGCGCTTGGCTTGGCGCTTGGCTTAGCGCTTAGATTTGCGCTTGGTAAAACGCTTGGTTTGACGCTTGGCTTGGCGCTTGGCTTAGCGCTTGGCTTGGCGCTTGGCTTGGTGCTTGGCTAGGTGTTTGATTTGGCGCTTGCTTTGTCGCTTAACTTTTTGCTTGGCTTGTCGCTTGGCATTGCGCTTGGCTTGGGCGTGTCTTGCGCTTGGCTTGGCGCTTACCTTGGCGCTTGGCTTAGCGCTCGGCTTTGCGTTTGGTGTAGCGCTTGGCTTGGCGCTTAATTTAGCGCTTACCGTGGCGCTTATCTTTAAGCTCGGTTTACAGCTTGGCTTTGCGCTTGGCTTGTCGCATAACTTGGCACTTAGCTTGGCGATTGGATTGGCGCTTGGCTTAGCGCTTGGCTTGGCGCTTGGCTTAACGCTTGGCTTGACGCATGGCTTTGCGCTTGTCTTGCGGCTTGACTTTGCGCTTGGTTTGGCACTTGGTTTGGCGCTTGGTTTAGCGCTTGGCTTGGCGCTTAGTTTAAAACTTGGCTTTGCGCTTGGCTTGGCGTTTGGCCTGGCGCTAGACTTGGCGCTTGGCTTGGTGCTTGGTTTGGCGCTTAGCATGGCGTTAGGCTAGGCGCTTGGCTTGGCGCTTGTCTTGTCGCATGGCTTGGCACTTAGCTTGGCGCTTGGTTTAACGCTTATTTTGACGCTTGGCTTGGCGCTTGGCTTGTCGCATTACTTGGCACTTAGCTTGGCGCTTGGATTGGCGCTTGGTTTTGCGCTTGGCTTGGCGCTTGGCTTAACGCTTGGCTTGACGCGTGCCTTTGCGCTTATCTTGCCGCTTACCTTTGCGCTTGGTTTGGCACTTGGTTTGGCGCTTGGTTTGGCGCTTGGCTTGGCGCTTGGCTTGGCGCTTGGCTTGGCGCTTGGTTTAAAGTTTGGTTTTGCGCTTGGCTTGGCGTTTGGCCTGGCGCTTGGCTTGGCGTTTGGCTTAGCGCTTGTCTTGTCGCTTAGCTTGGCACTTAGCTTGGCGCTTGGTTTGGCGCTTATCTTGGATCTTGGCTTGGCGCTTGGTTTGGCACTTTACTTGGCGCTTGGGTTGGCGCTTTACTTCGCGCTTGGTTTGGCGCTTCACTTGACGCTAGGAGTATCGCTTGGCTTGGCGCTTGACTTGGCGCTTGGGTTGGCGCCTGGCTTGGAGCTTGGGTTAGCATTTGACTTGGCGCTTGGTTTAGCGCTTGGCTGGGCGCTTGGCTTGGCGCTTGGCTTTCAACTTGGTTTGGCGCTTGGCTGGGCGCTTGGCTTGCCGCTTGGCTTTGCGCTTGGTTTAACGCTTCGTTTGGCGCTTGGCTTTGCACTTGGTTTATCGCTTGGCTGGGCGCTTGGCTTGCTGCTTGGCTTGGCACATAGCTTATCGCTTGACTTGGCGCTTGGGTTGGCGCCTGGCTTCGAGCTTGGGTTAGCATTTGACCTGACGTTTGGTTTGGCGCTTGACGTAGCGCTCGGCTTGGCGCCTGGATTGGCGCTTGGCTTAGCGCTTGGCTTGACGCTTGGCTTTGCGCTTGGTAAAGCGCTTGGTTTGACGCTTTGCTTGGCGCTTGCCTTGGCGCTTGCATTGGCGCTTGGCTTGGCGCTTGACTTGGCGCTTGGCTTGGCACGTGCCTTGCGCTTGGCCAAGCGCTTTGATTAGCGCTTGGCATAGCGCATGGCTTGGCGCGTGGCTTGGCGCTTGGCTTGGCGCTTGCGTTGGCGCTTGGCTTGGCGCTTGACTTGGCGCTTGGCTTAGCACGTGCATTGAGCTTGGCTTGGCGCTTGGATTAGCGCTTGGTAAAGCGCTTGGCTTGGCGCTTTGATTAGCGCTTGGCATAGCGCATGGCTTGGCGCGTGGCTTGGCGTTTGGCTTGGCGCGTGGCTTGGCGCTTGGCTTGGCGCTTGCTTTGGCGCTTGCCTGTGAGCTTGGCTTGGCGCGTGGCTTGGCGCTTGGCTTGACGCTTGCGTTGGCGCTTGGCTTGACGCTTGCCTTGGCGCTTAACCTTGCGCTTGGCTTGGCGCTTGCGTTGGCGCTTGGCTTGGCGCTTGACTTGGCGCTTGGCTTAGCACGTGCATTGAGCTTGGCTTGGCGCTTGGCTTCGCGCTTGGCATAGCGCTTGGCTTGACGCCTTGCTTGGCGTTTGGCTTGGCGCGTGGCTTGGCGCTTGGCTTGGCGCTTGCTTTGGCGCTTGCCTGTGAGCTTGGCTTGGCGCGTGGCTTGGCGCTTGGCTTGGCGCTTGCGTTGGAGGTTGGCTTGGCGCTTGATTTGGCGCTTGGCATAGCGCTTGGCTTGGCGCTTGTCTTGTCGCATGGCTTGGCACTTAGCTTGGCGCTTGGTTTGACGCTTATTTTGGCGCTTGGCTTGGCGCTTGGCTTGCCGCATGACTTGGCACTTAGCTTGGCGCTTGGCTTGGCGCATGACTTGGCGCTTGGCTTAGCAAGTGCCTTGCGCTTGGCTTGGCGCTTGGATTAGCGCTTGGCATAGCGCTTGGCTTGGCGCCTGGATTGGCGCTTGGCTTAGCGCTTGGCTTGGCGCTTGGCTTTGAGCTTGGTAAAGCGCTTGGTTTGACGCTTGGCTAGGCGCTTGGCTTGGCGCTTGCGTTGGCGCTTGGCTTGGCGCTTGGCTTGGCGCTTGGCTTGGCGTTTGGCTTATCGCTTGCCTTGGCGCTTGGTTTTGCGCCCGGTTTGCAGCTCTGCTTGGCGCTTGGCTTGGCGCTTGACTTGGCGCTTGGCTTAGCACGTGCCTTGCGCTTGGCTTGGCGCTTGGATTAGCGCTTGGTATAGCGCTTGGCTTGGCGCCTGGATTGGCGCTTGTCTTAGCGCTTGGCTTGGCGCTTGGCTTTGCGCTTGGTAAAGCGCTTGGTTTGACGCTTGGCTTGGCGCTTGGCTTGGCGCTTGCGTTGGCGCTTGGCTTGGCGCTTTACTTGGCGCTTGGCTTAGCACGTGCATTGCGCTTGGCTTGGCGCTTGGATTAGCGCTTGGCATAGTGCTTTGATTGGCGCCTGGATTGGCGCTTGGCTTAGCGCTTGGCTTGGCGCATGGCTTTGCGCTTGGTAAAGCGCTTGGTTTGACGCTTGGCTTGGCGCTTGGCTTGGCGCTTGCGTTGACGCTTGGCTTGGCGCTTGGCCAGGCGCTTGGATTAGCGCTTGGCATAGCGCATGATTTGGCGCGTGGCTTGGCGCTTGGCTTGGCGCTTGCGTTGGCGCTTGGCTTGGCGCTTGACTTGGCGCTTGGCTTGGCACGTGCCTTGCGCTTGGCCAGGCGCTTGGATTAGCGCTTGGCATAGCGCTTGGATTGGCGCGTGGCTTGGCGCTTGGCTTGGCGCTTGCGTTGGCGCTTGGCTTGGCGCTTGACTTGGCGCTTGGCTTAGCACGTGCATTGAGCTTGGCTTGGCGCTTGGATTAGCGCTTGGCATAGCGCTTGGCTTGACGCCTTGCTTGGCGTTTGGCTTGGCGCGTGGCTTGGCGCTTGGCTTGGAGCTTGCTTTGGCGCTTGCCTGTGAGCTTGGCTTGGCGCGTGGCTTGGCGCTTGGCTTGGCGCTTGCGTTGGCGCTTGGCTTGACGCTTGGCTTGGCGCTTAACCTTGCGCTTGGTTTGGCGCTTGACCTAGAGCTCGGCTTGGCGCCTGGTTTGGCGCCTGGCTTAGCGCTTGGCTTGGCGCTTGGCTTAGCGCTTAGATTTGCGCTTGGTAAAGCGCTTGGTTTGACGCTTGGCTTGGCGCTTGGCTTAGCGCTTGGCTTGGCGCTTGGCTTGGTGCTTGGCTAGGTGTTTGACTTGGCGCTTGGCTTAGCACGTGCATTGAGCTTGGCTTGGCGCTTGGATTAGCGCTTGGCATAGCGCTTGGCTTGACGCCTTGCTGGGCGTTTGGCTTGGCGCGTGGCTTGGCGCTTGGCTTGGCGCTTGCTTTGGCGCTTGCCTGTGAGCTTGGCTTGGCGCGTGGCTTGGCGCTTGGCTTGGCGCTTGCGTTGGCGCTTGGCTTGACGCTTGCCTTGGCGCTTAACCTTGCGCTTGGTTTGGCGCTTGACCTAGAGCTCGGCTTGGCGCCTGGTTTGGCGCCTGGCTTAGCGCTTGGCTTGGCGCTTGGCTTAGCGCTTAGATTTGCGCTTGGTAAAGCGCTTGGTTTGACGCTTGGCTTGGGGCGTGTCTTGCGCTTGGCTTGGCGCTTACCTTGGCGCTTGGCTTGGCGCTCGGCTTTGCGTTTGGTGTAGCGCTTGGCTTTCCGCTTGGTTTAGCGCTTACCTTGGCGCTTATCTTTAAGCTCGGTTTACAGCATGGCTATGCGCTTGGCTTGTCGCATAACTTGGCACCTAGCTTGGCGATTGGATTGGCGCTTGGCATAGCGCTTGGCTTGGCGCTTGGCTTAACGCTTGGCTTGACGCATGGCTTTGCGCTTGTCTTGCGGCTTGACTTTGCGCTTGGTTTGGCACTTGGTTTGGCGCTTGGTTTAGCGCTTGACTTGGCGCTTGGCTTGGCGCTTGGTTTAAAACTTGGCTTTGCGCTTGGCTTGGCGTTTGGCCTGGCGCTTGGCTTGGCGCTTGGCTTGGTGCTTGGTTTGGCGCTTAGCATGGCGTTAGGCTAGGCGCTTGGCTTGGCGCTTGTTATGTCGCATGGCTTGGCACTTAGCTTGGCGCTTGGTTTGACGCTTATTTTGGCGCTTGGCTTGGCGCTTGGCTTGCCGCATGACTTGGCACTTAGCTTGGCGCTTGGATTGGCGCTTGGTTTAGCGCTTGGCTTGGCGCTTGGCTTAACGCTTGGCTTGACGCGTGGCTTTGCGCTTGTCTTGCCGCTTGACTTTGCGCTTGGTTTGGCACTTGGTTTGTGGCTTGGTTTGGCGCTTGGCTTGGCGCTTGTTTTAAAGTTTGGCTTTGCGCTTGGCTTGGCGTTTGGCCTGGCGCTTGGCTTGGCGTTTGGCTTGGCGCTTGTCTTGTCGCATGGCTTAGCACTTAGCTTGGCGCTTGGTTTGACGCTTATCTTGGATCTTGGCTTGGCGCTTGGCTTCGCGCTTGGCTTCGCGCTTGGCTTGGCGATTAGTTTTGCGCCTGGTTTGGCCCTTGGCTTGGCGCTTGACTTGGCGCTTGGGTTGGCGTTTTACTTGACGCTTGGTTTGGCACTTGACTTGGCGCTTGGGTTGGCGCTTTACTTCGCGCTTGGTTTGGCGCTTCACTTGACGCTAGGAGCATCGCTTGGCTTGGCGCTTGGGTTGGCGCTTGGGGTGGTTCTTGGTTTAACGCTTTACTTGGCGCTTCCTTGGCGCTTGACTTGGTGCTTGACTTGGCGCTTGTTTTGGCGCTTGGCTGGGCGCTTGGCTTGGCGCTTGACTTAGCGCTTGGGTTGGCGCTTGGCTTGGTGCTTGGCTTGGCGTTTGTCTTGGCGCTTGTCTTGTCGCATGGCTTGGCACTTAGCTTAGCGCTTGGGTTGGCGCTTGGCTTGGTGCTTGGCTTGGCGTTTGGCTTGGCGCTTGTCTTGTCGCATGGCTTGGCACTTAGCTTGGCGCTTGGGTTGGCGCTTGGGGTGGTTCTTGGTTTAACGCTTTACTTGGCGCTTGACTTTATGTTTGGGTTGGCGCTTGGTTTGGTGATTGGTTTCGCGGTTTACTTGGCGCTTGGCTTAGCGCTTGACTTGGCGCTTGTTTTGGCGCTTGGCTGGGCGCTTGGATTGGCGCTTGACTTAGCGCTTGGGTTGGCGCTTGGCTTGGTGCGTGGCTCGGCGCTTGGTTTGTCGCTTGGTTTGGCGCTTGGCTTGGGGATTGGCCTTGCACTTGGCTTGGCGTTTATCTTGGCGCTTGGCTTGGCGTTTGGCTTGGCGCTTGGATTGGCGCTTGCCTTGGCGTTTGGTTTGGCGCTTGGCTTGGCGCTTGGGTTGGCGCTTGGCTTCGAGCTTGGGTTGGCATTTGACTTGACGTTTGGTTTGGCGCTTGACGTAGCGCTCGGCTTGGCGCCTGGATTGGCGCTTGGCTTAGCGCTTGGCTTGACGCTTGGCTTTGCGCTTGGCTTAGCGCTTGCGTTGGCGCTTGGCTTGGCGCTTGACTTGGCGCTTGGCTTGGCACGTGCCTTGCGCTTGGCCAGGCGCTTGGATTAGCGCTTGGCATAGCGCATGGCTTGGCGCGTGGCTTGGCGCTTGGCTTGGCGCTTGCGTTGGCGCTTGGCTTGGCGCTGGATTTGGCGCTTGTCTTGGCACGTGCCTTGCGCTTGGCCAGGCGCTTGGATTAGCGCTTGGCAATGCGCATGGCTTGGCGCGTGGCTTGGCGCTTGGCTTGGCACGTGCCTTGCGCTTGGCCAGGCGCTTGGATTAGCGCTTGGCATAGCGCATGGCTTGGCGCGTGGCTTGGCGCTTGGCTTGGCGCTTGACTTGGCGCTTGGCTTAGCACGTGCCTTGCGCTTGCCTTGGCGCTTATCTTTGCGCTCGGTTTACAGCTTGGCTTGGCGCTTGGCTTAGCACTTGGCTTGTTGCATGGCTTGGCACTAAGCTTGGCGCTTGATTTGGCGCTTGGCTTAGCGATTGGCTTGGCGCTTGGCTTAACGCTTGGCTTGGCGCTTGGCTTGGCGCTCGGCTTTGCGTTTGGTGTAGCGCTTGGCTTGGCGCTTGGCTTGGCGCTTGGATTGGCGCTTGGCTTAGCGCTTGCCTTGGCGCTTGCCTTGGCGCTTGGCTTAGCACTTAGCTTGGCGCTTGGTTTAGCGCTTGGCTTGGCGCTTGGCTTAGCGCTTGGTTTGGCGCTTGGCTTGGCGCTTGGCTTTGCGCCTGGCTTGTCGCATGGCTTGGCACTTAAGCTTGGCGCTTGGTTTGGCGCTTGGCTTAGCGCTTGGCTTGGCGCTTGGCTTGGCGCTTGGCTAGGTGCTTGGTTTAACGCTTGCTTTGGCGCTTAACGTCGCGCTTGGCTTGGCGCTCGGCTTTGCGTTTGGTGTAGCGCTTGGCTTGGCGCTTGGCTTGGCGCTTGGCTTGGCGCTTGTATTGGCGCTTGGCTTAGCGCTTGCCTTGGCGCTTATCTTTGCACTCAGTTTACAGCTTGGCTTGGCGCTTGGCTTAGCGCTTGGCTTGGCGCTTGGCTTAGCGCTTGCCTTGGCGCTTATCTTTGCGCTCGGTTTACAGCTTGGCTTGGCGCTTGGCTTAGCGCTTGGCTTGTTGCATGGCTTACCACTTAGCTTGGCGCTTGATTTGGCGCTTGGCTTAGCGATTGGCTTAGCGCTTGGCTTAACGCTTGGCTTGACGCATGGCTTGGCGCTTGTCTTGCCACTTGACTTTGCGCTTGGTTTGGCAATTGGTTTGGCGCTTGGTTTGGCGCTTGGCTTGGCGCTTTGCTTGGCGCTTGGTTTAAAGCTTGGTTTTGCGCTTGGCTTGGCGATTGGCCTGGCGCCTGGCTTGGCGCTTGGGGTGGTTCTTGGTTTAACGCTTTACTTGGCGCTTTCTTGGCGCTTGACTTGGTGCTTGGGTTGGCGCTTGGTTTGGTGATTGGTTTCGCGGTTTACTTGGCGCTTGGCTTAGCGCTTGACTTGGCGCTTGTTTTGGCGCTTGGCTGGGCGCTTGGCTTGGCGCTTGACTTAGCGTTTGGGTTGGCGCTTGGCTTGGCGCTTGGCTTGGCGATTGGCTTGGCGCTTGGCCTTGCACTTGGCTTGGCGTTTATCTTGGCGCTTGGCTTGGCGTTTGGCTTGGCGCTTGGATTGGCGCTTTGCTTGGAGCTTGGCTTGTTGCCTGAGATGGCGCTTGGCTTTGCGCTTGGTTTGGCGCCTGTCTTGGCGCTTGCCTTGGCGTTTAGCTTGGCGCTTATCCTGATGCTTGGCTTGGAGCTTGGCTTGCTGCCTGGGTTGGCGTTTGGCTTTGCGCTAGGCTTTGCGCTTGGCTTGGCGCTTGGCTTTGCGCTTTGTTTAGCGCTTGGCTTGGCGCTTGGCTTTGCGCTTGGCTTAACGCTTCTCTTAGCGCTTGGCTTGGCGCTTGGCTTGGCACGTGGCTTGGCGCTTGGCTTGGCGCTTGGGTTGGCGCCTGGCTTGGAGGTTGGGTTGGCATTTGACTTGGCGCTTGGTTTAGCGCTTGGCTGGGCGCTTGGCTTGGCGCTTGGCTTTCAACTTGGTTTGGCGCTTGGCTGGGCGCTTGGCTTGGCGCTTGGTTTGGCGCTTGGCTTTGCGCTTGGTTTAACGCTTGGCTTGGCGCTTGGCTTTGCACTTGGTTTGGCGCTTGGCTGGGCGCTTGGCTTGCTGTTTGGCTTGGCACATAGCTTATCGTTTGACTTGGCGCTTGGGTTGGCGCTTGGCTTCGAGCTTGGGTTGGCATTTGACTTGACGTTTGGTTTGGCGCTTGACGTAGCGCTCGGCTTGGCGCCTGGATTGGCGCTTGGCTTAGCGCTTGGCTTGACGCTTGGCTTTGCGCTTGGTAAAGCGCTTGGTTTGACGCTTGGCTTGGCGCTTGGCTTAGCGCTTGCGTTGGCGCTTGGCTTGGCGCTTGACTTGGCGCTTGGCTTGGCACGTGCCTTGCGCTTGGCCAGGCGCTTGGATTAGCGCTTGGCGTAGCGCATGGCTTGGCGCGTGGCTTGGCGCTTGGCTTGGCGCTTGCGTTGGCGCTTGGCTTGGCGCTGGGTTTGGCGCTTGTCTTGGCACGTGCCTTGCGCTTGGCCAGGCGCTTGGTTTAGCGCTTGGCGTAGCGCATGGCTTGGCGCGTGGCTTGGCGCTTGGCTTGGCACGTGCCTTGCGCTTGGCCAGGCGCTTGGATTAGCGCTTGGCATAGCGCATGGCTTGGCGCGTGGCTTGGCGTTTGGCTTGGCGCTTGACTTGGCGCTTGGCTTAGCACGTGCCTTGCGCTTGCCTTGGCGCTTATCTTTGCGCTCGGTTTACAGCTTGGCTTGGCGCTTGGCTTAGCACTTGGCTTGTTGCATGGCTTGGCACTAAGGTTGGCGCTTGATTTGGCGCTTGGCTTAGCGATTGGCTTGGCGCTTGGCTTAACGCTTGGCTTGACGCATGGCTTGGCGCTTGGCTTGGCGCTCGGCTTTGCGTTTGGTGTAGCGCTTGACTTGGCGCTTGGCTTGGCGCTTGGCTTGGCGCTTGGATTGGCGCTTGGTTTAGCGCTTGCCTTGGCGCTTGCCTTGGCGCTTGGCTTAGCACTTAGCTTGGCGCTTGGTTTAGCGCTTGGCTTGGCGCTTGGCTTGGCGCTTGGCTTGGCGCTTGGCTTGGCGCTTGGCTTGTCGCGTGGCTTGGCACTTAAGCTTGGCGCTTGGTTTGGCGCTTGGCTTAGGGCTTGGCTTGGCGCTTGGCTTGGCGCTTGGCTAGGTGCTTGGTTTAACGCTTGCTTTGGCGCTTAACGTCGCGCTTGGCTTGTCGCTTGGTTTGCGCTTGGCTTGGGGAGTGGTTTGCGCTTGGCTTGGCGCTCGGCTTTGCGTTTGGTGTAGCGCTTGGCTTGGCGCTTGGCTTGGCGCTTGGCTTGGCGCTTGTATTGGCGCTTGGCTTAGCGCTTGCCTTGGCGCTTATCTTTGCACTCAGTTTACAGCTTGGCTTGGCGCTTGGCTTAGCGCTTGGCTTGGCGCTTGGCTTAGCGCTTGCCTTGGCGCTTATCTTTGCGCTCGGTTTACAGCTTGGCTTGGCGCTTGGCTTAGCGCTTGGTTTGTTGCATGGCTTACCACTTAGCTTGGCGCTTGATTTGGCGCTTGGCTTAGCGATTGGCTTGGCGCTTGGCTTAACGCTTGGCTTGACGCATGGCTTGGCGCTTGTCTTGCCGCTTGACTTTGCGCTTGGTTTGGCAATTGGTTTGGCGCTTGGTTGGGCGCTTGGCTTGGCGCTTTGCTTGGCGCTTGGTTTAAAGCTTGGCTTTGCGCTTGGCTTGGCGATTGGCCTGGCGCCTGGCTTGGCGCTTGGCTTGGTGCTTGGTTTGGCGGTTAACATGGCGTTAGGCTAGGCGCTTGGCTTGGCGCTTGGCTTTGCGCCTGGCTTGTCGCATGGCTTGGCACTTAGCTTGTCGCTTGGTTTGGCGCTTGGCTTAGCGCTTGGCTTGGCGCTTGGCTTGGCGCTTGGCTTGGCGCTTGGCTTGGCGCTTGGCTTCGCGCTTGGCTTGGCGCTTGGCTTGGCGATTGGCTTTGCGCCTGGTTTGGCGCTTGGCTCGGCGCTTGGTTTGGCGCTTGGATTGGCGCTTTACTTTACGCTTGGTTTGGCACTTGACTTGGCGCTTGCCTTGGCGTTTAGCTTGGCGCTTAGCCTGATGCTTGGCTTGGAGCTTGGCTTGTTGCTTGAGATGGCGCTTGGCTTTGCGCTTGGTTTGGCGCTTGTCTTGGTGCTTGCCTTGGCGTTTAGCTTGGCGCTTAGCCTGATGCTTGGCTTGGAGCTTGGATTGCAGCCTGGGTTGGCGTTTGGCTTTGCGCTAGGCTTTGAGCTTCGCTTGGCGCTTGACTTGGCGCTTGGCTTTGCGCTTGGCTTGGCTCTTGGCTTGGCGCTTGGCTAGGTGCTTGGTTTAACGCTTGCTTTGGCGCTTAACGTCGCGCTTGGCTTGTCGCTTGGCTTTGCGCTTGGCTTGGGGCGTGGTTTGCGCTTGGCTTGGCGCTTGGCTTGGCGCTTGGCTTGGCGCT
Source organism: Agriotes lineatus (assembly GCA_940337035.1). Taxonomy (NCBI): domain Eukaryota; kingdom Metazoa; phylum Arthropoda; class Insecta; order Coleoptera; family Elateridae; genus Agriotes; species Agriotes lineatus. The sequence goes on along the minus strand of OW679199.1, from coordinate 33,052,599 downwards.
CGGCTTTGCGTTTGGTGTAGCGCTTGGCTTGGCGCTTGGCTTGGCGCTTGTATTGGCGCTTGGCTTAGCGCTTGCCTTGGCGCTTATCTTTGCACTCAGCTTACAGCTTGGCTTGGCGTTTGGCTTAGCGCTTGGCTTGTTGCATGGCTTACCACTTAGCTTGGCGCTTGATTTGGCGCTTGGCTTAGCGATTGGCTTGGAGCTTGGCTTAACGCTTGGCTTGACGCATGGCTTGGCGCTTGTCTTGCCGCTTGACTTTGCGCTTGGTTTGGCGCTTGGCTTGGCGCTTGGCTTCGCGCTTGGCTTGGCGCTTGGCTTGGCGATTGGCTTTGCGCCTGGTTTGGCGCTTGGCTCGGCGCTTGGTTTGGCGCTTGGATTGGCGCTTTACTTTCCGCTTGGTTTGGCGCTTGACTTGGCGCTTGGTTTGGCGCTTGGTTTGGCGCTTGGCTTGGCGCTTTGCTTGGCGCTTGGTTTAAAGCTTGGCTTTGCGCTTGGCTTGGCGATTGGCATGGCGCTTGGCTTGGCGCTTGGCTTGGTGCTTGGTTTGGCGGTTAGCATGGCGTTAGGCTAGGCGCTTGGCTTGGCGCTTGGCTTTGCGCCTGGCTTGTCGCATGGCATGGCACTTAGCTTGTCGCTTGGTTTGGCGCTTGGCTTAGCGCTTGGCTTGGCGCTTGGCTTGGCGCTTGGCTTGGCGCTTGGGTTGGCGCTTGGCTTCGCGATTGGCTTGGCGCTTGGCTTGGCGATTGGCTTTGCGCCTGGTTTGGCGCTTGGCTCGGCGCTTGGTTTGGCGCTTGGATTGGCGCTTTACTTTACGCTTGGTTTGGCGCTTGACTTGGCGCTTGCCTTGGCGTTTAGCTTGTCGCTTAGCCTGATGCTTGGCTTGGAGCTTGGCTTGTTGCCTGAGATGGCGCTTGGCTTTACGCTTGGTTTGGCGCTTGTCTTGGCGCTTGCCTTGGCGTTTAGCTTGGCGCTTAGCCTGATGCTTGGCTTGGAGGTTGGATTGCTGCCTGGGTTGGCGCTTGTTTTTGCGCTAGACTTTGCGCTTGGCTTGGCGCTTGACTTGGCGCTTGGCTTTGCACTTCGTTTAGCGCTTGGCTTTGCGCTTTTCTTAACGCTTGGCTTGGCGCTTGGCTTGGCGCTTGGCTTGGCACGTGGCTTGGCGCTTGACTTGGCGCTTGGGTTGGCGCCTGGCTTGGAGCTTGGGTTGGCATTTGACTTGGCGCTTGGTTTAGCGCTTGGCTGGGCGCTTGGCTTGGCGCTTGGCTTTGCACTTGGTTTGGCGCTTGGCTGGGCGCTTGGCTTGGTGCTTGGCTTGGCACATAACTTATCGCTTGATTTGGCGCTTGGGTTGGCGCTTGGCTTCGAGCTTGGGTTGGCATTTGACTTGACGTTTGGTTTGGCGCTTGACGTAGCGCTCGGCTTGGCGCCTGGATTGGCGCTTGGCTTAGCGCTTGGCTTGACGCTTGGCTTTGCGCTTGGTAAAGCGCTTGGTTTGACGCTTGGCTTGGCGCTTGGCTTGGCGCTTGCGATGGCGCTTGGCTTGGCGCTTGACTTGGCGCTTGGCTTGGCACGTGCCTTGCGCTTGGCCAGGCGCTTGGATTAGCGCTTGGCATAGCGCATGGCTTGGCGCGTGGCTTGGCGCTCGGCTTGGCGCTTGCGTTGGCGCTTGGCTTGGCGCTTGATTTGGCGCTTGGCTTGGCACGTGCCTTGCGCTTGGCCAGGCGCTTGGATTAGCGCTTGGCATAGCGCTTGGCTTGGCGCGTGGCTTGGCGCTTGGCTTGGCGTTTGCGTTGGCGCTTGGCTTGGCGCTTGACTTGGCGCTTGGCTTAGCACGTGCCTTGCGCTTGCCTTGGCGCTTATCTTTGCGCTCGGTTTACAGCTTGGCTTGGCGCTTGGCTTAGCACTTGGCTTGTCGCATGGCTTGGCACTTAGCTTGGCGCTTGATTGGGCGCTTGGTTTAGCGATTGTCTTGGCGCTTGGCTTAACGCTTGGCTTGACGCATGGCTTGGCGCTTGGCTTGGCGCTCGGCATTGCGTTTGGTGTAGCGCTTGGCTTGGCGCTTGGCTTGGCGCTTGGATTGGCGCTTGGCTTAGCGCTTGCCTTGGCGCTTGCCTTGGCGCTTGGCTTGGCACTTAGCTTGGCGCTTGGTTTAGCGCTTGGCTTGGCGCTTGGCTTGGCGCTTGGTTTGGCGCTTGGCTTGGCGCTTGGCTTTGCGCCTGGCTTGTCGCGTGGCTTGGCACTTAGCTTGGCGCTTGGTTTGGCGCTTGGCAAAGCGCTTGGCTTGGCGCTTGGCTTGGCGCTTGGCTAGGTGCTTGGTTTAACGCTTGCTTTGGCGCTTAACGTCGCGCTTGGCTTGTCGCTTGGCTTTGCGCTTGGCTTGGGGCGTGGTTTGCGCTTGGCTTGGCGCTTGGCTTGGCGCTCGGCTTTGCGTTTTGTGTAGCGCTTGGCTTGGCGCTTGGCTTGGCGCTTGGCTTAGCGCTTGCCTTTGCGCTTATCTTTGCGCTCGGTTTACAGCTTGGCTTGGCGCTTGGCTTAGCGCTTGGCTTGTTGCATGGCTTACCACTTAGCTTGGCGCTTGATTTGGCGCTTGGCTTAGCGATTGGCTTGGCGCTTGGCTTAACGCTTGGCTTAACGCATGGCTTGGCGCTTGTCTTGCCGCTTGACTTTGCGCTTGATTTGGCAATTGGTTTGGCGCTTGGTTTGGCGCTTGGCTTGGCGCTTTGCTTGGCGCTTGGTTTAAAGCTTGGCTTTGCGCTTGGCTTGGCGATTGGCCTGGCGCTTGGCTTGACGCTTGGCTTGGTGCTTGGTTTGGCGGTTAGCATGGCGTTAGGCTAGGTTCTTGATTTGACGCTTGGCTTTGCGCCTGGTTTGTCGCATGGCTTGGCACTTAGCTTGTCGCTTGGTTTGGCGCTTGGCTTAGCGCTTGGCTTAGCGCTTGGCTTGGCGCTTGGCTTGGCGCTTGGCTTCGCGCTTGGCTTGGCGCTTGGCTTGGCGATTGGCTTTGCGCCTGGTTTGGCGCTTGGCTCGGCGCTTGGTTTGGCGCTTGGATTGGCGCTTTACTTTCCGCTTGGTTTGGCGCTTGACTTGGCGCTTGGGTTGGCGCTTGGCTTGGTGCTTTGTTTGGCGCTTTACTTGACGCTTCGCTTATCGCTTGGCTTGATGCTTTGGTTGGCGCTTGGGGTGGTGCTTGGTTTGGCGCTTTACTTAACGCTTGGCTTGGCGCTTGACTTGGCGCTTGGCTTGGCGCTTGACTTGGCGCTTGTTTTGGCGCTTGGCTTGGCGCTTGACTTTACGCTTTGCTTGGCGCTTCGCTTGGTGCGTGGCTCGGCGCTTGGTTTGTCGTTTGGCTTGGCGCTTGGCTTGGCGCTTGGCTTTGCACTTGGCTTGGCGCTTGGCTTGGCGCTTGGTTTGGCGGTTAGCATGGCGTTAGGCTATGTTCTTGGCTTGACGCTTGGCTTTGCGCCTGGTTTGTCGCATGGCTTGGCACTTAGCTTGTCGCTTGGTTTGGCGCTTGGCTTAGCGCTTGGCTTAGCGCTTGGCTTGGCGCTTGGCTTGGCGCTTGGCTTCGCGCTTGGCTTGGCGCTTGGCTTGGCGATTGGCTTTGCGCCTGGTTTGGCGCTTGGCTCGGCGCTTGGTTTGGCGCTTGGATTGGCGCTTTACTTTCCGCTTGGTTTGGCGCTTGACTTGGCGCTTGGGTTGGCGCTTGGCTTGGTGCTTGCGTTGGCGCTTGGCTTGGCGCTTGACTTGGCGCTTGGCTTGGCACGTGCCTTGCGCTTGGCCAGGCGCTTGGATTAGCGCTTGGCATAGCGCATGGCTTGGCGCTTGGCTTGGCGCTTGCGTTGGCGCTTGGCTTAGCACGTGCCTTGCGTTTGCCTTGGCGCTTGGATTAGCGCTTGGCATAGCGCTTGGCTTGGCGCCTGGATTGGCGCTTGGCTTAACGCTTGGCTTGGCGCTTGGCTTTGCGCTTGGTAAAGCGCTTGGTTTGACGCTTGGCTTGGCGCTTGGCTTGGCGTTTGGCTTATCGCTTGCCTTGGCGCTTGGTTTTGCGCTCGGTTTGCAGCTCTGCTTGGCGCTCGGCTTGGCGCATGGCTTGGCGCTTGGCTTAGCACGTGCCTTGCGCTTGGCTTGGCGCTTGGAGTAGCGCTTGGCATAGCGCTTGACTTGGCGCCTGGATTGGCGCTTGGCTTAGCGCTTGGCTTGGCGCTTGGCTTTGCGCTTGGTAAAGCGCTTGGTTTGACGCTTGGCTTGGCGCTTGGCTTGGCGTTTGGCTTATCGCTTGCCTTGGCGCTTGGTTTTGCGCTCGGTTTGCAGCTCTGCTTGGCGCATGACTTGGCGCTTGGCTTAGCACGTGCCTTGCGCTTGGCTTGGCGCTTGGAGTAGCGCTTGGCATAGCGCTTGACTTGGCTCCTGGATTGGCGCTTGGCTTAGCGCTTGGCTTGGCGCTTGCGTTGGCGCTTGGCTTGGCGCTTGGCCAGGCGCTTGGTCTAGCGCTTGGCATAGCGCATGGCTTGGCGCGTGGCTTGGCGCTTGGCTTGACGCATGGTTTTGCGCTTGTCTTGCGGCTTGACTTTGCGCTTGGTTTGGCACTTTTGTTTGGCGCTTGGTTTAGCGCTTACCTTGGCGCTTATCTTTAAGCTCGGTTTACAGCTTGGCTTTGCGCTTGGCTTGTCGCATAACTTGGCACTTAGCTTGGCGATTGGATTGGCGCTTGGCTTAGCGCTTGGTTTGGCGCTTGGCTTAACGCTTGGCTTGACGCATGGCTTTGCGCTTGTCTTGCGGCTTGACTTTGCGCTTGGTTTGGCACTTGGTTTGGCGCTTGGTTTAGCGCTTGGCTTGGCGCTTGGCTTGGCGCTTGGTTTAAAGCTTGGCTTTGCGCTTGGCTTGGCGTTTGGCCTGGCGCTAGGCTTGGCGCTTGGCTTGGTGCTTGGTTTGGCGCTTAGCATGGCGTTAGGCTAGGCGCTTGGCTTGGCGCTTGTCTTGTCGCATGGCTTGGCACTTAGCTTGGCGCTTGGTTTGGCGCTTATTTTGGCGCTTGGCTTGGCGCTTGGCTTGTCGCATGACTTGGCACTTAGCTTGGCGCTTGAATTGGCGCTTGGTTTAGCGCTTGGCTTGGCGCTTGGCTTAACGCTTGGCTTGACGCGTGGCTTTGCGCTTGTCTTGCCGCTTGACTTTGCGCTTGGTTTGGCGCTTGGTTTGGCGCTTGGCTTGGCGCTTGGCTTGGCGCTTGGTTTAAAGTTTGGCTTTGCTCTTGGCTTGGCGTTTGGCCTGGCGCTTGGCTTGGCGTTTGGCTTGGCGCTTGTCTTGTCGCATGGCTTGGCACTTAACTTGGCGCTTGGTTTGGCGCTTATCTTGGATCTTGGCTTGGCGCTTGGTTTGGCGCTTGGCTTAGCGCTTGGCTTGGCGCTTGGCTTGGCGCTTGGCTTCGCGCTTGTCTTTGGGCTTGGCTTAGCGCTTTATTTGACGCTTGGTTTGGCACTTGACTTGGCGCTTGGGTTGGCGCTTTACTTCGCGCTTGGTTTGGCGCTTCACTTGACGCTAGGAGTATCGCTTGGCTTGGCGCTTGGGTTGGCGCTTGGTTTGGCGCTTATCTTGGATCTTGGCTTGGCGCTTGGTTTGGCGCTTGGCTTGGCGCTTGACCTGGCGCTTGGGTTGGCGCTTTACTTGACGCTTGGTTTGGCACTTGACTTGGCGCTTGGGTTGGCGCTTTACTTCGCGCTTGGTTTGGCGCTTCACTTGACGCTAGGAGTATCGCTCGGCTTGGCGCTTGGGTTGGCGCTTGGGGTGATTCTTGGTTTAACGCTTTCCTTGGCGCTTCCTTGGCGCTTGACTTGGTGCTTGGGTTGGCGCTTGGTTTGGTGATTGGTTTCGCGGTTTACTTGGCGCTTGGCTTAGCGCTTGACTTGGCGCTTGTTTTGGCGCTTGGCTGGGCAATTGGCTTGGCGCTTGACTTAGCGCTTGGGTTGGCGCTTGGCTTGGTGCGTAGCTCGGCGCTTGGTTTGTCGTTTGGCCTGGCGCTTGGCTTGGCGCTAGGCTTTGCGCTTGGTTTGGCGCTTGGCTAGGTGCTTGGTTTGGCGCTTGGTTTGGCGCTTGGCTTATCGCTTGGCTTGGATCTTGTCTTGGCTCTTGGTTTGGCGCTTGGTGTGGACCTTCACTTATCGCTTGGCTTGCCGCTTGTTTTGGCGCTTGGTTTGCAACTTGGGTTGGCGCTTGGCTTGGCGCCTGGCTTGGTGCTTGGTTTTTTCGCTTGGATTGGCGCTTGGCTTGGCGCTTGGATTGGCGCTTGCCTTGGCGTTTGGCTTGCCGCTTGGATTGGCGCTTGGCTTGGCGCTTGGCTTGGAGCTTGGCTTGTTGCCTGAGATGGCGCTTGGTTTTGCGCTTGGTTTGGCGCTTGTCTTGGCGCTTGCCTTGGCGTTTAGCTTGGCGCTTAGCGTGATGCTTGGCTTGGAGCTTGGCTTGCTGCCTGGGTTGGCGCTTGGCTTTGCGCTAGGCTTTGCGCTTGGCTTAACGTTTATCTTGGCGCTTGGCTTGGCGCTTGGCCAGGCGCTTGGGTTAGCGCTTGGCATAGCGCATGGCTTGGCGCGTGGCTTGGCGCTTGGCTTGGCGCTTGGCTTGGCACGTGCCTTGCGCTTGGCCAGGCGCTTGGATTAGCGCTTGGCATAGCGCTTGGCTTGGCGCGTGGCTTGGCGCTTGGCTTGGCGCTTGACTTGGCGCTTGGCTTAGCACGTGCATTGCGCTTGGCTTGGCGCTTGGATTAGCGCTTGGCATAGCGCTTGGCTTGGCGCCTTGCTTGGCGTTTGGCTTGGCGCGTGGCTTGGCGCTTGGCTTGGCGCTTGCGTTGGCGCTTGGTTTGGCGCCTGGCTTAGCGCTTGGCTTGGCGTTTGGCTTGGCGCTTGGCTTGGAGCTTTGTTTGTTGCCTGAGATGGCGCTTGGTTTTGCGCTTGGTTTGGCGCTTGTCTTGGCGCTTGCCTTGGCGTTTAGCTTGGCGCTTGGCTTAACGCTTATCTTGGCGCTTGGCTTGGCACGTGGCTTGGCGCTTGACTTGGCGCTTGCCTTGGCGTTTAGCTTGGCGCTTAGCCTGATGCTTGGCTTGGAGCTTGGCTTGCTGCCTGGCTTGGCGCTTGGCTTTGCGCTAGGCTTTGCGCTTCGTTTAGCGCTTGGCTTGGCGCTTGGCTTTGCGCTTGGCTTAACGCTTATCTTGGCGCTTGGGTTGGCGCCTGGCTTGGAGCTTGGGTTGGCATTTGACTTGGCGCTTGGTTTAGCGCTTGGCTGGGCGCTTGGCTTGGCGCTTGGTTTTCAACTTGGTTTGGCGCTTGGCTGGGCGCTTGGCTTGGCGCTTGGCTTTGCGCTTGGTTTAACGCTTGGCTTGGCGCTTGGCTTTGCACTTGGTTTGGCGCTTGGCTGGGCGCTTGGCTTGGTGCTTGGCTTGGCACATAGCTTATCGCTTGACGTGGCGCTTGGGTTGGCGCTTGGCTTCGAGCTTGGGTTGGCATTTGACTTGACGTTTGGTTTGGCGCTTGACGTAGCGCTCGGCTTGGCGCCTGGATTGGCGCTTGCGTTGGCGCTTGGCTTGGCGCTTGACTTGGCGCTTGGCTTGGCACGTGCCTTGCGCTTGGCCAGGCGCTTGGATTAGCGCTTGGCATAGCGCATGGCTTGGCGCGTGGCTTGGCGCTTGGCTTGGCGCTTGCGTTGGCGCTTGGCTTAGCACGTGCCTTGCGCTTGGCTTGGCGCTTGGAATAGTGCTTGGCATAGCGCTTGGCTTGAGGCCTGGTTTGGCGCTTGGCTTAGCGCTTGGCTTGGCGCTTGGCTTTGCGCTTGGGAAAGCGCTTGGTTTGACGCTTGCGTTGGCGCTTGGCCTGGCGCTTGACTTGAGGCCTGGCTTGGCGCTTGGAATAGTGCTTGGCATAGCGCTTGGCTTGAGGCCTGGTTTGGCGCTTGGCTTTGCGCTTGGTAAAGCGCTTGGTTTGACGCTTGGCTTGGCGCTTGGCTTGGCGCTTGCGTTGGCGCTTGGCCTGGCGCTTGACTTGGCGCTTGGCTTGGCACGTGCCTTGCGCTTGGCCAGGCGCTTGGATTAGCGCTTGGCATAGCGCATGGCTTGGCGCGTGGCTTGGCGCTTGGCTTGGCGCTTGCGTTGGCGCTTGGCTTAGCACGTGCATTGCGCTTGGCCAGGCGCTTGGATTAGCGCTTGGCATAGCGCTTGGCTTGGCGCCTGGATTGGCGCTTGGCTTAGCGCTTGCGTTGGCGCTTGGCCTGGCGCTTGACTTGGCGCTTGGCTTGGCACGTGCCTTGCGCTTGGCCAGGCGCTTGGATTAGCGCTTGGCATAGCGCTTGGCTTGGCGCCTGGATTGGCGCTTGGCTTAGCGCTTGGCTTGGCGCTTGGCTTTGCGCATGGTAAAGCGCTTGGTTTGACGCTTGGCTTGGCGCTTGGCTTGGCGTTTGGCTTATCGCTTGCCTTGGCGCTTGGTTTTGCGCTCGGTTTGCAGCTCTGCTTGGCGCTTGGCTTGGCGCATGACTTGGCGCTTGGCTTAGCACGTGCCTTGCGCTTGGCTTTGCGCTCGGATTAGCGCTTGGAATAGCGCTTGGCTTGGCGCCTGTATTTGCGCTTGGCTTAGCGCTTGGCTTGGCGCTTGGTTTTGCGCTTGGTAAAGCGCTTGGTTTGACGCTTGGGTTGGCGCTTGGCTTGGCGCTTGCGTTGGCGCTTGGCTTGGCGCTTGGCTTGGCGTTTGGCTTGGCGTTTGGCTTATCGCTTCCTTGGCGCTTGGTTTTGCGCTCGGTTTGCAGCTCTGCTTGGCGCTTGGCTTGGCGCTTGACTTGGCGCTTGGCTTAGCACGTGCCTTGCGCTTGGCTTGGCGCTTGGATTAGCGCTTGGTATAGCGCTTGGCTTGGCGCCTGGATTGGAGCTTATCTTAGCGCTTGGCTTGGCGCTTGGCTTTGCGCTTGGTAAAGCGCTTGGTTTGACGCTTGGCTTGGCGCTTGGCTTGGCGCTTGCGTTGGCGCTTGCCTTGGCGCTTGACTTGGCGCTTGGCTTAGCACGTGCCTTGCGCTTGGCTTGGCGCTTGGATTAGCGCTTGGCATAGCGCTTGGCTTGGCGCCTGGATTAGCGCTTGGCTTAGCGCTTGGCTTGGCGCTTGGCTTTGCGCTTGGTAAAGCGCTTGGTTTGACGCTTGGCTTGGCGCTTGGCTTGGCGCTTGCGTTGGCGCTTGGCTTGGCGCTTGGCCAGGCGCTTGGATTAGCGCTTGGCATAGCGCATGGCTTGGCGCGTGGCTTGGCGCTTGTGTTGGCGCTTGGCTTGGCGTTTGACTTGGCGCTTGGCTTGGCACGTGCCTTGCGCTTGGCCAGACGCTTGGATTAGCGCTTGGCATAGCGCTTGGCTTGGCGCGTGGCTTGGCGCTTGGCTTGGCGCTTGCGTTGGCGCTTGGCTTGGCGCTTGACTTGGCGCTTGGCTTAGCACGTGCATTGCGCTTGGCTTGGCGCTTGAATTAGCGCTTGGCATAGCGCTTGGCTTGGCGCCTTTATTGGCGTTTGGCTTGGCGCGTGGCTTGGCGCTTGGCTTGGCGCTTGCTTTGGCGCTTGCCTGTAAGCTTGGCTTGGCGCGTGGCTTGGCGCTTGGCTTGGCGCTTGCGTTGGCGCTTGGCTTGGCGCTTGCGTTGGCGCTTGGCTTGGCGCTTGGCCAGGCGCTTGGATTAGCGCTTGGCATAGCGCATGGCTTGGCGCGTGGCTTGGCGCTTGGCTTGGCGCTTGCGTTGGCGCTTGGCTTGGCGCCTGACTTGGCGCTTGGCTTGGCACGTGCCTTGCGCTTGGCCAGGCGCTTGGATTAGCGCTTGGCGTAGCGTTTGGCTTAGCGCGTGGCTTGGCGCTTGGCTTGGCGCTTGCGTTGGCGCTTGGCTTGGCGCTTGACTTGGCGCTTGGCTTAGCACGTGCATTGCGCTTGGCTTGGCGCTTGGATTAGAGCTTGGCATAGCGCTTGGCTTGGCGCCTTGCTTGGCGTTTGGCTTGGCGCGTGGCTTGGCGCTTGGCTTGGCGCTTACGTTGGCGCTTGGTTTGGCGCCTGGCTTAGCGCTTGGCTTGGCGCTTAGCTTAGCGCTTAGATTTGCGCTTGGTAAAGCGCTTGGTTTGACGCTTGGCTTGGCGCTTGGCTTAGCGCTTGGCTTGGCGCTTGGCTTGGTGCTTGGCTAGGTGTTTGGTTTGGCGCTTGCTTTGGCGCTTAACTTCGTGCTTGGCTTGTCGCTTGGCTTTGCGCTTGGCTTGGCGCTTACCTTGGCGCTTGGCTTGGCGCTCGGCTTTGCGTTTGGTGTAGCGCTTGGCTTGGCGCTTGGTTTAGCGCTTACCTTGGCGCTTATCTTTAAGCTCGGTTTACAGCTTGGCTATGCGCTTGGCTTGTCGCATAACTTGGCACTTAGCTTGGCGATTGGATTGGCGCTTGGCATAGCGCTTGGCTTGGCGCTTGGCTTACCGCTTGGCTTGACGCATGGCTTTGCGCTTGTCTTGCGGCTTGACTTTGCGCTTGGTTTGGCACTTGGTTTGGCGCTTGGTTTAGCGCTTGGCTTGGCGCTTGGCTTGGCGCTTGGTTTAAAGCTTGGCTTTGCGCTTGGCTTGGCGTTTGGCCTGGCGCTTGGCTTGGCGCTTGGCTTGGTGCTTGGTTTGGCGCTTAGCATGGCGTTAGGCTAGGCGCTTAGCTTGGCGCTTGTCTTGTCGCATGGCTTGGCACTTAGCTTGGCGCTTGGTTTGGCACGTGGTTTGGCGCTTGCCTTAGCGCTTGGGTTGGCGCTTGACTTGGCGCTTAGTTTGACGCTTGACTTGGCGCTTGGTTTGGCGCTTGGCTGGGCGCTTGGCTTGGCGCTTGCCTTGGCGCTTAACCTTGCGCTTGGACTGGCCCTTGTCCTAGAGCTCGGCTTGGCGCCTGGCTTGGCGGTTGCCTTGGCGCTTAACCTTGCGCTTGGTTTGGCGCTTGACCTAGAGCTCGGCTTGGCGCCTGGTTTTGCGCCTGTCTTAGCGCTTGGCTTGGCGCTTGGCTTAGCGCTTAGATTTGCGCTTGGTAAAGCTCTTGGTTTGACGCTTGGCTTGGCGCTTGGCTTAGCGCTTGGCTTGGCGCTTGGCTTGGTGCTTGGCTAGGTGTTTGATTTGGCGCTAGCTTTGGCGCTTAACTTCGTGCTTGGCTTGTCGCTAGGCTTGGGGCGTGTCTTGCGCTTGGCTTGGCGCTTACCTTGGCGTTTGGCTTGGCGCTCGGCTTTGCGTTTGTCGTAGCGCTTGGCTTGGCGCTTGGTTTAGCGCTTACCTTGGCGCTTATCTTTAAGCTCGGTTTACAGCTTGGCTTTGCGCTTGGCTTGTCGCATAACTTGGCACATAGCTTGGCGATTGGATTGGCGCTTGGCTTAGCGCTTGGCTTGGCGCTTGGCTTAACGCTTGGCTTGACGCATGGCTTTGCGCTTGTCTTGCGGCTTGACTTTGCGCTTGGTTTGGCACTTGGTTTGGCGCCTGGTTTAGCGCTTGGCTTGGCGCTTGGCTTGGCGCTTGGTTTAAAGCTTGGCTTTGCGCTTGGCTTGGCGTTTGGCCTGGCGCTAGGCTTGGCGCTTGGCTTGGCGCTTGGTTTGGCGCTTAGCATGGCGTTAGGCTAGGCGCTTGGCTTGGCGCTTGTCTTGTCGCATGGCTTGGCACTTAGCTTGGCGCTTGGTTTGGCGCTTATTTTGTGCTTGGCTTGTCGCATGACTTGGCACTTAGCTTGGCGATTGGATTGGCGCTTGGCTTAGCGCTTGGCTTGGCGCTTGTCTTGCCGCTTGACTTTGCGCTTGGTTTGGCACTTGGTTTGGCGCTTGGTTTGGCGCTTGGCTTGGCTCTTGGCTTGGCGCTTGGTTTAAAGTTTGGCTTTGCGCTTGGCTTGTCTCATAACTTGGCACTTAGCTTGGCGATTGGATTGGCGCTTGGCTTAGCGCTTGGCTTGGCGCTTGGCTTAACGCTTGGCTTGACGCGTGGCTTTGCGCTTGTCTTGCCACTTGACTTTGCGCTTGGTTTGGCACTTGGTTTGGCGCTTGGTTTGGCGCTTGGCTTGGCGTTTGGCCTGGCGCTTGGCTTGGCGTTTGGCTTAGCGCTTGTCTTGTCGCATGGCTTGGCACTTAGCTTGGCGCTTGGTTTGGCGCTTATCTTGGATCTTGGCTTGGCGCTTGGTTTGGCGCTTGGCTTAGCGCTTGGCTTGGCGCTTGGCTTGGCGCTTGGCTTGGCGCTTGGCTTCGCGCTTGTCTTTGCGCTTGGCTTAGCGCTTTACTTGACGCTTGGTTTGGCACTTGATTTGGCGCTTGGGTTGGCGCTTTACTTCGCGCTTGGTTTGGCGCTTCACTTGACGCTAGGAGTATCGCTTGGCTTGGCGCTTGGGTTGGCGCTTGGTTTTGCGCTTATCTTGGATCTTGGCTTGGCGCTTGGTTTGGCACTTGACTTGGCGCTTGGGTTGGCGCTTTACCTCGCGCTTGGTTTGGCGCTTCACTTGACGCTAGGAGTATCGCTTGGCTTGGCGCTTGGGTTGGCGCTTGGGGTGATTCTTGGTTTAACGCTTTACTTGGCGCTTCCTTGGCGCTTGACTTGGTGCTTGGGTTGGCGCTTGGTTATGTGATTGGTTTCGCGGTTTACTTGGCGCTTGGCTTAGCGCTTGACTTGGCGCTTGTTTTGGCGCTTGGCTGGGCGATTGGCTTGGCGCTTGACTTAGCGCTTGGGTTGGCGCTTAGCTTGGTGCGTGGCTCGGCGCTTGGTTTGTCGTTTGGCCTGGCGCTTGGCTTGGCGCTTGGCTTTGCGCTTGGTTTGGCGCTTGGCTAGGTGCTTGGTTTGGCGCTTGGTTTGACGCTTGGCTTATCGCTTGGCTTGGATCTTGTCTTGGCTCTTGGTTTGGCGCTTGGTGTGGACCTTCACTTATCGCTTGGCTTGCCGCTTGTTTTGGCGCTTGGTTTGCAACTTGGTTTGGCGCTTGGCTTAGCGCTTGGCTTTGCACTTATCTTGGCGTTTATCTTGGCGCTTGGCTTGACGTTTGGCTTGGCGCTTGGATTGGCGCTTGCCTTGGCGTTTGGCTTGGCGCTTGGCTTGGCGCTTGGCTTGGCGCTTGGCTTGGTGCTTGGCTTGTTGCCTGAGATGGCGCTTGGCTTTGCGCTTGGTTTGGCGCTTGTCTTGGCGCTTGCCTTGGCGTTTAGCTTCGCGCTTAGCCTGATGCTTGGCTTGGAGCTTGGCTTGCTGCCTGGGTTGGCGCTTGGCTTTGCGCTAGGCTTTGCGCTTGGCTTGGCGCTTGACTTGGCGCTTGGCTTTGCGCTTCGTTTAGCGCTTGGCTTGGCGCTTGGCTTTGCGCTTGGTTTAACGCTTGGCTTGGCGCTTGGCTTGGCGCTTGGCTTGGCACGTGGCTTGGCGCTTGACTTGGCGCTTGGGTTGGCGCCTGGCTTGGAGCTTGGGTTGGCATTTGACTTGGCGCTTGGTTTAGCGCTTGGCTGGGCGCTTGGCTTGGCGCTTTGTTTTCAACTTAGTTTGGCGCTTGGCTGGGCGCTTGGCTTGGCGCTTGGCTTTGCGCTTGGTTTAACGCTTGGCTTGGCGCTTGGCTTTGCACTTGGTTTGGCGCTTGGCTGGGCGCTTGGCTTGGTGCTTGGCTTGGCACATAGCTTATCGCTTGACTTGGCGCTTGGGTTGGCGCTTGGCTTCGAGCTTGGGTTGGCATTTGACTTGACGTTTGGTTTGGCGCTTGACGTAGCGCTCGGCTTGGCGCCTGGATTGGCGCTTGGCTTGGCACGTGCCTTGCGCTTGGCCAGGCGCTTGAATTAGCGCTTGGCATAGCGCATGGCTTGGCGCGTGGCTTGGCGCTTGGCTTGGCGCTTGCGTTGGCGCTTGGCATAGCGCTTGGCTTGAGGCCTGGATTGGCGCTTGGCTTAGCGCTTGGCTTGGCGCTTGGCTTTGCGCTTGGTAAAGCGCTTGGTTTGACGCTTGGCTTGGCGCTTGGCTTGGCGCTTGCGTTGGCGCTTGGCTTGGCGCTTGACTTGGCGCTTGGCTTGGCACGTGCCTTGCGCTTGGCCAGGCGCTTGGATTAGCGCTTGGCATAGCGCATGGCTTGGCGCGTGGCTTGGCGCTTGGCTTGGCGCTTGCGTTGGCGCTTGGCTTAGCACGTGCCTTGCGCTTGGCTTGGCGCTTGGATTAGCGCTTGGCATAGCGCTTGGCTTGGCGCCTGGATTGGCGCTTGGCTTAGCGCTTTGCTTGGCGCATGGCTTTGCGCTTGGTAAAGCGCTTGGTTTGAAGCTTGGCTTGGCGCTTGGCTTGGCGTTTGGCTTATCGCTTGCCTTGGCGTTTGGTTTTGCGCTCGGTTTGCAGCTCTGCTTGGCGCTTGGCTTGGCGCATGACTTGGCGCTTGGCTTAGCACGTGCCTTGCGCTAGGCTTGGCGCTTGGATTAGCGCTTGGCATAGCGCTTGGCTTGGCGCCTGGATTGGCGCTTGGCTTAGCGCTTGGCTTGGCGCTTGGCTTTGCGCTTGGTAAAGCGCTTGGTTTGACGCTTGGCTTGGCGCTTGGCTTGGCGCTTGCGTTGGCGCTTGGCTTAGCACGTGCCTTGCGCTTGGCTTGGCGCTTGGATTAGCGCTTGGTATAGCGCTTGGCTTGGCGCCTGGATTGGCGCTTGGCTTAGCGCTTGGCTTGGCGCTTGGCTTTGCGCTTGGTAAAGCGCTTGGTTTGACGCTTGGCTTGGCGCTTGGCTTGGCGCTTGCGTTGGCGCTTGGCTTGGCGCTTGACTTGGCGCTTGGCTTAGCACATGCCTTGCGCTTGGCTTGACGCTTGGATTAGTGCTTGGCATAGCGCTTGGCTTGGCGCCTGGATTGGCGCTTGGCTTAGCGTTTGGCTTGGCGCTTAGCTTTGCGCTTGGTAAAGCGCTTGGTTTGACGCTTGGCTTGGCGCTTGGCTTGGCGCTTGGCTTGGCGCTTGGCCAGGCGCTTGGATTAGCGCTTGGCATAGCGCATGGCTTGGCGCGTGGCTTTACGCTTGGCTTGACGCATGGTTTTGCGCTTGTCTTCCGGCTTGACTTTGCGCTTGGTTTGGCACTTGGTTTGGCGCTTGGTTTAGCGCTTACCTTGGCGCTTATCTTTAAGCTCGGTTTATAGCTTGGCTTTGCGCTTGGCTTGTCGCATAACTTGGCACTTAGCTTGGCGATTGGATTGGCGCTTGGTTTAGCGCTTGGCTTGGCGCTTGGCTTAACGCTTGGCTTGACGCATGGCTTTGTGCTTGTCTTGCGGCTTGACTTTGCGCTTGGTTTGGCACTTGGTTTGGCGCTTGGTTTAGCGTTTGGCTTGGCGCTTGGCTTGGTGCTTGGTTTGGCGCTTAGCATGGCGTTAGGCTATTCGCTTGGCTTGGCGCTTGTCTTGTCGCATGGCTTGGCACTTAGCTTGGCGCTTGGTTTGGCGCTTATTTTGGCGCTTGGCTTGGCGCTTGGCTTGTCGCATGACTTGGCACTTAGCTTGGCGCTTGGATTGGCGCTTGGTTTAGCGCTTGGCTTGGCGCTTGGCTTAACGCTTGGCTTGACGCGTGGCTTTGCGCTTGTCTTGCCGCTTGACTTTGCGCTTGGTTTGGCACTTGGTTTGGCGCTTAGTTTGACGTTTGGCTTGGCGCTTGGCTTGGCGCTTGGTTTAAAGTTTGGCTTTGCGCTTGGCTTGGCGTTTGGCCTGGCGCTTGGCTTGGCGTTTGGCTTGGCGCTTGTCTTGTCGCATGGCTTGGCACTTAGCTTGGCGCTTGGTTTGGCGCTTATCTTGGATCTTGGCTTGGCGCTTGGTTTGGCGCTTGGCTTAGCGCTTGGCTTGGCGCTTGGCTTGGCGCTTGGCTTCGCGCTTGTCTTTGCGCTTGGCTTAGCGCTTTACTTGACGCTTGGTTTGGCACTTGACTTGGCACTTGGGTTGGCGCTTTACTTCGCGCTTGGTTTGGCGCTTCACTTGATGCTAGGAGTAACGCTTGGCTTGGCGCTTGGGTTGGCGCTTGGTTTGGCGCTTATCTTGGATCTTGGCTTGGCGCTTGGTTTGGCGCTTGGCTTGGCGCTTGACCTGGCGCTTGGGTTGGCGCTTTACTTGACGCTTGGTTTGGCACTTGACTTGGCGCTTGGGTTGGCGCTTACCTTGGCGCTTATCTTTAAGCTCGGTTTACAGCTTGGCTTTGCGCTTGGCTTGTCGCATAACTTGGCACTTAGCTTGGCGATTGGATTGGCGCTTGGTTTAGCGCTTGGCTTGGCGCTTGGCTTAACGCTTGGCTTGACGCATGGCTTTGTGCTTGTCTTGCGGCTTGACTTTGCGCTTGGTTTGGCACTTGGTTTGGCGCTTGGTTTAGCGTTTGGCTTGGCGCTTGGCTTGGTGCTTGGTTTGGCGCTTAGCATGGCGTTAGGCTAGGCGCTTGGCTTGGCGCTTGTCTTGTCGCATGGCCTGGCACTTAGCTTGGCGCTTGGTTTGGCGCTTATTTTGGCGCTTGGCTTGGCGCTTGGCTTGTCGCATGACTTGGCACTTAGCCTGGCGCTTGGATTGGCGCTTGGTTTAGCGCTTGGCTTGGCGCTTGGCTTAACGCTTGGCTTGACGCGTGGCTTTGCGCTTGTCTTGCCGCTTGACTTTGCGCTTGGTTTGGCACTTGGTTTGGCGCTTGGTTTGACGTTTGGCTTGGCGCTTGGCTTGGCGCTTGGTTTAAAGTTTGGCTTTGCGCTTGGCTTGGCGTTTGGCCTGGCGCTTGGCTTGGCGTTTGGCTTGGCGCTTGTCTTGTCGCATGGTTTGGCACTTAGCTTGGCGCTTGGTTTGGCGCTTATCTTGGATCTTGGCTTGGCGCTTGGTTTGGCGCTTGGCTTAGCGCTTGGCTTGGCGCTTGGCTTGGCGCTTGGCTTCGCGCTTGTCTTTGCGCTTGGCTTAGCGCTTTACTTGACGCTTGGTTTGGCACTTGACTTTGCGCTTGGGTTGGCGCTTTACTTCGCGCTTGGTTTGGCGCTTCACTTGACGCTAGGAGTAACGCTTGGCTTGGCGCTTGGGTTGGCGCTTGGTTTGGCGCTTATCTTGGATCTTGGCTTGGCGCTTGGTTTGGCGCTTGGCTTGGCGCTTGACCTGGCGCTTGGGTTGGCGCTTTACTTGACGCTTGGTTTGGCACTTGACTTGGCGCTTGGGTTGGCGCTTTACTTCGCGCTTGGTTTGGCGCTTCACTTGACGCTAGGAGTATCGCTTGGCTTGGCGCTTGGGTTGGCGCTTGGGGTGATTCCTGGTTTAACGCTTTACTTGGCGCTTCCTTGGCGCTTGACTTGGTGCTTGGGTTGGCGCTTGGTTTGGTGATTGGTTTCGCGGTTTACTTGGCGCTTGGCTTAGCGCTTGACTTGGCGCTTGTTTTGGCGCTTGGCTGGGCAATTGGCTTGGCGCTTGACTTGGCGCTTGGCTTGGCACGTGCCTTGCGCTTGGCCAGGCGCTTGGATTAGCGCTTGGCATAGCGCATGGCTTGGCGCGTGGCTTGGCGCTTGGCTTGGCGCTTGCGTTGGCGCTTGGCTTAGCACGTGCCTTGCGCTTGGCTTGGCGCTTGGATTAGCGCTTGGCATAGCGCTTGGCTTGGCGCCTGGATTGGCGCTTGGCTTAGCGCTTTGCTTGGCGCATGGCTTTGCGCTTGGTAAAGCGCTTGGTTTGAAGCTTGGCTTGGCGCTTGGCTTGGCGTTTGGCTTATCGCTTGCCTTGGCGTTTGGTTTTGCGCTCGGTTTGCAGCTCTGCTTGGCGCTTGGCTTGGCGCATGACTTGGCGCTTGGCTTAGCACGTGCCTTGCGCTAGGCTTGGCGCTTGGATTAGCGCTTGGCATAGCGCTTGGCTTGGCGCCTGGATTGGCGCTTGGCTTAGCGCTTGGCTTGGCGCTTGGCTTTGCGCTTGGTAAAGCGCTTGGTTTGACGCTTGGCTTGGCGCTTGGCTTGGCGCTTGCGTTGGCGCTTGGCTTAGCACGTGCCTTGCGCTTGGCTTGGCGCTTGGATTAGCGCTTGGTATAGCGCTTGGCTTGGCGCTTGGATTGGCGCTTGGCTTAGCGCTTGGCTTGGCGCTTGGCTTTGCGCTTGGTAAAGCGCTTGGTTTGACGCTTGGCTTGGCGCTTGGCTTGGCGCTTGCGTTGGCGCTTGGCTTGGCGCTTGACTTGGCGCTTGGCTTAGCACATGCCTTTCGCTTGGCTTGACGCTTGGATTAGTGCTTGGCATAGCGCTTGGCTTGGCGCCTGGATTGGCGCTTGGCTTAGCGTTTGGCTTGGCGCTTAGCTTTGCGCTTGGTAAAGCGCTTGGTTTGACGCTTGGCTTGGCGCTTGGCTTGGCGCTTGCGTTGGCGCTTGGGTTGGCGCTTGGTTTGGCGCTTATCTTGGATCTTGGCTTGGCGCTTGGTTTGGCGCTTGGCTTGGCGCTTGACCTGGCGCTTGGGTTGGCGCTTTACTTGACGCTTGGTTTGGCACTTGACTTGGCGCTTGGGTTGGCGCTTTACTTCGCGCTTGGTTTGGCGCTTCACTTGACGCTAGGAGTATCGCTTGGCTTGGCGCTTGGGTTGGCGCTTGGGGTGATTCCTGGTTTAACGCTTTACTTGGCGCTTCCTTGGCGCTTGACTTGGTGCTTGGGTTGGCGCTTGGTTTGGTGATTGGTTTCGCGGTTTACTTGGCGCTTGGCTTAGCGCTTGACTTGGCGCTTGTTTTGGCGCTTGGCTGGGCAATTGGCTTGGCGCTTGACTTAGCGCTTGGGTTGGCGCTTGGCTTGGTGCGTGGCTCGGCGCTTGGTTTGTCGTTTGGCCTGGCGCTTGGCTTGGCGCTAGGCTTTGCGCTTGGTTTGGCGCTTGGCTAGGTGCTTGGTTTGGCGCTTGGTTTGGCGCTTGGCTTATCGCTTGGCTTGGATCTTGTCTTGGCTCTTGGTTTGGCGCTTGGTGTGGACCTTCACTTATCGCTTGGCTTGCCGCTTGTTTTGGCGCTTGGTTTGCAACTTGGGTTGGCGCTTGGCTTGGCGCCTGGCTTGGTGCTTGGTTTTTTCGCTTGGATTGGCGCTTGGCTTGGCGCTTGGCTTTGCACTTATCTTGGCGTTTATCTTGGCGCTTGGCTTGTCGCTTGGGTTGGCGCTTGGCTTGGTGCTTGGTTTGGCGTTTCACTTGACGTTAGGCTTATCGCTTGGCTTGGCGCTTGGGTTGGCGTTTGGCTTGGCGCTTGTCTTGTCGCATGGCTTGGCACTTAGCTTGGCGCTTGGTTTGGCGCTTATCTTGGATCTTGGCTTGGCGCTTGGTTTGGCGCTTGGCTTAGCGCTTGGCTTGGCGCTTGGCTTGGCGCTTGGCTTCGCGCTTGTCTTTGCGCTTGGCTTAGCGCTTTACTTGACGCTTGGTTTGGCACTTGACTTGGCGCTTGGGTTGGCGCTTTACTTCGCGCTTGGTTTGGCGCTTCACTTGACGCTAGGAGTATCGCTTGGCTTGGCGCTTGGGTTGGCGCTTGGTTTGGCGCTTATCTTGGATCTTGGCTTGGCGCTTGGTTTGGCGCTTGGCTTGGCGCTTGACCTGGCGCTTGGGTTGGCGCTTTACTTGACGCTTGGTTTGGCACTTAACTTGTGACGTTAGCTCCGGCCGAATTATTATTTCTACGCATTGGAATGCGTTCAAATTTCGTCCCGCTAAAATTCCGTCACATTCACCTAGAAAACATCGCCAAAGCGCGAGAAAATTGATAACACGACAAAAGCACCGTTCTGCGCCCGCATCGACAGGACGTCGTCCGGCGCATCCCTTCCAAATTTCCAGCACTGATAAAGAGTATGGTATAGTATAAATAGATAACGCACGCTGTTAGATGAGCTTACGTCCACCGTCCCTGAACAGCGTCTAGCTCTAGGTCCCCCTGGGGCCTAGTTCCTGAAACCGATCCGAAACACTTCGTTCCTGCGACTAGAAATTCCTGTAGAAAATTTTCCTGTACCAGGCTAGAATAACAATCGCTTAGGGCATCGTGGATAACGACCAGAGCGATCTGTTATAAACAAATCTCGATTTCTGTAAAACCTTCGCGTCATTTGCCATAATAACAATCGCTTAGGGCATCGTGGATAACGACCAGAGCGATCTGTTATAAACAAATCTCGATTTCTGTAAAACCTTCGCGGCATTTGCTATAATAACAATCGCTTAGGGCATCGTGGATAACGACCAGAGCGATCTGTTATAAACAAATCTCAGCCCGTAGAAACGGCTCCTAGGATACAGACTTGTCTTTATCCTATTTTAAAGCCCTTCAGGCAAAGCCCTCCACGCTAGTCGCAAGAACCAACACCCAACTCATTCGCAAAACTTAAAAGGGCCTCACTCTTTATTCTAGCAATAATTCCAAAACCCGTATTGAGTCAAAACACGAAACTTACTCGTAAAACCTCAGAGAGTTTCACTCGCCACTCAGAAAGTTAATAATTGGTTTCATGCACCCCCTGCGAGTGCTTTTACACCCAAGTAAAAGTTTCAAATCCCGAAATTGACCACATAAAGTTATCCTGAAGTCAAGGTCACGACACCGGCAAAGCTCGCCGCAAAAATAGTTTTGGTACAAGAATCCAGAGCCTTACTCACCTGGAGGGGTCCTGGTTTATAAATGTCCTGAGCAGATCCGTAGTGCTTTAACTTAACAATTAAAATCTCCGTGGTTTAATTAATAACTTTGAAGGTTATCACCGTTTCTAAACGAATTTAATACACTGTCATTTCACTTGCCAATAGAAGCTATTCGGCACTACGGATTAGGTTGGGGCAAGCCAGGCGTTCGCCCCACGTTTATTTGTAAGCACAGCCCCTGAAATAAACAAGATTGTACCCGAATTTACAATGTTCATCCAATATAAACAAAGTTAACCTCGAATTTTTCTGTTTACAGTCTTGGCCGTTAGAGGGCGTTTACGCAAGCCACTACAGCGGTACGTGTGTGATTTTAGCGATCCGCAACCCGTACAACTCGTGAAGCAAAAAGGGTTGTCCGCCCGCCAGGCGTACAAGATAGAAGAAATCATATTATTTTTGTACAGAATACGGGAAATAATTTTATTAAGTTACAATGTAAATAGGTATATAAAATAAATCCCTTTGATGTTATGTGTACTTTTCTATATACTTGAGAGAGTAAATTGAACCCTGGCATCTGACTGCCCGGGACTAAAAAGTTCATTAACAGTGGTACTTATTCACGGCTCAAAATTAAATAACTCCATAAGAAAACCAGGTTGTTACAGACTTGGCGCTTGGGTTGGCGCTTTACTTCGCGCTTGGTTTGGCGCTTTACTTGACGCTAGGAGTATCGCTTGGCTTGGCGCTTGGGTTGGCGCTTGGGGTGATTCTTGGTTTAACGCTTTACTTGGCGCTTCCTTGGCGCTTGACTTGGTGCTTGGGTTGGCGCTTGGTTTGGTGATTGGTTTCGCGGTTTACTTGGCGCTTGGCTTAGCGCTTGACTTGGCGCTTGTTTTGGCGCTTGGCTGGGCAATTGGCTTGGCGCTTGACTTAGCGCTTGGGTTGGCGCTTGGCTTGGTGCGTGGCTGGGCGCTTGGTTTGTCGTTTGGCCTAGCGCTTGGCTTGGCGCTAGGCTTTGCGCTTGGTTTGGCGCTTGGCTAGGTGCTTGGTTTGGCGCTTGGTTTGGCGCTTGGCTTATCGCTTGGCTTGGATCTTGTCTTGGCTCTTGGTTTGGCGCTTGGTGTGGACCTTCACTTATCGCTTGGCTTGCCGCTTGTTTTGGCGCTTGGTTTGCAACTTGGGTTGGCGCTTGGCTTGGCGCCTGGCTTGGTGCTTGGTTTTTTCGCTTGGATTGGCGCTTGGCTTGGCGCTTGGCTTTGCACTTATCTTGGCGTTTATCTTGGCGCTTGGCTTGGCGCTTGGGTTGGCGCTTGGCTTGGTGCTTGGTTTGGCGTTTCACTTGACGCTAGGCTTATCGCTTGGCTTGGCGCTTGGGTTGGCGCTTGGATTGGCGCTTGGGTTGGCCCTTTACTTGGCGCTTGGCTTGGCGCTTGACTTGGCGCTTGGCTTGGCGTTTGGTTTGGCGCTTGGCTTGGCGCTTGCCTTGGCGTTTGGCTTGGCGCTTGGCTTGGCGCTTAGCTTCGAGCTTGGCTTGCTGCCTGGGTTGGCGCTTGGCTTTGCGCTTGGTTTGGCGCTTGGCTTGGCGCTTGCTTTGGCGTTTGGCTTGGCGCTTAGTTTGGCGCTTGGCTTGGAGCTTGGCTTGCTGCCTGGGTTGATGCTTGGCTTGGCGCTTGACTTGGCGCTTGTTTTTGCGCTTGGCTTGGCGTTTGGCTTGGCGCTTGACTTGGCGCTTGGCTTGGCGTTTTGCTTGGCGCTTGACTTAGCGCTTGTGTCTGCGCCTGGCTTGGTGCGTGGCTCGGCGCTTGGTTTGTCGTTTGGCTTGGCGCTTGGCTTGGTGCTTGGTTTTATACTTGGTTTGGCGCTTGGCTAGGTGCTTGGTTTGGCGCTTGGTTTGGCGCTTGCCTTATCGCTTGGCTTGGATCTTGTCTTGGCTATTGGTTTGGCGCTTGGCGTGGACTTCCACTTATCGTTTGGCTTGCCGCTTGTTTTGGGGCTAGGTTTGCAACTTGGGTTGGCGCTTGGCTTGTCGCCTGGCTTGGTGCTTGGTTTTTTCGCTTGGTTTGGCGCTTGGCTTGGCGCTTGGCTTTGCACTTGGCTTGGCGCTTATCTTGGCGCTTGGCTTGGCGTTTGGCTTGGCGCTTATCTTGGCGTTTGGCTTGGCGCTTGCCTTGGCGTTTGGCTTGGCGCTTGGCTTGGCGCTTGTCTTGGAGCTTGGCTTGCTGCCTGGGTTGGCGTTTGGCTTTGCGCTTGCCTTGGCGTTTGGATTGGCGCTTAGCTTGGGCGCTTGGCTTGGAGCTTGGCTTGCTGCCTGGGTTGGCGCTTGGCTTTGCGCTTGGCTTTGCGCTTGGCTTGGTGCTTGACTTGGCGCTTGGATTTGAGCTTTGTTTAGCGCTTGGCTTGGCGCTTGGCTTTGCGCTTGGCTTAACGCTTGGCTTGGCGCTTGGTTTTGCACTTGGTTTGGCGCTTGGCTTGGCACGTGGCTTGGCGCTTGACTTGGCGCTTGGGTTGGCACTTGGCTTGGAGCTTAGGTTGGCATTTGACTTGGCGCTTGGCTTGGCGCTTGTCTTGACACGTATCTTGGCGCTTGGCTTGGAGCTTGGCTTGCTGCCTGGGTTGGCGCTTGGCTTTGCGCTTGGTTTGGCGCTTGACTTGGCGCTTGACTTGGCGCTTGGTTTTGAACTTTGTTTAGCGCTTGGCTTGGCGCTTGGCTTGGAGCTTGGCTTACTGCCTGGGTTGGCGCTTGGCTTTGCGCTTGGCTTTGCGCTTGGCTGGGCGCTTGGCTTGGCGCTTGGCTTGGCACGTGGCTTGGCGCTTGTCTTGGCGCTTGGGTTGGCGCTTGGCTTAGAGCTTAGGTTGTCATTTGACTTGGCGCTTGTTTTGGCGCTTGGCTTGGCGCTTGCTTTGGCGTTTGGCTTGGCGCTTAGCTTGGCGCTTGGCTTTTCGCTTGGTTTGGCGCTTGGCTTGGCGCTTGGCTTCGCGCTTGGCTTGGCGCTTGGCTTGGCGATTAGCTTTGCGCCTGGTTTGGCGCTTGGCTTGGCGCTTGGATTGGCGCTTGAGTTGGCGCTTTACTTGGCGCTTGTTTTGGCGCTTGGCTTGGCGCTTGCTTTGGCGTTTGGCTTGGCGCTTAGCTTGGCGCTTGGCTTGGAGCTTGGTTTTGCGCTCGGTTTGCAGCTTTGCTTGTCGCTTGGCTTAGCGCTTTGTTTGGCGCTTGGCTTGGCGCTTGGCTTAGAGCTTGGCTTAGCACGTGCCTTGCGCTTAGCTTGGCACTTGGATTGGCACTTGGCATAGCATTTGACTTAACGCGTGGCTTGCCGCTTGGCTTGGCGCTTGCGTTGGCGCTTAACTTGGCGCTTAACCTAGCGCTTTGCTTGGTGCCTTGCTTGGCGCTTGGCTTGGCGCGTGGCTTGACGCTTAACCTAGCGCTCTGCTTGGCGCCTTGCTTGGCGCTTGGCTTAGCACGTGGGTTGGCGCTAGGTGCTTGGCTTGGCACTTGGTTTTGCGCTTGGATTGGCGCATAGCTAGGTGCTTGGTTTGGCGCTTGGTTTGGCGCTTGGGTTATCGCTTGGTTTGGATCTTGTCTAAGCTATTCGCTTGGCTAGGTGCTTGGTTTAGCTCTTGGCTTGGCGCTTGGCTTAGAGCTCGACTTGGCGCTTGGCTTGGAGCTTGGTTTTGCGCTCGGTTTGCAGCTTTGCTTGGCGCTTGCTAAGCGCTTTGTTTGGCGCTTGCTTTGGCGCTTAGTTTAACGCCTGTGTTTGCGCTTGGCTTGATGCCTAGCTTGGGACTTGAGTTTGCGCTTGGTTTGGCGCTTAGTTTAACGCCTGGGTTTGCGCTTGGTTTGGCGCTTAGCTTGGGGCTTGTCTTTGCGCTTGGTTAGGCTCTTGACTTGACGTTTATTTTGGCGCTTGACTTGGCGCTTGGCTTGGCGCTTGGCTTGGCGCTTGGTTTGGCGCTTGGCTTATCGCTTGGCTTGGATCTTGTCTTGGCTATTAGCTTGGCGCTTGGCAAGTTGCTTGGTTTAGCGCTTGGATTGGGGCTTGGCTTTACGCTTGGCTTAACGCTTGGCTTGGCGCTTGGCTTGGCGCTTGGGTTTGCGCTTGGCTTGGCGCTTGGCTTTGCGCTTTGTTTGGCGCTTGGCTTGGCGCTTGGCTTTGCGCTTGGCTTGGCGCTTGGCTTGGCGCTTGGCTTGGCGCTTGGCTTTGCGGTTGGCTTGGCGCTTGGCTTGGTACTTGGTTTTGCGCTTCGTTTGGCGCTTGGCTTAGGGCTTGGCTTTACGCTTGGCTTAACGCTTGGCTTGGCGCTTGGCTTTTCGCTTCGTTTGGCGCTTGGCTTGGCGCTTGGCTTTGCGCTTGGCTTGGCGCTTGGCTTTTCGCTTCGTTTGGCGCTTGGGTTTGCTCTTGGCTAGGCGCTTGACTTGGCGCTTAGTTTGGCGCTTGGCTTATCGCTTGGCTTGGATCTTGTCTTGGCTATTAGCTTGGCACTTGGCTAAGTGCTTGCTTTAGCGCTTGGCTTGGGGCTTGGCTTTACGCTTGGCTTAACGCTTGGCTTGGCGCTTGGCTTGGCGCTTGGCTTGGCGCTTGGCTTTGCGCTTGGCTTGGCGCTTGGCTTGGCGCTTGGCTTTGCGCTTGGCTTGGCGCTTGACTTTTCGCTTCGTTTGGGCTTGGCTTTGCGCTTGGCTAGGCGCTTGACTTGGCGCTTCGTTTGGCGCTTGGCTCGGGGCTTGGCTTTACGCTTGGCTTAACGCTTGGCTTGGCGCTTGGATTTTCGCTTCGTTTGGCGCTTGGCTTAGCGCTTGGCTTTGCGCTTGGCTTGGCGCTTGGCTTTGCGCTTGGCTTGGCGCTTGGCTTTGCGCTTGGTTTGGCGCTTGGCTTCGCGCTTGGCTTGGCGCTTGGCTTTGCGTTTGGCTTGGCGCTTGGCTTGGCGCTTGGCTTGGCGCTTGGCTAGGCGCTTGACTTGACGTTTATTTTGGCGCTTGGCTTGGCGCTTGGCTTTGCGTTTGGCTTGGCGCTTGGCTTGGCGCTTGGCTTTGCGTTTGGCTAGGTGCTTGGTGTGGCGCTTGGTTTAGTGCTTGGCTTATCGCGTGGCTTGGATCTTGTCTTGGCTATTAGCTTGGCGCTTGGCTAAGTGCTTGGTTTAGCGCTTGGATTGGGGCTTGGCTTTACGCTTGGCTTAACGCTTGGCTTGGCGCTTGGGTTTGCGCTTGGCTTGGCGCTTGGCTTTGCGCTTCGTTTGGCGCTTGGCTTGGCGCTTGGCTTTGCGCTTGGCTTGGCGCTTGGCTTGGCGCTTGGCTTGGCGCTTGGCTTGGCGCTTGGCTTTGCGGTGGGCTTGGCGCTTGGCTTGGCGCTTGGTTTTGCGCTTCGTTTGGCCCTTGGCTTAGGGCTTGGCTTTACGCTTGGCTTAACGCTTGGTTTGGCGCTTGGCTTTTCGCTTCGTTTGGCGCTTGGCTTGGCGCTTGGCTTGGCGCTTGGCTTTGCGCTTGGCTTGGCGCTTGGCTTTTCGCTTCGTTTGGCGCTTGGCTTTGCGCTTGGCTAGGCGCTTGACTTGGCGCTTAGTTTGGCGCTTGGCTTATCGCTTGGTTTAGCGCTTGGCTTGGGGCTTGGCTTTACGTTTATCTTAACGCTTGGCTTGGCGCTTGGCTTGGCGCTTGGCTTGGCGCTTGGCTTGGCGCTTGGCTTGGCGCTTGGCTTTGCGCTTGGCTTGGCGCTTGGCTTTGCGCTTGGCTTGGCGCTTGGCTTTTCGCTTCGTTTGGCGCTTGGCTTTGCGCTTGGCTAGGCGCTTGAACTGGCGCTTCCTTTGGCGCTTGGCTCGGGGCTTGGCTTTACGCTTGGCTTAACGCTTGGCTTGGCGCTTGGCTTTTCGCTTCGTTTGGCGTTTGGCTTGGCGCTTGGCTTTGCGCTTGGCTTGGCGCTTGGCTTTGCGCTTGGCTTGGCGCTTGGCTTTGCGCTTGGTTTGGCGCTTGGCTTGGCGCTTGGCTTGGCGCTTGGTTTTGCGCTTGGCTTGGCGCTTGGCTTGG
Source organism: Agriotes lineatus (assembly GCA_940337035.1). NCBI lineage: Eukaryota > Metazoa > Arthropoda > Insecta > Coleoptera > Elateridae > Agriotes > Agriotes lineatus. The sequence continues at coordinate 33,026,054 of OW679199.1, read as the reverse complement.
CGCCTGGCTTGGCGCACGGGTTTGCGCTTGGTTTGGCGGTTAGTTTGGCGCCTGGCTTTGCGCTTGGCTTGGCGCCTAGCTTTGGGCTTGGCTTTGCGCTTGGCTAAGCGCTTGACTTGGCGCTTAGTTTGGCGCTTGACTTGGTGCTTGGTTTGGCGCTTGGCTAGGGGCTTGGCTTGGCGCTTGGCTTGGCACGTGGCTTGGCGCTTGACTTGGAGCTTGGTTTGGCATTTGATTTGACGCTTGGTTCGGCGCTTGGCTTTGCGCTTGGTTTGGCGCTTGGCTTGGCGCTTGACCTAGCGCTCGGCTTGGCGCCTGGCTTGGCGCTTTCTTGGCGCTTGGCTTTGCGCTTGGCTTGGTGCTAGGTCTGGCGCTTGACTTGGCGCTTGGGTTGGCGCTTGACTTGAAGCTTGATTTGGCGCTTTACTCTGCGCTTGGGTTGGCGCTTGGCTTGGTGCTTGGTTTGGCGCTTTAATTAGCGTTTGGCTTTGCGCTTGACTTGGCGCTTGTTTTGGCGCTTGGCTTGACGCTTGGCTTGGCGCTTGACTTAGCGCTTTGCTTGGCGCTTGACTTAGCGCTGGGGTTGGCGCTTGACTTGGCTCTTGGCTTGGCGCTTGGCTTGGTGCTTGGTTTGGCGTTTGGCTTGGCGTTCGGGTTGTCACGTGGTTTGGCGCTTGGCTTGGCGTGCGGCTTAGCGCGTGACTTGGCGTTTGGCTTGGCGCTTGGTTTCGCGATTGGCTTAGCGCGTAGCTTGGCGTTTGACTTAGCGCTTGCTTTGGCGCTTGCCTGGGAGCTTGGCTTGGCGCTTGGCTTGGCGCGTGGCTTGGCGCGTGGCTTGGCGCTTAATGCTTGGCTTGGCGCTTGGTTTGGCGCTTGGCTTATCGCTTAAATTGGATCTTGTCTTGTCTATTAGCTTGACGCTTGGCTAGGTGCTTGGTTTAGCGCTTGGCTTGGCGCTCGGCTTTGCGCTTGATTTGGCGCTTGGAGTGGACCTTCACTTATCGCTTGCCTTGCCGCTTGTTTTGGCGCTTGGTTTGCAACTTGGCTTGGCGCTTGGCTTGGCGCCTGGCTTGGTGCCTGGTTTTTGCGCTTGGTTTGGCAATTGGCTTGGCGCTTGGCTTTATACTTGGATTGGCGCTTATCTTGGCGCTTGACTTGGCGCTTGACTTGGTGTTTGGCTTGGCGCTTGTCTTGGCGCTTGGCTTGGAGCTTGGCTTTAGCCTGGGTTAGCGCTTGGCTTTGTGCTTGGTTTGGCGCTTGGCTTGGCGCTTGGCTTGGGGCATGGCTTTGCGCTTCGTCTGGCGCTTGGCTTGGCGCTTGGCTTGGCGCTTGCCTTGGCGCTTAACCTTGCGTTTGGTTTGGTGCTTGACCTAGCGCTCGGCTTGGCGCCTGGCTTGGCGCCTGGCTTGGCGCTTGGCTTGGCGCTTGACTTGGCGGTTGGCTTGGTGCTTATCTTTGCGCTCGGTTTACAGCTTGGCTTGGCGCTTAACTTGGCGCTTGGCTTGGCGCATGGCTTGGCACTTAGCTTGGCACTTGGTTTGGCGCTTGGCTTAGCGCTTGGCTTGGCGCTTGGCTTAACGCTTGGCTTGGCGCATGGCTTGGCGCTTGTCTTGCTGCTTGGCTTTGAGCTTCGTTTGGCACTTGGCTTGGCGTTTGGCTTGGCGCTTGGCTTGGTGCTGGGCTTTGCGCTTGGATTGGCGCTTAGCTAGGTGCTTGGTTTGGCGCTTGGTTTGGCGCTTGGCTTATCGCTTGGTTTGAATCTTGTCTTAGCTATTCGCTTGGCTAGGTGCTTGGTTTAGCTCTTGGCTTGGCGCTTGGCTTGGAGCTCGACTTGGCGCTTGGCTTGGAGCTTGGTTTTGCGCTCGGTTTGCAGCTTTGCTTGGCGCTTGGCTTAGCGCTTTGTTTGGCGCTTGGTTTGGCGCTTAGTTTAACGCCTGGGTTTGCGCTTGGCTTGATGCCTAGCTTGGGGCTTGAGTTTGCGCTTGGTTTGGCGCTTGGATTGGCGCTTGGCATAGCGCTTGGCTTGGCGCGTGGCTTGGCGCTTGGCTTGGTGCTTGGTTTGGCGTTTGGCTTGGCGTTCGGGTTGTCACGTGGTTTGGCGCTTGGCTTGGCGTGCGGCTTAGCGCGTGGCTTGGCGTTTGGCTTGGTGCTTGGTTTGGCGATTGGCTTAGCGCGTAGCTTGGCGCTTGACTTAGCGCTTGCTTTGGCGCTTGCCTGGGAGCTTGGCTTGGCGCTTGGCTTGGCGCGTGGCTTGGCGCTTAATGCTTGGCTTGGCGCTTGGTTTGGCACTTGGCTTATCGCTTAAATTGGATCTTGTCTTGTCTATTAGCTTGGCGCTTGGCTAGGTGCTTGGTTTAGCGCTTGGCTTAGCGCTTGGCTTGGAGCTGGGGTTGGCGCTTGGTTTGGCGCTTGGCGTGGACCTTCACTTATCGCATGCCTTGCCGCTTGTTTTGGCGCTTGGTTTGCAACTTGGCTTGGCGCTTGGCTTGGCGCCTGGCTTGGTGCTTGGTTTTTGCGCTTGGTTTGGCGATTGGCTTGGCGCTTGGCCTTATACTTGGATTGGCGCTTATCTTGGCGCTTGGCTTGGCGCTTGACTTGGTGTTTGGCTTGGCGCTTGTCTTGGTGCTTGGCTTGGAGCTTCTCTTGCTGCCTGGGTTAGCGCTTGGCTTTGTGCTTGGTTTGGCGCTTGGCTTGGCGCTTGGCTTGGCGCATGGCTTTGCGCTTCGTCTGGCGCTTGGCTTGGCGCTTGGCTTGGCGCTTGCCTTGGCGCTTAACCTTGCGTTTGGTTTGGTGCTTGACCTAGCGCTCGGCTTGGCGCCTGGCTTGGCGCCTGGCTTAGCGCTTGGCTTGGCGCTTGACTTGGCGGTTGGCTTGGTGCTGATCTTTGCGCTCGGTTTACAGCTTGGCTTGGCGCTTAACTTGGCGCTTGGCTTGGCGCATGGCTTGGCACTTAGCTTGGCACTTGGTTTGGCGCTTGGCTTAGCGCTTGGCTTGGCGCTTGGCTTAACGCTTGGCTTGGCGCATGGCTTGGCGCTTGTCTTGCTGCTTGGCTTTGAGCTTCGTTTGGCACTTGGCTTGGCGTTTGGCTTGGCGCTTGGCTTGGTGCTGGGCTTTGCGCTTGGATTGGCGCTTAGCTAGGTGCTTGGTTTGGCGCTTGGTTTGGCGCTTGGCTTATCGCTTGGTTTGAATCTTGTCTTAGCTATTCGCTTGGCTAGGTGCTTGGTTTAGCTCTTGGATTGGCGCTTGGCTTGGAGCTCGACTTGGCGCTTGGCTTAGAGCTTGGTTTTGCGCTCGGTTTGCAGCTTTGCTTGGCGCTTGGCTTAGCGCTTTGTTTGGCGCTTGGTTTGGCGCTTAGTTTAACGCCTGGGTTTGCGCTTGGCTTGATGCCTAGCTTGGGGCTTGAGTTTGCGCTTGGTTTGGCGCTTTGTTTAACGCCTGGGTTTGCGCTTGGCTTGGCGCTTGGATTGGCGCTTGGCATAGCGCTTGGCTTGGCGCGTGGCTTGCCGCTTGGCTTGGCGCTTGCGTTGGCGCTTAGCTTGGCGCTTAACCTAGCGCTCGGCTTGGCGCCTTGCTTGGCGATTGGCTTGGCGCTTGCTTTGGCGCTTGCGTGGGAGCTTGGCTTGGCGCTTGGCTTAGCACGTGGGTTGGCGCTTAGTGCTTGGCTTGTAGCTTGGCTTTGCGCTTAGCTTGGCGGTTGGCTAGGTGCTTGGTTTGGCGCTTGGTTTGGCGCATGGCTTATCGCTTGTCTTGGATCTTGTCTTAGCTATTAGCTTGGCGCTTGGCTAGGTGCTTGGGTTAGCTCTTAGCTTGGCGCTTGGCTTGGAGCTGGGGTTGGCGCTTGGATTGGGGCTCGACTTTGCGTTTGGTTTGGCGCTTGGCGTGGACCTTCACTTATCGCTTGGCTGCCGCTTGTTTTGGCGCTTGGTTTGCCACTTGGCTTTGCGCTCTGTTTGGCGCTTGGCTTGGCGCTTGGCTTTACGCTTGGCTTGGCGCTTGGCTTTGCGCTTGGTTTGGCGCTTAGTTTAACGCCTGGGTTTGCGCTTGGCTTGATGCCTAGCTTGGGGCTTGGGTTTGCGCTTGGTTTGGCGCTTAGTTTAACGCCTAGGTTTGCGTTTGGCTTGGCGCCCAGCTTGGGGCTTGGTTTGGCGCTTTACTTGACGCTAGGCTTATCGCTAGGCTTGGCGCTTGGGTTGGCGCTTGGGGTGGTGCTTGGTTTGACGCTTTACTTGGTGCTTCACTTGACGCTAGGCTTATCGCTTGGCTTGGCGCTTGGCTTGGCGTTTGGGTTGGCGCGTGATTTGGCGCTTGGTTTGTCGCATGGCTTGGCACTTAGCTTGGCGCTTGGTTTGGCGCTTGGCTTGGCGCTTGGCTTGGCACTTGGTTTGGCGCTTGGCTTAGCGATTGGCTTTGCGCTGGGTTTGTCGCATGGCTTGGCATTTAGCTTGGCGCTTGGTTTAGCGCTTGGCTTAGCGCTTGACTTGGCGCTTGTTTTGGCGCTTGGCTGGGCAATTGACTTGGCGCTTGACTTAGCGCTTGGGTTGGCGCTTGGCTTGGTGCGTAGCTCGGCGCTTGGTTTGTCGTTTGGCCTGGCGCTTGGCTTGGCGCTAGGCTTTGCGCTTGGTTTGGCGCTTGGCTAGGTGCTTGGTTTGGCGCTTGGTTTGGCGCTTGGCTTATCGCTTGGCTTGGATCTTGTCTTGGCTCTTGGTTTGGCGCTTGGTGTGGACCTTCACTTATCGCTTGGCTTGCCGCTTGTTTTGGCGCTTGGTTTGCAACTTGGGTTGGCGCTTGGCTTGGCGCCTGGCTTGGTGCTTGGTTTTTTCGCTTGGATTGGCGCTTGGCTTGGCGCTTGGATTGGCGCTTGCCTTGGCGTTTGGCTTGCCGCTTGGCTTGGCGCTTGGCTTGGCGCTTGGCTTGGAGCTTGGCTTGTTGCCTGAGATGGCGCTTGGTTTTGCGCTTGGTTTGGCGCTTGTCTTGGCGCTTGCCTTGGCGTTTAGCTTGGCGCTTAGCGTGATGCTTGGCTTGGAGCTTGGCTTGCTGCCTGGGTTGGCGCTTGGCTTTGCGCTAGGCTTTGCGCTTGGCTTAACGTTTATCTTGGCGCTTGGCTTGGCGCTTGGCCAGGCGCTTGGGTTAGCGCTTGGCATAGCGCATGGCTTGGCGCGTGGCTTGGCGCTTGGCTTGGCGCTTGGCTTGGCACGTGCCTTGCGCTTCGCCAGGCGCTTGGATTAGCGCTTGGCATAGCGCTTGGCTTGGCGCGTGGCTTGGCGCTTGGCTTGGCGCTTGACTTGGCGCTTGGCTTAGCACGTGCATTGCGCTTGGCTTGGCGCTTGGATTACGCTTGGCATAGCGCTTGGCTTGGCGCCTTGCTTGGCGTTTGGCTTGGCGCGTGGCTTGGCGCTTGGCTTGGCGCTTGCGTTGGCGCTTGGTTTGGCGCCTGGCTTAGCGCTTGGCTTGGCGTTTGGCTTGGCGCTTGGCTTGGAGCTTTGCTTGTTGCCTGAGATGGCGCTTGGTTTTGCGCTTGGTTTGGCGCTTGTCTTGGCGCTTGCCTTGGCGTTTAGCTTGGCGCTTGGCTTAACGCTTATCTTGGCGCTTGGCTTGGCACGTGGCTTGGCGCTTGACTTGGCGCTTGCCTTGGCGTTTAGCTTGGCGCTTAGCCTGATGCTTGGCTTGGAGCTTGGCTTGCTGCCTGGCTTGGCGCTTGGCTTTGCGCTAGGCTTTGCGCTTCGTTTAGCGCTTGGCTTGGCGCTTGGCTTTGCGCTTGGCTTAACGCTTATCTTGGCGCTTGGGTTGGCGCCTGGCTTGGAGCTTGGGTTGGCATTTGACTTGGCGCTTGGTTTAGCGCTTGGCTGGGCGCTTGGCTTGGCGCTTGGTTTTCAACTTGGTTTGGCGCTTGGCTGGGCGCTTGGCTTGGCGCTTGGCTTTGCGCTTGGTTTAACGCTTGGCTTGGCGCTTGGCTTTGCACTTGGTTTGGCGCTTGGCTGGGCGCTTGGCTTGGTGCTTGGCTTGGCACATAGCTTATCGCTTGACGTGGCGCTTGAATTGGCGCTTGGCTTCGAGCTTGGGTTGGCATTTGACTTGACGTTTGGTTTGGCGCTTGACGTAGCGCTCGGCTTGGCGCCTGGGTTGGCGCTTGCGTTGGCGCTTGGCTTGGCGCTTGACTTGGCGCTTGGCTTGGCACGTGCCTTGCGCTTGGCCAGGCGCTTGGATTAGCGCTTAGCATAGCGCATGGCTTGGCGCGTGGCTTGGCGCTTGGCTTGGCGCTTGCGTTGGCGCTTGGCTTAGCACGTGCCTTGCGCTTGGCTTGGCGCTTGGAATAGTGCTTGGCATAGCGCTTGGCTTGAGGCCTGGTTTGGCGCTTGGCTTAGCGCTTGGCTTGGCGCTTGGCTTTGCGCTTGGGAAAGCGCTTGGTTTGACGCTTGCGTTGGCGCTTGGCCTGGCGCTTGACTTGAGGCCTGGCTTGGCGCTTGGAATAGTGCTTGGCATAGCGCTTGGCTTGAGGCCTGGTTTGGCGCTTGGCTTTGCGCTTGGTAAAGCGCTTGGTTTGACGCTTGGCTTGGCGCTTGGCTTGGCGCTTGCGTTGGCGCTTGGCCTGGCGCTTGACTTGGCGCTTGGCTTGGCACGTGCCTTGCGCTTGGCCAGGCGCTTGGATTAGCGCTTGGCATAGCGCATGGCTTGGCGCGTGGCTTGGCGCTTGGCTTGGCGCTTGCGTTGGCGCTTGGCTTAGCACGTGCATTGCGCTTGGCCAGGCGCTTGGATTAGCGCTTGGCATAGCGCTTGGCTTGGCGCCTGGATTGGCGCTTGGCTTAGCGCTTGCGTTGGCGCTTGGCCTGGCGCTTGACTTGGCGCTTGGCTTGGCACGTGCCTTGCGCTTGGCCAGGCGCTTGGATTAGCGCTTGGCATAGCGCTTGGCTTGGCGCCTGGATTGGCGCTTGGCTTAGCGCTTGGCTTGGCGCTTGGCTTTGCGCATGGTAAAGCGCTTGGTTTGACGCTTGGCTTGGCGCTTGGCTTGGCGTTTGGCTTATCGCTTGCCTTGGCGCTTGGTTTTGCGCTCGGATTGCAGCTCTGCTTGGCGCTTGGCTTGGCGCATGACTTGGCGCTTGGCTTAGCACGTGCCTTGCGCTTGGCTTTGCGCTCGGATTAGCGCTTGGAATAGCGCTTGGCTTGGCGCCTGTATTTGCGCTTGGCTTAGCGCTTGGCTTGGCGCTTGGCTTTGCGCTTGGTAAAGCGCTTGGTTTGACGCTTGGGTTGGCGCTTGGCTTGGCGCTTGCGTTGGCGCTTGGCTTGGCGCTTGGCTTGGCGTTTGGCTTGGCGTTTGGCTTATCGCTTCCTTGGCGCTTGGTTTTGCGCTCGGTTTGCAGCTCTGCTTGGCGCTTGGCTTGGCGCTTGACTTGGCGCTTGGCTTAGCACGTGCCTTGCGCTTGGCTTGGCGCTTGGATTAGCGCTTGGTATAGCGCTTGGCTTGGCGCCTGGATTGGCGCTTATCTTAGCGCTTGGCTTGGCGCTTGGCTTTGCGCTTGGTAAAGCGCTTGGTTTGACGCTTGGCTTGGCGCTTGGCTTGGCGCTTGCGTTGGCGCTTGGCTTGGCGCTTGACTTGGCGCTTGGCTTAGCACGTGCCTTGCGCTTGGCTTGGCGCTTGGATTAGCGCTTGGCATAGCGCTTGGCTTGGCGCCTGGATTAGCGCTTGGCTTAGCGCTTGGCTTGGCGCTTGGCTTTGCGCTTGGTAAAGCGCTTGGTTTGACGCTTGGCTTGGCGCTTGGCTTGGCGCTTGCGTTGGCGCTTGGCTTGGCGCTTGGCCAGGCGCTTGGATTAGCGCTTGGCATAGCGCATGGCTTGGCGCGTGGCTTGGCGCTTGTGTTGGCGCTTGGCTTGGCGTTTGACTTGGCGCTTGGCTTGGCACGTGCCTTGCGCTTGGCCAGACGCTTGGATTAGCGCTTGGCATAGCGCTTGGCTTGGCGCGTGGCTTGGCGCTTGGCTTGGCGCTTGCGTTGGCGCTTGGCTTGGCGCTTGACTTGGCGCTTGGCTTAGCACGTGCATTGCGCTTGGCTTGGCGCTTGAATTAGCGCTTGGCATAGCGCTTGGCTTGGCGCCTTTATTGGCGTTTGGCTTGGCGCGTGGCTTGGCGCTTGGCTTGGCGCTTGCTTAGGCGCTTGCCTGTAAGCTTGGCTTGGCGCGTGGCTTGGCGCTTGGCTTGGCGCTTGCGTTGGCGCTTGGCTTGGCGCTTGGCCAGGCGCTTGGATTAGCGCTTGGCATAGCGCATGGCTTGGCGCGTGGCTTGGCGCTTGGCTTGGCGCTTGCGTTGGCGCTTGGCTTGGCGCCTGATTTGGCGCTTGGCTTGGCACGTGCCTTGCGCTTGGCCAGGCGCTTGGATTAGCGCTTGGCGTAGCGTTTGGCTTGGCGTGTGGCTTGGCGCTTGGCTTGGCGCTTGCGTTGGCGCTTGGCTTGGCGCTTGACTTGGCGCTTGGCTTAGCACGTGCATTGCGCTTGGCTTGGCGCTTGGATTAGCGCTTGGCATAGCGCTTGGCTTGGCGCCTTGCTTGGCGTTTGGCTTGGCGCGTGGCTTGGCGCTTGGCTTGGCGCTTACGTTGGCGCTTGGTTTGGCGCCTGGCTTAGCGCTTGGCTTGGCGCTTAGCTTAGCGCTTAGATTTGCGCTTGGTAAAGCGCTTGGTTTGACGCTTGGCTTGGCGCTTGGCTTAGCGCTTGGCTTGGCGCTTGGCTTGGTGCTTGGCTAGGTGTTTGGTTTGGCGCTTGCTTTGGCGCTTAACTTCGTGCTTGGCTTGTCGCTTGGCTTTGCGCTTGGCTTGGCGCTTACCTTGGCGCTTGGCTTGGCGCTCGGCTTTGCGTTTGGTGTAGCGCTTGGCTTGGCGCTTGGTTTAGCGCTTACCTTGGCGCTTATCTTTAAGCTCGGTTTACAGCTTGGCTATGCGCTTGGCTTGTCGCATAACTTGGCACTTAGCTTGGCGATTGGATTGGCGCTTGGCATAGCGCTTGGTTTGGCGCTTGGCTTACCGCTTGGCTTGACGCATGGCTTTGCGCTTGTCTTGCGGCTTGACTTTGCGCTTGGTTTGGCACTTGGTTTGGCGCTTGGTTTAGCGCTTGGCTTGGCGCTTGGCTTGGCGCTTGGTTTAAAGCTTGGCTTTGCGCTTGGCTTGGCGTTTGGCCTGGCGCTTGGCTTGGCGCTTGGCTTGGTGCTTGGTTTGGCGCTTAGCATGGCGTTAGGCTAGGCGCTTAGCTTGGCGCTTGTCTTGTCGCATGGCTTGGCACTTAGCTTGGCGCTTGGTTTGGCACGTGGTTTGGCGCTTGCCTTAGCGCTTGGGTTGGCGCTTGACTTGGCGCTTAGTTTGACGCTTGACTTGGCGCTTGGTTTGGCGCTTGGCTGGGCGCTTGGCTTGGCGCTTGCCTTGGCGCTTAACCTTGCGCTTGGTCTGGCCCTTGTCCTAGAGCTCGGCTTGGCGCCTGGCTTGGCGGTTGCCTTGGCGCTTAACCTTGCGCTTGGTTTGGCGCTTGACCTAGAGCTCGGCTTGGCGCCTGGTTTTGCGCCTGTCTTAGCGCTTGGCTTGGCGCTTGGCTTAGCGCTTAGATTTGCGCTTGGTAAAGCTCTTGGTTTGACGCTTGGCTTGGCGCTTGGCTTAGCGCTTGGCTTGGCGCTTGGCTTGGTGCTTGGCTAGGTGTTTGATTTGGCGCTAGCTTTGGCGCTTAACTTCGTGCTTGGCTTGTCGCTTGGCATTGCGCTTGGCTTGGGGCGTGTCTTGCGCTTGGCTTGGCGCTTACCTTGGCGTTTGGCTTGGCGCTCGGCTTTGCGTTTGTCGTAGCGCTTGGCTTGGCGCTTGGTTTAGCGCTTACCTTGGCGCTTATCTTTAAGCTCGGTTTACAGCTTGGCTTTGCGCTTGGCTTGTCGCATAACTTGGCACTTAGCTTGGCGATTGGATTGGCGCTTGGCTTAGCGCTTGGCTTGGCGCTTGGCTTAACGCTTGGCTTGACGCATGGCTTTGCGCTTGTCTTGCGGCTTGACTTTGCGCTTGGTTTGGCACTTGGTTTGGCGCCTGGTTTAGCGCTTGGCTTGGCGCTTGGCTTGGCGCTTGGTTTAAAGCTTGGCTTTGCGCTTGGCTTGGCGTTTGGCCTGGCGCTAGGCTTGGCGCTTGGCTTGGCGCTTGGTTTGGCGCTTAGCATGGCGTTAGGCTAGGCGCTTGGCTTGGCGCTTGTCTTGTCGCATGGCTTGGCACTTAGCTTGGCGCTTGGTTTGGCGCTTATTTTGTGCTTGGCTTGTCGCATGACTTGGCACTTAGCTTGGCGATTGGATTGGCGCTTGGCTTAGCGCTTGGCTTGGCGCTTGTCTTGCCGCTTGACTTTGCGCTTGGTTTGGCACTTGGTTTGGCGCTTGGTTTGGCGCTTGGCTTGGCTCTTGGCTTGGCGCTTGGCTTAACGCTTGGCTTGACGCATGGCTTTGCGCTTGTCTTGCGGCTTGACTTTGCGCTTGGTTTGGCACTTGGTTTGGCGCCTGGTTTAGCGCTTGGCTTGGCGCTTGGCTTGGCGCTTGGTTTAAAGCTTGGCTTTGCGCTTGGCTTGGCGTTTGGCCTGGCGCTAGGCTTGGCGCTTGGCTTGGCGCTTGGTTTGGCGCTTAGCATGGCGTTAGGCTAGGCGCTTGGCTTGGCGCTTGTCTTGTCGCATGGCTTGGCACTTAGCTTGGCGCTTGGTTTGGCGCTTATTTTGTGCTTGGCTTGTCTCATAACTTGGCACTTAGCTTGGCGATTGGATTGGCGCTTGGCTTAGCGCTTGGCTTGGCGCTTGGCTTAACGCTTGGCTTGACGCGTGGCTTTGCGCTTGTCTTGCCACTTGACTTTGCGCTTGGTTTGGCACTTGGTTTGGCGCTTGGTTTGGCGCTTGGCTTGGCGTTTGGCCTGGCGCTTGGCTTGGCGTTTGGCTTAGCGCTTGTCTTGTCGCATGGCTTGGCACTTAGCTTGGCGCTTGGTTTGGCGCTTATCTTGGATCTTGGCTTGGCGCTTGGTTTGGCGCTTGGCTTAGCGCTTGGCTTGGCGCTTGGCTTGGCGCTTGGCTTGGCGCTTGGCTTCGCGCTTGTCTTTGCGCTTGGCTTAGCGCTTTACTTGACGCTTGGTTTGGCACTTGATTTGGCGCTTGGTTGGCGCTTTACTTCGCGCTTGGTTTGGCGCTTCACTTGACGCTAGGAGTATCGCTTGGCTTGGCGCTTGGGTTGGCGCTTGGTTTGGCGCTTATCTTGGATCTTGGCTTGGCGCTTGGTTTGGCACTTGACTTGGCGCTTGGGTTGGCGCTTTACCTCGCGCTTGGTTTGGCGATTCACTTGACGCTAGGAGTATCGCTTGGCTTGGCGCTTGGGTTGGCGCTTGGGGTGATTCTTGGTTTAACGCTTTACTTGGCGCTTCCTTGGTGCTTGACTTGGTGCTTGGGTTGGCGCTTGGTTTGGTGATTGGTTTCGCGGTTTACTTGGCGCTTGGCTTAGCGCTTGACTTGGCGCTTGTTTGGCGCTTGGCTGGGCGACTGGCTTGGCGCTTGACTTAGCGCTTGGGTTGGCGCTTAGCTTGGTGCGTGGCTCGGCGCTTGGTTTGTCGTTTGGCCTGGCGCTTGGCTTGGCGCTTGGCTTTGCGCTTGGTTTGGCGCTTGGCTAGGTGCTTGGTTTGGCGCTTGGTTTGGCGCTTGGCTTATCGCTTGGCTTGGATCTTGTCTTGGCTCTTGGTTTGGCGCTTGGTGTGGACCTTCACTTATCGCTTGGCTTGCCGCTTGTTTTGGCGCTTGGTTTGCAACTTGGTTTGGCGCTTGGCTTAGCGCTTGGCTTTGCACTTATCTTGGCGTTTATCTTGGCGCTTGGCTTGACGTTTGGCTTGGCGCTTGGATTGGCGCTTGCCTTGGCGTTTGGCTTGGCGCTTGGCTTGGCGCTTGGCTTGGCGCTTGGCTTGGTGCTTGGCTTGTTGCCTGAGATGGCGCTTGGCTTTGCGCTTGGTTTGGCGCTTGTCTTGGCGCTTGCCTAGGCGTTTAGCTTCGCGCTTAGCCTGATGCTTGGCTTGGAGCTTGGCTTGCTGCCTGGGTTGGCGCTTGGCTTTGCGCTAGGCTTTGCGCTTGGCTTGGCGCTTGACTTGGCGCTTGGCTTTGCGCTTCGTTTAGCGCTTGGCTTGGCGCTTGGCTTTGCGCCTGGTTTAACGCTTGGCTTGGCGCTTGGCTTGGCGCTTGGCTTGGCACGTGGCTTGGCGCTTGACTTGGCGCTTGGGTTGGCGCCTGGCTTGGAGCTTGGGTTGGCATTTGACTTGGCGCTTGGTTTAGCGCTTGGCTGGGCGCTTGGCTTGGCGCTTTGTTTTCAACTTAGTTTGGCGCTTGGCTGGGCGCTTGGCTTGGCGCTTGGCTTTGCGCTTGGTTTAACGCTTGGCTTGGCGCTTGGCTTTGCACTTGGTTTGGCGCTTGGCTGGGCGCTTGGCTTGGTGCTTGGCTTGGCACATAGCTTATCGCTTGACTTGGCGCTTGGGTTGGCGCTTGGCTTCGAGCTTGGGTTGGCATTTGACTTGACGTTTGGTTTGGCGCTTGACGTAGCGCTCGGCTGGCGCCTGGATTGGCGCTTGGCTTGGCACGTGCCTTGCGCTTGGCCAGGCGCTTGAATTAGCGCTTGGCATAGCGCATGGCTTGGCGCGTGGCTTGGCGCTTGGCTTGGCGCTTGCGTTGGCGCTTGGCTTGGCGCTTGACTTGGCGCTTGGCTTGGCGCTTGACTTGGCGCTTGGCTTGGCACGCGCCTTGCGCTTGGCCAGGCGCTTGAATTAGCGCTTGGCATAGCGCATGGCTTGGCGCGTGGCTTGGCGCTTGGCTTGGCGCTTGCGTTGGCGCTTGGCATAGCGCTTGGCTTGAGGCCTGGATTGGCGCTTGGCTTAGCGCTTGGCTTGGCGCTTGGCTTTGCGCTTGGTAAAGCGCTTGGTTTGACGCTTGGCTTGGCGCTTGGCTTGGCGCTTGCGTTGGCGCTTGGCTTGGCGCTTGACTTGGCGCTTGGCTTGGCACGTGCCTTGCGCTTGGCCAGGCGCTTGGATTAGCGCTTGGCATAGCGCATGGCTTGGCGCGTGGCTTGGCGCTTGGCTTGGCGCTTGCGTTGGCGCTTGGCTTAGCACGTGCCTTGCGCTTGGCTTGGCGCTTGGATTAGCGCTTGGCATAGCGCTTGGCTTGGCGCCTGGATTGGCGCTTGGCTTAGCGCTTTGCTTGGCGCATGGCTTTGCGCTTGGTAAAGCGCTTGGTTTGAAGCTTGGCTTGGCGCTTGGCTTGGCGTTTGGCTTATCGCTTGCCTTGGCGTTTGGTTTTGCGCTCGGTTTGCAGCTCTGCTTGGCTCTTGGCTTGGCGCATGACTTGGCGCTTGGCTTAGCACGTGCCTTGCGCTAGGCTTGGCGCTTGGATTAGCGCTTGGCATAGCGCTTGGCTTGGCGCCTGGATTGGCGCTTGGCTTAGCGCTTGGCTTGGCGCTTGGCTTTGCGCTTGGTAAAGCGCTTGGTTTGACGCTTGGCTTGGCGCTTGCGTTGGCGCTTGGCTTAGCACGTGCCTTGCGCTTGGCTTGGCGCTTGGATTAGCGCTTGGTATAGCGCTTGGCTTGGCGCCTGGATTGGCGCTTGGCTTAGCGCTTGGCTTAGCGCTTGGCTTTGCGCTTGGTAAAGCGCTTGGTTTGACGCTTGGCTTGGCGCTTGGCTTGGCGCTTGCGTTGGCGCTTGGCTTGGCGCTTGACTTGGCGCTTGACATGCCTTGCGCTTGGCTTGACGCTTGGATTAGTGCTTGGCATAGCGCTTGGCTTGGCGCCTGGATTGGCGCTTGGCTTAGCGTTTGGCTTGGCGCTTAGCTTTGCGCTTGGTAAAGCGCTTGGTTTGACGCTTGGCTTGGCGCTTGGCTTGGCGCTTGCGTTGGCGCTTGGCTTGGCGCTTGGCCAGGCGCTTGGATTAGCGCTTGGCATAGCGCATGGCTTGGCGCGTGGCTTTACGCTTGGCTTGACGCATGGTTTTGCGCTTGTCTTCCGGCTTGACTTTGCGCTTGGTTTGGCACTTGGTTTGGCGCTTGGTTTAGCGCTTACCTTGGCGCTTATCTTTAAGCTCGGTTTATAGCTTGGCTTTGCGCTTGGCTTGTCGCATAACTTGGCACTTAGCTTGGCGATTGGATTGGCGCTTGGTTTAGCGCTTGGCTTGGCGCTTGGCTTAACGCTTGGCTTGACGCATGGCTTTGTGCTTGTCTTGCGGCTTGACTTTGCGCTTGGTTTGGCACTTGGTTTGGCGCTTGGTTTAGCGTTTGGCTTGGCGCTTGGCTTGGTGCTTGGTTTGGCGCTTAGCATGGCGTTAGGCTAGGCGCTTGGCTTGGCGCTTGTCTTGTCGCATGGCTTGGCACTTAGCTTGGCGCTTGGTTTGGCGCTTATTTTGGCGCTTGGCTTGGCGCTTGGCTTGTCGCATGACTTGGCACTTAGCTTGGCGCTTGGATTGGCGCTTGGTTTAGCGCTTGGCTTGGCGCTTGGCTTAACGCTTGGCTTGACGCGTGGCTTTGCGCTTGTCTTGCCGCTTGACTTTGCGCTTGGTTTGGCACTTGGTTTGGCGCTTGGTTTGACGTTTGGCTTGGCGCTTGGCTTGGCGCTTGGTTTAAAGTTTGGCTTTGCGCTTGGCTTGGCGTTTGGCCTGGCGCTTGGCTTGGCGTTTGGCTTGGCGCTTGTCTTGTCGCATGGCTTGGCACTTAGCTTGGCGCTTGGTTTGGCGCTTATCTTGGATCTTGGCTTGGCGCTTGGTTTGGCGCTTGGCTTAGCGCTTGGCTTGGCGCTTGGCTTGGCGCTTGGCTTCGCGCTTGTCTTTGCGCTTGGCTTAGCGCTTTACTTGACGCTTGGTTTGGCACTTGACTTGGCGCTTGGGTTGGCGCTTTACTTCGCGCTTGGTTTGGCGCTTCACTTGATGCTAGGAGTAACGCTTGGCTTGACGCTTGGGTTGGCGCTTGGTTTGGCGCTTATCTTGGATCTTGGCTTGGCGCTTGGTTTGGCGCTTGGCTTGGCGCTTGACCTGGCGCTTGGGTTGGCGCTTTACTTGACGCTTGGTTTGGCACTTGACTTGGCGCTTGGGTTGGCGCTTACCTTGGCGCTTATCTTTAAGCTCGGTTTACAGCTTGGCTTTGCGCTTGGCTTGTCGCATAACTTGGCACTTAGCTTGGCGATTGGATTGGCGCTTGGTTTAGCGCTTGGCTTGGCGCTTGGCTTAACGCTTGGCTTGACGCATGGCTTTGTGCTTGTCTTGCGGCTTGACTTTGCGCTTGGTTTGGCACTTGGTTTGGCGCTTGGTTTAGCGTTTGGCTTGGCGCTTGGCTTGGTGCTTGGTTTGGCGCTTAGCATGGCGTTAGGCTAGGCGCTTGGCTTGGCGCTTGTCTTGTCGCATGGCCTGGCACTTAGCTTGGTGCTTGGTTTGGCGCTTATTTTGGCGCTTGGCTTGGCGCTTGGCTTGTCGCATGACTTGGCACTTAGCCTGGCGCTTGGATTGGCGCTTGGTTTAGCGCTTGGCTTGGCGCTTGGCTTAACGCTTGGCTTGACGCGTGGCTTTGCGCTTGTCTTGCCGCTTGACTTTGCGCTTGGTTTGGCACTTGGTTTGGCGCTTGGTTTGACGTTTGGCTTGGCGCTTGGCTTGGCGCTTGGTTTAAAGTTTGGCTTTGCGCTTGGCTTGGCGTTTGGCCTGGCGCTTGGCTTGGCGTTTGGCTTGGCGCTTGTCTTGTCGCATGGTTTGGCACTTAGCTTGGCGCTTGGTTTGGCGCTTATCTTGGATCTTGGCTTGGCGCTTGGTTTGGCGCTTGGCTTAGCGCTTGGCTTGGCGCTTGGCTTGGCGCTTGGCTTCGCGCTTGTCTTTGCGCTTGGCTTAGCGCTTTACTTGACGCTTGGTTTGGCACTTGACTTTGCGCTTGGGTTGGCGCTTTACTTCGCGCTTGGTTTGGCGCTTCACTTGACGCTAGGAGTAACGCTTGGCTTGGCGCTTGGGTTGGCGCTTGGTTTGGCGCTTATCTTGGATCTTGGCTTGGCGCTTGGTTTGGCGCTTGGCTTGGCGCTTGACCTGGCGCTTGGGTTGGCGCTTTACTTGACGCTTGGTTTGGCACTTGACCTTGGCGCTTGGGTTGGCGCTTTACTTCGCGCTTGGTTTGGCGCTTCACTTGACGCTAGGAGTATCGCTTGGCTTGGCGCTTGGGTTGGCGCTTGGGGTGATTCCTGGTTTAACGCTTTACTTGGCGCTTCCTTGGCGCTTGACTTGGTGCTTGGGTTGGCGCTTGGTTTGGTGATTGGTTTCGCGGTTTACTTGGCGCTTGGCTTAGCGCTTGACTTGGCGCTTGTTTTGGCGCTTGGCTGGGCAATTGGCTTGGCGCTTGACTTAGCGCTTGGGTTGGCGCTTGGCTTGGTGCGTGGCTCGGCGCTTGGTTTGTCGTTTGGCCTGGCGCTTGGCTTGGCGCTAGGCTTTGCGCTTGGTTTGGCGCTTGGCTAGGTGCTTGGTTTGGCGCTTGGTTTGGCGCTTGGCTTATCGCTTGGCTTGGATCTTGTTTTGGCTCTTGGTTTGGCGCTTGGTGTGGACCTTCACTTATCGCTTGGCTTGCCGCTTGTTTTGGCGCTTGGTTTGCAACTTGGGTTGGCGCTTGGCTTGGCGCCTGGCTTGGTGCTTGGTTTTTTCGCTTGGATTGGCGCTTGGCTTGGCGCTTGGCTTTGCACTTATCTTGGCGTTTATCTTGGCGCTTGGCTTGTCGCTTGGGTTGGCGCTTGGCTTGGTGCTTGGTTTGGCGTTTCACTTGACGTTAGGCTTATCGCTTGGCTTGGCGCTTGGGTTGGCGTTTGGCTTGGCGCTTGTCTTGTCGCATGGCTTGGCACTTAGCTTGGCGCTTGGTTTGGCGCTTATCTTGGATCTTGGCTTGGCGCTTGGTTTGGCGCTTGGCTTAGCGCTTGGCTTGGCGCTTGGCTTGGCGCTTGGCTTCGCGCTTGTCTTTGCGCTTGGCTTAGCGCTTTACTTGACGCTTGGTTTGGCACTTGACTTGGCGCTTGGGTTGGCGCTTTACTTCGCGCTTGGTTTGGCGCTTCACTTGACGCTAGGAGTATCGCTTGGCTTGGCGCTTGGGTTGGCGCTTGGTTTGGCGCTTATCTTGGATCTTGGCTTGGCGCTTGGTTTGGCGCTTGGCTTGGCGCTTGACCTGGCGCTTGGGTTGGCGCTTTACTTGACGCTTGGTTTGGCACTTAACTTGTGACGTTAGCTCCGGCCGAATTATTATTTCTACGCATTGGAATGCGTTCAAATTTCGTCCCGCTAAAATTCCGTCACATTCACCTAGAAAACATCGCCAAAGCGCGAGAAAATTGATAACACGACAAAAGCACCGTTCTGCGCCCGCATCGACAGGACGTCGTCCGGCGCATCCCTTCCAAATTTCCAGCACTGATAAAGAGTATGGTATAGTATAAATAGATAACGCACGCTGTTAGATGAGCTTACGTCCACCGTCCCTGAACAGCGTCTAGCTCTAGGTCCCCCTGGGGCCTAGTTCCTGAAACCGATCCGAAACACTTCGTTCCTGCGACTAGAAATTCCTGTAGAAAATTTTCCTGTACCAGGCTAGAATAACAATCGCTTAGGGCATCGTGGATAACGACCAGAGCGATCTGTTATAAACAAATCTCGATTTCTGTAAAACCTTCGCGTCATTTGCCATAATAACAATCGCTTAGGGCATCGTGGATAACGACCAGAGCGATCTGTTATAAACAAATCTCGATTTCTGTAAAACCTTCGCGGCATTTGCTATAATAACAATCGCTTAGGGCATCGTGGATAACGACCAGAGCGATCTGTTATAAACAAATCTCAGCCCGTAGAAACGGCTCCTAGGATACAGACTTGTCTTTATCCTATTTTAAAGCCCTTCAGGCAAAGCCCTCCACGCTAGTCGCAAGAACCAACACCCAACTCATTCGCAAAACTTAAAAGGGCCTCACTCTTTATTCTAGCAATAATTCCAAAACCCGTATTGAGTCAAAACACGAAACTTACTCGTAAAACCTCAGAGAGTTTCACTCGCCACTCAGAAAGTTAATAATTGGTTTCATGCACCCCCTGCGAGTGCTTTTACACCCAAGTAAAAGTTTCAAATCCCGAAATTGACCACATAAAGTTATCCTGAAGTCAAGGTCACGACACCGGCAAAGCTCGCCGCAAAAATAGTTTTGGTACAAGAATCCAGAGCCTTACTCACCTGGAGGGGTCCTGGTTTATAAATGTCCTGAGCAGATCCGTAGTGCTTTAACTTAACAATTAAAATCTCCGTGGTTTAATTAATAACTTTGAAGGTTATCACCGTTTCTAAACGAATTTAATACACTGTCATTTCACTTGCCAATAGAAGCTATTCGGCACTACGGATTAGGTTGGGGCAAGCCAGGCGTTCGCCCCACGTTTATTTGTAAGCACAGCCCCTGAAATAAACAAGATTGTACCCGAATTTACAATGTTCATCCAATATAAACAAAGTTAACCTCGAATTTTTCTGTTTACAGTCTTGGCCGTTAGAGGGCGTTTACGCAAGCCACTACAGCGGTACGTGTGTGATTTTAGCGATCCGCAACCCGTACAACTCGTGAAGCAAAAAGGGTTGTCCGCCCGCCAGGCGTACAAGATAGAAGAAATCATATTATTTTTGTACAGAATACGGGAAATAATTTTATTAAGTTACAATGTAAATAGGTATATAAAATAAATCCCTTTGATGTTATGTGTACTTTTCTATATACTTGAGAGAGTAAATTGAACCCTGGCATCTGACTGCCCGGGACTAAAAAGTTCATTAACAGTGGTACTTATTCACGGCTCAAAATTAAATAACTCCATAAGAAAACCAGGTTGTTACAGACTTGGCGCTTGGGTTGGCGCTTTACTTCGCGCTTGGTTTGGCGCTTTACTTGACGCTAGGAGTATCGCTTGGCTTGGCGCTTGGGTTGGCGCTTGGGGTGATTCTTGGTTTAACGCTTTACTTGGCGCTTCCTTGGCGCTTGACTTGGTGCTTGGGTTGGCGCTTGGTTTGGTGATTGGTTTCGCGGTTTACTTGGCGCTTGGCTTAGCGCTTGACTTGGCGCTTGTTTTGGCGCTTGGCTGGGCAATTGGCTTGGCGCTTGGCTTGGCGCTTGCGTTGGCGCTTGGCTTGGCGCTTGGCCAGGCGCTTGGATTAGCGCTTGGCATAGCGCATGGCTTGGCGCGTGGCTTTACGCTTGGCTTGACGCATGGTTTTGCGCTTGTCTTCCGGCTTGACTTTGCGCTTGGTTTGGCACTTGGTTTGGCGCTTGGTTTAGCGCTTACCTTGGCGCTTATCTTTAAGCTCGGTTTATAGCTTGGCTTTGCGCTTGGCTTGTCGCATAACTTGGCACTTAGCTTGGCGATTGGATTGGCGCTTGGTTTAGCGCTTGGCTTGGCGCTTGGCTTAACGCTTGGCTTGACGCATGGCTTTGTGCTTGTCTTGCGGCTTGACTTTGCGCTTGGTTTGGCACTTGGTTTGGCGCTTGGTTTAGCGTTTGGCTTGGCGCTTGGCTTGGTGCTTGGTTTGGCGCTTAGCATGGCGTTAGGCTAGGCGCTTGGCTTGGCGCTTGTCTTGTCGCATGGCTTGGCACTTAGCTTGGCGCTTGGTTTGGCGCTTATTTTGGCGCTTGGCTTGGCGCTTGGCTTGTCGCATGACTTGGCACTTAGCTTGGCGCTTGGATTGGCGCTTGGTTTAGCGCTTGGCTTGGCGCTTGGCTTAACGCTTGGCTTGACGCGTGGCTTTGCGCTTGTCTTGCCGCTTGACTTTGCGCTTGGTTTGGCACTTGGTTTGGCGCTTGGTTTGACGTTTGGCTTGGCGCTTGGCTTGGCGCTTGGTTTAAAGTTTGGCTTTGCGCTTGGCTTGGCGTTTGGCCTGGCGCTTGGCTTGGCGTTTGGCTTGGCGCTTGTCTTGTCGCATGGCTTGGCACTTAGCTTGGCGCTTGGTTTGGCGCTTATCTTGGATCTTGGCTTGGCGCTTGGTTTGGCGCTTGGCTTAGCGCTTGGCTTGGCGCTTGGCTTGGCGCTTGGCTTCGCGCTTGTCTTTGCGCTTGGCTTAGCGCTTTACTTGACGCTTGGTTTGGCACTTGACTTGGCGCTTGGGTTGGCGCTTTACTTCGCGCTTGGTTTGGCGCTTCACTTGATGCTAGGAGTAACGCTTGGCTTGGCGCTTGGGTTGGCGCTTGGTTTGGCGCTTATCTTGGATCTTGGCTTGGCGCTTGGTTTGGCGCTTGGCTTGGCGCTTGACCTGGCGCTTGGGTTGGCGCTTTACTTGACGTTTGGTTTGGCACTTGACTTGGCGCTTGGGTTGGCGCTTACCTTGGCGCTTATCTTTAAGCTCGGTTTACAGCTTGGCTTTGCGCTTGGCTTGTCGCATAACTTGGCACTTAGCTTGGCGATTGGATTGGCGCTTGGTTTAGCGCTTGGCTTGGCGCTTGGCTTAACGCTTGGCTTGACGCATGGCTTTGTGCTTGTCTTGCGGCTTGACTTTGCGCTTGGTTTGGCACTTGGTTTGGCGCTTGGTTTAGCGTTTGGCTTGGCGCTTGGCTTGGTGCTTGGTTTGGCGCTTAGCATGGCGTTAGGCTAGGCGCTTGGCTTGGCGCTTGTCTTGTCGCATGGCCTGGCACTTAGCTTGGCGCTTGGTTTGGCGCTTATTTTGGCGCTTGGCTTGGCGCTTGGCTTGTCGCATGACTTGGCACTTAGCCTGGCGCTTGGATTGGCGCTTGGTTTAGCGCTTGGCTTGGCGCTTGGCTTAACGCTTGGCTTGACGCGTGGCTTTGCGCTTGTCTTGCCGCTTGACTTTGCGCTTGGTTTGGCACTTGGTTTGGCGCTTGGTTTGACGTTTGGCTTGGCGCTTGGCTTGGCGCTTGGTTTAAAGTTTGGCTTTGCGCTTGGCTTGGCGTTTGGCCTGGCGCTTGGCTTGGCGTTTGGCTTGGCGCTTGTCTTGTCGCATGGTTTGGCACTTAGCTTGGCGCTTGGTTTGGCGCTTATCTTGGATCTTGGCTTGGCGCTTGGTTTGGCGCTTGGCTTAGCGCTTGGCTTGGCGCTTGGCTTGGCGCTTGGCTTCGCGCTTGTCTTTGCGCTTGGCTTAGCGCTTTACTTGACGCTTGGTTTGGCACTTGACTTTGCGCTTGGGTTGGCGCTTTACTTCGCGCTTGGTTTGGCGCTTCACTTGACGCTAGGAGTAACGCTTGGCTTGGCG
Organism: Agriotes lineatus; assembly: GCA_940337035.1. Classification (NCBI taxonomy): domain Eukaryota; kingdom Metazoa; phylum Arthropoda; class Insecta; order Coleoptera; family Elateridae; genus Agriotes; species Agriotes lineatus. The sequence continues at coordinate 33,004,823 of OW679199.1, read as the reverse complement.
CTTGGGTTGGCGCTTGGTTTGGCGCTTATCTTGGATCTTGGCTTGGCGCTTGGTTTGGCGCTTGGCTTGGCGCTTGACCTGGCGCTTGGGTTGGCGCTTTACTTGACGCTTGGTTTGGCACTTGACTTGGCGCTTGGGTTGGCGCTTTACTTCGCGCTTGGTTTGGCGCTTCACTTGACGCTAGGAGTATCGCTTGGCTTGGCGCTTGGGTTGGCGCTTGGGGTGATTCCTGGTTTAACGCTTTACTTGGCGCTTCCTTGGCGCTTGACTTGGTGCTTGGGTTGGCGCTTGGTTTGGTGATTGGTTTCGCGGTTTACTTGGCGCTTGGCTTAGCGCTTGACTTGGCGCTTGTTTTGGCGCTTGGCTGGGCAATTGGCTTGGCGCTTGACTTAGCGCTTGGGTTGGCGCTTGGCTTGGTGCGTGGCTCGGCGCTTGGTTTGTCGTTTGGCCTGGCGCTTGGCTTGGCGCTAGGCTTTGCGCTTGGTTTGGCGCTTGGCTAGGTGCTTGGTTTGGCGCTTGGTTTGGCGCTTGGCTTATCGCTTGGCTTGGATCTTGTCTTGGCTCTTGGTTTGGCGCTTGGTGTGGACCTTCACTTATCGCTTGGCTTGCCGCTTGTTTTGGCGCTTGGTTTGCAACTTGGGTTGGCGCTTGGCTTGGCGCCTGGCTTGGTGCTTGGTTTTTTCGTTTGGATTGGCGCTTGGCTTGGCGCTTGGCTTTGCACTTATCTTGGCGTTTATCTTGGCGCTTGGCTTGTCGCTTGGGTTGGCGCTTGGCTTGGTGCTTGGTTTGGCGTTTCACTTGACGTTAGGCTTATCGCTTGGCTTGGCGCTTGGGTTGGCGTTTGGCTTGGCGCTTGTCTTGTCGCATGGCTTGGCACTTAGCTTGGCGCTTGGTTTGGCGCTTATCTTGGATCTTGGCTTGGCGCTTGGTTTGGCGCTTGGCTTAGCGCTTGGCTTGGCGCTTGGCTTGGCGCTTGGCTTCGCGCTTGTCTTTGCGCTTGGCTTAGCGCTTTACTTGACGCTTGGTTTGGCACTTGACTTGGCGCTTGGGTTGGCGCTTTACTTCGCGCTTGGTTTGGCGCTTCACTTGACGCTAGGAGTATCGCTTGGCTTGGCGCTTGGGTTGGCGCTTGGTTTGGCGCTTATCTTGGATCTTGGCTTGGCGCTTGGTTTGGCGCTTGGCTTGGCGCTTGACCTGGCGCTTGGGTTGGCGCTTTACTTGACGCTTGGTTTGGCACTTAACTTGTGACGTTAGCTCCGGCCGAATTATTATTTCTACGCATTGGAATGCGTTCAAATTTCGTCCCGCTAAAATTCCGTCACATTCACCTAGAAAACATCGCCAAAGCGCGAGAAAATTGATAACACGACAAAAGCACCGTTCTGCGCCCGCATCGACAGGACGTCGTCCGGCGCATCCCTTCCAAATTTCCAGCACTGATAAAGAGTATGGTATAGTATAAATAGATAACGCACGCTGTTAGATGAGCTTACGTCCACCGTCCCTGAACAGCGTCTAGCTCTAGGTCCCCCTGGGGCCTAGTTCCTGAAACCGATCCGAAACACTTCGTTCCTGCGACTAGAAATTCCTGTAGAAAATTTTCCTGTACCAGGCTAGAATAACAATCGCTTAGGGCATCGTGGATAACGACCAGAGCGATCTGTTATAAACAAATCTCGATTTCTGTAAAACCTTCGCGTCATTTGCCATAATAACAATCGCTTAGGGCATCGTGGATAACGACCAGAGCGATCTGTTATAAACAAATCTCGATTTCTGTAAAACCTTCGCGGCATTTGCTATAATAACAATCGCTTAGGGCATCGTGGATAACGACCAGAGCGATCTGTTATAAACAAATCTCAGCCCGTAGAAACGGCTCCTAGGATACAGACTTGTCTTTATCCTATTTTAAAGCCCTTCAGGCAAAGCCCTCCACGCTAGTCGCAAGAACCAACACCCAACTCATTCGCAAAACTTAAAAGGGCCTCACTCTTTATTCTAGCAATAATTCCAAAACCCGTATTGAGTCAAAACACGAAACTTACTCGTAAAACCTCAGAGAGTTTCACTCGCCACTCAGAAAGTTAATAATTGGTTTCATGCACCCCCTGCGAGTGCTTTTACACCCAAGTAAAAGTTTCAAATCCCGAAATTGACCACATAAAGTTATCCTGAAGTCAAGGTCACGACACCGGCAAAGCTCGCCGCAAAAATAGTTTTGGTACAAGAATCCAGAGCCTTACTCACCTGGAGGGGTCCTGGTTTATAAATGTCCTGAGCAGATCCGTAGTGCTTTAACTTAACAATTAAAATCTCCGTGGTTTAATTAATAACTTTGAAGGTTATCACCGTTTCTAAACGAATTTAATACACTGTCATTTCACTTGCCAATAGAAGCTATTCGGCACTACGGATTAGGTTGGGGCAAGCCAGGCGTTCGCCCCACGTTTATTTGTAAGCACAGCCCCTGAAATAAACAAGATTGTACCCGAATTTACAATGTTCATCCAATATAAACAAAGTTAACCTCGAATTTTTCTGTTTACAGTCTTGGCCGTTAGAGGGCGTTTACGCAAGCCACTACAGCGGTACGTGTGTGATTTTAGCGATCCGCAACCCGTACAACTCGTGAAGCAAAAAGGGTTGTCCGCCCGCCAGGCGTACAAGATAGAAGAAATCATATTATTTTTGTACAGAATACGGGAAATAATTTTATTAAGTTACAATGTAAATAGGTATATAAAATAAATCCCTTTGATGTTATGTGTACTTTTCTATATACTTGAGAGAGTAAATTGAACCCTGGCATCTGACTGCCCGGGACTAAAAAGTTCATTAACAGTGGTACTTATTCACGGCTCAAAATTAAATAACTCCATAAGAAAACCAGGTTGTTACAGACTTGGCGCTTGGGTTGGCGCTTTACTTCGCGCTTGGTTTGGCGCTTTACTTGACGCTAGGAGTATCGCTTGGCTTGGCGCTTGGGTTGGCGCTTGGGGTGATTCTTGGTTTAACGCTTTACTTGGCGCTTCCTTGGCGCTTGACTTGGTGCTTGGGTTGGCGCTTGGTTTGGTGATTGGTTTCGCGGTTTACTTGGCGCTTGGCTTAGCGCTTGACTTGGCGCTTGTTTTGGCGCTTGGCTGGGCAATTGGCTTGGCGCTTGACTTAGCGCTTGGGTTGGCGCTTGGCTTGGTGCGTGGCTGGGCGCTTGGTTTGTCGTTTGGCCTAGCGCTTGGCTTGGCGCTAGGCTTTGCGCTTGGTTTGGCGCTTGGCTAGGTGCTTGGTTTGGCGCTTGGTTTGGCGCTTGGCTTATCGCTTGGCTTGGATCTTGTCTTGGCTCTTGGTTTGGCGCTTGGTGTGGACCTTCACTTATCGCTTGGCTTGCCGCTTGTTTTGGCGCTTGGTTTGCAACTTGGGTTGGCGCTTGGCTTGGCGCCTGGCTTGGTGCTTGGTTTTTTCGCTTGGATTGGCGCTTGGCTTGGCGCTTGGCTTTGCACTTATCTTGGCGTTTATCTTGGCGCTTGGCTTGGCGCTTGGGTTGGCGCTTGGCTTGGTGCTTGGTTTGGCGTTTCACTTGACGCTAGGCTTATCGCTTGGCTTGGCGCTTGGGTTGGCGCTTGGATTGGCGCTTGGGTTGGCCCTTTACTTGGCGCTTGGCTTGGCGCTTGACTTGGCGCTTGGCTTGGCGTTTGGTTTGGCGCTTGGTGTGGACCTTCACTTATTGCTTGGCTTGCCGCTTGTTTTGGCGCTTGGTTTGCAACTTGGGTTGGCGCTTGGCTTGGCGCCTGGCTTGGTGCTTGGTTTTTTCGCTTGGATTGGCGCTTGGCTTGGCGCTTGGCTTTGCACTTATCTTGGCGTTTATCTTGGAGCTTGGCTTGGCGCTTGGGTTGGCGCTTGGCTTGGTGCTTGGTTTGGCGTTTCACTTGACGCTAGGCTTATCGCTTGGCTTGGCGCTTGGGTTGGCGCTTGGATTGGCGCTTGGGTTGGCCCTTTACTTGGCGCTTGGCTTGGCGCTTGACTTGGCGCTTGGCTTGGCGTTTGGTTTGGCGCTTGGCTTGGCGCTTGCCTTGGCGTTTGGCTTGGCGCTTGGCTTGGCGCTTAGCTTCGAGCTTGGCTTGCTGCCTGGGTTGGCGCTTGGCTTTGCGCTTGGTTTGGCGCTTGGCTTGGCGCTTGCTTTGGCGTTTGGCTTGGCGCTTAGTTTGGCGCTTGGCTTGGAGCTTGGCTTGCTGCCTGGGTTGATGCTTGGCTTGGCGCTTGACTTGGCGCTTGTTTTTGCGCTTGGCTTGGCGTTTGGCTTGGCGCTTGACTTGGCGCTTGGCTTGGCGTTTTGCTTGGCGCTTGACTTAGCGCTTGTGTCTGCGCCTGGCTTGGTGCGTGGCTCGGCGCTTGGTTTGTCGTTTGGCTTGGCGCTTGGCTTGGTGCTTGGTTTTATACTTGGTTTGGCGCTTGGCTAGGTGCTTGGTTTGGCGCTTGGTTTGGCGCTTGCCTTATCGCTTGGCTTGGATATTGTCTTGGCTATTGGTTTGGCGCTTGGCGTGGACTTCCACTTATCGTTTGGCTTGCCGCTTGTTTTGGGGCTAGGTTTGCAACTTGGGTTGGCGCTTGGCTTGTCGCCTGGCTTGGTGCTTGGTTTTTTCGCTTGGTTTGGCGCTTGGCTTGGCGCTTGGCTTTGCACTTGGCTTGGCGCTTATCTTGGCGCTTGGCTTGGCGTTTGGCTTGGCGCTTATCTTGGCGTTTGGCTTGGCGCTTGCCTTGGCGTTTGGCTTGGCGCTTGGCTTGGCGCTTGTCTTGGAGCTTGGCTTGCTGCCTGGGTTGGCGTTTGGCTTTGCGCTTGCCTTGGCGTTTGGATTGGCGCTTAGCTTGGGCGCTTGGCTTGGAGCTTGGCTTGCTGCCTGGGTTGGCGCTTGGCTTTGCGCTTGGCTTTGCGCTTGGCTTGGTGCTTGACTTGGCGCTTGGATTTGAGCTTTGTTTAGCGCTTGGCTTGGCGCTTGGCTTTGCGCTTGGCTTAACGCTTGGCTTGGCGCTTGGTTTTGCACTTGGTTTGGCGCTTGGCTTGGCACGTGGCTTGGCGCTTGACTTGGCGCTTGGGTTGGCACTTGGCTTGGAGCTTAGGTTGGCATTTGACTTGGCGCTTGGCTTGGCGCTTGTCTTGACACGTATCTTGGCGCTTGGCTTGGAGCTTGGCTTGCTGCCTGGGTTGGCGCTTGGCTTTGCGCTTGGTTTGGCGCTTGACTTGGCGCTTGACTTGGCGCTTGGTTTTGAACTTTGTTTAGCGCTTGGCTTGGCGCTTGGCTTGGAGCTTGGCTTACTGCCTGGGTTGGCGCTTGGCTTTGCGCTTGGCTTTGCGCTTGGCTGGGCGCTTGGCTTGGCGCTTGGCTTGGCACGTGGCTTGGCGCTTGTCTTGGCGCTTGGGTTGGCGCTTGGCTTAGAGCTTAGGTTGTCATTTGACTTGGCGCTTGTTTTGGCGCTTGGCTTGGCGCTTGCTTTGGCGTTTGGCTTGGCGCTTAGCTTGGCGCTTGGCTTTTCGCTTGGTTTGGCGCTTGGCTTGGCGCTTGGCTTCGCGCTTGGCTTGGCGCTTGGCTTGGCGATTAGCTTTGCGCCTGGTTTGGCGCTTGGCTTGGCGCTTGGATTGGCGCTTGAGTTGGCGCTTTACTTGGCGCTTGTTTTGGCGCTTGGCTTGGCGCTTGCTTTGGCGTTTGGCTTGGCGCTTAGCTTGGCGCTTGGCTTGGAGCTTGGTTTTGCGCTCGGTTTGCAGCTTTGCTTGTCGCTTGGCTTAGCGCTTTGTTTGGCGCTTGGCTTGGCGCTTGGCTTAGAGCTTGGCTTAGCACGTGCCTTGCGCTTAGCTTGGCACTTGGATTGGCACTTGGCATAGCATTTGACTTAACGCGTGGCTTGCCGCTTGGCTTGGCGCTTGCGTTGGCGCTTAACTTGGCGCTTAACCTAGCGCTTTGCTTGGTGCCTTGCTTGGCGCTTGGCTTGGCGCGTGTCTTGACGCTTAACCTAGCGCTCTGCTTGGCGCCTTGCTTGGCGCTTGGCTTAGCACGTGGGTTAGCGCTAGGTGCTTGGCTTGGCACTTGGTTTTGCGCTTGGATTGGCGCATAGCTAGGTGCTTGGTTTGGCGCTTGGTTTGGCGCTTGGGTTATCGCTTGGTTTGGATCTTGTCTTAGCTATTCGCTTGGCTAGGTGCTTGGTTTAGCTCTTGGCTTGGCGCTTGGCTTGGAGCTCGACTTGGCGCTTGGCTTGGAGCTTGGTTTTGCGCTCGGTTTGCAGCTTTGCTTGGCGCTTGCTAAGCGCTTTGTTTGGCGCTTGCTTTGGCGCTTAGTTTAACGCCTGTGTTTGCGCTTGGCTTGATGCCTAGCTTGGGACTTGAGTTTGCGCTTGGTTTGGCGCTTAGTTTAACGCCTGGGTTTGCGCTTGGCTTGGCGCTTAGCTTGGGGCTTGTCTTTGCGCTTGGTTAGGTTCTTGACTTGACGTTTATTTTGGCGCTTGACTTGGCGCTTGGCTTGGCGCTTGGCTTGGCGCTTGGTTTGGCGCTTGGCTTATCGCTTGGCTTGGATCTTGTCTTGGCTATTAGCTTGGCGCTTGGCAAGTTGCTTGGTTTAGCGCTTGGATTGGGGCTTGGCTTTACGCTTGGCTTAACGCTTGGCTTGGCGCTTGGCTTGGCGCTTGGGTTTGCGCTTGGCTTGGCGCTTGGCTTTGCGCTTTGTTTGGCGCTTGGCTTGGCGCTTGGCTTTGCGCTTGGCTTGGCGCTTGGCTTGGCGCTTGGCTTGGCGCTTGGCTTTGCGGTTGGCTTGGCGCTTGGCTTGGCACTTGGTTTTGCGCTTCGTTTGGCGCTTGGCTTAGGGCTTGGCTTTACGCTTGGCTTAACGCTTGGCTTGGCGCTTGGCTTTTCGCTTCGTTTGGCGCTTGGCTTGGCGCTTGGCTTTGCGCTTGGCTTGGCGCTTGGCTTTTCGCTTCGTTTGGCGCTTGGGTTTGCGCTTGGCTAGGCGCTTGACTTGGCGCTTAGTTTGGCGCTTGGCTTATCGCTTGGCTTGGATCTTGTCTTGGCTATTAGCTTGGCACTTGGCTAAGTGCTTGCTTTAGCGCTTGGCTTGGGGCTTGGCTTTACGCTTGGCTTAACGCTTGGCTTGGCGCTTGGCTTGGCGCTTGGCTTGGCGCTTGGCTTTGCGCTTGGCTTGGCGCTTGGCTTGGCGCTTGGCTTTGCGCTTGGCTTGGCGCTTGGCTTTGCGCTTGGTTTGGCGCTTGGCTTCGCGCTTGGCTTGGCGCTTGGCTTTGCGTTTGGCTTGGCGCTTGGCTAGGCGCTTGACTTGGCGCTTCGTTTGGCGCTTGGCTCGGGGCTTGGCTTTACGCTTGGCTTAACGCTTGGCTTGGCGCTTGGATTTTCGCTTCGTTTGGCGCTTGGCTTAGCGCTTGGCTTTGCGCTTGGCTTGGCGCTTGGCTTTGCGCTTGGCTTGGCGCTTGGCTTTGCGCTTGGTTTGGCGCTTGGCTTCGCGCTTGGCTTGGCGCTTGGCTTTGCGTTTGGCTTGGCGCTTGGCTTGGCGCTTGGCTTGGCGCTTGGCTAGGCGCTTGACTTGACGTTTATTTTGGCGCTTGGCTTGGCGCTTGGCTTTGCGTTTGGCTTGGCGCTTGGCTTGGCGCTTGGCTTCGCGTTTGGCTTGGCGCTTGGCTTTGCGTTTGGCTAGGTGCTTGGTGTGGCGCTTGGTTTAGTGCTTGGCTTATCGCGTGGCTTGGATCTTGTCTTGGCTATTAGCTTGGCGCTTGGCTAAGTGCTTGGTTTAGCGCTTGGATTGGGGCTTGGCTTTACGCTTGGCTTAACGCTTGGCTTGGCGCTTGGGTTTGCGCTTGGCTTGGCGCTTGGCTTTGCGCTTCGTTTGGCGCTTGGCTTGGCGCTTGGCTTTGCGCTTGGCTTGGCGCTTGGCTTGGCGCTTGGCTTGGCGCTTGGCTTGGCGCTTGGCTTTGCGGTGGGCTTGGCGCTTGGCTTGGCGCTTGGTTTTGCGCTTCGTTTGGCTTTTGGCTTAGGGCTTGGCTTTACGCTTGGCTTAACGCTTGGTTTGGCGCTTGGCTTTTCGCTTCGTTTGGCGCTTGGCTTGGCGCTTGGCTTGGCGCTTGGCTTTGCGCTTGGCTTGGCGCTTGGCTTTTCGCTTCGTTTGGCGCTTGGCTTTGCGCTTGGCTAGGCGCTTGACTTGGCGCTTAGTTTGGCGCTTGGCTTATCGCTTGGTTTAGCGCTTGGCTTTGGGCTTGGCTTTACGCTTATCTTAACGCTTGGCTTGGCGCTTGGCTTGGCGCTTGGCTTGGCGCTTGGCTTGGCGCTTGGCTTGGCGCTTGGCTTTGCGCTTGGCTTGGCGCTTGGCTTGGCGCTTGGCTTTGCGCTTGGCTTGGCGCTTGGCTTTTCGCTTCGTTTGGCGCTTGGCTTTGCGCTTGGCTAGGCGCTTGAACTGGCGCTTCCTTTGGCGCTTGGCTCGGGGCTTGGCTTTACGCTTGGCTTAACGCTTGGCTTGGCGCTTGGCTTTTCGCTTCGTTTGGCGTTTGGCTTGGCGCTTGGCTTTGCGCTTGGCTTGGCGCTTGGCTTTGCGCTTGGCTTGGCGCTTGGCTTTGCGCTTGGTTTGGCGCTTGGCTTGGCGCTTGGCTTGGCGCTTGGTTTTGCGCTTGGCTTGGCGCTTGGCTTGGCGCCTGGCTTGGCGCACGGGTTTGCGCTTGGTTTGGCGGTTAGTTTGGCGCCTGGCTTTGCGCTTGGCTTGGCGCCTAGCTTTGGGCTTGGCTTTGCGCTTGGCTAAGCGCTTGACTTGGCGCTTAGTTTGGCGCTTGACTTGGTGCTTGGTTTGGCGCTTGGCTAGGGGCTTGGCTTGGCGCTTGGCTTGGCACGTGGCTTGGCGCTTGACTTGGAGCTTGGTTTGGCATTTGATTTGACGCTTGGTTCGGCGCTTGGCTGAGCGCTTAGCTTGGCGCTTGGCGCTTGGCTTGGCGCTTAACCTGGCGCTTAGCGTTGCGCTTGGCTTGGCGCGTGTCTTGGATCTTGGCTTGGCGCTTGCGTTGACGCTTAACTTTGCGCTTGGTTTGACGCTTGACCTAGCGCTCGGCTTGGCGCCTGGCTTGGCGCTTTCTTGGCGCTTGGCTTTGCGCTTGGCTTGGTGCTAGGTCTGGCGCTTGACTTGGCGCTTGGGTTGGCGCTTGACTTGAAGCTTGATTTGGCGCTTTACTCTGCGCTTGGGTTGGCGCTTGGCTTGGTGCTTGGTTTGGCGCTTTAATTAGCGTTTGGCTTGGCGCTTGACTTGGCGCTTGTTTTGGCGCTTGGCTTGACGCTTGGCTTGGCGCTTGACTTAGCGCTTTGCTTGGCGCTTGACTTAGCGCTGGGGTTGGCGCTTGACTTGGCTCTTGGCTTGGCGCTTGGCTTGGTGCTTGGTTTGGCGTTTGGCTTGGCGTTCGGGTTGTCACGTGGTTTGGCGCTTGGCTTGGCGTGCGGCTTAGCGCGTGACTTGGCGTTTGGCTTGGCGCTTGGTTTCGCGATTGGCTTAGCGCGTAGCTTGGCGTTTGACTTAGCGCTTGCTTTGGCGCTTGCCTGGGAGCTTGGCTTGGCGCTTGGCTTGGCGCGTGGCTTGGCGCGTGGCTTGGCGCTTAATGCTTGGCTTGGCGCTTGGTTTGGCGCTTGGCTTATCGCTTAAATTGGATCTTGTCTTGTCTATTAGCTTGACGCTTGGCTAGGTGCTTGGTTTAGCGCTTGGCTTAGCGCTTGGCTTGGAGCTGGGGTTGGCGCTTGGCTTGGCGCTCGGCTTTGCGCTTGATTTGGCGCTTGGAGTGGACCTTCACTTATCGCTTGCCTTGCCGCTTGTTTTGGCGCTTGGTTTGCAACTTGGCTTGGCGCTTGGCTTGGCGCCTGGCTTGGTGCTTGGTTTTTGCGCTTGGTTTGGCAATTGGCTTGGCGCTTGGCTTTATACTTGGATTGGCGCTTATCTTGGCGCTTGACTTGGCGCTTGACTTGGTGTTTGGCTTGGCGCTTGTCTTGGCGCTTGGCTTGGAGCTTGGCTTTAGCCTGGGTTAGCGTTTGGCTTTGTGCTTGGTTTGGCGCTTGGCTTGGCGCTTGGCTTGGGGCATGGCTTTGCGCTTCGTCTGGCGCTTGGCTTGGCGCTTGGCTTGGCGCTTGGCTTGGCGCTTGGCTTGGCGCTTGCCTTGGCGCTTAACCTTGCGTTTGGTTTGGTGCTTGACCTAGCGCTCGGCTTGGCGCCTGGCTTGGCGCCTGGCTTGGCGCTTGGCTTGGCGCTTGACTTGGCGGTTGGCTTGGTGCTTATCTTTGCGCTCGGTTTACAGCTTGGCTTGGCGCTTAACTTGGCGCTTGGCTTGGCGCATGGCTTGGCACTTAGCTTGGCACTTGGTTTGGCGCTTGGCTTAGCGCTTGGCTTGGCGCTTGGCTTAACGCTTGGCTTGGCGCATGGCTTGGCGCTTGTCTTGCTGCTTGGCTTTGAGCTTCGTTTGGCACTTGGCTTGGCGTTTGGCTTGGCGCTTGGCTTGGTGCTGGGCTTTGCGCTTGGATTGGCGCTTAGCTAGGTGCTTGGTTTGGCGCTTGGTTTGGCGCTTGGCTTATCGCTTGGTTTGAATCTTGTCTTAGCTATTCGCTTGGCTAGGTGCTTGGTTTAGCTCTTGGCTTGGCGCTTGGCTTGGAGCTCGACTTGGCGCTTGGCTTGGAGCTTGGTTTTGCGCTCGGTTTGCAGCTTTGCTTGGCGCTTGGCTTAGCGCTTTGTTTGGCGCTTGGTTTGGCGCTTAGTTTAACGCCTGGGTTTGCGCTT
>OW679199.1:32658522-32993942 GCA_940337035.1 Agriotes lineatus | reverse complement strand
GCGTTATACATCAATATAAAACTTAAATGTGTTTAGGTGGACTGGATTGCTTATAACTTGGGAGGAGGTTTTCATTTGAAAGACTAGTAACTGGAAATTAATGTTAAAAATCGCTTTTAGATCAGTAAAAGACAGGTGGTTATGCTTAAGCAATATAATTAAGCCGAAGTTTACTGTGAAGTGACTTTAAAAGTAATACTAAATAATTTTAACACGTGTTAAAATTAATATTGAATTAAAACATTAGTCACATAAAAGCCCAATGTTAATTAAATAGATGTGAGCAATTGACGAAATATTTGCACATAAATAACATAACAAATTATTCAATTAATTGTTAATAAGAAATAGGGCAGAAGGTACCTGAAAGCACGATAAAAAGTATGAACTGAAAAGTAAAAATGTCAGGTTGTTGACATTTGTAAAAATTAAAGTGAAATCTAGTATTAGGTAAATGTAAAACAAATGAAACGTTAGTTACTAGGTAATAAGGAGAATTAAAAGTAACAAGCCAAAAATAATAGCTCCAACAAGTAAAATTTTTTATGTTGGGGCTGGTTTTGATTTGTTAACTCAATAAACCCCAGTAATCAAGTTAAATGGTGTTTTAATTATGAAGGTTATATCAAGAGATACAAATTAACATATGTACCATAAATAATCAAGTTTATTCGTGAGTGAATGATAGCGGGGGCCATTGGTGAAGTTCATTTGCAAATGTATGGTGTCGCTGGTAGAAGAAGTGGACTGAGAAGAAAACGTGCAGCTGAAGGTGGTGCTCTTTCAGCCAACTAAGGTCAGCAAGTATTTCTTAGTTTGGAGTACATGTTGTAATTAGTTGTTTTATTTAGTATTAAATGCAATTGAGGATATTTTAAGCCACAAAGTTTCACTGGGGGATAATGCGAGAATATCATTTAACCAAATTTGCATTTGCAAATTCATACTCTACCGAGGCAATCGAAATAATGGTTTAACCATTAAACTAAAGGACAGAATACTTGGCTATTCAATTAAATTTGCACCTAATATTTAGACAAACAAATTTTGAGTAGCTACAAAAGAATAATATGGAAATATCATTGCAATATATTACGGAAGAAGAATTGAATGAATGAGTTGTAATGATAGAATGTGTTTCTAACAATGTTTAAATAAATGAAATTAATCGGTTTATGACGACTGGCCACCCCTTCCGACTTCGATTTTGCATATCACTCAGTTCTGGCAAAGATTCGGAAATATTTCTTTGACTTACCATACAGTTAACGTTGTTGGGTGTCATCAATTCTTTTTCAATTATTTAAGATGCTTTCATTGTTCGCCGTGCATCTTCGTTGCGAACTCTCTCCAGCTTAGATAATGTTCTTGCTGATATTCATCACTCATCAGGCCTCCATTTCAACCGTTAAGAGTTTACGTTTATCCGTCTCTAATAGTGCCCAGTGTCTTTTTACCATAGTCGCATACATGTTTTATGTATTGTCATGTTCTTGGACCATAAGGTCCCATTGAATACCCCGACGATTTTACGACGCTAGTTAATGAAATGTTGTATTTCTTTTCTGTCTGTTTTGTTTTGTGTAAATAACACCCCAATGTATTTGTACTCATCGCATAGTTCTTTTTGGTTGCTTTCTAAGATTAGGGCTTCTGAATCGTTTCCATTGAATAAGTATTCCACTATTCTTACCCCGGTTACGAAACGTTCCTCCTAGCGCTCTGCGTTGAAGCGGTTACCTACGCAGTAAGTGCACGCATTTTTTGCTAACTTTCAGTGGATTTGTTTTGTTCACTGAACGGGCGGTTCAGCCTGCGTTAGATTAAGTGATGATTTAATAAGCAAAGGCCTTTGGTTACCAATCACTCCGCGGATAGAGTACACTGTAGCTTATCTTATCCGTCGCTTTGGCGGCTTCAATCAGGGTTCTACTGAAGTCGCGCTCAGAGCGTGTGCTGGTTACTGTAGCCGTTTTTTTTTGGTAGAAGTTAATCGCAAGACTACTCAGTCTATATTATGCATTTTATATTTATCATAGCCTGCGATCGGGCCGCTCTTATCAACGCAACCGCTAGGGTGTTCGCATTGCATCCTAGATTTAATAACTTCTAGTGTGGAGGGTGTTGTCACAATATTTTATTTTGCCAAATTTATTATGGTTGATACAATATTTTTGGGGTTGACACCAAATTCAATTTGTATATAGTTTTGTTGCGTTAGTGCGCAAAGTTTTTGCCTGGAATTCAATATTCTGATTGTTACTTTGATATTTATTTATTGAGCCTTCCGAATATGTTATTAATACTTGTTATACGTATATACGTATATTGCTATGATACAAAAATGGTAAAAAAGAATATATATTCCAAAAAGGTTGAATCCCTTTAAAACTGGCCAAAATTGGTATAACAACTCTAAAATATGCAAGTGGTTTGAATTGTTAAAAATCAATTATTGTTCATATGAGATACATTGCAGAATGTTACAAAGTACTGAGGTATAACTTAATTTTGTTAATGTGATGGTTATTTACAATTCTGGAAAGTTTTAAAATTGTTTATGAAATATTAGATAAATATTTACAACCTAAAAATAATTTTTGTCAAGATATTTAACTAATTTGATTTAATTTAATCTATACATATACCGGGTGTCCATAAACATCTGAGATCCCGGTAGCCATGGAATTAGCTACTTATAAATGTTGGTTAGCATTATACATATTTTAATTATAATAAGTATTGGTACGAAATGTAATAAAATGCAAATAAGAGGAGGGGAATGTGCCCCAGATTCTGCAGTTTAGCCTACAACTCGATTATAACAATCTCCTGTTCTAACTTCATTACTTATTGCAATCAGTAATAATTTTTGACATATAGGAATTTTAATTGTGATGACATTAATGACATTTAGTTTAGTTGGATTCATCACTTTAATAAAGCGGTGTTGATTCCAAAGGTAATGTGATATCAGATATTTATGGCCACCCGGTATAAAGGAAAGTCACAACCCTGACTAATCAACGCCGAAACCACTGGCACTAAAAACTTGAAATTTGGGTGGAAGGTTCGGTTTGTTACGTAAGGTAGTGCTAAGAAGGGATTTTTTGAAATTCGACCCTTAAGGGGGTGAAAAGGGGTAAAATGTGTTTTCACGAGTTCCTCAATATCTCTTAGACCCGATGAGATAACGACTTGGTGTCTACTTGCAAAGATTATCAATGCAAATACCTAAAAACGTATTTTACAATTTTGTCCTAATCAACCCCTAAAGGTTCAAGTCTGGATTGGGGCTGAATTAAAGAACCCTAAATATCTTCTATGTTTATTGAGTTAAAACACTCTTTTTTGGCATGTAGATGTATTTTTAAAATATTTAGAAAGAGGTGTACGGGATTTTGAAAATTTTAACCCTAAAGAGGTAAAAGGAGGAAAAACTGAAAAAGGGTAGGGGGTGAATTAAAGACCCTTCGTTACTCCTATGTTTATTGAGTTAGATCAGTATTTTTTGGTATATAGATATATTTTTAAAATATCTAAAAACTGGTTTAAGTAATTTTGAAAAATTTACCCCTAAAGGGGTAAAAAGGGGTAAACTATGTTTTCACGAATTCCACAATATCTCTTAGGCCCGGTAAGATATCGACTTGGTGTTTGCATGAGTAGCTATCCAATGCAAATGTCTAAAACCACATTTAATTGCCCTAATTAACCCTTAAAATGTGCGAATTTGAATTCGGGGTGAATTATAGAACCCTTTGTATCTCCTGTGTTTGTTGAATTAGATCATTCTTTTTTGGCATATAGATGTATTTTTAAATCTTTAGAAAACTATTTTAAGGGTTTTTTAAATTTCACCCCTAAACCGGTAAAAAGGAAAACTGAATAGAAGTAGGAAGTTAAAATTATTTTTCGCTGTGGGTTCATTTCAGTATAAAAGGGGCTGTTTTTTTTTAGAAATTGCACCCCTAAGAGGCGAAAAGTGGTAAACTGTTTAGCATATTGAGTGATGGAGGAGGGGGACACTCTAGAATGCATTTGAGATTTAGAAGAAAAAACAAACATTTGTAGTCCGTACGAAGAACGGGCATCTTGCTAGTAATTAATAAAATTTACTTCCAACAAGAGTGCTGAGAGAAGTAAAAGGAATTGTTTATGTTTTATGATATGAGAAAGGAGGCGGGTAGAAAAGTTTGGAAATTGTGACATATAACATAATTTTCCAGAATTAATTGAAAAACAGATAAATTCTGGGTATAATAAAGTTAAAAAGATGTTAAAAGTGATTATCAGTGCGTGATAATACAGTGGAAGAACTATCGATAAATTTGGAAAACGTTGTCACAGCAGTAGCAGAATCAGATGCAGTCCAGGGGGTATTTCAAGACAGAAAAGATTGCAGACACGACACTACAAGAGACAAAGCAAAGTGAGCCAAATTGAAATTCAATTCTCAGAATATGAGCGACGAACAATATAAATAAAAGGAATTTAAAAAGGCATATAGAAAGATTTTAAAATGCATTTAATTTAGATTAGATTTATTAATTGATTAGTTTGTAAACCTGAAGTTTAATAATTATAATTAATTTTGGAAGTGTCAATAACAAAAATTTGTTTAAATTGTAACTTCTTTAAACATGAACAATTACTTGTAAATTGATTAAATAAATAATTAAATCAACAAACTGTCATTCAAAGGTTATGATTGAACTTTTAATATAACATAAATACTATCTTTCCAAAATAATTCAAAATAGTAAAGATACTTTGAAATAGACTGCAGTGTAGAGCTAGGCGAGTTAATTATTACATGCAAAAAGATATCTACAGCAAGGTAGGTTTTATACTGATTGAACTTTTAAAGAATGAAAAGTACAATTAAAGGTACAAACTGCTTTGTTTGTAGCAATATGTTAGTGATTATTAAATCTACTTTTTACTACACCCGTTATTCTTTTTATCTGCTCATGGAACCCCTCATAAACCTGCTCGTTTTTTTTTTGGTTTAGGCTTGAGAAGCGGAAGACATCCAAGGTAGGTAGTGAAGTGAATAGATAGCTAGACTTGCTTTTTTGTTGTAAATAACGACTGATGTCTGTTGTTTCTTTTTATTATTATATATGTAATTTGTAACCCCAAGAACCGCCACCTGGTCCTTATTCGCGCCATATTCTGCCGAGGATTTGAGCTAGACAGGACAGTGTTGCTGTTCGCTCTTCTTTTAAGGGTGCCACAGATACGAGTATACAATACCCTTGTCCCAAACAATTTGTCACTGGAGATCCTTTGGGTAGGTCTTTTTTGTTTGTACGTATAGCTTTAATGAAGAAATTGTTTTAATTTAGTTTCTTGCATGACTTCCCAGAGTTTATGTTGTTTTTCAATTACTCGTGGCGCAGAAGATATTTACAACGAACACTCGACCGGCCCTGAGTCCACATTCTTCTTCTGCAGCTAGAAGATGGTGTTCTTCCAATACTCAAAATTTTTTTGCCGTTAATGCATATTGTGAAAAGCGTGGCTATTATTCGGAATACTTTTATTAGCGTCGTCGTTTATTATCTCGCCAGTTATGCCTTATTTCCCATTTTTCAGAGATTTTGCACCTTTTATTATGTAGTCAAGCTGAATTTATTTTCCCTTCTGAATCAATTCTTGTTGCTCCAGGTGGCAAATTATGAGGAAATTCTGATCAATCTTCTGTTAGGATTTGTTTATACAGGGTGTTTCAGAACTATGGGATCAAACTACTAGGGGGTATTCAGTGCGACGGACGGTAGAAGCCATTTGAGTATATGACCCCATGTCCGAAAATGTCTCCCTGGGGCACTGGGACTCTATGACACGTTAAAACAGTTTAAAAACAAAATGTTTCAAAATGACTATAAAATTTTCAGTCGAGTCCTCCGAAATCATGTGCGACGTTCAAACCGATGTATTGCAGTTGTAGGGCGACATTTTGAACAATTTTTGTGATATTATGTACAAAAGACAGAAATAAAATGCATTCAAATGTTTTAAACACTTAACGTGTCATAGCGTCCCAGTGCCGCAGGGAGATATGGGTTCCTATACTCAAATGTCTTCTACCGTCGCACTGAATACCCCCTAGTAGTTTGATCCCATAGTTCTGAAACACCCTGTAGTATTCATTCCATTTATCTAATAAAACTGTTGCTATATATATTTTTCTTTATATGGAGTTTTAATGTTTCTTTAAATCGTCATGTTTCACTGCTTTGCCTTCTATATATATTATATTGTAGTGGTTTACTGCCCATAGCAATTCTGATTGCCTAATTTACTAAATGAATAAGGTCAACATGAGCACAGAATTAAATATTTTATTTATTGCAAGATAACCGCTATATTACATTAATAATATAGTAACTAATAATTTGAGGGATAAAAGTTAGCATGAAATAAAGCAGGGTTACGTTCAGAGTTTCAGATATGATAAATGTTTGGAAGGGCCAATGCAATTTAATTTGTAACTGGCGGATTTGAGCTTATTTACGACAAACATGATGTGAATCAAAAGATACAGAATGATCTGTTAAGTACAGAGAGTATATGAGCGTTATGTATTAAAAGCGTATAAACCAGCAAAGGGCAAATTAGCTGAAAGGAAAACGAAACAGTGCGAGCAAAATAATTATTGCAAAGAGCAATGGAAAAAATGGAAGGCAACCGATCGAAAGACAATTATTGAGATGCTAAAGGAACTCCAAGTGTATCAGTGTATTATAAACCAAAGTGATATAAAACCAGAGTAAAGTGTAGTGACATTTATTCCAAGAAAAAGACAATTTTAGTAGTTACGAAAAGACATGACATCAAAACTGTAGTCCATTAGGTCAAACATGTTAGCAATCCTAATTTCTTTTATAAAAATTTAAATCTAGTTGTTAAGTTACACGACAGTCTTTTGTTAGATAATAACCAAACAAGCTTCTAAAATTTGTGCTGGGGGCAGATTGAGCTCCACATTTTATTGCTTAAAATTATAAATAAAAAGTATTTTGTAATACCAGTTGTGTGTAAAGTTATTCCCCAGTGTGCGTAACTTTGGGTATAGTTTGCCAAGTGTTAAGACGTCTGAGAGTAGCAGTTTAGTCAGCAGCAAGATTCGTCCATGCGCGAGTGACTTCGAAGGCTGATTTCCACAGCATCGGCCAGCAAGAATGTTATGTCCAACGTGTAGAGCCGTTCCTCCTGAGTGCCTGTATCCAGAGTTTCGGAGCAAGAAGCAACCACAAGAATTACCATCGACGAAGCGTCCGCAGAAAACGTATCCGGCCTACGAAGCAACCCTTTTCAAGGTAATGCGTTGGAATAGGTCCATTATTTTTGGATCTCAGCAAAATTAGATTGTCTACGGGGTGTAGCACCAAGTTTCAGTTGTCTAGGTGCCTTCGTTTTCGAGAGATTCAGATAGCATCCTGTAAGGGTGCAGGATGACGCGGCATTTTTCAGTTTTGGCCGGATGGAGAACAAAAAACAATCGCGCGTGGGTTTCGACGTCACACTAGAAACAAAACGAGCTCAGCAGTTGCTTAGTCACAGAATTAATCATATTTACATTTTGGTGTTTTAAAATTCAATTTTACGCTAGTTTGCACTGATAGATCATCTTGTTTACTGAATCAAATTTAGAGGTTATCTGAACGTCAGATGGAAATTGTGCATTTGCCCTAATACCCGAGTTAATTTGGCATACAACGAGTTATTTGTCATACAAAGTTTTTCTTAATTTTATGAACCGACACCCTGAGTTAAGTTTGTTTCGTGTTCACAGGAGCTATGTTCGAATTTATTGCAAATAGATGAAATAAGGAATGAGCAATAAATCATTTATTAGTGATAATTATTATTATTACACTCTTTTAATTTGATCTGAGTTTGACGGACAGGTTCGTAATTGAAACTAAAATATTTTATAAAGTGTAGTGTCCCTTGCCATATGTTATATTATATTTAAAACCCCATTTATTACTTAAGCGAGGGGCTATTACAATATATCTATTTCTCTACACCTTATCCTCTCATATTCTACTTCGATACTCAGTTAGTCGAACCTTGCGTGGGTCTTCTTTGTATTGGATTTTATTTTCTTCTTTAATGAAGAGTTATTTTAGGTATAGAGAGTCTTGCTTTTTTACTGTTGGTTGTTCATATGCCTAAAGCTTCGAAAGCAGCGTCATGGATGCATTGATTTATCTGGTGATAAAGCTTTTGAAGTGTTATGTATTTATTGTCTTTGGGTTTACTTTGCAATCTTCGTTGATATAGAATTTATGTGCTACATTCTTCTAGATTTTATAGTTATACAAGTTATACAAAGGGATTTCGAATGTTTCTGCACTGACTGTACTTTGAGATTGGCTACTGTTTGTCCATAGGATCATAACTTTGTATTAGAAAAAATAGTGATCGGTTCTACAGTACACCCTTATATCCAACATTTTCATATAAGTGTTCTGTCTCGCTCTCATATAGTGTATACAGATTTCAAATTCCGTGATATTTCTTTCCATGTATATTTCTGCCGGTTTATATTGCGATACTGAAAAATTATTTTACACCAATACTCTATTTCTAAAGAAACATAAATGCAGTTTTTGCATAGCAATAAATTCAACGTTAAATTAATTGCTGATGTGTTGCTCTTTGTACGAACGAAATTTATGATTTTGAAAAAAAACTTCAAAATGTAAACTTAAGCAGAAGTAGGGTACAATAACTTGTTAACTACAATCAAGAAACCAACGTTAAACCAACAGACCGTAAATCCTGACTACCACGAACATGAAAGGAAAATTACAGATTTCATGACTTGCGAAGCACTCGATCTCTAAAGGCAATATATTATTATAATAATTTAACAGCAATGCTCGTGTAGGTTCAACCTTGCAGTAAACGGTAGTTTGAGAGAACAGTTTAGGGAGGATCTACATAAATTTGCTTTCTGCATTGTTTGATGCAGAAACTTTATTATTAGAATGTAATCTGCAAAGCTTAAGTTCTAACGGCTATAAACGCAAGATAAAAAAATGTATTACCCTTTATTATTTATTAAATATTTTATTAAAATTGTGTGGTACGTTTTTTAGCCGAACTTTGTGCTAAAATGCGTTTACAGAAGTTTAAATAAGCTAGTCATATGATCCATTCCATTTCTAGGCCATGGTTGTTGACAGAATTAATTAAAATTGAGAAATAATAAACGGTTAGTTAATTCCCTGTATTAAAACATGAAAAACGGCTGTCATTATTTGACGGTTGTACAGTTGTCAATTTTCTAATATAAATGATTCCCTTAATTTACTTAATTACTTTAGAAATTAGTCAGTCATTTGTTTAGAGTTAAATTTTACCTTACCCTTAAATATGGTTATAAGAAAGTAAGGATCCAACTACCTCTTGCTTTATATGTATCTATTTTTCGAACAAGGGAAAGTGTACAATGCAGCGGATACTTTTTCTATTTTTTAAAGTGGTAAAAAATTCGAGATTTATTTATGTTACCATTGACGACGAGCGCATGGCAATATTTGATATATTGTTTACGATACTTTTTTATAATTAAATTATAGTAGTTGTAGGCAAAGTATTGTGTGCAATCCGTGCCGAATAATTTTTGGCTCCGTTTCATCTCGTCAAAAAACGTCATTCTCGTGCAGCAAAATATCATTTCGTGCACTAAATACACAAATAACTACTTTCTACGTTTTTCTTGGAAGATTTTCCTAGTACCAGTTAAAACGTATTTAAAAAAATTTAATTTGATATTTATTATCTGACATTTTAACCTTTCGGAAAAGTTAATTTTTTTTGTGGTAGAAATTTGAATCTTTCTTATCGCATTACTAAGGAATGGTATCCAGGACTAGTTTTTTTTTTGTAAATACCACTGAAGCTATTTATACGTCTTCCGGTGTAGAAGAAACGGCAGCTTTGGCAGTTGCATTATTATTGTCAATAAATAGTACAGGCGCCAGGGAAATCGTTAATAGGGCTTTACGTGCAATTCTTGGTACCTGCATTTTGGGTTAATGGGTGGGTGGGGGGCTGTGCTCTGAGTCTAACTTTAAGTTTTCGGATCGATCGGAGAAATTGTTTTTCCGCAATATCGGAAGAAGTGTTGAAAACGGCTTTTTAGCAATCTCTCGTTTCCTGTTGCTCTGATGCTGAAATTGCATCAATACAAGTTTGTAGTTTATGAAATTCCTCACAACTTTTGGAAATACCTTTTTCTCGTGCGCTCAACAATTCAAAAGTTGTTACCCCATAAAGCCAAGAAATTAAGGGTTGAAATTGGTTTTACGTAAATATATCGCTTTCAGTTAATCCTACAATAAAAAATACTCTTATATTTTTTGTAGAACAACTAATTTGCATAAAATTTGTGTATGAGTATTTTTCCATTTGGACAATTATTTACCGTTCTACAGCGCCGCAAATGTCGCAAGTCACTTAAACCGTACATTTAATGTGCACTTTCGAAGGGCCCTGTTCCTTTGAGGTACAGTTTGTAGCGCGTCTTTTTATGTGGTTTCCCCGATATGCTTACTCCACGAAGTGTATTTCTAACAGTCTCACACTTCCCATGGTCTTTTTGATGAACCGGGTTCTGCATCGTTGATCCCACTCATTGCAGAATCGTTGATTTTATCGCCCTTGTCAAGTTGTGTTTCCTTTGAAAAGAACTCGGAAAGAGAAAATATGTCGTCGTCGTAATTGATGTGATATTCGTCAACATCTGTAGTAAGCATTCTGGAGAATTCCTGCACGTTCTCACAGGATTGTCCGGCGCGAAGCAAATAACGGTGCACTTTAAACCCGCTTTGCGACAGCCATAGGCCTTTCCACATTTGGTCTTGCACCCGCATAAAATTAATTTTATTATTGCAAGAGGCGCGGGAGGCTCAGTGCTAGACACCTGTGTAAACGTACGGTCACTTTTCTCTCAGCCCAATATTCCCGTGGGTAGAGTGTCACTAAACTTAAACAAAATAAAAATTTATATTCAAAATGAACGATTCACGACTCACCATGTGAAGAACAGTCAACTCGGTTATTCTGTTATTTGATTAATTTTTTGAATCTAGACTGTAGTGTGTTTTTCTTTGCAAGCCCGGAAAACTGAATACGAAGGATAAATCATGCGTGAAACACGGCGATGCTGTATCAAAGCATATCTTGTTTTTGCATGCATTTTCTGGTTGTGACACAACATCGGCTGCTTACGGTAAGGGAAAAGTGAAATTTCTTAAAACCCTAAAAAAGACACCTAGCCTGGAATCTGCAGTGAATCACTTTGTACAGAAAGATGTAGACGCGGATATCATCGCATTAGCGGGAGAGCAATTCTTTATTGCGTTGTACGGTGGAGACATCCATAAAGACAAGTCAATCAACTTGCTGCGATACAAACACTTCGCGAAATCCCTTGCGAAGTCAACGTTTACTCTGGCATCCCTGCCACCTACAAAAGACACGGCCAGGATGCACGCATTCCGGACATACCATCAAGTTCAATCCTGGCTTGGAAATGACACTCTACCCGCGGAAAGATGGGGCTGGAAGAAACGTGGCCGTACGTTTACACCTGTGCCAGCACTGAGCCTCCCGCGCCTACTGCAATAATTAAATTAATTTCATGCGGGTGTAAGACCAAATGTGGAAAGGCTTGTGGCTGCCGCAAAGCGGGATTAAAGTGCACCGCCATTTGCTCCATATGCGCCGGGGAATTCTGTGAGAACGTGCAAGAAATCTCCAGAATGCTTGCTACAGTTGAAGACGAATACCACACCAGCTGCGACGATGACATATTTTCTCTTCCCGAGTTTGTTTCAACGGACACACAACTTAACAAGGGCGACAAAATCAACAATTCTGCAATGATTGGAATTGACGATGCAGAAACGGCCCATTAAAAAGACCAAGGGAAGTGTAGAAATACACTTCGTGGATTAGGCCTATAGGGGAGACCACGTAAAAGAAAACGCGCCACAAGCTGTACCTCAAAGGTGGTGTGGAAAACAGTTGGTGCGACACACTCGAAGGAACAGGGCCGTTCGAAAGTGCACACTAAATGTACGGTTTACGTGACTTGCCACATTTGCGGCGCTGTAGAACGGTAAATAATTGTCCAAATGGAAAAATACTCATACACAAATTTTATGCAAATTAGTTGTTCTACAAAAAATATAAGAGTATTTTTTATCGTAGGATTAACTGAAAGCGATATATTTACGTAAAACCCATTTCAACCTTTAATTTCTTGGATTTATATGGTAACAACTTTTAAATTGTTGAGCGCACGAGAAAAAAGCATTTTCAAAAGTTGTGGGAAATTCCATAAACTACAAACTTGTACTGATGCAATTCCAGTGCCAGAGCAACAGGAACCGAGAAATTGCTGAAAAACCGTTTTCAACACTTCTTCCGATATTGCGGAAAAACAATTTCTCCGATCGATCCGAAAACTTAAAATTAGACTCAGAGCATAGCCCCCCACCCACCCATTAACACAAAATGCAGGTACCAAGAATTGCATGTAAAAATTCCCTGGCGCCTGTACTAAAAGTCTAAAGAGAAACATGAAAGCATTTATCAGAATTCGAAAATTGGTGTAATGAGAGAGGACTCAAAACTAAAGAATCCTTAAAAATCCACGTTGCGGAGCCTTTACCTAATGGGGACGATATTATCAGCGAGAGAACACATCGGCACAAGAATGTTTGTCAGTATAATAGCTTTCGTTAAAAAATAGTCGATAAGGCAGCAATTCAAGAAACATATTGTTTTAGCAAAGGGGAAAATGTGAATCCTCTTTATGGAGTTCTACCATAAATATGGCACACTATCAATGGTACCAAATCAACTGTAAAATATAAGATAAGTTACATTGGTTTCTGCTTTTTACGTAAAATAGCATTAGTTTGTCTACCTGCCAGAGCTATACCGCTAATGAAAACTGTGAAAAGCTTGTCTATTTCGAGGATTGATGTAAGAGCTATCTACCAATAGTACCAACCAACTGTAAAATAAAAGGTAAATTACATTAGCTTCTGTTTTTTACGTAAAATGGTAATAGTTTGTCTGTGTGCCAGTACTGTACCGCTAGGGAAAGCTGCGGAGAGACAACCTAGGATTGTTGTACGAGGTATCTACCAATAGTACCAATCAACTGTAAAATAAAAGGTAAATTACGTTAGCTTCTGTTTTTTACGTAAAATGGTAATAGTTTGTCTGTGTTCCAGTACTGTACCGCTAGGGAAAACTGTGGAGAGAGAACCTAGGATTGTTGTACGAGGTATCTACCAATAGTACCAATCAAGTCTAAAATCAAAGGTAAGTTACATTGGCTTCTAGTTTTACGTAAAATAGTAATAGTTTGTTCTACCTGTGTGCTCTACCGCTACTGAAAACCGTGCAGAGGCAGCCTATTTTGAGGATTGTTGTAAGAGGTATATACCAATAGTACCAATCAACTGTAAAATAAAATATAAGTTCTATTGGCTTCTGTTATTTATGTAAAATAGTACAAAAGTTGGTTAATGATTGCAGGCAGCTGATGGAAGAAAGGGGGTTTCTGGTTTCCAATACCGTAAACGGAAAGCGGAAAAAGAGGAAAACGTGAGAAACATTACGAGCTCTATTAGAAAGTTCTTGAACCAGGACCTCCAACAAGCAGCAGCAGTGTCACCTTCGGCATCAGTAGCTGAACTTTCTGACTCTAGCACTGATACTTCGAAATCGCAACTTAGTGCCGATGCATTGACAGATTCTGCTCTTTGGATACAGCTTATTTCAAATAATATTAAATTGTCAATAGTTGAAATCGGGGCAGTACAAATCAAGAATTCTATCTGTCCCACAGATGATTCAAAGCTATCTTTTCCGGTTGCGTATTTTCTTAAAAACCTAGGAAATTATCAAACAGTAATTCAAGACTGGCTCGTTTATTCACAATCTAGCGATTCTAGAAATATTGAAAGACATGAAAGAAGCGTGACACATTTTCATAGTGTGGGGCAATGTGTAGACTAAAAACCAAATATAGATAAAGGAACAACCGTAGATTCTATAAATCAGGCCCAAATAGATCGTGAAAAAAGAGGTGGATGGCAGTTATTGAAAGAATTATATACGTCATTCAGTATTTAGTCAAACAAAATTTAGCTTTTGGTGGGAGTACGGAAAATGTGTTTCAAAACGATAACGAAAATGTTTTTAAATGAATAAACCGTATTTCAAAACTTGATAATGTTATAGCAGAGCACATAAATCGCATTTAAAACGCCCAACACCGCAACATGCCGCATTACCTTGGCCATAACATTCAAAATGAACTAATCACTGTAATAGGCAAAAAAACAAAACAAGCTATAGTTAACACCCTAAAAAATTATAAGTATTATTCTATTATTTTAAATTGTACTCTAGACATCAGTCATGAGGAACAAATTACAGTAGTTTTTAGAACTTAGCCCCTCAACAAAACATGTTGAGATAAAGGAGCATTGTCTCAGATGTTATTCTATTACTGACACGGCAGGACAGGGATTAACTACGTTTTTATTAAATTAAAAAAAAACTTAAATATTAGTATTAATGGCATTCGCGGCCAAGGCTATGACAATGGGATTAACATGAAAGGCAAAAAAATTGGGTACACAAGAAAAGTTTGAATATCAATCCTAGAGCATTTGCATGTACCATGTGCACACATAGTCTTAGCTGATGCTGCAAAAAGTTCGTTGAAAGTAACCAAGATTTTGTCATTGTCCAAGAAATATATGTATTCTTGCCGGCGTCAAATTCGGTGGCAAATTTCAAAGAAGGAACTTCCCACTTGAACTTTAAATCCACTTTCCGATACACTATGGGAAAGCAGATTTAACGCCTGAAAACCGTTCGTTTTAATTTGGAAAAATGTATGGTACTTTGGTTTTTACTTATATTGATTCAAACAGGGACAATGACGCAAAACACTTGGTTAATTTATTGATTTCCAAAATAAAATTGTATAAATTTGTTTGTTCATTAGTCACTGAGAACAATATTTTATTAAAAATTAATATTGTAAGTAAAACTATGCAGCAATCTATTAGAATACTTCCAGAGTGAACGTCGAACAGACTCAGCTTATACAGAAATGCCAAATGAATCAAGTCATTGCTAAAGAATTTAATTGTGGGATTAGCTTCTCAGCAATCGGTACTGTGCGACCTAGGAAAACGAGGCCTATGTTTGATTACGAAGGTAGGAACGATGCTATACAAAATCTATAATAACACTTTAAAGTCAATTTTTACTTTGTTCTATTAGACATCGGCATAACTAAATGAGATTTATCTTTTTTACACAGCCTTGGCACTTTAGCAAAGTTAGACTCCGATGATAAACTAAAATACTGAGCGGATTTGCAAAGCAAATTCAAAGATTTTGGAAGTAATCATTCGCACATAAATGCAGTCGATTTGCTGAATAAAATAGATAGTTTAGCGACGTATCTCAAATCTGATATTAACATTTAATATAGTACTAAAACACGCCACCAATGGCAACGTGCGAAAAAGACTTAATTCGAGTGCTACAAACGTCATTTTTGACACTAGAAACTGTGCAAAATGTTGTAATTTTGACACGATCATAAAAAATAGTAGTTTGTATACCAAGGCACTGAAGTTTAGCTTTTTATCACGAATGTGGATTTAGTTGCCGATGCCCTTAGGGCCAAGGCAAATAAACCACATGAGGGATAAAAAGGAACTTCAGTGCCTGGGAGTACATTATGTTTTATTTAAAATCTAGAAATCGTAAAATTACAACATTTTAACTAACATTTGTAGGTTATGTTAACGTCGGTTGACGTTTATCTGTCGCCTCGCCACCTACAAAAAAGTCGTAAAACAATGGATTACTTTACTGCCGATTTCTCGTATTTTAATGGCGATTTCGAGGTACTTTAATGCCGATTTCAAATAATAGTATATTGTAAACCTAGGCGGTAAAGTGATTATTTTCCAGGCTGAAAGAAGAAATGGACAGGCGAGCTTTAGCGAGCCTGGACACTTCTTGAAGCCTGGAAAATCACTTTACCGTCCATGGTTTACACATTATTTTTCATCCTACAACACCATCCTGCAATAATTTTTTCAACATAGCTCTCATCCAGGTTATTATTTTGAAATTGACAGAGCTGCCAACAATAATAACACAATTTGTAAATGTTGGCTAATCGAATAGCGTTTGTAACTGCAGCGCCATCTACCCGCAGTTAGACATAAGCTTCTACAGAAATCTATCTAACGTTTATTTTATATTAAAAATGTAACGACTACATTGCTAAAATTAAGTTTTATTGAGCAAATATTTTTATAAAAGGGGGATAGCTATTATTTAAAGCAAAAAAGTTAATTATAAACGTGTTTTTTTAAAATTTGGTTTGACAGATTATTGCAGCGTCCCCTTTTTCTTGGCTAGCCATTGGGAGTTGTTTTGCAAGGCTAGCCTTAGAAGCGTACACTTTCTCGTCTCTATGGAGATGGTAAAATTCGATTTTCTAATCATGTAGGATGAAAAAGTATTTTATTTATATTTATTAGGAATGGTTCTCTATTTAACTTCACTCAACTCACATCACATACTTTTCCTAATCACTTAATCCACAGCCCAAAGAGGACGACACTTGAGACTTTACACCAGGACGGGACAGCAGGTAAGCTAGAGACGCCCATGCAGTGCTTTTGGATTTCTTACATACTTTTGTTATGCGGTTCGTCACATTTTACAAAATCAAAAAGTTTAGTGCAATATGTTTTGGAATGGCCCTAGGTTTGCCACCTAATGCACCAAATTGTCACGGTTTTATTCGGTAGGTTGCATAGTTATTTAGGTTATATAAAAATTCTTGATTAAAAAAACCAACCGTAAGCACGTACTGTTAACATTTATTATAAATAGAGCGTTTACAATAATAATTATGTTGCTTTCCAGCCCATGTATCAATTAACATTTTTTTATAAACGAATTAATTTTTTTTAGATAAAGCTTATGAGCACAGCCGAGTTTATTGAAACAACACTTTAAATTATGTGAAATATCACCGGGAGGTTTATTTGGCTGTTGCCAACGATCATAAACACCTATGAATATTATGTGAAAAAATAGAAGGAAGAATTGAAGTACGGTTAGCCGCTTAATTTATTGCAAATTGAATTTTGGAACCTATGTATTAAGGAACTATCAAAAATAGCAGTAAAGAATATTACAGAGTAATTTACGGCAGGAAATGTTCGAATATTCACCATTGAGTGCTTGATATAAAATCACTGAACTGTGTTTTGAATATCAATGGAAGTGACATCGCGAAAGCAGAGCGAAATACGCCTTTCAAGATTTTTAAAAATATTTTCAGCTAGCTTCAGTAAAACCAATCTAAGTAATTGAAGTCTGGTAATCGAAGCAGCCACTCAATAGGTATATCTCTTTGTTCTAAATACAGCTCTTGTTAATGTTTTCCTAAAGGTAATGCACATGAATACCAGAGCATTCAAATCCTTTCTTGAGGATTCGTAAGATACTTTCCAATACTTTAGCACAAAATAATTCGTGATTCGGATTCGTAAAGCAAATAAAAAGGGATTCTTAATCTAATATTGACTACAAATTCTCATAAAGTGTAATTTTTCGTGATTCAAATCCTTTAGTTATGACATAAATCTTATTTCTGATCCAGATACTGTTTGTGCAAGCGTTGTGCGTGGTTTTCCTTGGTTAGGAACTGTGAACGTGGACGGAACCAAAATTTTTCTCGATAACTTCTACCATATACTCGTGTAATTTATTATTTTTTAAGTAATGAATCAATACTTAATAATTAAAGACTATTCTAATCAACATAATAATAAAATTTTAAAAATAATAACTGTAACAATTCTGAAGTTAAACTAAGCATTCGGATCCATGAGCTGAAACAATAATATCAACCTGGTATCCGTGTTGCGAATCATTCTTGTTTATTCGGATCCGTGAATTGAATCCATTTTCAGAGGATTCGTCCTAGTTCAGATGACTACTCCATTGCGAGGTCTAACATTAGATTTAAATATCTTGTTCATTAAGTCACAAAGACTAGTTTCTGATGTTATATCACGTAATCTATTGTTCTAAAAGTTTGGGTAAAGTGTAACAATAAACGAAAGGGCCCAATATCAACGTCGTAACTTGTTAATATTTTAAATAACTAACTCAAATTGAATGCCGGAGGAGATTCGTAGACATAAATCGTACGTAGTAAATTTGCCTAAATGACAAAGCAATAATATGTAAGGGCGCCAAGTTCAACAACTTACCGAGACACACGCCGCTGAACCATACGGAGTACTCGAGCTGTGGTGTAAGATAGTCTACCAGGGGAGATAATAAATACTCAAGAAAAACAGCTAGTATCAAACATAAACAATATATTTGCCAGAATAGCGGCTTTCATACACAAAAACGTACCGAACGTAAATTTACAACACTACCTAAATAATACGATAAGAATACTAACTCAAACTCAGTTTGAATATTACACAGTAATTGAAAATGAAAATGTTTAAGTGGCACGACACACAGATCCAAAATGAACTGAGGTTCGAACAAACAATAAAATGAAGGCGCATTATATACACTGGAATGAAAGAGGGTTTGACTTGATAAGGGCGCACAGAATCGATAGAGCAATATAAGGCTCCAAATGAAAAACGCATTAATAGTACTGAAAAAAAAATTAAGACAACTCGCGGGCGCAATCGTCGATGAGGCCTTCTCGAACGTAACACATTCATAAACAATAGTATCATTTATTGCCTGTAACACGAAGTCAAAAATCACTAAAAATTATTTAAGCAATCTGAAGTACCCGGCGGCGTTCTAAGTTGCAAAGAAATAATCTGTTCTTGTAAAAACAATAATAAACACATCTTGATTAAAAAGTTTTAAATAAATAGATGACTTAATTGCACGCACGTGAACTAATTTTACTTTCTGTAGCCGTCCTTGTCCAGATGTTTTGTGATAGCACCTTATAAATTCTCTAATTTTGAATCAATGTCTGCATCAAAATTTTAAATTAAATTAAAGTCTATCTGTATTTAAAAAAAAGAATTTGAGGATCAGCAAAATTTAAAATAAGAACTTAAGTGCAATAAAACAAATGAGATGAATATAAGAAACACATTTAGTTAATAACTGCATTTTGTGTACGCACATTTTATAATCTGCATCGCTTGTTAATTAAAATGGTTTCGTGGCTACTCAATGTTTAAACAATTGCTAATATTTTAGCTATTTTCAAATATACAGTAATTTTACTTTTAAAAAAATAATCCTTTTAGAATAAATTAAAAACATTTGAATCGTAGTTTTGGATAAATCAAATAGCAACAGTATTTAAGATCACATGTTAACAAATGTAACCAGATGCTAAAGTGTTAGTTCATCTTAGTAATATATTGCTATGGTTCATGCTCTTTCTTTGTTTTACCTATGAGTATATGTTTATAATTATCTTTTAGTCAATTTAAATTGCCCTGTTTATTTTATTTGCATATTAAAAATTATTCTTTTGGTTACTTCCTGAAAATCGGGTGTGGATTCCTTCTATCTAAATTGCTTATTCTGAAATTTGATGTTCCGATTTTAATTTTGACAACTCAAAATAACTTCTGTTAAATGGTACGTCAAACAACTTTGAAAATTCAATGACAAATACCTGATCGCTACATTTGTTATATAACACTATCAAACAGTAAGTAAATCCTTAATAATTAATTCACTTTTATTCTTTATTGTCTTTCAGTGCTTATTCCAAATACCTAAACTCATTTACCTTTTATTTGAACTTATCAATGTCCTCTGCAGTAACCAACTCATCGCATAAGGACAAGACACCAGACCTCAATTGCCAAATCCTTCAAACATGTTCCCTCTGCTAATGATCTCCTCAGAACTCTCCTTCCGTGCCAACAGCTCGCTGCAATCTAACTCAATCGATGTGCAATGCCAAATGTAATTCCTCAATAAACTTAATTCAATATTTCTTTCTATTTACTGCTTTAGTTAAATCTTCTCGTCATTTTATTTGTCTTCCTTCATTTTGGTATACACATCTTCTTATTTTAAAATTTCATTTTTATTCTACCACGAAAATTTTGTCTTAATTGTAACCCTTTTTATTTTTCAAACATTTTACATTTAAAAATAGGGTTTATTTTATAATTTCAAGTTACACAAATTAATTACAGCTTTTCATTTTTAAATTTGTTATCTTAATAATCAAAACAAAGTCCATAACGATATCATATTTTCTCCTTCCAACACACTATATAAGTTTTATTTTGATTTCTACCCACTATGTGCAATAATCTATCTCGATTAAGTATTTGTCATTATTTTCCAATTTCATATTTAGATATCACATTAAATTCGAATCCTTCTGTTTCTCAATTAGCCTCATATTGTTCAATTATAAATTCTATTTTCTTTTCTAATTACATACCAATTATTCAAACACCCAATTCATATTCAAATTGATCCCTATAATATCCAACTACTGTAATCCCTTAATTCTATTTTAAAATTGATTTTTATACCCCTGTATTCAAATCATTACAATATTTCGAAAAACCAACGGCATTAAAAATGTGTAGTCGATTCAGAGCGGTATAAGGATTTATGATAATTTTGGGCCAATGTTGCACTTATTATACGTATTTTATTGCGTATTATATTTTTTTTACAAAAACAACAAGCCTTAAAAGTTTAATTTTAACTGTTTTATACTCATAGATACATACACATTGGCAATGTGAAGAAACAACTTTATAAATTACTAAACTCGAAAACTGTAAGAGATATGGAAAAATAGGCCCCCATCTTCTATCCCTATTTTCTAGAAAAGCTTAATGGTGCAAACCAAAATTGGCTATGTTCTTTTATTTTCGAGTTATAAACAAAAGTTAGATTTTTCGACTTTTCGTTCTGTTTGTTAAATCTCGAAAATAGGGAAAAGTAATTTTTACGGACGTCAGGCACTTCATTTGTGATTCTAAAAAGACCTTCAATTATAGAAAACGCATTCGTGGCATCTTGCTGAACTGAAAGTATCAGTTACGGGTTTTTCACCAACTTTAATTCACTTGAATGAATAATGATAAATTGTCAAATTTTGCTTTAACTTTGGTAATTTGTTTATTCCAACCGAGCCTTACACAGTTAAACGGATGCACATGTAAATTCTGCTCAGAATCACAAATGAAGTGAACGGGGTATAGCTAAAATTAGACCTACTAACGTTATTTCCCAAAAGAGTGAAACGAATGATAAAACAAATAATTTTTGCTTATTTTTTACAATTCGAGCGAGATCCATTTGGATAAAACGTGACCCCGAAATATTAAAAAAATAGAATGTGGAAGGTCACCTGGGAGTAACAAGAATACAAATTCCAAATATTGTATAAAATGAAATTCGCAGAAAAATAAATAATAACCTGCATTACAGTTGTAGTTTTACTGTTTTCTTTGCAAATGTCTAAAATTATTCGTTGATTTGAGCCTACCGGAAAATAAATAAAATAGATTATTTTAAATGGGATTAAATTAATAAATGTGATAAAATTAATAAACCTAAACTAGTTCAGTAAATACTGATACTTGAAGCAAGAACTAGCTTGATAAGGGTAGAAATGGGGAAGACAATGCATAGAAAAACTAAGCAAGAAAATCTCTACAATAACAGTAACCTATACAAAATAGTCGAATTTGTACTTGATCTAACACTCAAACTAAGTTACAAATAATTTTATAAACGTACTTCTATGAGCTTTACATAAAAAAGGTAAAGCTGCTCTTCACATGAAATTTTCCACACTGCTTGGGGTCATATATCAGTTTGTGCTACAGGCGTTTTCGCACATACTTTGTTAAATCAAGAAAAAAGATATACATTAAAGAAGACGGTGTTTTTAATTTATAAAAATTATTAATGTGTTCTGATAGAATTTGTTGAAGGTTTTAATTAAAATAAAATGAATAAATGTAGATCCAAAACTTCTACGCATATTTACTCTTTCAGAAATGTATATCTGAGCTGATGGCCCAGCGAGCAAATGCTCGCCTTTCAGGCGGCCGGCCCGGGTTCGAATCCCGACAGACTCTAGTAGGATTTTAAAAATCGTACGCTTCACGGCTCCGTATTGGCATTGCTTACCATTGCACAGTGCAACTAACAAAACCTAAACTATCCCCTACCATTTTTAATTCTGTTTGGTAATCATATAATTGCCCATAAATATATTTTTCCCGCTGCTGATCATGTAAGTCAGTGATACAGCCTTAGTAACAAAACGTGTAAGTCGGTGATTATATTTGTTTGTTGCTTTTTCTTGACAACGGAACTTAATACTATCATTAAGTTCCTAGGATAATAAAATTAGCAAAGCAAGATGCAGATTGAGACGTTTTGTTTATAAATCGCAAGTGTTGATGTGACATGTGACACGCATAGGTAACACGACTCACGAAAATTAATCCTGGTGACAGGTGACAAACCAAACGATTTTTTCAAAAATCTAGGAAAATTTCGATAAGCAGCGGGAAAAATATAATAAGATAACTCGGAATGTATCGCCTATTAACATTTTCGGCAGGCAACAAGCCGCGACTTCGTCTTGGCTTGTACTTGCCTACCTCAAATGTTAATAGGTCCTTACATTCCTTGTGACTTAAATAGCTATTTTTGTATCTTCGATTAATAATTCTAGTTTCTCCACTAACTCTTTTAGGTAAGTTCCATTATTTCCATAAAATTTCTCTATTCTATTTTGACGTAAACTGTATACAACTTGAGGTACCCCTCTATATTTTGATCTACCATAGTAATGCTTGTTTTGTCTATCTTTTCTAACACTCTTTTTATTTGTGGTTTTAATCGTTACACTTCGTATTCCAACTTAGTAATAAGTCCAAATCATGTTTTATTCTGTATATTTCCATTTTCTTCTAAGCAATACAATTTACCATCTGACATCCTTCATATATTTTCTTACAATTTTATTTTGTTGTTCTAATTTATGATCAACTTCCGTTAATATTTCTACTTTGTAATTATCTAGTTCCTTACTAAGCTCGTCGTAATCTCTACTTTTTTATTCAAGTCTAGTTTGAAATTCTTGCTTTAACTCCTTACTTAATCGTTCACTAATTTCTTCCATGTCCTGTTGTAATACTCTTTTGGATTTATATTAGGTTTTATGTAGATGTTCCTTCTCTAAGCTTTCCCTCCTTTCTGTGATTTGAACGCCTTCCACTTTAATTAATGTCGACTTTTAATAATCAACAGCTGTAGAATAAATACATTTACATAAGTACTATTATCCCCACCTATATTAAAGTTATTTGAAAATAATACATTTACTAAGTTGATATTTATTTAATTAGCGCGATGAATAATCACCAATCCTCATACGATTCACTAATAAATATGAACAATTGCCTACTTAATTAATATTTACCTCATATTGAACCGTTGGCGTAACTAGAATTTTTGGCTGGGGAGTGCCAGGCCCCCAACCAACTATCGTCAATACCTATGTTTACCTATGAAGACATGAATTTACGTACATACATAACTTTTTCGCATACATCTATTTGCATGTTCTTTGACGCATCTAATAAAACAAAAGTTTTGTAGCCAAAATTTGTTTTTATTATGGTTTATCAAAATATTTGCCCTTAAACTCGCATTCGGTAAAACCAATTTTCAAAAAAATTCCACTCTTCTTGAGTCACTAGAGAAACAAGGTTTTTGAAGCTTTCCACAGCATCTTCGGGAGTTCAAAATCGCACACCACGCATTTTATCCTTTAATGGAGGAAATAGAAAGTAATCGGAAGGTAATATGTTGGAACTGTATGGGGGATAGCTTCGCAATTTTAATCCGGAAGTCTCTAAAAGTTATTTTGTTTGATATGCGTTATGACTAAAAGCATTGTCATGGTGCAGAACGATCTCATTCCTTGGGCGCTGTAAACGAGCTTTTTGAATAACGCCTGGCAGCCATACTGTTGTGTACCATTCTGCGATAACCGTACGTTTATTTTCAGGCACGACAGTTGTGATAGGTCCTGGTTTTGAAAAAAAGCAGGCAATTATTTTCTTACCAACTCTTCGAGATCTCCTCATTTTAACTAGATTATGATCTGTTGGAAATATCCATTGGGCAGACTGTAACTTAGGTTCGAGTTCAAATGCATATATCCAGCTTTCGTCACCAGTTATGATGTAAACTGCTTTACATCTACCTTCATCATATTTCTTTTACCAATCCACATGCTGTTGTTGTGTTTCTGTTAAACTGTGTGGTATCCACCCACAACAGACTTTTCTTACACCCAAATGATTATGTAAAATCTTATTTATTGCAGTCATGTTAATGTCCAAGACGCTTACAATAATTCTATACGTGACTCGAGTGTCCTACTGAATCATTCTTTGCACAGCGTTTATGTTCGTATCGGTAACTGCAGAAATCGGTTCTCCTTCGCAAAAATCGTCACTAATTGACACTCGTTCAAATTTAAATTCATTAAACCAACAATAGACAGTCCTCTGATGCGAAGGCATTTGGTCACCAAAGCAGCACGAAGTCATCCAAAACTTTCTTTCGGAGATATGGAACTTTTAAAGGCATAGTAAATTATGGCTCTAAAATTTTCTCTCGTTACATTTATTTTTGCTGCACAACACTTATTTCAAAATTAACTATGTAATAACTGTTGCAATGATCAAAACTAAATTTGGACTGTTAAACTAGAAAACAACAAACATTGGTTTTATGTCAAGTTTGATTTCCATGGTGCACTTGATCTGTTGCTTTGCAGAAATTATGGGTGCTACCCTCGTAATACTATTTGTCTGAGTAGCATATTAATAAATTATTTCTCGGTTCATAAACAACATAAAAAATGTATAGATTACTTCTTGCAACTAAATGAAGTTGGCAGTAAAAATATTATTCCAGGAGAAACAGATTTTTTTGGGAAACATCACTTGGTTTCCATTTACACGTTTTTGAGCCACAATTTTTAGTTTTTTCAGTATCGTCGAAGCAAATACTTTCTTGAAAATATCCTCAATATCCTCTTAATTGTTATTGTCATTCTCTTTGTTCTGTCTTGGGCTAGCAACTGTGGAAATTCAAACACCACAAAATTTACTTTGCTTACATAGAACACTATTAAACATAAAATTCTGGATCGTACTCTTCAAAGCTATAAACTCAACTCTTTAGGCAAGGAAAACCTCCAAATAGCAAGTCACCGTAAGTCTGGACTGGATGAGCCTATAATAGGTAGCTAGCTGTATGTGCCCAGGGAGTAGTTAGCGATGCACTCAAGTTATCAGCTCATTTACTTACCCGCATATGAAATAATTGCAATTATATTTTTCTGTGCACATAAATTGGTTCTTTATTTATAGAAAACTTAAGAGAAAATAACTAAAATGGTGCACAATTAACTAAAAAAATATTCAGACGAAAACAGTCTTTTCAATGTAATTATTGGCTAACTAATAATGTTTTCTCTTGCATATTATTATTCACTAGCGTTCTGCACCCAAATTGGGCCCGAAATAATTCATTTAATGCAATTTGTACACGAGTGATCCATTTTGTGTGTCGAGTTAATTTCGAGGTTAGCTATTAACAAAAAAATCCACATAAAAAAGTCACTTATAAAAATTTGAAAACCCTACTACTGGCTGACTTGCGTCGCCCTGAGTCGATTGACACCAAAATCAGCCAATTCCACCCACGGGTTCGCTCTCAAAGTGGCGTCAAGCAAACAAGCAATTAAAATTATTATTATGTCGGATTCGAGCCATCCGTCCAACAAATGGTATTTATACTATAATGTTTTTAAGCCAAAAAGGTAATAAAACCACAAATGTAAGAACGTGTGGGGGTCGATAACCAACCCCTTAGTTTAAATGGGTTAATAATAAAAGCAGATTTTTACATTTATTTAGCTTCTATTTTTCTGGGGTGGGCCAGGCGGCACTCTGGGGAGGGCCTAGCCCCCATGGCCTCCCCGCTAATTACGCCAATGTATTGAACCGAGATAAATAAATATTATGATATATGAGGAAGTAGGTATTAAAAAATATAAACTAACTGAAATATTTCATTCCAACCAATCATAAACTTTTAATATGTACGAGTACAATGTATTTATTACATATTTATAAATATTAGTTTTCAATTCATGGGTAGTCCAGCAAAGTCAAAAGAGCAAAACTGATGCAATAGAGATGAGACATTTGAGAAAAATTTTTGGGGAAAACAAAGTATGACAAAATAAGAAATGAAGAGGTTAGAAGATGGAAAGAAGACAAATATAATGGTATGGACACCTAACAAGAATAAACCCGAATAGACTGCCACGGAAAATACTCAAAGAGAAGTGATAAAAACGAAGAAAGGGCAGACCACGAAAGACATGGAACCAAGAAATATCAGAGATAGGAAAACGAAAAGGAAAAACAATGCAAGAAACGAAAATATTAGCAAGAGATAGAGTGAGATGGAAGAAATGGCTAAAAGAAGACGAACCTTAAATTCCGACGCTCGCAAGGGCACAAGGAAAAAAGTAAGAAGAAGAAGAAGAAGGGTTTCCCATTCTGATTTTTCATCATATGGCTCTCAATCGAAGTCAACATTTTCCATTTTATTTGACAACATATGCGGTCCATTGTTAACTGCGTTTCAGAGCATCAATAAGTCCGTGTTGTGTACCGTAGTAACTAATGTCAGTGAATTTTGAGCTATATTTGTCGTGCATTTCTTACTGCGTTTCAGATCACTGATGCACTATGCAATAGTAAACAATGCCAATACGCTCCCCGGCTACCACGCTAACACGCCTAAAAGCAAAGAGGGCTCATAGAACCATTTTGTGGTTAAAACAGGCCACTGGCTTATGATAAGAGGAAGACGATGAAGAAATATATGTAAAACTAGGGATCCTATGTTGCCACAATGCGTAGCATATAAAGAGATATTGATAGAGTGGCATCATTATAGTCTCAGCAAGGGCTTTGAACATAGCCACCTGTCTTCATAAACAAATACACTTGTGAGAAAAATTATGTTTAATTTATTATGTTTGATTGTCCTTCTATGCTAGCTTTTATGCCACATTCTGTTTCGTATAAACAAAAAATAGTAGTATAATAAATGTAGATAGTACTCTTTCCTACACATTCAACTTCCTCAGCGAAAACGTTATTCAATTACAAATTAGTCATTAAAAACTTCAATCTATCATATGATTTTTCATGTCCTTTCCTTCGTATATCGACTTGAGTAACTATATGATCAGTAATCATCTCAAGTAGTTCAAAAATTCCACAGAGTACATCAGGAATCTGCACCAATCAAGTGGTTACTGATTCATGATCAGTGAAAAAGTTAAACCCCCATATATGAAATGTTTGAGTGCTGAAGGCCTTAAGAAGTAATTTAAAATATGTTTTATATGTCTTATATTTCCCTTTCCACTATTTAGGAAGTCTTCGTGTCGTTTTCCAGAAAGGCTACTCTGTGGCAGTTCTAAATTATACCAGAAATTGTTATGGTTGTTGCTCTATTAGTGCTGTAGACTTATACTGCAGGTGGGCTCTGGTAGTACCACCTATAAACAGGTGTGACGTCAGCACAGGTAGGTCTATACGTTTCTACAGTCGGTTAAATCGCATAGACGCAGATTGTTTATAACTTTAACAGTAAAAGCTTCCTGTGGGAACGAGGACACCATTGTGAACTGAGCCCTTAATCACACCGCATTCGCTCTTTTTCTAATCGAAAACGAATTTTCAAAGCAAAACGCCATAATTTTGGATAAAGACGTACCTACCGACCATACTTCCTCCTTTATAAGCGATATAATTTGTAAATATCTCTAGCGTATTTTTGACATGCCTGTCTCTTCCAAGAATCCAGAATCACTTAAAACTAATTATAGACAGTTTCTATGATTTCTGGGTGTGACAATACAAAACAACCTTTTATTTTTTTATTTCTTTGTTTTGCTCTAATAATTCTTAAGCAAAATATTGATTGTAGAATTAAGTATAA
This sequence comes from Agriotes lineatus, assembly GCA_940337035.1. Lineage (NCBI taxonomy): Eukaryota > Metazoa > Arthropoda > Insecta > Coleoptera > Elateridae > Agriotes > Agriotes lineatus. The sequence continues at coordinate 32,965,742 of OW679199.1, read as the reverse complement.
CTTTTGCTATTCTTTCCTCGCCCAATAAAATGAACTAAATAGCTGCGACACAAAATTTCGTCTTTTATGAACATTAAAAAAATGTTCTTCCAAAGGCGCATGTAATTCATTGAATATAACATAATAAAACAAAATTAAATTCACTAACGCATTATGTAGATACAACAAGCCACCACGGTTTAAATTCTTGATTAAACTGTAATTGTTTTTTACGACAGCAGCCAAAGAATTTTGATTAACTAGAAGAGGTTTATTTACGTGTATAATTGTATAAAAACTCCTATTCACATGATGAAAATATCTATCTAGAAAATATTTGCACAAATATGGTGTATAATTGTACACTTACTCGCTAAGGTTTAAAAACAGATCTAAGGCTTTCAAGTTGCGACTGATATTATCCGACCATCCTCTTTGTTTGAGTGGTAGGGAAAGAGATAAACAACAGCCGTACCTTGCTATCATACGACTGTTGTTTATCTTTTTTCCTACCACTGAAACAAGGTAGATAGTGGGAGAATATTCTTCGCAACCTGAAAGACAAAGATCTGTTTTTAAACCTTAGCAAAAGAAAGCTATCCTACTTTGGACACATATTACGACATGAAAAGTACACAATATATAATAAAAGGGAAGATTGAAAGAAAGCGAGGGCGAGGAAGAAGGAAAACATTGGATATGCAATATAAAAAAAATGGTTGGGGATGAACATAGAAACGCTTATACATGTTAGCTTCTAGCCGAATTCAGCCCTTCGGTGGTGTCGATTTCTTGACCCACGTGGTCACCGGCGCCATTAATCACGCCATAAAACTGTCTGCGAGTCGAGCTGCCCTATGAAAACAATATTTTGATACAATTCCAAAATGCAGCGTGGAGGCAAGCATTCGTCTCCTAGGATAGCCCGAGAGCTGGTGCATATCGTTGAGTTATTAAAATACAGTGTAATTCATTTAGTTAAAATAGATGGTGCGATACTTTGTTCTTAATTGACTATTATCTTTATTATTTGTTTACATACATACAGCGCGTGATAGATGGGGATATGTTATAGTGATCGCTAACCTCAGAAACTGAGACGGTACCCGGAGAAAGAGAGAGAGAGAGAGTATATTTTATTTGCCGGCAACTGGTCATTATAATGTAAATGCAATGACCTCTTTGTGAAGGTTTTACATGTTTTATTTGTGCAAAACTGATGGTAAATTACTCGAATCACACAGTACCAAAGACAAAAAAGGGCACTAAGTTATTTGTGTACTAGAAAATGCTGAACTATAATCGATAATTGCAATTAATGTGCAGGTACAATCTGTGCACGAAATTCACACGCCGAGCATTTAAAACCTACTATTGTCGACATCAGAGCATTCCAACCTTGTTTCTAGGTGGCGTTGGCTTTGGTCATGCCTGTCAGTTGTTTAGCGTTCGCTGATGTTATGAATTTGTACCTGATGCCCTGATAACCATACCAGAATTAGTTTGTTCTGTTTCTCCAGTTGCGACAGTTTCTTGTGGCATTTGTTTCAATTCTTATGGACGAGAGATTAGAGAATCCGTGTTAAATACATATCTTTTGTTGTAATGGTCAAGAGGTGAAGTTAAGGGTATTTTTAAATTCACCCTTTGTTTCTTGATATTCCATTATTTCTGAATTGTCATTTGAATTACTTCCTCTATACAAGGTTTTCCGATTGCTTTTCACCGTGTATCAATTGTGTTTGACTGTTTGTCAGATGTAATTCTCTTTTGTCAATGTCGAAAATTTTTGAAAAGAGAGAAAAGCATTTGAGATAAAGTGAAACAACTGTTACTCTGTCAAAAACAATCGGAAAACTCTGTAAATTATATTTGGAGGTCTAAGTTCAAATTTATTTTGATCACACATATTTAAAATGTGTTTGTGTAGTGAGATATTGCTTTCGTTTCAGTACAATGTGGTGCTCGTGTTCACTTGTTCCGCTATCATTTAGTGCAATTGATTTAATTTCGAATAAAATGGATGTAAGTTACACACTTTTCAGGAGAAACCCAAATCACAACCGAACTCGAGCAGGTCGCGCACGGAACTCATTTACATGGTTCAGACCTGTTATCTGATGATAAATACGTTAAACTGATATCAAAGCATTTTGTATTTTCAATTTATTTCAAAATAATGGGCACATTTTATGCAGCGGATCCAGTTGCCATGTTTATGTTGTGTAGGCAACGATCCAAACAAATTTATAAACAGTTTTATTATATTGGTTTTAGAAGTGAAACGTGTTTCCTTGACCAGTATATATGTATAAGCATATCTATGAAAGATATAACCATAAAAACAATAATATCTTACATTTAGTGACCCCGTCATGTTCCTGGTGCGTACACGGCTGTACACCCGCGCCACGTAGAGCCGAACCCGGCAGGGCCCGTTCATCAAAGCTGGCCTCTTTCACAAAATTCGCTATCGTAAAACTGCAAGTCTCTCGCATGTACATTCCTTCCGTTTGCATGCAACTCTGCACAGTCTTCTTCTAAATGTTATTTCTTTTTCCCTCGCATACAGTCCACATGTAGTTCACATTTTCGGACATAGCCGCCATGTTCTGGCGGGCTTGTCGTGCATCTGCAAGTCTGGCACTCACGTTCTCTTGCGATTATGCACTGCCGTCTTGTTTGGACATAACTTTCGTTCATCGGCCACTTTTGCATTTGCAACCGCAATCTTCTCTCGCTGCTCACGTGCCTCCACGACCTACGCTGGTCCGATACGTGCAGCAAACCCTTGTGCTTGGTCAATTATTGACCCTCGCACATCCACAGTGGCGTGCTATCGCTGCCCGCAGGCAACCATGACCTACTCTGGTTCGTGCATGCAGGTGCTACTCGTGCTCGGTCTTGTATCGTCCTCAGGGACGCCTCACCGATTACTATGATATAACCTGCACACATACAACCTCAATCATAAACATCGGTTGCTTGTCGGGGGGCGCTTACACAGGATCTCACTCGCACACTTCTGCAGTTGCAAACATAGTTCCATATATTATTGAATTATTATTGTTTCTTTTATTGAATTACTGTTTATTTTATTCAATTTATTAGACGTTAATATCTCTGTTGTTTATTTGAATTCAATTTCACATTCTTAAGTAGCAGATAAATGCTTGTGATTACTGCTTTCCTTTTCAGGTCTGTTTTTATTCTAATTGAAGGTTTTATACACTTACTTGGTAATGTCTTCTTTCTTCGAGCTCTATTTATCTTCTATGTATTCCTATCCAATTGATGTTTGCATCAGCTATCCTTATCGTTGTACTTACATTTTAATTCTAACCATCACAAAAATATAAAGACAGGCGTTGTAAAAAGTCTCTACGACAGAGCCAAAGTTGTTTGCTCTAATGATAAAATTTTCAAAAAAGAGAAAGAATTTATTATTAATGTTTTACAAGATAATGGCTATCCAGAGACTCTTGTTCGGAACATTTTCAATACACGAAGCAATGCCACACACATACAAAGGAATGATACTCAAAAATATAATACTCTAACTATACCATATATTCCAGGCATATCTGACAAAATTAGACGAATTGGAAATAGATTCAATGTTAGGACGGTATTCAAAACGATGAATACTTTGCGGTCAGTTCTTACAAAAACTAAACCGTTCAACGAAGAACAACATTCAAGGAACTGTATATATAGTATTCCCTGTGAATGCGGGAAATATTATATCGGTGAAACATCCAGACCTTTAGCAGTTAGAGTTAAAGAACATAAAAATATGATGAAAACGTATCAATTCAATAAGTCTAAGCTGGCAGAACATGCTTGGGATGAAAACCATAAAATACAATGGCAAAACACAAAGATCTTGTCTAAAGAATCGATGTCAACTAAACGTAAAATTAAAGAGACGGCATATATTTTACTTAACGAAGAAAAATGCGTGTCGTCTTTCTCAATATTTTTAGACAATAGTTGGCTATCGATTCTTAAAGATGAGATCAAGTAGGTATAGATATCAACAAACGTCAATGTCAAAAAATTCATTGGAGGTTGGTCGTTTTTCCTTCCAGTGAAAAAAGATAAGTTTCTTGTTCATTTTAATTGTTATTCGTTGATAACGAGGGCAGATTGTCCCTCGAAACGTTCGTTGTTAATATTTTCGTTATTTAATATTTTAATTTGCAGAGTGGCGAAATACCCATATAAGAATATGAATTATGAATTCACGCCACAAAGAAGTTTCAGAGATTATAGAATAGTTATTTGTTTCATCAGTACAAAAAATGCATGATTTTGGGACAAGTAAGACAGATCGCCGGACAATGCGCAGCGGAGTCCGGCAAGTCTTACGCGTCCCGAAAACGCACTTTTTGTGCGAATGAAACATACTATTTTTTCTCCAACTACTCATAAATTCGGTAATATGACTTATTATTTAGAATTAAACATTGTAGGTTATATTGTAGAACTGTCATGGCGCAAATAAACAATCACTATACGGGGAAATTAAACAACAACGACGGCGATTGCCGAATATTGACGAAGCGTTTGTGTTTTATTTAAAATTTACCATGTAAAACCCTATCTTGCGTCCATTTTTGTACTAGTACAAATATGAATCGAAAAGTGTACAGTTGCCAAGGTAATTGGTGAACATCCCGAAATGACTTACTTTTTATACAAAATTATTCGACAATATGGCGTCTTATTCGTGTGATTGGAGAAAAAATGTATTATTTATAATTTCAGTCATGTTTGAAAGTAACAATTGATTCTCGTTTGGTAAATTTTTGGACACGGCCCTTAAATTTGGAGTGAAGAGTTAGAATCGCCTTATAATATTTGTCTTTGTTGAATGGACTTCAATTTTTCGACATAAAGATAATTGATATTAACGTTAGCTTGTTTTTTAACGTATTAACATATACTATTACTCCAGCTATCGTTTAGTTTCTTCTTTGTAATTGTAAGTTTAATTAGTTAAGATGGTTAGTTATGTCGACATCGAAAGCTAAATCCAACCAAACGTCATCATTAAGTTCAACATCCACTCAATGTCTTTCTCCATACTCATATTCATATTCTTTTAGTAGAGCCCGCAACATTCTTCTGTGAAGACTTTTTCCTCGAATGAAGTTCACAATTTTTATCCAGATATGACGCATATTCAGAATTTTACAACAGAGACAAAAATCCATTGATTGTCATTGACGGCGCCCCATCGGTCATCATAGATACTACAATTTCTTTATAAATTGGGTTTTTCTGTTCATAATATATTTTTCAAAAGCACAGTAAACATCTTCATCTCGAGTTTTCTTCTCTAATTCAGGCGGTAACCCCAAAATTTCTTGGCGGTCCACTGGTGGACCACGATCGATATCTTGCCCAGGCCTGGTGTAGTAGATATCCTTGCTTTTCCACGACGCAGTACTTAGCCATTCAGTTCAGCAGTTCCACTTGAAGTAGTCTATAATAAACCATACCAAGGGCATTCTTTTTCTGCCTTCTTACAGTACATACTGATAGTTATAGTTATCCTCCATCAGGACTTACCATTTCCTTTCATTAGGGACCACAAGCAAGTCTATACCCGATACGTACTTTTATTAGAAAATTTTCAATCATTAATTCTTTTTACCTTTTTTCAGTGCCACTTCAGATACGCAAAAACGCCTCTGTGGTTATATTTAAACCATTTCTCTCTATCTCTCGAAATACTGCTATTTGGTATGTTTACGTGCCATGCACTCACCATAGTTTATTTTCGAAGCCGTTCGCTTTTGGTACTGATGTGAATACTTAGTGGTTATATTTTTTAGGTGTAGAGGTCACTGGCTCATAAGTAGATAGGTAAAAGTCTGCTTAACATATCAGAGAATCTCCCTTAGTCCAGCCCTTCACCCAAGACATAAACCACAAAAACTCCACCGTCCTGTGAAAGATTTCATAAGTTGGCGATACACAACCAGATTCTAAATAATAATGTAAAAAAAGTGTCGAATTTAATATTTGGGATCTATACTAGACAACTTTAGTAACTGGAGTGGACATAGGCAAATAAAGCAATAGGTGTTTTGAATGAAATACTTTAGAGCAGAGATGTGAAGGTAAATGATGAGAGAAAATATTGTGATGGTTGTAGATCAGGACTGCTGATTTATTGTTAAAAGTTAATTTCTAGATAAAAAAGTACTTATGGATGAAAAAAATACCTAATTATTTAAAAATACAAGAGTGAAGTTAAACAGGAAATAACAGACTAACTATTCAAAAATTATTAAGAAATTAGATATAAAATTCAAATCAGGAAATACATTTAATATTCAAAAATGAAGTTCTAAAATATAAATTAAAATTATCATCTTTGGAGTTAGATGAAGGGTTGTTGATATTAACAGAAAGCAATTTGTAATTAAAAAATAATTAATAGTATGTTTGAAGAAATATCAAGGTTCTAAGCCGAGTTCATATTTGTTACGTGTAAGATTGTCAGAAGAAAAATAGACTGTATGTAGTTAAAATTAATCCGGGGTGTTAGTTTTAATCATTTTGTATAAAATGACTATTACTATAATGAATTGTAAATAGAGAATAACAACTTATTTTTGATTTCTAAAATATAGACATAATTCATTTGTACCGATAAAATTAACGAAATAAACCCTTTTATAATCAATAATTTATTAATGGAGTGATATACAAGGGTGCAAAGGACAAAATTATTTAAAAATAAAATGAATAAGTAATAATTTTAAAATAAAACCTGAACCTGTGATTGCTGGTTGAATTCCATACCATTCGCAGTTAAGGTGAAGACATCTGTGAATTGGATTTGAATTGGGTTCGCTGTTGCAAAGTCATCATTGAAGTAAATGCTTATGGAATGAACCCAATTGGTTGGATTCCATGCGAGTTGCTGTAAGCGGGAAGACATTTTGGAATTGCTGTTGGAGGAGATACAAAGGATCTACCATCTATGAGAACTGGTTGGGTGGGAGTTCGAATTGAAATATGAATTCTGGTTGGAGATACAAACATATGCGACAGAATAAGCTGGTTGCATTTGTACCTTTTCGACAGGAGAATTGGATCAATTCAATTGAGGGAAAATAACCAGGTATATGTAAAGATAAACATTAATTAATTTCAATGAAATAATAAGTTACGTGCATAAATACTTACGCTTGTTAACATATTTGAACTAACATGTATTGATTGAATATGAATTCAGCTTATATGTCATATTAATAGTTTGACAGTGACAATTGAGAGTTCTCAAATAATTCTGAAATAATTTTTCATTAACCAAATAATTTTTACAAGTATTTTGATAGTTTTTCTAACGCAAGAACCTTCCTGAGCTAAAAGAGATTGTTCTATTACCTGAGCTATTAAAATAAATAAATAATTTAATTAAATAAATTTGAATAAGGGAAAATATTTTATTTAAAGTGTTTTGAATTGAATAAATAGGAATGGTTTACCAGTCTAGTAACTATTATGTAAATATTGGCTTGCAAAATAGAGCCAATACTATATCAATATATATTCAACAGTTGTAGAGAGTATCTTGAACTATGGTTCCTAACCCTAGAATTGAATACCAGGTGTTAACAAGGATATTGCTGAAAAGAATAGAAAACTGAGAGTTAAAATAATTTAGTGGTGCTATAACTCGGATGAAGGAGCTGAGTAAAAATGAAATGGGTATTATAAGAACCGTACGTACCTACGGTGGATGCTGAGAATAGCGACTTGCGGCAAGTGAGAGCTGGTAGCTCATGCAAACAGTGGGAATAGGATATATAAATATGCACATTATATCTTTCATATGTATAATTGAAAATTTCGATATATTACATATGCCCAGGAGATTGCATCATTGCACCTTTAACCAACAGGACCCCAGTCTTGTCTTTGTCTCTGCTCATATGTGTAGCAAAGAAATATGTAATACTAGCTGTTTCCCGCCACTTCATTCGCGCGAGGTTCGTTATTTGTGTATTAAATAATGACTGATTATTTTCTGTCATCCCATCCCATCCCATCCTGTCCCCGTCCCTTTCTCCGTCCCCGTCTCCGTACTGTCCCATCCCGTCCCGTCCCGTCCCCTCCCTTTCCATCCCTTCCCTTTCCGTCCCGCCCCGTCCCGTCTCGTCCCTTCCCGCCCCGTCCCGTCCCGTCCCTTCCCGTCCAGTCCAGTCTCGTCCCGTCCCGTCCCCTTCCATTTCATCCCTTCCCTTCTCTTTCCGTCCCGTCCCGCCCCGTCTCGTCTCGTCCGGTCCCTTCCCGTCCAGTCCCGTCCCGTCTAGTCCCATCCCGTCCCTTCCCTTATGTCATGTCCACCGTCTTGGACTTAAAAATATATGCCATTTTCGCAATCAACGTCCCAAAAAACCTCAATAACGACACCCATATCGTATTTTAGGCTTATTTACCCCATTTCACCCCCTAAGGGGTTGATTTTCGGAAAATCACGAAATATGTGTTTGCTTATTTGTTTTTAGGAGTACTCCTACGAAGTTTCAAGTCGAAATGTCTATTTAATATTATTTTTCCATACATAATTGGAACCCCCATTTTACCCTTTTAGGGGTTGAATTTCGAAATATCCTTCCTTATTCCTTGAATACATCATAAAGGGAACGTCTGTGCAAAATTTCAGCTTTCTAGGTGCAAGGGTTTGGCTGGGCGTTGATGAGTGAGTGAGTGAGTCAGGACTTTCAGTTTTATATATATAGATAGCGGCTGTGAGGATTATTAGCATTGTCAATACAAACCTGTGTAACACCATGTACTGTTAATTTTTTACCAGAAAGAGTAATGGCGATATGGCTGAATCAAGAATCAATATATTAATTGAAATATTCGTACAAAATTTAAAAACATTAAGATGTTATTATAGATTACTTAAACAATAAATCTTAAGATTATAAATCTCTAATGCAACCATACAATCAACACTTAAAAACGCTTGATATAAATATCATCTGCTGCTATTAGACTCCTAAAACTGACCCTGGCAGATCAAACAAATTAAGTAAGGCCATACTTTTTAAAATTAGGTTACAATAAACGCATAAGTTACTTATCATTTAACAAATTTTTTGCCATGTAGTCTACAATCTTGGCAACAAAGTTTTTTAATACATCCTCTCTCATCTTCCCAACATCCATGACTTCCTCGTGGTTAGCCTCGTCGTGGCAATCGTAATCGGTAATACACATGTTCGTAATTAAACTGAAGGCCAAGACAGTCATGTTGCAATGCCTTGCCGTCAGCACTTCATGAACGGTAGACATGCCCACAGCGTCGACGCCGAGCATGCTCAGCATCTTCAGCTCGGCAACGGTCTCGAAATTGGGCCCCCCCAAGCACGTATAAACACCTTCATGAATCAGGCCTCCCAAGCCTTCGCCAACTGCAATTTCCTTAGCCTTCTTAGTAAGATGCTGGTTGTAAGCCGTGTTCATGGGCGGAAATCTGGGTCCGAAGCGGTCGTCGTTGGGTCCTTGCAATGGGTTGTTCCCAGCGAAGCCCATGATGTTGATGTGGTCCCTTACCATCATGATGTCGCCGACCTTGTACTTTTTGTTGAGGCCTCCAGCAGCGTTGGTGGCGATAAGGTGGGTGACGCCTACCAGTTTCATCACGCGTACTGGCATGGCACACTTCCATAAGGGGTAGCCTTCATAGTAATGGAAGCGGCCCTGCATGCAGACCACGGGTACTCCGGATATGTAGCCGAAGACGAGTTGCCCCACGTGCCCATCCACTGTGCTTACGGGGAAATTGGGGATGCTCTCATATGGAAAAATCAAGGGATCTGATAGGGCTTCGGCCAGTGCTCCTGTACACCAATTAAAGTTTATTAATTTCTTTTATGTCATAAAATATGAGTATGTTAGTATGGTAAGTTTGGAGAGACTCCACTTCATATATGTGAGTTTTATATTGATTGAAGTATTCACTTGTCGATACCGATACACCACGTAATATACCAAATTTTGCTATCAAACGTCTAGGCATCTATACTAAATATCGAAAGCAAAGCATTTAAAGGTCGCCGGTCGTGGGCAGAGCGGAACGTATCGCATAAGAATCGAAAACTAAGTTCCGTAAACATTGCTTTTAATAAAATGGCACCCTAACCCAACGTGAGTTGAGGATTAAAACGTCGCTCACCCTGCAAACTATCGGCTTTATCATTTTAGTCGTCTCCATTTCTCTGTGCATTCTGATCTTAAGGCATATTGAATACTAGGTTTGCACGGTAAGTATCCGACCAACAATATCTCCCCAACTGCTTCTGTTAGTGCCATGAAATTTGGGGAGAGGAGTTCATATGTATATTACATCGACTGTAATATGGAACAGCGTGTCATCGTGACGTTTTCTAATTCTTCACGATGATCGAGCGTGTTGGGAAGTGAATTTGTATGAAATTTTGTCATAAAACTGGACATTCTTGTGCAAGCGATGTATCACGTATCTGCGGCTATGACCGGGTGACAAAATTCCAGTCTCTTCAGAAGAAAATTCCAGAAAAAGAAAGGCAAAAGCAAGAACAAGTCAGCAAGTCAGTGTCATTGTTTTCTTTGATCGTAAAGCTATTGTTCACCATAGATAGGTATTCTCTGTAAAGTTAGACGGTGAACAAAGAATACTACCTAGCAGTTTTGAAGGGATTGAGAAATTCAGCGGGGAGACACCGACCTCATTATCGGAAAAGCAGTGACTAGCAGCTGCAACAACTTCTCGTCAATTAATATCTCATCCAAGATTTTTTGGTCAAATACACCTTTATTTAAGTACGTTAGCTTCTGTACAGCCTTGACATGACTCCCTGCGATTTCTGACTGTTGTCAAAATTAAAATTGCCCTTGAAGGGGAAGCACGCTACTGGATAAAGGATGTTCTAAAAGGTGAGTATCAAGATTGCTCCGAGAAGTGGAAGCAGCGCTAAAATAAGACTGTGGTTTTCTAAACAGAGTAATTTGATGTATTTATTTTTTATAGCGCAAAGTCGGATAATTACTGGACAAACCTAGTATATTTAAATGAGAAACGCGTAATCCTATAATTTTAATTTTAACAAAATGATGAAATATTAATGGATAATTGTTTTACATTACAGTTTCTGCTGTATATCCCGATATTTAATTAATTTGCAATTTGTATTTTCGTTTAAAATGATTTTTTTTATTTTACAAACACGATTACAACACGAAAACGTACAGCATTACTTTAAAAACTAATCTTTGTGAATTAATGTCTGTGGTTACTAATCTTGATTTGAAGATCAAAAGTTTAACCCAAAAATATCGATTATTAATATATAATTAAACCCTGAAATGTTCTCGGAGTGATGTCATTTTTGACAGTGATCTATTATGAGATGTTTTATCGGACTTCTTCCACTGTCTTGGGTGTTTACCACAACGTTTCGGGAGTTTTTGGTCTATTCGCGTCCTCAGGTGAATGAACTCCTGGTTAATTCTGAGCACTGATCTTTGTACGTCTTTCTCTTTAAAAGTACCAAAATGTTCTTTTCTATGTCTGGATAGAAAGAACCCACTTTTCTTGCAAATCAAGATTTTTTTCAATAGTTACCTAAACGTTTTTTATAGTTTTTCAGGAGACCTGTTAACCTGTTTAAATCTCAACAATGTCGACGTGACAGCAGCGATCGGTCCTTCATAGATTTAAAAGCATTGACAACGATTGGTAACTTCTGGACAATCTAAATTCAGTATTTTCAAGGTGTACTGATTGGAGCAACCCCTTGAATGTTGATAAGTGCGTTATGCTGAATATTGGCAAGAACATTTCATGTCTTCTATATGTTACAAGGAATAGCCTCCCACAACGAGCTTGGTGTGCCAATAAACTCAATTTAAGTTGCAAGTTGGATTGGATTGTGTCATTGTTGAGACACTATATAAGAAGTTTCGTCAAGAGAAGAAGCAAAAGAACAGGGTAACTTAATGTATAAACCAGGCCAGAGGCAAAACCGTTTTACAAGGGTGAGTGACAGAAGACCACGGTAACTTACGGGTCAACCATATGCAAATACGATTCAAAGGTAATTTATAAATGTTCATTTCTGGATCTTTCCATATGCATAAGAGAGGTCGACGTAGATGAAGTAAATATTTTAATTTCAGCTTAATTTAGAGCTGATTCATCAATTTTAATAAAACCAACGGTTTATGATCTAGGATACTCCAAAACATTTTTGTAAGAACAAGGTCTAAACCACGACGATAGAAAGACATTTATTTTTGTTAACAACCTGGACTGACAAATCTATTTTTTCTCAAAAAAAGGTATTTCTAACAAAATCAAATCGATCATTATTGAGGCAGTGATAATTTAGGGCAAATAAAACACTGTTGGTATAAGAATCGACTTAGGTTAGGTTCTACATTTTTCAATATTTCCATCTACCACATTAATCAGGTTCCAACTTTCACTACGTTTTTTGTTCATTTTTAGAATGGGAGCTAGATAATAATAATGCAATTAGCGAAAAAACAGAAAGGAAGCAATACTCAGAATACAGACGAAGATAGTTACACCCGCTATTGGAAGGACGAAAATTGTCGAACTACAAACCTAAAAAGCCCTGTGTTACAAATTTCAAAGATTGAAAACATGATTAGTAGGCAGTTGATTTGATATCGGACATTTGATACTACTGTCTTTGTTTTGGTCAGTGGTCACGCAGTCGGTAATTTGGTATGTTTTTACATTTTAAACTTCAATTGGGCACCTACAAAGAAGCCAAAAGCCATAAATCACTGATAACTGATAAAAAAGCATGCAACTCCGCCGTGTCATGTGTCGAGGCTCTAAAACGAACACCATGATCGTTTGCTGCGCCGTCAACCTTCACAAAACATTGTATTGTATTGGATTGAATAACGCAACGCCAAAAGAATGAATGTCCGCGAGAATTGACGCCTTCGCGACCTTTTCGATCCTCGGAACGAATCCGGACTGGAAACTTAGATTCAATCCAAATGGATCCTGACCCGGATTCGTTCCTTTGTACCGAATCCAACCGGATCGACACATCACTATTCGGGGGGTACCACTTCCGATATGTTCTTTGGCCAACGTGTGGGTGGCCATACCTAATGAGTTGTTTGGTTTCGATGGTAGCAAGGATTGTTCCTTTGTACGGAAACGTAATTAAACTTCGACTAGAAGAAATAACTAGAGACTCCGAAGAACAGAATGGGTTTAGACCTAGTAGGTTCTGTATGAATGAAATTTCGTCCTGCAACAGTTTATAGAAATAAGACTAACTAATCGCAGGGTCGTTTATCACAAGTTCGTAAACCTTCGTAAAGCTTACGGATACCGTATACGGAGGATTTACTGGTGATGTTAAAATTGGAAAAAAGATTCCCCAAGAATTTGAAATATGTAAAGGGGTTGACCTGCTCAACACTTTTTAAAGTGTACTTAGAGCAATCTCAAACAATGTGGACACGTAAATGTAGTTCAATGAGTATTATGGTAAACAAAGACACACTTTACACCTAGTTTTCCGTTTACGATCGTGTTCTAGTCTCTGCAGATAAAGATGAAGACATGTTGAGATATCTATTTTACGAATACAAAACACAAAACAGGTGTAGTTGTAGAACAAGGAAGATACCTCCAAATAAATAATAACACTATTAAAAGCACAGACAAATTAAAATATCTGGAAATAACCTTGGCAAACAGCGGTAAAAGCATGGATGACATCCGTCCTGTCTTATATATAAACGGGAGTTGTACCTGTGTCTATGCATCTGTCACGTTTTCATCATCACTGAGCGGATACGGTTCATCTGTGATCGGTCTTGTCGTGACCGTGACCTTCATAATGCGCCGATAAGCAAGTCAGTTTACCTAGCATGCTTGTTACAGCGCCTAAAGCGTCTACATACAAATCAAATTCCCTTTGAAAGCGCGAGTTCGAATCCCATCTACTACGATTATTTTTTTGCAAATTAATGTAATTTACATTATTAAGTGTTTGCTTTTCCTGCTTCAGTATTATTTGCAACATTACGATACTTTTATACACCGAAATAAATTCAGCTATTGTCTTTCTTCAGTGGCTTGTTGGTAATAGTCAATACTTTATACCGCCTATTATTATTATTATTCAATTCATGCAAGGGTAACCAATATTATTTGTAAATAATTTAATATATAAATAATCCTTGCTTAAGTGAAGATTTTCTATTAATTATTGGGTACATCATCGTAAGCCTTGTGTAACCTTGGTTAAGCTTCTTATTGACATGGAATGCCCACGTAAGTTTCTTGTCGAGGTATACCCCCCAGTATTTCATTGCGCCGTCTGCCAGATTGTATTCATCTCGGTGTTCTATGACGATGTTTGGATGTGTTACTGGCCTAGGAAGGGTGAAAACCTTAGCCTCGCAGTTACTAGCATTGAGGTTGATGCATCATTTGTTGAACCAATAAATTATTATGTTGGTACTGTCTTGAAAATGGTGCGTTATCCAAAGTATATCAGTCTTGAAACAGTAGCACTGTGTCGCCAGCGTACATCGCTACAGTTGAATTGGTTGGCTCTAATAGATCGTGAACGAATATATTGAACAGTGTAGGGCTTAATATAGAGCCTTGTGGGACTCCAGCAATAGGTTTAACTGAGCAAAGGGAAAAATTGATCGTTGCTGTCAACTTTCAGCATTTTGTAGAGTAAAGCATCGGTTCAAACTCTATCAAACGCTTGTGCGACATCAAGAAAAAGTTCCAAGACATGCTGTTTATTTTCAAAGCTATTCTCGATAAATTCCGAGATGCGAGACAGTTGGTGAATCGTACAGTGCTCCTTGCAGAAAACATATTGAAATGTAGGAATAATATTGTTTTTTAATAAAAATGTCGAAAGGCGATCAGAGATAATTTTTTTTTTTCGAACAATTTGGAGATTGTGGGAAGAAGACTTATTGGGCAGTAGTTAGCTGGATTTTTATGGTATTTTCCGAGTTTTGGGAATAGCAGCACATGAGCATGTTTCTAAGTTGTTGGGAAATGTCCCGTTATTAGACAGGCGTTGAAAATAATAGAAAAGTCATAGCTTTAGCAGGAAAGTTTTTGATGACTATATTAGAAATGAAGTCGTGTCCAGATGATTTTTTAGTTAGGAGCTTATTGACCAATAACTGTATTTCGGCAGGTGATACAATTAATCCGTAATTCTTTGGAGAATTATTATCCAGTTCTGCAGAGACCTCTTGCGCAAATTCTTATTGTCATCGGCGATTCGCGTCGTAAATGTGGATTCCAAATGTGTAGAAAAAACTCACACTTTTCTTGGCGACGCCTATATTTCATTAATCATTTTAATTGTGAAAATCTGAGGTTGTTGTTTCAGTATTCTTTTCGTAATTTACCACATTGAAGCATCTCTTGGTTGTCATTCCGAGATGTATTGTCTATACATACTTATCAGTTCTGGAGTTTTCCAATGCAAACTTGGTGCTACACATCGAGCGATTCAGTTGCGTTTTATTTAAGGGGTCTCTTGTTCTTAACCAGAGGAGTCTTAATCTATTTTTATTTTTAATAAAGGTTGATATGTGAACGGGTGGGTATTAGTAGTTTCTTCTTAAGTTTATTCTGAATAGTAGTGGCTTGAGTTGTAGCCACGGATATAGCTGAATTTAGTTTTTCTATTTCAGAATCAATATCTTCAGTCGATTCAATTGAGGCAGGGTATACTATAGTTTCTTTTAATACCTCTTGGAACTCGGTCCAGTCTACATAGCCGTGAATTAATCTTGGGAATGCGTGCTTAGCTACGGGAGTGCTATCAAATGTGGTTAAGATGGGAAGGTGGTCCGACTCAAGCACTGTCAGTACGGTTTGTATTATCGGCGCTTAAAAGTCTTTGAACAAACATATATCCAAAATAACCAATATATCATGTTGATGGTCTCTTCTATATGGATAGTGGATTGGTTCAGTGGAAGCTGACAATTAAATAGAGTGATTTGAAATAAACCTCTGCAGTTTATTTCCACTTTGGTTGTTGGTCCTACAATAACAGAGAGTATTTTTACTTCCCTCATCTAAAATACGAAGGAAGTATTGTAATAGATACAGAATAAATGTTTTACGATACAAAAAGGAGGCACAAATTAGTGCGTTACTAAATATAGCTGCGACACAGAAATTCGAAAGGTCGGTGCTCCGTGGCGCAGGTAGAAATTGCCCAGTCCCTTACAATATCCCACAAAACGTTGAAGCTGCACACGCGGTCCGCCTGCCGTTCGAATTCGACTACCGGTAACTTTTTTTTATTTGAAAATTTATTTAATTTATTAGAAACGTAAAGATTTTTTGAAATGTAGTCACCAATAGCTAATGTTGAGGTATCACTGCTAAAGAGAGTTGCGACATCTTCCAGTAGTCGTTTATTTAGTGGTTTATAAACTGCAATAACCTTTACATTTCTCTTGTTTTTAAGTTCTAAATTAACAGCAACTGCTTCAAGATTAGTTAGTCTTCCGATGTCATATCACTTAATAATTATAGCGACGCCCCCTGATGCAAGATGCGTCTCACGATCTTACCGATAAATATCGTACTGTGGTATTTTCAGCTTTTCGCCGTTTGCTCAATGCGTTTCGGTGACTATTAATATGTCTATATTGTGCCTTGCTAGAAAGGCGATATTAAGTGCTTTTTGTTTTAGTAAACCATCGGCATTAAAGTTGTGAAAAGTTAGGAAACGTTTGTTGAGCATTGCTTGAAGATGTTTGAGTCATACTCTGGGCTACATGAGCCTAACTAGTACCTAGGGTTACAAAGTTATATATATTTGGTTTTTGTGCTATGGGTTTTTGTTGTGTGGGTGTCGTTTTCTTAATGAGATTTATGTAGTAGCTGCATCCTCGGTAGTTCATACACATTGTGGTTTTTGTGCTCGTGTTTTAGTACATCACGAATAATGTTATGCAAACCAGTGCATTTAAAGCATCTTGCCTGTAGGTGGCAGTAATTTTTTGTGTAACAATGGCATTGACAATTGGTGCACTGGGCAGTATCTACACTATTGCGTCTATAGGTTCAACTCGTATTATGCAGTGGTTCAATTTAGTCAGTTGAAAAATGTCTCTTGCTCTTTCTGTTTTTGTAAGCTCAGTGACGCAGACCTGCATAGGTTGTTTATTTTTCAACAATCCGGTTACTCGTAAAACTAGAAGTTGTTTTGAAAAAAGTTCGTCTAATACTTCTTTGTCTATGATGCAAATCGGGATGTTTGTAATTATCACCGATCGATTTTTTCGGATTGCGGAAAGTATAGTAGGTGATTTTATTTATATTATCGTCATAATATTTAGTGAGCAGACGATAATCATCGGCATCGGCTAAGTTAATTCATAATTGGGATCCGTGGTGCGCTGTTGTGAACTCTTTTTTTACTACTGATTTGATATCTAAAATTATCATTTGGTAACTGTTGGAATCTTGTAAAATTATTGGCGGTACCTTGCAAGTCGTGGTTTGTTTTATCTTGGATAGTGATTGTATCGCCCTCCATTGGGGTATCTTCTGGATTGGTATTATCTACTTGTGTATAAACGTATAGGGTTTTTGAGATAATTATGAGACATGTTAAAAGTTGCGGATTGGCGTAGCCGAAGCTAGCCGTAAATATAATTTTTAAACTCTTCTTATGATGTGATAGTTGGTGAATGTGGATTAATAAATAGATAAGAGGGCAAGCCCAGTTCTTGTAGATGGAGATTACACTAAAGTTTATACTATATCGCCGCGTTTACTTCTGGAGGCGAAAACACAACCTCTCGGGAACACGGTCCGATCTAAACTCAAAAAGAAATTAAATTCATTAGGTACCGATGAATATAGTAGTAAACTTGTCAACCTCGAGTAAGTTGCGACAGCATAGATTCATGTACTAGTGATTGAGAAGGGAACATTCTCATAACATACAATATTTCTTTGGAAATAATATGAATGCAAGTTTTTTAGAACAGTAAATATGATTTATTGAACGGACAAAGAACTCTAATGTTTTTATTAGAAATTTGTTATAAAGTAAGTTATAATAGATGAATTTTCAATATGAGCTCTATATGAGCTTTTAGGCTATTTAAATTTCAATCATTTCACATAATTTTTTTTAAATTATTCTCCTGTATGTAGTATTTTTGGGCTAATCAAATTAAAATTGTAAAAGTGTTTAACTGCCTGATCAGAGGGTATTTGTTTTGTTAGAAGTAGCTATTTTTTATAGAAGTGATATCTTGACTTAATATTTTTTTTATTTTAGTTTAGTTTGTGTTGTGATTTTTAAATACCGTTTGGAAGTTATATTTTTTTAATCCTTTTGCTAGTAATTGCTAAAATATGGGGATGTAAAAAAGTGTATAAGTATTAGTTTTTAATACGTTGATTATTATTCAATTCTGTTCCAAGAAAGTTTGGTTGTAGGTTAATTTCTTGGTTTTTGTTTCTTATCTTCTGTTATTGATATTTTTGTTGATAAATCGTAAGGTTATTTGTAATGTTTTTTGCGAAAATATCTCTTTTCGCGTCTCCTGATTCAGAAATAGTAGTTTTCGAAGCGATGTCAGTCTATCAGTCTGTCAGTCTGCCAGTTTCTCTGTGTCCTCTTTACAGCCTAAATGGTTTAATCGATCAGTCTGAAAATATTCGTTTTTGATATGAATTCGAAGATCCCAGTAATTTTTGGTTAAAATTGGGCAACTGGAAGTGGTACTTTACTTTTATGTTTTTTCTGTCTTCCGAGAAAATTTTATAATCGTTTGATTAAGATTAAATTTCATAGATCATATACTATGCAATTATTATCTAGAACTACAGTTTCAGAAAAGAATCTCAAAATTAAGTGTTTACAGAATATCCTCAAAGTACAAAAATTAATAATGGAAATAATTATTTTTAATCTCTATTATATATCACGGAATTGTCTATAAATTTTGTTAAAAAAGTTTGTAAGAAGTACAGCTTTTGAGAAAATCGCAAAATTAGATTTTAACAAAAATCTATTCAAAAATAATGAAAATAAAATGTTTTCAAGCTGTTTTATATTTTTGTAATTATCTATACTCTTGTCAAAAGTGTTTTTTAAGAAGTATAGTTTTTGAAAAGGGCGCACAATAAAATTTTTACAAGCAGTAAAGGAAAGGCGTGTGGTGACACCTCATTTTTTGTAACATTATTTTAACTTCATTTAAGTTTTATTTTTGAAATTTTTGGTAGTCATTGAATTGGTCTTCAATTCAAAATGTCGATCACTTTTCATATATTTCCTATACCAATTAGTACCTATATTACAATTAGGTTTCTAATTAAAATTAGATCTAAGAAGTTTATCGAATTGTAGTTATTTATTTTTTTATAGTAAATTTTAATCAAGGGGTGAATTTTGTTGAATGTGTCAAAGACAATAGTTATATTTTGAGTGTGCTGTTGTTATTATGTCATCAACAAATCTTTGCTAGAAAGATATTTCTTTCAAGTTACTTTAGATTTTTTCCTATCACCAGGTCTGCAATATTGTACTAGAAATTTTTTGTTTAAATGCTTGCTAGTTATATTGGAAATAATTAGAATCTAGCACATAATTTACCGCTTTTATAAATATATCATTAGGTAAATTGTTAATTTTAATAGTATATTACTCTACGAGTTCAGAAAAACCACTTTTCTAACGTGTTGAGTATACTATTTTATCGCATTTCATAAGGAATGTAAAATATTAAATTTTTACATACAAGTGACACTAACTGTCAAAACATAACCAAGATGAGCATAACTCATTCCTATGTACTAAAGCACAATAAACAGCTCCAGTTGATGTTATGCGTTTGGCAGTACTGAAGTGTGTTGTTGGTGACACTGTAAGTCTATGGCAAATTCGAGGTTAGCAGGTTAGGTTTTGCGTCAATCTATGTCAAAACTGACGCAAAACCTAACCTACTAACCTCGAATTTGACATAGACTTACACTGTCACCAACATCACACTTCAGTATTGCCAAATGTAAAACAAATCGCCGTTGCTAGGGATAAAAGTGTTGCTAATGATAAAAGTACCACATATATTATCGATTTTGAATGAAGAAATGTAGTACATTCCCAAATTAAATGCGATAAAACGTTATTCCAATATATAATTGTTTCTTTTGATAAGTTTCAAGGGATATTAGTGTGAAGAGAAACGACATCTAATGAGAAAAATTTATAATTTTGGGTAAGTCCAAGAGCTTAACGCTGTTTTTTGTGTTGTTTGTATTAAAGTGTTAAGATGCATAAATATTTACACAATTTATAGCGCTCTTGTATGATGCTACGACAGCTCTGAGGAGGTCTTTTGTTTACGTAATCTTAGAAGACCAGGCATTTTAGGTGCAAGCCTATTGTGTAAAGTTAAATTTTTATTAGTGATATTATCTATGATATCATTTACATGCTAATATTGTAACATTTTATTAATTGAATTTTGTATCTTGTCAGTAGAATGTTTTGTTTATATGTTATAAGTGTCTGTCATTTAATAAACTAAGTTTTTTCGTCATAATCTTCTTCATTCTTTATGAGTTTTATCAGCTTTAGTTACTAAGATATTTTTATTCGTTCAAAAAAATGTGTCCTTATTTTTTTTAATAAATCTTTATTAAATTTCAGTTGCTGTTACCAGTTTTTTTTTGTTTATGCTTAGCTAGGATATTGAAGATCTAAGTTTCTTTGGTTTTTCTAATTTAAATTTGTTATTCCAAGTTCACCGTAACAAAACTAACACACTTTTGTTTACTTTGTAGGTGCTTAATAGTTTTTTCTGGATACCCTAATATTAAGTATATAAAGTTGGATCACTTTGTTTCTTTTCTTCTATGTTTTCCATAACGAATATACTAATTGCGCATGCTTTAAGAATCACACTTTTCTGGGATGTTCTTACACGTTTTAAAGCGTGATTTCTTATCTGGTTTATATATGTCAATAGTAAGCATCTTTTCATAAAATTGCAATTTTTCAGTTGCTAAAAATATTTTACTTAAATAAGAAGGTATATTGCAACAGCGCAATATCTTGTAAAATTCAATTAATGGTATAGTATAACTGTATAGTTTTTTTATACCAGAAGCTGATCCCCTATCTTATTCCTTTAAATTCTCTAAAAATACATTTTAGAGAATTGTTAAAACAGAACATCTTGCGAAGTCAATTTTTCTTTGCATTGTTTTGGTATCTTTTACGCTCAGTTCAATTCAGATTTAGGGAAAGAACAAGGAAAGTACGTTATTATATCCACGCATTCATTAGAGACTTTTACTAAATCAATTATTTCATATGGGTTTTTCTCTTAAATATTTATTTTTTTTTTAATTAAAATTTGCCAATTTTACCCTGCCCACATTTCCGTTTGTTTCCAAACATTTAATGTTTGCCTTTAATCGAAACTCGATTACTGAGTGGAGAATTGATTTAGCTCGCTTGATAAGCGTCTTTTCCTGTTAATTGGTTAAAGTGTAGAGAAAAAGTGTTCATATGTACCCTTATTCCAATACGCACCCATGCCCGAACCACAGATAATGCCAATTCTGGGCCTGAACGGAACTCGCTCCTGGAGGAACTTGGCAGTTTGGACTATCGCCTCGTAGGTGTATCTGGAAGGATAAATAAACAAACGTCATGGCAAATCGAGCTTTGTTTATAAAAAGAAAAAACGCGACATGAACTACGCATTAAGGTTGCGTCGACCTCTATTAATTATATTTATATGCAGTCGCCTAATTTCATTAGTAGTACGAGATAATGATTGAGCAAGGCGACGATAAGCGTTTCTTAAGATCCGAAAAATAGGTTTCATCATGAGCAAACCCTCTCTTTCCGTTGATAATTGTTGGTATGCAAGGCGATTGCGCGTCGTAATTAAACGGTTCACTTTTTCTTAATTGATTAAGGGAAATCTAATCGACGTGAATAAATCGTGCTCAGCTTCTCCACAACTCTGATGCAACATCAGAGATAATTTTTTATGTTTATATAATTGAAAAAAAACTGATGTAAAAACAAACGATTCAATTTGTTACTGCCGACGAATGGAACTTTTATAAATTATAAACTCAAAATGGAACTGAAAAATACAGTCAGTGACGTTCGTGATGGTTTGCAACACAGCAATGTTTTTCAAAACATGTCAGATAATAAATTCTACTTTCGCAAGTTCCGCAGAAAAAGCGGAACATTTTGAAACGATTTTCTTATCGAGATTGCCCTAAAATGGCATTGCTACGAACATTAATTTCAAGCGTTAGAGTTATTTTTGTTAGTAGCGCAAGGGCACATCGCCAAATCCTCACAGGTCCCATCACCAAAGCGTCATTAAGATAAATCTACACATATAGTACTAAGAAAAAGAAATAAAACTTACGTATTGTTGTATGTGTGCATAACGTGGCTGTTGAAAAATTCCTCCTGTTCCTCATCTTTGTCTAATTGGTTTATTTTCTTGATCTCAGCAGCGTCGCCGTTGACTTTAGATTTGGGGCCTTGCACTCCGTTCATTTTGGATTTGCTTCAAGAACGATTAATAGAAAGACACTGGAACCTTCACTATCGGGCCAAAATGAACATTAACACTGACGATAGCGTCGGCTGCTTATATGCGCTCACGATGTTTGATATCAACTGAGAGAAAAGTTATTCACAACAC
This sequence comes from Agriotes lineatus, assembly GCA_940337035.1. Taxonomy (NCBI): domain Eukaryota; kingdom Metazoa; phylum Arthropoda; class Insecta; order Coleoptera; family Elateridae; genus Agriotes; species Agriotes lineatus. The sequence continues at coordinate 32,942,990 of OW679199.1, read as the reverse complement.
AAATAACCGAGCTGATTATCTTAAACCAGTAAAAGTTCCCATTGGAAATTCTGTTGAGTTTGCTTTAGGGATAGTGCCTATGAACGTTTGTTTACGTTATTACAATTTGCTTACACAGAGTGGCTATTTTGTTAATACTTACAATTTAAGGAATTATTCTTGAAGCATGTTTAGAAAAACGTTGATAAATATCAACACAAAAATCTAATTTGCCGCAGTTCCTAATTTTTGTTTAGGTATTAAACAAATTTCTGCTGCTGTTTCAAAATCCTATTTCCAAAATATCAATATTAATGAGATTGAAATCACATAGAATTTACAGGGGAAACAATTAACTACCTGAGAGTATATTGGATACTCGACTCAACTGGAGCTTTCATATAAACAACAAATTCAATCAAGTTTATGTTAGATTACATTTGGTTTGTCTGTTAATTAGCAGAAAAACACCACGGCGACGTGAATATACAATAATGCTGTGCCGGTTTGTTGTAACACATCAAAATCTAATCAGAGGAAATTTCACTTAACGAATGGTCCATAGGTAACAGTCAGATACACTTCGACCAGGGAATCGACACTTTCGAGCAATTTACTAAGAGAACTGTCTAAAAATTTTTTGTGAATCTACTAAGCAGCTACAATTCAATCATTCATAGACGTCTGAGCAGACAATTACCATAAGACGTTCTCAAACAATAACAGTAAGTCGACTAACAAAATCTTTCATGTAATTTTATCATCACTTCATTTATATCTTTCTTAAATATCATGTTATTCAATCTACGAAACATTGCTACTTGTCAATATTAGAATTAAAATTTCGTCTTAGACCGCGTCGTCTTTGTAGCTAAACACCCAGCATTTTTTGGCTTAATGTGCCTAACACCTGGTGAACTCAAACAAGGGTTTGTGTAACGGTTATGTTCTTTGGTGGCTCGTGAACTTTTACAAGCCATCTATGATTTGGTCCGTGTTATTAGAGTACCTTGTGAACAAGGATACTTAGGCATATTTGTTCTTTTTACTGTTTGTGCACCCATATAGACTAACGTTTCGCAAGACATTGCAACTTGCATCATCAGAGTCGACGCTGCTCTAAGAGTAATTCTAATATTGACAATTCGAGTAACCGCGAAAGCCTCAAACATTACACTGGTATTGCTACTGTTAAACTAGGTACTCTAGTAAAGAAGAGCCTGTTTATGCAAACCATTGCATTGTATGAATTTAACTTTTTAAGTATCTTTCCCATTTTCTTGTTTTCTTTAGGTTTTTTCCTTTTACTGCGATCTTTCCCCTTAGCCCTTACACCGAACAGCTAGAAAAGATTAACAATTACGTAAGTACTATTTCTGCCTGACACCTATTTTCCATCTTTTCTATGTAATTTTCTAACAGTCTTTCTGTTTTTCTTTCATTGTTGGATGTCTGATATTCTACTTGTTTCTATTAGATATTATTTTTTTCTTTGTATCAGAGGTTGGGTATTAAAAAACTGCATGCTACAGCCAAACCATTCTCTCAAGTTCCTTATCCAGGACATTCTTTTCCTACTAACACTTATTTGCTTTTTATTTGTCCTTGATGATTCAGCTTATATTTCTTTCCTTTCATTATATGTCCCAGGTATTTCAGTTTTCTCACTTTATTGTTCTTTATTATTTCGCATTCTTGTTCTATTCTTCTGTGTACTTTCACATTTTCAATCCTTTCAATGCTCGACATTTTCCTATAGCACGATACTTTAAAAGCTTCTGGTTTTTAACGTGCTTTCTTTCGTGACTCAGCTCTGCACTCCATCTAGCACTTTTGAAATCACATAGCAGCAAAGACTTTTTTTCTCTAAAGTCCAACGGGAGTCTGATTGCAGAACATTTTCTTTATTTTAACAAACACTTGTCTGGGAGCTTCTAATATAGTTCTAACTACTCTGGATCGATCACATTTCTAAAAATTTGTAATGGTTTCTGTTTGTGAACCGTTTATTGCTAAATTTGCTCTGATGAAATAATCAGAACCTTGATTTTCTTTATATTCATTTTCAGTCCATTGCTACACGGGGAATGTCTGTACACAAAAAAATAACTAAAATGAAACTATTCGGTATTGCTTTACAACACGGCGGTCCAAGAATTGTCTCGTGGTGTAGCAAATTTTTGCCAGACGGTCCAAACCAGAAAACCTACAGGTGTAAATTCCTAAACCACTTAGCTCTTTCAAAAAAAAAAAAAACAATCACTAAAGGAAAATACCAGGAACTGGTATATCCTAAATGTTTATTTACCGTATTTACAACTCTGCATGATAATCAAACAGGGTTAAAACGAATTTGCAATATTCTCTAGATCTTAAACTAGTCGTAGGATTATTAGTTTAACTTAGGTAGTTTCAAATATTATAAAAACTAACATGGTTGTAATTTTAATCAATGTGGTGAAAAACAAACTCTACGACTTTTACTCGCAGTTCTCTCTTGAGAACACGTAAGTCAAATATTGGAGGACTTAAAATAAAAGTACAACGATAGCTGAAAACGGGAGACTTATCATGTCGCTTAAATGTATAAATGATTAAAACACGAAACCTCGTGAAAAGTACCATGCGCCCAAGGTCTATTGCTCACTTAATTGGTGTGTTTCAGCGTTAATAAATAGTATCTATTTTTCTCCATTAGTCCCACTCATATGTATTAATTCTAAACGTTGAGGAACGTGACAATTCCCGAGATCAACGCGACCAAAAGCGCTGCACCTCTGGTATATAATACATATAAAGCAAACTAAACTAATTAACTAAAACTAAAGCGTTCAAGGTGAATACATCGTAGCGAAAGATCTATTAAATTCTCTCTACCATCGGTTAGGAAATCGCCAGAGCAACAGTAACTAGAAATGCTCCCAGTATCACAGAAACTACACAGATTGATATTTTCAGTTTGAGAACTCATATGACTCAACACACGCGAGCTTTACACAACGAAGGTACCTGTAGATGTATATCAGAGTAGCATCCTTAGAGAAGCTATGCAGGATGGTGGCCTTGGGGATGCAGTTGAGAGGTCATCCAAGAAAATGTGCAGAGTAAGGTGTGGCAGGCTTTTCTCCAGTTATCGCACGAGGTCTCAGTTCTCGGAAGCAGTTAGAGTAACCGAGGGGCTCAGAACTGTGTTAGAGTTGGTCCTCCAGGTCCTATAGAAGGCGACATCAGAGGTCAAGGGGGAACATATGCAGATCATAGCACTAACGAGCCATAACATAACACCATAACACCATATCGCTCACACCTACTTATCCGTTCTAGTAACTCTTGCAATTCGATTATATTATCTATGAATATTACAGTATCATCTGTGCATGTTATATTATTATGACTATTCTATTCGCAGTTACACCTGAATTTTCGCGTAATAAGGGTTCATCGAAAACAGTTTCGCCATATAAATTAAATAATAGGGGAGACAGTATGCATCCCTGTCTTACCCCTCTTTTAATTTGTATCTCCTCAGTTGTTTTGTCCTCAACTCTTACTATCGCACGTTTGCAATATAGGGAAACTAGGTAGGTATAATGCGTCAATTTCAGCTGTCTCAGTTTTTTCCTTTAACAATTCAACCAGCTTTCCATGACATACTCTGTCGAAAGCCTTCTTGAAGTCTAAAAATCGGACGTATAGTAGTTGGCTTATATCTAAACAGCTCTGAGACGGTACAGTAAGAGTCAACAGTGCTTCTCTTATAGTGTCTTGGTAGCTTCTTCTAGTTTCTGATAAAGGCTAGCATTAATCACCTTTAGTAATATCCCGCTGATTAAAGATATGATCCTATATGTTGAACAATCTCTAAACACATGGAAGCGTGGAAGCTTTGTTGATCTAAAAAGTAAAACATAAATCATAAGAATGTTCGCAACTGCAGATGTGTGCGTGTGAGGTTGTTGTGTATGGGCCCTCCGGCAAGCGATCGATATTTATGATTGAGGTTGTATGTGTGCAGGTTGTATCATAGTAACCGGATGAGACGCGTCTGGGGACGATACAAGATTTAGCATGAGTGGCTGCTGCATGCACGGACCAGAGTAGGTAATGGGTGATGCTGGCAGCGGTAGCAGGCTGCGAGCACCACTTTGGATGTGCAAGGGTCAATAATGAACCGAACATAAGGGTTTGCTGCACGTCCCGGACCAGCGTAGGTCGTGGAGGCACGCGAGCAGCAAGAGCAGATTGCGGTTGCAACTGCGAAAGTGTCTGATAAACGAAAGTTGCGTCGGAACGAGAAGGCAGTGCATAATCGTACGGGAACGTAGAAGCCTGACATGCAAATGCACAACAGACTCTCCAGAACATGACGGCTATGTCCGAAAATGTGAACTGCATGCAGGTGAATTTAAATTGTGGCAAAACAAAATAAATTTTTTAGAAGAAGGATATGTATATTTATATGCGAATGTGATTTGCATGCAGGTCCAATATCTGATGCACCAAAGGAAGATGGCGGTGGATGTATTTGGACTACATGCAAGAGAAAAAAAATCAGATGCAGAAGTGTACGTATGACGTTGCCACGCATTCACCGCCCTTTGCAGACAAGCGACCGATGGATATGATTGTGGTTGCATGTGCGCAGGTTGTATCACAGTAACCGGTGAAGGCGTGTCTGGAGATAGCGCATGCATGAGCGCGTCTAGCACTTGATGCTGCCAGCATGCGTGCGTGATGAAACCTGTGGAAGCGTGAACAGAACCGAAGCGAGTTCGTTCATGCACGCTGAAAATGGTGCATGTGTGTGGCCAGGGTAGGTCATGGACGTGAATAAATACCGAAAGTAGGCCGCGACAGTGGTTGCTGCACGCATCCGGTCAACATAGACCTTGGAAAGTGGCTGCTGTACGCACTTGACCAATGCAGGATATGAATGCGTGTGGTTGAGAACGCTGAACGCATTTGGTCAACATGGGCCATGAATATGGGAACAACGAAAGCGGAAGAAGGCTGTTCAAGTTTGCTGATATGCAGACAGATAGCACATGCTACAGAGAATTTTGCGAAATTTAATCTCTGTTCGAGTTAAACAATATGAGTTTTACTGTTATGGTTAATAACAGTGTTTCCACATGTATTGGACAGTGGGTGGTACAAGTGAATGCTTTAGTAAAACTGGAAGATCAATGTCAACATCAATGGAAAAGTATATAGTTTATAGAATTTGTCGCGTTATTTGCGAGATACGCGCACAAACGAGGCTGCGGTAAAGGTATTGCGCAATGTCAATTGTCAATTGGAAAAAAACTACTATTGAAAGACTGTGGAGTTATATGCAGTAAATTTTGGTGAGTTGAAATGTAAGTGACATTTATAGGTTGATAAATAAAAACACTTAGCTTTAGTCAGGTTTGTTGGTAGCTTTCACTGCTGGTTTCAGGCCTTGGAAGTTCGCAGGACTGCGGGAGTGAGCAAGCTAGGGCCAGGTTTTCTCCAGTAGTCTGTAGCTTAACGGGCAGGCTGGCTGAATTCAAGTCGTGGAAGTTCACAGGACTGTGGGGTGATGAATATCACACGTCTCGGTTCACGACTATGTAAAATATGAAACATTTGGTAGTTACGCCTTACACTTATATGCTTAAATATACGGGTCAAGAAAACGCAGTATTGCTTCAAGAACCAATATATTAAACTGTTTATAACTTTGTTGTGGCCGTCACCTTCACAACATGGGCAAGGTGACGGGATCGCTACAGTACTTCAGGTTATTTGATGCTTTTGTGCATATTAAAACTGTCATACTTCCTTTGACACTTGGATTTATATACATTTTTCAGCTATGTACCTCTCCCCGGCTTCCCCTATTTTTGTTTCTATTACTTTATAAATTTTCTTACACTTTTCATTTGTGGACTAATTAAAGATTTATACAGTCATTCATTGTTGTTTTATTTCCTTCTGAGCTGTTATTTGTGTATCTTTGTCTCGAAACTCGCTTCTGATCTTCATCGCCTCGATTTATTTTAATATTTACATATTCTTGTATAACCAGTTTCTGTTTGTAAGCTTGTTTAGAGTGTGAAGCAGAGCTGGGTAATAATTAATTACTTTTTAATTAAATTACTAATTAAATTCCTTTTTGTATATTTGCCTTGAAATTGAATTACTTTTCAAAATGCGGTAATTGTAATTGGGAAATGCCATTTTTGTTAAAAAGTACTTGAAAATTACATTCAATTACTCAATTACTTTTGTGTAATTAAATTACTCTAAAATATTTAAATTACTTTACAAGTATTTGAATTACCTGTGGTAATTGAAGTTACTCGAGGTAATTGAATTACTTTGTGGTATTTCAATTACTGAATTACTGACCTCGATTGGGTGCCAAATCTCCAGAACGCAAAAAATAAGATAAGGTCTTTTTAAGTTACTTATTAAGCAAACCGCAATAGGGTCTTCCCCGCGCAATAGAAGCCTAATTTATCTGGCGAGTTAAAAACAGCAACTATCGCATTTTGTACGCGCGTCACGAGCAGTGTTGCCAGATTTGGGGACAAGTTCCTAATTCTAGGGGATCTGAAGAGGCTGTTAACGACAAACTTTAGTAAAATGTGATTAGCTACTTTTCTAGGGTTTTTACGTACGATTTGGAGGGAATATTAAGGTATTAACATTATTGAATCAATTTAATTCTGTTGAAGGTATCGAATTTTAATAGTGGTTTATTGTTTGTTTTTAACTCGGTAATCTGATCGCGGATACTATGCGTCAGATTTGCGCCTGAAAATTTCTTTATCATCGCTTCAGAAGGAATGATGTTTATGTCACGTATTTGCCATTATTAATCGCTGCGAATCCAAACCGCAGTCTTTGCAATACTTAGCAAAGTCGACAAATAAAGTCCTGTTGACCGCCGATTAGGTTTGGATTTTGGACGCTTAATTTACTTTTTTATGGTGTGAAGTACCGGCCCGTTTGAAAATTTTGGTTCGTGTTTGGTTATTTTTTTTAAGTGAAATTATAAAACAGACGTTCACTGGATCGGAAATAAGACTACCCAAAAGGGTTCTACTTTCCTCACAAAAAACATCTATTTTACAGATTTAGAGATAAAATCACCTGATTTACATTTTTTTAACAACGTAAGTAAAAAATTTTGTCGTTTTTGTCATTACACATAATTAAAATTATCTATTTAAAAATATCTTTTACGTTTCGCTAATTCATTGTTAGCTTCATCCCACAAAGAGACAATTACTATAACAATTTGTAAAATATAGGTACATGTTAGTGTTTGGACTTGTGAAAGAATAAGTATCCTCAATTATGTCAATTTACCTGTCTTTTGTTTTCAAAAAGTTTGTTGGAATGGTAACATATTTTATGGTTGATACGATTTCGTTAGATAAAACATTCTTAGTTTTCATAGTTTGTAGCGATTTTTGTATCTGCTGTACAAATTCTTATTTCAATCAGCGGTTTTCAACTAGGTGTATCAGCCAGCTGTCAACTTTCAACAGTCCCTGATCAACACCAAATTGATATTTTGTTTTAAAATTTCAAGTTACCTAATACATTTTATCCGCAAACGTCATAAAAGTGACAACTTATGTGTCTTTATTGACAAGGTAAAAGTATCACTTTATCGGATTAAGCAGATAAAATAGCAACTTTTCAGTACTTTATGTGCCTAATCACACAAAATGCAAAACTCAAACATTTCAGAGAACTGTTTACATCGTAACCACGGAAAAATTGTATTAGATATTAAATTATTTTATTCATTTACTTGCTAATAATTAGTGTTACTCTTTATCAATTTTTAATTTATTTGAATACGTTTGCGGATAAAATAGTATATGTTATTCGGAGTAAAAGTGACTTTATGTGGCTTAGCTGAATTATTTGCCTCACTAACCTTCGGCTAAATAAAGTTCAGCTTCGCCATATAAAATATCACTTTTATTCCTAATAACATAATCTACTATTTTATAGCTATTTGTATTACTAGGGAGTAAAATGTATCATTCCCTCCCGCGGATGTAGTTTAATTCTTCAGCGTTAGCGAGAACAGTAGGTAGCTAATCAATTGTAATCGTGCAAGGGAGGAATTTACGTTTTAGTCCAGAGTTATACATTCAACACTTTTACATTTTATGATGTGACAATCTCTTGTATTCAGCTGCATTCAAAAATATTTAAATGTGAAAACCAGGAGGTTAGTTGATTTATTATTAATCACATTGCCTCCCGTCTCTAATGGCAACGGTAGTAAATGTATTGTAACGACCTTGCAGCGGGGTCGTTGCAGACATACGAGTCATGACTCATTCGTTCAGATATAAATACGTGCAAACGGAAATAACAAGACAGTCCCGAATTCAGCGTTGAAGTATGCGGAAGCTGCCATATAAATAACGCGCGTATAAATAAATCTAGCCATATAAATCATTCATGTTAAGCCGTGTGTAAATAAATAAAGTGTATTTGTTGTTAGAAATAGTTCCTGTTAGTTTATAAATAATTTGTGTTCCGCGTTAATAGTTCTTGTGTTGTTGTAAATCGTTTAAGATAAATTGCTGTAAATAAATGCTTAAAACAAGAAGCGGCGTATAATTTTTAATAGCCCAGAACATAAATCGTAACAGTATTATATTCCCTCCTACTGCTATTGGAAACCGACCAGGAAACCAAACGTATATTTTCAGGAAACCCCTAACAGGCGACAAAAAATGTTACTTTCGTATAGGGGTAAAAAATATTTTCTAACTGAGCCAACAAAAAGAACTCAAGTTGCGCCAATTGAATCACCACGTAGTGTTCTACAAAATCTAAATAGAAATTTTCTGTCAAACAATTAAAAAATCCAATGCTCCACCCTGTATACCTAGGTAAGTTACATATTTTCGTCATTCAGCTTTATGTTAGTCGTATTTAATAGTACATTGTTCTACAAGTTAAGAAAAGTGAGAGTTTTTCAACGTTTAATTTACGAGCGAGCGATGCAAAACGAGTGGATTAATTTATTACGAACATGGAAAAATTACTTTTATAACATATTCAGCGTGCTATTTTTTCTAATATAATTACAAAATGTAGCCAAAATGAAATTCGACATTTCTTCATATTCAAAAAAAATATATTTTTTTAAATCAGCAGTGAAGAACGTCGAAATCGTCAAATAAAATACGAGAAACGGACAGTGAAGTAATCCATTGTTGTACGACTTTTTGTAGGCGGCTGGACGATAGGTAAACGTCAACCGGTGTCAACATAACCTACAAAAGTTGGTTAAAATGTTGTCATTTCGCGATTTAAAAAAACAATGTGCCGTGGGACACTGGAAGTTCATTTTTATCCCTCATGTGGTTTATTTGCTTTGGCCCTACGGGCCTCAGCAACTAAATCCGCAATCGTGATAAAAAACTCAACTTCAGTGATAACTTATGTGGAAACTAATATAAAAAAATATATACATTTGAACTCTCAGGTCCCTATACCTTCTTAGTGAAGGGACTTTGTACTAAGGTATATTAGATTTAATCGGTTTATTATAACCTAAGGAATCTATGCCAAATCGGTGTCGCATTTTTTTGGGACACCCTGTATAATTGTTATCCTTGAATTTATTTATTTACTTACATCTTACTTCAAAACAAACTAAAAATTTTTGGTTTTTGTGAACGGTGCATGTAGCTACAAGATTTAATTATCGAAAAACCTTCAAAAGTGAATGAGTATGTAGGTTTCTATAGCTAACAAAACATAAAAATTAATCATTTTTACATTACGATTACGAATCGACACAACACTAAAGATAGTTGCAACTTGCAAGAAGGTTCTACTAAATAAAACTACGTATATGACAATAGTTTTTATTGAAAGTAATTGAAAAAGTAATTGATGTTATACAATTACAATTACAATTAAAAGTAATTGGTAATTGAATAACTATTTCCTGTGAGTAATTGAATCTCTGGTAATTAAATTACTGCATTGGGCGGTAATTAGTGATTAATTACTTTTTAAAAGTAATTTGCCCAGCTCTGGTGTGAAGCGCTCTATTTCGTATGTACAGAGATAACCGTAACTTTAACGGCGCTCACGGGGAACTTTAGGCAGTTGCCAGCGGGATCAGCCCAAAACCGCACGTTTGTGAGCGACTCCAAGCGGCGAGTTAAATAAGAAGCGGCTAGAAACCATGCAGTAAATAATTTGTGGGCCAAAAACCAGTTTACACTTTAAGTAAACGCATACTAAGTAAGTACATCATTGCGACACCACCAAAGAAATTTTTGGGACGTTTCAATTATTACGTGACTTCAGCTGTCAGAGCTGTACCAGAACTGGAAGCTGCATTACTCGCGGGGAGTTTTCATTGAGTCATTTATGGTATGACGTAATCCAGGGCGAGCGCGATACGTGACACAGCAATTCACAGGCTTAATACGAAAAATGATTGCAGTTTAAGTGGTAAACGGTCGCTTTAGACTGTGTGTGAATGTTCGGTGACCTTAAAGAATAACGCTTTATAGACAATTAAATGCATACGAAAATTGCAAAGCCGAATTTTTATGCATTCAATCGTGGCGCCTTATTTCGTTGCAGTTTAACGTTCGTGTATTAAAGAAAGTGCCTTTGGTGTATTTTTAATAATGTTTAAATTTAAATATATTGCAGCTGCAGTTATTTCGACATTGTTTGTTTTGTAAAGGCGTGTAGCCATTAGTTATATTCTAGGCTAATATGTTTAGAAATTACCATTTATTGAAGGTATTCCTGGTATTCCTGGTATTCCTTATGGTTTTGTGTATGTGTAGTTAATTGTTCAATATAGTTGTGTCTACTTCTGTAATCAAATTCGGTTTTCTTGTGCAAATAATCAACATTTTCACCATCTAGTTACAATCTAGCTTACTGTTTTCCTATCCACGGACTAAGACAATTATTCCGTGCGTACTGAACTAAGAAGGTGAAAAACAGGGGCAATTTATTTATAAAACGCTAAAGCGTACAAGAAGTCTCATTTGAATTAACGTCCTGGCGAAGGGGCTACGAATCATTGCTGCCTAGCGCTACTTAGGTTCCTTTAATGCTTTCAAGTTGACCTTTTCTCTGCAATTTTGATGTATGGTTGCTTCTTCCAGGATTTTTACGTAAAATTTTACTTTTTAACCTGCATTGTGACCACAAGTGGATTGTGATCTGAATTAATGTCATCTTCTGAATAGGTTTTCATGGCCTTAATAGCATTTCCTTACCATAGTTTGACTAAGATGTTATTGATTTGGTTTCTAACTACTATCTGCTTGATATTTCCAGATACATAACCTACGATTCGGTAATTATTATGTACAACAAAATTTTCATGTTGTTAGAATTCTTTCATCCTGTCGCCTCTTTCATTTCTTTCTTCTAAACCAATTTAACCTGCATATCCGTCAAGTTTGCTTTCATCGACGTTAGTATTGAAGTCTTCCGTGAAAATTGTTGTATCACTTTCCTGTTTCCTGTCTTCCCTTCGCTCAGTCTGATAAACTTCAGTTTTGACAAAATGTCCAATGTTTAATGTATTTATTAATATTAAATTGAGTCATGTGAAAAAAATATGTGTCTACCGAGGACACATTTTTAGAAATTGTAATGTGGCTTTTTCCCGTGCCCTATACTCTACCGTACTATGAATTTATATTGTCCTTTGTTTGCTAGTTTAATCAGTCTTAGAAGTATAAAACCCGCTCTTACCTCACTGTGGGCAAGGGAAATGTCAATATTGCTTTTGTAGGCCTGCTCGTTGTCACCTAGGATGCTGTAATTACATATGCAAATCCTGCCAGAAATAAAAACCGAACAGTTTACATGAAAATACACATCATTTGGAAGGGGATATACTTTCACATAAAAACATAAAACGAATACACAGTGGCAGTACATAAAAAGAATAATATATAAAGGTTATGCGTTACCAACCATGGATTATTCTTTTTTAAATGTCTACGGGCTTAGGGCTGCTTCTACTCTCTTTTCTACACGTCTTAAATGCAAGGATCAACTATTAACGGTTGACGCTAAATCAAAAAATAAACTGCGCACCAATAATTTAAACTCACTCACAATTTTACTGAGGAGAGCTCTGTTTATTTTCAGACCGCGCTCGTAACCACTTGTTGATTCATGCGGCTTCACGCACTCGGAAGAATACTTGACTCAGCATGGTCGCTTGTATGTAGGCATACGATGGCCTGTCAACGAATGACGCAATATTTCGTAATATTTGAACTGGTTTTCAGTCGAATGTTAGCTTATTGATGCAATTGGTTACTATAGCTTTAAATGACTGGCCTTTTTTACTCTTTATGTAGTCAGTAAAACCTGGATGTCTTCCAGTGGTGGCATCGACTGTATCAAGGGCACACAATTCTTGACGCTGATTCGCACCCCACGGAGTTGTTGCCACTGTAGGCTGCTGTATCTCGAGGATGTTTCCACAAGATTGTACTTCCAATGCTTAACGTGACCTCCCTTTTTGCTTGGGCGACACACATGGTTCACTTGTTGTTGAGCGACTGACTCACCGCGTCCCTCTGGCGAGCACCGCTTCTTTGTTTTATTATTATGCGCACGCAACACTGTCTCAGCTCATTTCAGTGAGTGAAATTCATATGTTTTAAATGCACAATGAGTTATAATCTAATTACTACAGTATAGAAATATAGTTTCGTTTTATTATGCAAGTCGTGAGCTTATTAATTGAGGCGCCCCCCAAATTGATGGATAGGAAAACGTCTCCCACATAAAGGCGGTAGGAGATAAATTAATATTTAAAAACGAGATTTAAATCTTAACCAGAAACGGAAGGTCAAAAATCAAAGAGAAACCAGAAAAATTACATTCGGGACGTTAGGTATGGGGAAGTAAAAGCAAGGTTATACAAAAGTTTTAAAAAATGAATACTGATATCCTAACCTTCAGTGAAATGAAAAAAAGGAAGTGGAAAAGAAAGACTAGAAGGTGTCCTAAACTGATGAGGTAAGTAAAAAACATCGAACAAAAGGAGGAATAAAAATTATACTAAACAATAAGTTTACAAAACGAATTGCTACATGGCAACCCATTTCAAAACGAAAAGTTAAATATAAAAATATATGGTCACTACATAACAATTCTGGGAGCATATGAACCAAATGACGACATCACAATAGCCGAGAAAGAACAGCTTATAGAAGCAGTTGGAGAAGAAATTAGGAAAAGAAAACAATTTCAACAGATTACAACAGCAGGATATGCAAATAGAATAATGGAAAATATTCTGAGAAGAGGAACTAAGTGACACTAGACAAAGAATTACAAACGGATTTTACTGCCATACACAAATTCATAAATACACGTGTATACAAGAAAACAGAAATCTGCGATTTATAAGACTGAATTATTGTAGTTTAATAAAAACCACCATCAAATGATGAGACGTTAGAGTAGAAAGATGAGCCTGATGCGACAGTGGTCATAAGATATTAGTGACAAAAATAGAATCATGGTATGGAACTGACATGAAGAAAAATACATCTGTAGGCATTCATAAAACAACAGAAACACAGAAAAATTTTAAAATACATCTTCTACCAATGAGGCGATGAGAGACTGTTTTGAAAAATACAAATACAAGAATATTGCATGCAATAATAGCAAGTACTACGACCTATGGTACAGAATGTTGGGTAATAAATAACCAAGATAAGTCAAAGATTAGGGCAACGGAAATTGCATACCGGAGACGGTGCTGTGACATTACAAGATTAGCCGTAATTTTATTGAAAAATAAGCATCAGAAATAACCGGGAATGTAATCACTCACATACTTGCTGTAAACTGAAGTCTTGATACCATTTGATTAACAAAATTCTTTCCTCCGTAGAATAAATTATTTTGTTATCTACTCAGTAACGTTTCTACATTGTATTTTAAAATGAACGTATTCACAGACGGCGTGGGCGTTGCGTATACTTAAAAACTAATAGGTAATAATCAAATCTTTATGGAAGCCGCAAGACAACATTACGCATTAATATAAATTCACTGTATATTGCTATGTAATTGGCTTTCTATATGTCCGCAATTGAAATGTAATAATTGATTACTTGACTTGCTTCTAACAGATATCCCTTACATTTTTCAGAATTTATTTCCGATACCTGCCTTAGGAATTAATAAATAGTTTTCTAATGGGCACACACAACGAAGTTTTCAAAAACATACATCTCTAATGAGACTCTTGTTTTATGCGTATGAGCAAATCACGGGTCGTGATAAGATATTGCGCATAACATTAATTCCATTTCGTAAGTTCTTAGAAGCTTATTAGTTGCATTAAATGAGTATCGAAATCGAAAAAAGGTTTGTTTTAATAATTAATCTTTCTATTTCCCATTTTTGCTAATTATTATGCTTATAGAGCTCCACAATTACAATGAAATACTTCTTGAGCTAAAGTGAGAACATATCACAAGGTAAGTACGCTAACCTTTTTCACTCCGCGCCAATGATGATCACTTGTAGCACACTGGAACCGAACGCCTCTGGAAAAATTCGTTTCAATACCAAATTCTTCTGGAATTGTTTAAATTGCTCCAAATCAAAAGATATCTGCATCACACTTCCATATTAAATAGTACGAACAACTAATAAACGGTTTATTAACACTTAAGTGACAGTTACACCACATAAATATTTGAGAAACGTAACTTCAAAATCAAGGCAATAAATTTAGCCTAAAAATTTAACCCGCTAGGAACAAACGTTTCGCGTCGAATTAATTGCAGAAGTTCCTTCTAATTTTTCAGAGCATGTTGTACTTATACCCTCGTAAAATAAATCATTTTCCCCGCAGTGATTGATTTATATTGGCGTCAGTTTTAGCAACAATTGTTTATGATAGTATTTAACTTTTTTACAAGCAAAAGAACATCGCAATATAAAAAAATGCATGAATTAATTGCATAAAATTCTTAAATCTAATCGTAAAACTAAATGCACCATTATTTTTAGCGTACTTTCAACTACAAGTGCACCAAATTTCACAAGTCCTTACCCGTCCTGTGTCGAACGTTTTAGGCACCACCGAGGCTCTGCACATCGTCAAACCTCAGAGATAACGCCGTAAAAGTAGTCCTACACAGTGAGGGCGCCCCCAAGAATGTCCATTCACACCTCCTTCCAACGTGTCTCTGCGTTTCAGCCACCGTTGTCTCCTGCAGATGGCATTTCTACTGGCCAATATGACTTGTCGCAGCTTCAGCTTCTTCGGTGAGTGAACCAGTAGATCTCATATGTGCCATACTTTTTTTGTGTGTTTGTAGGCACTCAATTAAGGACATAACACCTTGGGTATCGACTTCGACTTCCACAGCTATGGCCTAAACTCTTAAGTTGTCGAATTATCGGATTCCAGCAGAGCTCGGAATAGCCCTGATTTCAGCCCCCACGTGCAGTGATAGCCCCAAACCTGTTTCCAGTGCTCCGAGGTTGTCTGTTGTGGTTATGTGATGCGGGTTTACTAGTAATTATACCGTACGTTACATTTCTTTTTATAAAACACTTAACCGCACTGCGTCGTACACTATCTCGCACAGAACTTTGTCAAAATTTGTTATATGTGCTCTCTAAGACTAACATAAGTGTCCCAATACGTTTTTCGGGCTCTTTGTATGACAGAAAAATTAATAACAACATTATCCTAAAATCTTGCTTTTAAACTGACTTATGCACTAAATTTTACTATATACAAATTATTCTATCTAAATCCTGCGGTAAAGAAATCTGTTTGTGTTGTGAAAATCCTTCGGCAGATGAAACTTTGTCAGTTACTGAATCATTTTTAATTGCATTAATATTTAACCGACACCAATATCACAGCAATATATTGAACTGATTCGGGCTCTTACTTTGTGTTACCTATTAGTATATGTTTATAAATTATATTTCTATCAATTTAAATTGCCCTGTTTATATTATTTGAATATTAATAGTTATTCTTTTTGCTAGCTCCTATCAGGGGTGGATTCCTTTTATCTAGATTGTTTATTCTGAAATTTGATGTTCTGATTTTAATTTTATTACAAGTCAAAAATAACTTTTGTCAAATGATATGTCAAACAAATTTGAAAATGCAATGACAAATACTAGATCGTTACATTCGCCACATAACAATATCAAACAGTAAGTAATTCCTTAATAATGAATTCACCTTTTTAGTCTTTATTTTCTTTCAGTGCTTACCTATCCCTAAAATCACCACCTTTCACTCGAACTTATCAATGTCCCTGATGTTAACCAACTTGATCTTCTCCGCGAATGATCACAACCCCTCCAGTCAACAAACACAGGGAAAGCCACCAATGACACCCAATATGTCAAAACTGCCTAGAATCAGGAACAGAAGCTATCTCACAGCATGGACCCAAAACAGACCCCAGCTGAAGTCACTCAACTCCAACACCGCATCCAAAAACACTCCTCTAAATTACTCCACTGACCAACACCAAGAACCAACGGGGTCTGCCTCAGAACTCCCCTTTCGTACTAATAGCTCGATGCAATCCAAATTAATTGATATACAATGTCAAATGTAATTCTTCAATAAACTTAACTTAGTATTTTTCTCTATTTATCCTCCTTTGTAGATTAGTCCTGCTTTTAGTTTAGATTTTCACTATATACTTGCTATCTTTCTCCATTTTATATCTCGTCTTCTTAAATTAAATTCCATTTCCATTTCACCACGCAAATTTAGTCTTTATATCAACCCTTCTTAATTTTCAAACATTTTCTTTTTAAAATTGGGTTTATTTCATACTTTTAAATTACACCAAATTAATTACAGCTTTACATTTTTCAAAATTTGTTATCTTAATACGGAAAACAAAGTCCTTAACGATATCATATTTTCTCACTCCAACACACTATATCTTTATTTTTTTATTTCTACCTACTATGTGCAATAATCTATTTCGATTAAGTATTTGTAATTACCTTCAAATTTCATATTTAGATATTACATTATATTCGAATCCATCTGTTTCTCAATTAGCCGTATTTTATTCAATTATAAATTCTATTTTCTTTTCTAATTACATACCCATTATTTATATTCCCAATTCATATTCATTGATAATTGATCCTTATAATATTCAACTATTGTAATCCCTTAATCCTATTTTAAAATTGATTTGTATAACCCTGTATTAATATCATTACAATATATATAAAATGCAAAACAATTCTAAGTTTGTAATAAAGGAAAATTCGAAGATAATTTAGTCGTGCAGTAAAAAGTCGTAGAAATGGTGGTATTCAGAGTCCACAGCATGTTTCAAATTCTGTAAGTAATTCCGTTTGTCTTTTTTGATTGTCAGTCTCGCACTAGTGAGGTTTGGATATTTAATTCACCCCTTATGATTCTGACTGATTGTTTTTATCTGAGTAACTCTGAATCTATGGTCTTCAAGCCGAACAGGCTTGTAAAATGTATATGCTTGATTCTAGTTTTTAAAAAATGATGATAAAGGTATTAAACATTATGCGGTTTTGACTGTAGGAGTGTAAATATCTTGATTGCTTAATCTTTCAAGGGATGAGTGACTGCATAGAGTAGCACTCCAACTGAGTGTGGCTTTTTTCTACAATATTTTGTACAATGGTGATATTGTGCCTAATAGCAAGATCTGACACGACATCACAAACGCGAAAAGGAATTTCAGTGCTAATAAAATAGTAAAGTATTGACCCAAAGTCATTGGAACTAAGAACTTCTACTAGTATAAAATGTGGGAGTTTTCGGCCACTAAACACTGCCGAAATTGATGGCTTTTCGATGTAGTAGAACACATTTTTAAATTTTTTTTTGTCTTGGCCTTTCTGTGGTCTGACTTCTTCTTTTTTCTTAAATGCATCTCGTACTTTTCTGTGGACACATTTTTCGTTTTAGAACCAACACAAAGACCACGTTAATCTTTTCCGGGCATAAAAATCGATAGATTCATACTAGTGAAACGTCTTCAACTACTTTATTCTTGAGAGATTTTATTTTCTTTTTAACACGGGGACGCTTGCGACGCGACGTTAGCACCTTCACAATGTTCAATTTACGCATAACCAACATGCTTAGAATTTTTACACACCCAATAAGTCACAATCGGCATGTTGTAGCAGTACATATCGTAGCTTCTACAGGAATATCGTTCAATATTAATTAATCCTAATAGATAGGCAACTTTAAGCGCAAGACCAGTAGGAGGGGTTGCCTACCCTTTTTGAAATTTAATTTAGAAGGCCCATGATTACGTTAATAAAAGAACAATAAATAACAAAAATTATTACTTCCTGTTTAATTGAGAAAGCAAAAGGACGCTTCTCTATGCAGAAGCAAAGCAAATTGAAAATCCTAGCTTAGAAAGGATACAAGCAGACAATAGTAAGCCTTTATTTAACTCATACAGCATAGTATTAAAACATAATAATTTTTCAGGCAGATAGGATAAATTCCACAAACATTTTCTTTCTGAAAAGGGCAGTTATTATATAACTGGTAGGTAGACAGCAAACTAATACATACAAATCGTAATAGAGGGTTTTCCTTGATTCAGCTCTTAGTGTCACCTCTTTGACCATCAGCTCTTAGTGTCACCTCTTTGACCATCAGCTCTTAGTATCACCTCTTTGACCATCAGCTCTTAGTGTCACCTCTTTGACCACCAGCTCTTAGGGCTTCCTCTTTGACTACCAGCTCGTCGGTCTTTTTCATTTGACGCCAGTTCTGGTCAGTTGTATATTCGCCATGGAGAAGTGTGTCGATAAGTTACGAGCGATAAGGAAAAGAGAGGACGCAATTAGAAATCTATAACCAGTTAGGAGATCACTCACCAGTCAAGGGCAACTTCTTTGGTTCGATGAGGAGTTCTTCATAGTTAATAGTGGCAGATGGAGAGGTCCAGGTTCAAGGGTTCTCTGCATTAACCGTATGTTAGTCCTGAAAGGGTTTAATATCGTTAGTTAGACTTAAACCCGCGTCATAGCTTAAATATAATTAAATTAGGGCGTAAGCCTTAAGAATATTCAATAGCAAATTAGTTTCAAGTAAAAACAATAGTTACTTACCAGGTGATGTGGCCTGAAGTGAGATTAAATCGTTCTGTGACTGTCAAGTTGGTTTTTGGGTCACTTGTCAAATAATAAGTTTTTTTTTCATAAAGGACCTTTCTTATACTACATGGAATGATACCAATTAAACTAAATACCGATCATTAATCGTAATTAAGACCTAGGAAAGAGAAATACGAGGGTATAGAGAGCTCTTTATATTTTCAACTTACGAACCGGAGGTTATTAATTAAATAGGTATAAGAAATCTCCTAGATACTGATAGATTCATTAATCCTAACGTTTTATTAGAACAAATTCTAACTTGTCAGAGAAGAATAAAACTTGCTAAATAATTACATAATGTGTATTAAAATTAGAAAGGTATAAGCCTCTAATGCATAACAATTGATTAGTGGACTGTTAGAAAGAATACGTAACCTTTGTAAACTTATTGAATTTAAAACTTTTTAAATAAAGTTATGGCGCCCAATTCTTCTGATTAATGAACTTTTACCTTATATGAAAGTGAAACGAACTAAAAATCCCACAATTGTTAAACCCTGATAAGAAACCGTATCTTGAGCTAGTCGGTGAAGTGTAAGCCTTCAAAGGTAAGTAAGGATGAGGGGTACAATGTTAATCTCTAGTGCGTAACGATTGATGATAAGTCAAACGGCATAACAATGCGCGACTCCACGTATAACGCTGCCCGGCGCACTCCTGAATTTCTTCCAAAAGATAGCCGAAATAGACAGGTCCAGAAAAGTGTAAAACGGCGACGACGAGCTTGTTGAAGGCACTTGAGTACAGCGACTAATCCATCCAACTCCAGCTGGAAGAGCCACCAGCCCCCTAGCCCTATAAGCCGCGCCGAAGCCGCCTGCAGCCAAAAACGGCTATTCTGTCGAGCCCGCAAACCGCCGCTTGATCTTACCAAGCAAAGCACTACCACCGCCCGATCCGGACTTCGTATTGCCCTAAAAGGCGAGTCGCCGCTAGTCTTAGATCTAGACCTGTACTAAGAAGCCGTCCAGAACTATTAAGTACCCTCCTGAACAGAGTCGGTATTCAGGGTTCACCTACCCTTCCATTGATTCCTGGGGGTCAAGCTTTGAACACTATACCGCGGAAACGGCGATTTTAGGCCTTCAAAGAGGCCATAACGAACACGCAGATTGCACACTTATCTGTTACTAGCTGACCCGGCAAACGCTGTTCTGCCCAAAAATAATTTGTTTTTGAACACACATCTTCTGAATATAAGCCAAATCAGACCATAAATACACATTTTCGTAAATATCTCGACTCCAGCGTCACCTACCGAGTCAATTGTTTGTAAAAATACTTCTTTCCACGTAGCTAAAATATGTTCTAAATATGAGCCAAATCGGACTATAAATTAAATTTATCGAAATATCTTGACCCCATTGTAAAATGGTTGTTCAGAAACCCTCGCGGACGTGCGCACAACTCACCAGAGTTTCATCGCAATCGGATGAATGGTATAGGAATGCATACGGGACAAACAAAGAAACATTAATTTTTATATATACAGAGTGTCCCAGAATAACTGTTCCTAATTCTCAGAATTGGGAGAGGACATGTTATTCAACACTTTTTAATGATAAACTAGTGTTCGGAAATACTTCCGTATTGAATTAAAACTGCATGAAGGATTGCTGAGTGTACCTAGAAATGAGTAATATTTAAAGTTAGGTTATGTTACATCTGTCAAAAGTTAAGCGAAGTAAAAAGCATGACACTTAAATAATTATAATACATGTAAATACATTTCAAAATGCATTTACATGTATTATAATTATTTCAGTTTCATGTTTATTACTTCGCTTAACTTTTGACACATGTAACATAACCTAACTTTAAATATTACTAATTTCCAGGTACATTCAGCAAATATTTAAAAAAAAATTGACATTGGCAGTTCAGGAGTTTTGTGAATAGATTATGTATCCACATTGGAAAAATGTCTAATCCTCATATCCTTCATGCAGTTTTAATTCAGTGCGGAAGTATTTCCCAACACTAGTTTTTATTATTAAAAAGTATTGAATAATATACCCTCTCTCAATTCTGAGAATTAGGAACAGTTATTCTGGGACAACCTGTATATAGATTTCAATAACCACACTTGGATAAAGACTGTAATTATAATTAGCATGGCAAGGAAATGCACCAATATTTAAATCAGCGTGCAGTGTTCGTCTGGATCGAGCAGTGCGTACTTAAACGGTTTCCAGTCTTGCTTCCCGTTGCTCGTCTGTTTCGGACGAAAGAGCTTGAGCAGTGCGTACTCCAACGGTTTCTAGTCTTGCATCTCGCGATGCTCTTTTATTTCGTGCTTGAGGTGTGGATCGACCAATCGCTTGTCGTTTGGGTGGCATAGTTGATTTGACAGCGAAAGTAATGCTTTGTGACGACTATTACAAATTCACTTGGAAAAAGCAAAGAAAATGGCTGTGATATCTATTATCCAATGTCGACCGGCAATTGGAATTTTACAGTTAACACCACTTGTTATGTCACGTTACCCACGAACTAAAATATCGCTGTTTGTATTTGATTCAATCCAATTATGTCAATTCTCATACACCGAAAACAATGGTTGTATTAATTCAGCAACCTTCGCGAGCGTGCGTACAACAACTCACCAAAGTTTCATCGCAATCGGATGAATGGTATAGGAACGCATACGGGACAAACAAAATTAACATTAATTTTTAGATAGATAGATGAGGGCACTTTCCTGTCCATCCTCCGTGCCCAGCGCCGAGCTTTGGCTTACTACATCGCTCCCGAGGACCGTCAAAAGTGGCCTCATAAACCGTTTAGCATCAGTACTACCCCAATCATATTCGGGGAGCGTTCTAACAAGAATTAACAAAGTTGCTAAGCGGAGTCATATTTATCTTCCAATTACAGAAACGACAGCAGAATACCGCGTGCAGCGCATATGAAGTTTCTTCGTTGGACGTACTGACCTTCCACGCCAAATATATTTTACGCACCGTGGGTTGCACACCTTCCAAGCCGAGTTCTGTGGCAGCCAATCCGAACTCATTGCCTTTTAGTTGTTTTACATAAATACGTTGTACATTTGATTTTAATTTAAGAAAACTGACATGTAACATAAAGACCAATATACGTATTGTATTTAAACTATTCTTAATCTAGATACTCGAGAATCAATCGGACTGTGGCTCTGAACTAACCATAAAGGAAAATTAAATAAATGCGTAAAGTAATTCCTACAAATTGCTCACTCCAGGGTGTCCATACGCCCATATGGTCGAAATAAATTTTTCTTGGTTTTCCAAATATGCTCGAAACACTCTTTTGAGGTTGATTTCCCGCAATAATGCGATTTAACCTTAGATATAACATTTAAGAAATTAAGTGTTATATCGGTCTTTTGCATGCTTCTTTTTACTAACAGACTGACCTTTTACTTACCCCATAAAATTACAATTACTTGTGTTAATAGTAATGAAAGAAAGGCTATCGTGATGGAATGCTACGTGAGGTTTCCCTATTTCTCCTTTTTAATTTAAATAAGAATAAAGAAATTTTTTTTTAAACTATTTAACCCGGGGAAAGTTGATCATTGTACAGCCAGATGCCAGCGCATAAAGCACCAGCCTCGACACCGCAAGGTAAATGAGGTTACAGATAATACATACATTAATAGAATTCACTGAACAAAAATTTTGGCTACCTAGATTATGAAATAAACAAAAACTCGGTAATTGTTTCGTCTAGAACGTACTGATGTCTATATAGACTTTTCTAATTTAAATAAGTACCAAAATTTGTCCTTGAAATATTACCGGTGCGGCAATAAAATGCCATTTATGTAGCGTGGGTGTAAATTGCAATGAAATAGTTATGTATTCTACAAGTAGTGAATAAAAAGGCATTTTATTCATAAGGGGAAATAAAATAAAATTGCAAGAGTAAACAAACTTCACACAGTAGCATAAAAACTACGTAGAACGAAATAAGCATGAGAAATAATATAAACAGAACGTTATTTGGTATGACTATTAAGAATTTGTTTATGGTTTGGAATGGCTTATAAAATTATATACAATAAAAGTAGGACAAAATTAATGGTATTATTGTGTACGAATTTGATAACACTTATTCGCATTCACATACTAAACACCAAGCACTTTTATGGACTCTTCCATCTGCGTAATTCATTTAAATGCTGAGTAAAAGGCAAAACATAATTTTCTAATGTATTTTCTAGAAATTAGTTTAAATGTCCATTTCAGTTAGTTGCTTTCTTATTTGTGAAATATTGACTTATAAAAATGCCTCCTGGAGATCAAAACTATGCATCTTTTTGTTTTAGCTAGCTTTCAACAAGACGCAGATCCAGATTAGGTATTTGCAGCGAATCTAACGACTTGTATATTGAAACCGCTCACTTATCACAATTTCCAACAGTTTTATATAAACCTATTTAGTAATTAATTATTATTCTTACTTGCCTTATCACTCTATCTCAATTCCTATTTTGTAATAATGACAACGGACATTCAGGTCAGCATTTCTTGATAAGAATGCTATAGGTCAGCAGCTACAATCACTAAATCTAAATTAAGAACATTGGGTTTTGTGTTATTTATTACTAAAGAAATGCGAAGGAAATTTCCAAATCTACGTTACCTCTTGCCTGCTTAGATTAGATTATTATTTATATGGATACAAAGAATGGTGTTATTAATGAAAGATTATTTAACCAATTATTATTATTCATTTATCGTAAATTCCTTTTAAAAATAAACTGTATTTGAAGCGTTGCTTGTTCTACTATAGTTATCAAAGAAAGAATAATATCATATTAGCAAACACACTCCCAATAGTTTTTTTACTTAGAGAATTTTGTTGTGCGAGTCATAAATTATATCACCTAATGCGTAATAACTAGGTCGATCTTTATTCATTTTTATGGTAGCGGCAGAAGCCAAAAATTCAAGTAACTAAAGTTATCACGGTACAATGTAACTTTAATAAAAATGTAAAGCTTACGAATGTTGAAAAGTGAAGTTAAACCTAAAAATTTTGAATACAAATACAGTTGAACACCAGAAAAGAACTAAACCTTCTATAACCCTAGAAGAAAATATTGCTGCAGTTAGAAATATAATTGAAAAAGACTTAAGATTGAATCCTCTGTTATTAACACAAGCATAGATGACCAGTAAAATTTAAAAAATAAGTCATTTTGTTCTAAAGAATTAAAAATATAAATCAATGGTGAACATCAGCTTTTTGAAAACATATGAAACTTATATTCCAATTTATGTCTCTTTAAGAGCTACACATACAAAGTTATAGATAAAAAACTTCAATAATGATGAAACAACAAAAAACAGAGGTTTACAGAGAAATGATTAAAACTGTAAAAGAGGCAGACCAGCTATAGGATGGAAATATTATTTATTTATTACACACACTTATAGTATGATTTTAATCTGTAGTTTCTTGTTGCTAAAGTAACTTTAATTCCCCCAAAGAAGTTAAAGTGAAATAAAATATTGTATATAACATGATATTAAACTGAACTTTATTTGTTCAGGAGATTTACGTCCCTAGCCCTACGGGCCCAGCACTTAACCTTTCTCTCTCGTGAATAAAGCTCTATTTTAATCCCTTTTTATATGAAGAACTATTACATGCATGTAAGTAATGTACCACCCTCAAACGAGGGGCAGCACAGCCTTAGCTAGCTCGAACTCTCAGAAAAATATGGCGTGAATAAAGACCAGGCAGCGGTTCTTAAGGTTACTACCAAAAAAAAAAACGTACTAATCTTTATACAAACGGGCGCCAGTCGTCATTCACAACAAAACTCAAGTCTAACTAAAGTCTAACAATTCACCACCTACCTTGTATGTCTCTAACTACACAACCTAAATGTAAAAAACGAACATGTGTATGTAGAGTAGTAAATATAGATAAACAAAATATGTACCAGTAACAGTAAGTAAAATTTAATGTCACAAAATAGTGTCACAATTATTAATGGTAATTAAATTACAATAGGCTCATAAGGCCCAAAAACATCAATTAACAAAACAAATCGGGTAAAATCCTGATGCTCTACAGAAGCAAATAATAATTAAATATGACTGGAGTCAACCCCAAATCATAATGTCACAATTAATTTTCAATATTACAATAAATTGACATCTATAATCCCATGAAAATATTTCAGCGGTTGAATTGCCAAAAGAACTCCCGTTCGCCGACATGCTGATAAAATTGCATTGAATCGCCTGACGATCAAGATCGAACTCAACACAACTGCATTGCAGCTTTTACACACGTGATGCGTGGTTTAGTAGACCCCTAATTGAGACGCAAATGTGACTCATAATAAGTTGATAAGTTACTGGATCCGCGCGTGGTTGATAACCAAAGGCCTTTGTTAGATCGACGCATAACTTATTTCTGGCAAAACCGCCTTTATCGTCAATAAAAATCCACTGAATTGAGCAAATTTAGCGTGTACTTACTGCGATATTCTGGGACGCTCCGACATGGGACATATTATTTCGTTGCTTCCTTTAATATAGCTATTAAATTCTTTAGCCTAACACGATCGAATGTCTTGGTCGGGTCTATGAGGCACATGCGTGCTGGAGTATTGAACTCTATAGCCTTCTCAGTAATTTATTTTATAACAAATATGGCGCCGATGGTGGATTTATTAAGTATAAAGCCCTGTTGTTCCTCACATGTGACGTACATTGTTCCTATTTTACTTGCTAATATGTGTGTGCTTAAGTGTGGTGTTTAGCAGTGTAATTATGCGGTAGTTCGATGGATCATTTTTCTCCCCTTTGGCAGCATTGGAATTGTAATACTCGATCGGCATTTCTCTGAAACGTTCTTACAACTTAAGATCTTTCAGAACAGCGTAGTCGTGTGTTCAGTCATTTCCGTTTCACCGTATTTTAATAATTTATTAGATTCCGTTTGGGTCAGCAGCTTTCCTCTTCTTAAGTTTCTTTATAGCATCTTTTACCTCTTCTGCTGTTATATCCATAACCTACTGTGGCTGATTGTTGTCTGCTTCAAGTTGATCCCCTTTGTCATTATACAGTTGTTCTATGTACAGGGCCACGCCAAGCCAGTGTGCAATGTGTGCACCGCACACGGGCGGCCAAATTCAGGGGCGGCCAGAAAGGTTAAAAAATTATATACAAATTACAAAAAAAAAATGTACAATTTTTTTTACTTTGCAAATTTTAGAAGTTCAAAAATATGTACCTATATAGGTATAAAAAATGTTTATTGTGTAAATGAACACCTGATAATATGGTTACATGGATTATTGTTTATGTAAATTCTCGAAGTTAGTTTTTATTCCGTGGCGGCTAATTGTTAAACGAAGCCAACTTGAAGGAACGCTTTCCATGCATCTTTATGCAATGATTACAAAAAAGCCGGATATTTATCAGAAGCAACAAAACGTGACTTTTCAGAAAACTGGCGGCTGGCGGCTTTTATTGACTGTGAAACATATCGTATTTATGAAGTAGGTATTTATATTATTTTTGATCGGGGTGTCGGCGATCTCTTTTGTCGGTAAGTACCTAATTGTTTAAAGCTGATTTTAAGAAATATAATATTATATGATGCTTACATTAATGCTGTGGTAATATGGGTGCAATGATAATTATTTGGTCATTTAATTTTTGAATTGGCTGCAGAGAAGATCGAGTAGAGAAAATTAATTTTGTTAGTGATTGTGTTTTGAAGAAAGTTGAAGAAAAGTTATAAATATGGTAAGTACCTACATACATATCAATCATATATCAATCAATACACAGATAGTTACCTACATATTCTTAAATTGTATTAAGTAATAAAATTGTTATAATTTTTCTAGAACAGAAAAACGAAAACGCTGTCGGGTTTTCAGTATCGAAAACAAAGTCTACAAAAAAAAAGAAGAAAAGAAAAAACTGGCCAATACTTTAGAAAAATATTTGAAGCCAGAAAATGTGTCAGCGGAAGCATTAGAATCAAGCTCTAGTTCTCTTTCCAGGCCACTTAATGAGCCGTGCGTCCAAGCAGTCGAAATGGAAATTATGAGGGAAGATTCCGAATCTGGGGAAGAGAAGGTAACTTCATCTGACTCGGAGTCTCCAAAACCAGAGAGAAGAGAAGTTGGTGATGCTGAAGAAGCCAGCACGTCATCCTCATCAAGGCTTTCTGAACTAAAGAAATTTGGCTGCTCATCAGATTCACAGCAGTCGCAGCAGGACACAGCAACCTCAGATGATCCTGGAGAGTGGCCTCAGATAATATCAACAACATTAACAAAAATTTTAGTAGAAAGAGGGCCTGTTCAGGTAACGCAATTTAATTTCCCAACTAATGAAAATGGTCGAAGGTTTTCGAAAAAATATTTCTACCGTTCTCTTCAAAATGGAGAAGAAATTAATAGACCGTGGTTAGTTTATTCAATAAAAAATAATGCAGTTTATTGCTTTTGTTGTACAATATTTGGCAAACTTAAAAACAATTTTTCGCAAAAGGAAGGTGTTTCTGACTGGCAGCATTTGTCACTATTGATTTCAAGGTACGAAAAAAGTGATACTCACAATGCAAATGTTAAAAATCAGTTAGAACTTATAAAATTGTTATCAAAAGAACAAACTGTAAATCAGACGCAACTACGTTTGTTGAATGCAGAAGCAAAGCACTGGCATGCTGTGATTGAGAGAATAATTTTAATAATACAATATTTGTCACGACAGTGTCTTGCTTTACGCGGGCAATCTAATAAATTATTTGAAAGCAATAACGGTAATTTTTTAAAAGCTGTTGAGATTATCTCAAAATTTGATTCTGTTATGTCAGAACATGTGCTTCGGTCTCAAAAGTCACAAAAAGATGAAACACGAATGGTAAATTATTTAGGGGACAAAATTCAGAATGAAATAATAGATGTCATTGGTAACAAAATTAGAAATAATATTTTGGATTTAATTAGAAAATGTAAATACTATTATATTATATATTATATATATTATATTATATTAGTCATATCGAACCAATGACTATAATTTTTAGATTTACAATGTTGAATGAGCCCTCAAAAAAAAATGAAATGCGCGAGCATTTTATAGAATTTTGTCCTATTAATGATTCAACTGGAGTGGGATGAAGTGAATTTTTAATGAATTTACTTTCAAAGTTGAATTTAAATATTTACGACATGCGTGGCCAAGGGTACGATAATCTGGCAAATATGCGCGGCAAACATAATGGTTTGCAAAAAAAAATTTTAGAAATAAATCCGCTAGCATTTTTTGTGCCGTGCACAGCCCATATATTAAATTTAGTAGTGAACGATGCTGCTAAAGTTTCTTTTGAGACTTCTGGTTATTTTGATATAGTTCAAGAATTATTTGTTTTTTTTTCTGCGTCGGTAAAAAGATGGTCAATTCTGAAAACACACACAACAAATTTAAATTTAAAACCACTTAGTGATACACGGTGGTCTAGTAGAATAGACGCTGTGAAGCCCCTGCGTTACCAAATTGGGCAAATATATGATGCATTGGTAGAAGTAATTGAAGATCGTTTATCCGTACAAGACCACAGTGCTTCACATCAAGCTAAATATTTGGCATTAAAAATTCAGAGTTATAAATTTTTGTGCTCAACAATTATTTGGTACAATATTTTAATCAAAATTAATGTTTTGAGCACGATGATGCAAAATCCTACTATAAATATGAAAACTTGCTTAGAGCATTTTAAAAATTTGTTAGATTTTTTCTTAGCTCTTCGATCAGATAATTCAATAATGTTCTTACTGACGCTAATACACTTGCGGATGAACTCGGTATTGAACCTAATTTCCCTGCTGTCCAGTCTGTTAGACCACGAAGAAAACCCAGACAATTTGATTATGAACACAGTGATGAACCAATTATTGATCCGAAAAATTATTATAAAGTTAACGTTTATTTTAATATATATGATCAAACTTTATCGTCTTTAAGAGACAGATTTGAGGGAATAACAAGATATGATACTATGTTTGGATTTCTCTATAATATGTTTGATTTAACGGAAAACGAGCTATTACAATGTTGTAAAGATTTACATCTTCATCTAACTGATGATTCTAGAAAGGAATCAGATGTAGATGGAATAGAATTATTTGAAGAGATAAAATTTTTAAAATTACATCTTAAACCTGCTTCAACTCAAAAGCATCAGTTAGAGCCTCAGTCCATTCTTGAATACATTTTTAAAAATCAGCTCATGGCATCATTTCCAAATATGTCAATAGCTCTTAGAATATTACTCACGTTACCAGTTTCAGTTGCGTCTGGTGAGAGATCTTTCTCCAAACTAAAAATTATTAAAAATTATATGCGATCCACAATGTCACAAAACAGATTAAATAATCTGTCTATAATAGCAATAGAAAGCGACACGATGGATTCCATCGATTTAGAATTAGTAATTAAAGAATTTGCGGAGAAAAAAGCTAGGAAAGTTGCTTTTTTATAATTTTCTAAAATTTTGTTGTTTTTTTATTAATTTTATTCCACTATTTTTTTTGTAAATTTTATTGTTAATAAAACTTTTTTAAAATTTCTGTTTTTCACTTAAATTAATTTGATTTGTTACAGTTAAACTAGGTATGTACTACATAAAATTTATATTTTACAACAAAAATGTAAATTTTGGGGCGGCAAATTTGGCTCTGCACACAGGCGGCCATTGATGCTGGCGCGGTCCTGTCTATGTATGATTTCCACTGCGTCTTGTCAATTTCGTGTGTAACATTATATTCATTTATGGAGTTTTCCCTCGCCTTTAACATTTTCCAGACTTTCCCTTGTGCTCCGTAAGGATCAGATTCCATGTCAGCTATGAATCGTCTACAATGCCCCTTTTTTAATATTTCGAATTTTAGTATTCACTTCGTTTGGTGTTACATAACTTTGATCATTTTCGGGTGTCATATTGTCACAATAATGGAGATACACTTTTCGTTTTTCTTATGCCAATTTCTTTATTTCAGGGGTGAACCAAGGTTTAGTTACTTTTTTGCTATTTATGTTCACTTTTCACATATAAATGTTGTTTTCTATCAAATCAAGGACATATTCCTACTTGACACTTTGGTCTCTTCTCAGGGTTTTACCACTAAATTCTTATCAGTCATAATTGACCTAGAAATAATTACACTGTTCAAGCTTAACGTAGAAGTAAAACTCGCAAATATTGCTTAAGTAGGTCAAATCTGTTAAACGCCTCTTGGAAATAACATATTTTCATGTCAGCAATATAAAATTTTACTTTTCAATTATAGAATTTTCTTGCTACAGTTTAATAAATGAGTACCTCCTGTATAGCTAATAACTAATGTTAGAATGAGACGCCTCCGTTGCTACATTTGTTTTATAACAAGGAGAGGTTCACAAACTTCTTAACATTACAAAAGAATAAATATTCTATGTGCAGAATTAATAACTTTGATCTGCAGATCCTTCTGTTGCCAAATGAGAATCAGTATCAGACTCATCATCGACATTATAATTATACAATTTACTGTCATATATGTTGTAGGTAGTCATTTTTAGTGTGTAATATTATTGGTCAGCAAATTTGGCACGTTTGATAAAGAGATTCTTCCCAAATCTTTAAAACATCATCCCCGTAGCAGTCTTGCTCTATATTATTTACAAATAGGTACCTCACACTTCTTCAATAGCGTTGAAGTAACAGTGTTAAGAAGACAGACATAAAACTATGTGTTCAGCTTCTTAAATAACTTTGTCAATATGGTACATACAGTTATTGGGATATTTTAAATTTTTACGAAACCTGTGATGGAATTGTTTATTTATCGGGCAATTTTGATAGAATTGCATTATGCCGGCTCTAACTCAGGCTGTGGAGGAAGTTGAAGTCAGGCTTGCACGCCGACCACGCGCTGCCGCCTCCCCGACTCTAGTTTACGTATTTTAAAAGAAGAAAGTGCTTGCAGCAAAAAACGAAAGGGACGTGTTGTTAACCAGGACCGGAATGTGTCGTGAGGAATAGTCGTATTTTGAGAGGGCCGTTATCGCTGATTAAGGGTGTTATTCCACTCACGGTTGACACCGGATATGGCGGTAGACTTCTATTGGTATTTTGAAAATAACGGGGTGTTGTGTTTTTTTTTACTGACGTGTGTGTTTTGGCAGCCTCTGTTTTAGTTCTTCTTCTGCAAGCTTTGTAAATATTTCCGTTGCATTTATTACGGGGAGTTTTGAACTGTCCATCTTTTCTTCTGTCGGCTTAAACTTCGTTTGCCTTTTGCCCGGTACTTATAAAATATTCTCGGTAGAGTCTGCTTCTATTCATCCATTCTACGCCATCTTTCTTTTTAGTGTATAATCAGCAATAGTTCTTAAAAATCGCATCTCAGACGTTTTATTCGACGCTCTGATGCTTTGGTTAGTGTTCATGCTTCACTGCCGCGGATTAAGCTGGGTACTGACGCAACTTGTAGAGCTGCATAATCGTATGTGGCTGAACTTTGTTTTTAATGTTCTTTTGCTGGTGCCAACATAATAATGTTAACATTGTTCTTTATTATTAATATCTGCTTCGCCGCAGTAAGAGATTCGACGACAAAGAAAATTAAATGTATTTACTTGTTCGATACTGTTCTTCTAAAATGTTGTAGTCCGACCTTAACCTTGCCTATTACCCGTTTGTTTAATCTATCATTAATTAGTGGAGTTTTTCCTGATCTTTGTAAAAACAGTTTTGTAACGCCAATATATAAAGCGGGAGATAGAAACAACGTTGAGAATTATAGGCCTATATCAGAACTTAATGTTATAGCTAAGACTTTTGAGAAACTACTTTTAACAAAACTTTCTCCGCTAACCCAAAATATAATTATTCCACAACAACATGGATTCTCAAAGGGCAAATCAACCTGCACGAACCTTGCTTAATTTAGTGAGTATTTACATGAGTCCTTAGAAGCTGGTTTTCAGGTCGATGTCATATATACAGACTTCAGAAAGGCATTCGATAAAGTCAATCATGCAATTCTAGTTAGTAAGTTACAGTCATTAGGATTTGGATATCCCCTCATAAGTTGGTTTCGTAGTTATTTATCGGGTAGGCACTCTCAAGTAAGGATTAAAGGATACTTATCCAGACCCTTTCACTGTACTTCTAGTGTACCTCAGGGGTCCCACCTGGGTCCTTATTTGTTTCTGTTATTTATAAATGACATCGCAACCGATTTTGAATATTGCAAATGTCTCTTGTTTGCAGATGACGTAAAACTGTACGCTAGAGTACAAAATATCAAAGATCATTTAAGAGTGCAAAATGATATTGATAAACTTGAAAAGTGGAGTGAATTAAATGGTATGGAACTTAATATTTCAAAATGTCACATAATCTCATTTAATAGGAAAAAAACCGTTGCTCACTACAATTATATTTTGCATAACACTATTTTATTTACCGTCAACTAAGTTTTAATAGACGTATAGATACCATTATAGCTAGATCAATAAGAATGTGTGGTTTTATAATTAGGAGTTGCCATAATTTTAGAGATATGCATGCGCTGTTGCTGCTTTACTATTCGTTAGTAAGATCCACACTGGAGTATTCTTGTATTGTGTGGTCACCATATTACCAATGTTACAGAACAAGAATAGAAAAGGTGCAAAAAAAATGATCAATTTTATTTTATTTAAAATGAATATTTGCAAATCTGCATTTAGTTATTCTGAAAGATTAAATCTTGTCGGTGCTCCATCCCTCGAATGTCGTAGCAAGCAGCAAGAAGTGGTTTTTGTTTACAACATTTTTAATTCTGAAATACATTGTCCTGAATTGTTGGGATTGTTTAATATACGAGTTCCACAACACTAAACTAGAGATAAATCAATTCTACAAATATCGTGTCATCGTACAAATTATGGACAGAATTTACTACTTGGAAGACTATGCCGCTCAGTAAATGATGTCTCTTCTGATATAGATATCTTTAATATTTCATTATTATCTTTAAAGAGCGTACTAAGACTGCTTTGCAAATAAACAAAAATGTTGTTTGTATATGAGTTATTTTTTCTATCTCATTTATTGCATTTGTTATTTTTTGCGTTCTTTGTTTTTGTTTTGTGACGTAAATTGATGGCTTACTTTTAACCTTAATTTACGTCTTAATCATTATATTGTTTAATAATCTACATTAATTTGTTTCACTTCTCATATAAAATAATGTTTTTTTTTGTATGAATAACTGTAATTGGGACTGTATCCTGTTGTTATTCTTATTCTAAATAAATAAATAAATTTTTATTGTATATTATTATTTTTGATCGTTCATAAATTTCGTCTTTGTAATGGATATCGTCAAATTATATTCTTCAATGGTCTTTTGTGGCTCAAACAGTCCTTTTTGTAGAGAATCTTGGTCGAAACCTTAGTTGCTCTTCTACTATAGCTCTGACAAGCTTACAAAATTGAAAGTGGGCGTATAGGGAGCACAGATAGTTTTTAGTGGTATAGTAAAAATACAAAATTTTAATCAGCAAATTTGAATTGTAAATTTTAAGATTTATTATTATCATCTCTAACATCTTCACGTAAAGGCACAGTAATAGAAGTAATAATAGGGAAATTAACCTAGCGATTATTTAATATAAAAATTGTACTTCTAGCTAAAAATTTCATAATGATCCTTTATAATACTGATAGCATATTAACAAACACTTAACTAAGTAAAGGAGTTAATTAATTAATTTAACAAAGTCTATATGATCATCACTCACTTTCAGTAACACTCCAAAAATTAATCACTGTCCTCATCTGAAGAGCCTGTATTGACAGTGAGCATTAGGGTTTCAACGATGTCGACACTGTGATATGGGGCATTGTCCATAATAAATATGCCATTTGGAGGAAAATTACGTATATGTTGCTTTTCTAGCCACTGTATAAAATTTGTGTGATTCATGAACTATTGTAGTACTGGCCGCTTCTCTCACTTCGATATATACCCGATTCCTCTGCGGTTTGACAACGCTTTCCAACGCTATATGATGGATAAATGTAGATTTTATCTAAATAAGTAACAGGGTTATTCTGGTCATCAATATCTTCAGATACCCAAAACGACAGGCCACAATGTTACTTCACTCCATTAATAACTTCATTTTATCATGATTTTTTGTAGTTAAATCCAAGTAAAAATAACTGATTTCGTACTTGTGAAGTTTATTTTCCCCTTTAGTTTCTCTAATAATAGTTTTAAAGTAGGAAGTTTATGGTCAACTGTGTAAACTTGATGCACGGTTCACCTTGTAGCACCCCCATCGAAATCATCCAAAACAAATTGATTTATAGGATCTGTTCGGCCTTTCCTCTTTGAAGACCGTTGTAAACTGTTTCCAGCAGTCACCCTTTTTCAACAGCAATTTTTCGAATGTCAGATCTGCATTTTTTCTCCAACATATATTTAAAAATCGTAGAAACCGTTCAATAAAAGATTGTGGTGTGTATTTTAGCAGTTTGGTATTAATTAAGTCTATGCCCATTGCCTTTCTATTTTTACTCTTCTGTAGTACTTTATGTGACTTATCTATTTCTAGTAAGTCTACATCGTTTGCTTCTAGTGATTGTTCTTTTGTCCACAGGACAAAAGACAGTTTTGTGTAGTAGTCTAGCAGGGTACTTGTATTTATAACATTAATATTTGCTACGTCTTTCACTTTATTATTTAGGTGCTTCATTACTTTGAAAGCCATTCGTTCTTGTCTGTGAACATCATGTTCAATTCGAGATATAAATGTGTTCTACTTTTCTTCTTGGGCATGCTCGCACAATCCTTGTTCTTTATTCTCTTCTGCTCGAAGTTGAATTAATTTATGATAAGCAATTTTTTTGACTTGGTTTGCCTCTTTCAGAATATGTATCTGTCCACGGTGTTGCATTCTTTCGTTTAATTTTTTTTATTTGATGTTCAAGGACCTCCGAGGCAGCTTTATTTATAATAATTTGTATTTTTTGTATTCTAATGTTACCTCATTGCTTGCTTCCATTTCTATATGGTATTTTTCAGTACGTTGCTTGTAGAGATCTAGAATAGAGTGCTGCTAGTTGTGGCACGTTTAACACAGCAGGTGTTCGGTATCGCGGCAAGAACAAAAATGTGTAGAATTTTATTTGCAACATTTTTTGTTCAACAACTTTTTCTGTGCGACCAACGGATCGCGAGAAAAAACGATTTCAAAATGTTTTATTGATGCCCTCTGCCTCTCCGAGTGAAACTTATCGTTGGTGCTTGAGAAAATTCAGATACCATTTCTACCAGGCTGTTCATTTTTAAACAAATGAAGTTTCTCTGAATCACTCGAAATTTTAGTCACTGTATCAATGAGCTCGCTTTTTTTTATAGAAAAACCACATTTTGCGATGTCTAACAACCAATTTTCTGCTCCCGTTCCCTTGACATGATTGGAGGCGGTGCTGTTTTCCTTATAATATTCACTGGAACTTTCGCTTTCAATTAATCTTGGGTTGTTGTTCGGGGAACTCCAAATTAGTGACTCGCTTCCTTAACACTTATATTGTTCTCCCTTATTTCAGAAAGCGCCCTTTTTATAGCATCATCTGAAATGGCAAAAAAGAAAGGTACCTGTTCAAGGCATTAGAAAAAAGGCCTCTTTCTTGATCACTTTAATTATTATTATTGAAACAAAGGAAGGCGGCATAATGCCGACTGAACCTTTATAAGAATAGAATCAGTATAACATGCACAGCACAGAGAATTAATGTATAGATGTATACTGTTCGGCTAATGAGGCCGTTCGAATAAAAAGTGGACTGTATATTAAAAAAATTGTTTATTTGCTTTATTACATTGAATACTGCACCTCCGTAATTTGGGGTGGTAGGTGCGTTAATGTCGCAGCCGTACCTTATTCTTACTGAACTATATTGCTTACTTAAAACCCAGCTACGCATGGGGCGCGCAAGCACCCTCACCCTACTTCTTGCGCAGATTTGAGAGGCGCACTTAACATTCCGCCCGCCTTGAAAAAATTGACTTTCAATACAAACATGCACAACATATTGACATATAAATCTTACATGGGATATAGAAAATACAATTTAGATATATAATTACATCGTAACACACAAAGAAAAAAAAATTAAAAGTAATAAATGTATCTGTCCTTTATTGTTTTTACTCGATTGGAAGCGCACACACACGGTTAACTGCGCGTTGTATAACCATTATGCACCCTTGCGTCAACTACGCGCACAATGCCATCCTTACCAGGATGAAGTTGGGATATTCTTCCTAGCTTCCAGCTTAACGGAGGAGCACTGTCATCCTTTATTAGCACTAAAGAGTCAATTTTCAGTAATTGTTGGGATTGTTGCTTCCATTTTGTCCTTACTTGCAGCTCGGTCAAGTGCTCCTTTTGCCAACGAGACCAGTAATGCTGTACCATAGCCTGTAGCTGTTGGTACTTGCCTAACCTTTCTTCATGAACTGCTGTTAGATTGTTCTCAAGAAGGGCAGTTAACCACTTTCCAATTAAAAAATTCCCAGGTGTCAGGGCAGACATATCTTGGGCTCGGATGATAGAGGGCAGAGTGGGCGAGAATTTAGGATAGATTCGATTTGAGTTAATACTGTATTGAATTGCTCGAAGGTTAATGAATTGTTCCCTATTATACGTTTTAGATGGTACTTAGTACCCTTAATCCCAAATTCCCCAAAAACTAAGAGACCTAGCGGGAATGAAATGCCAAACTATTTTTTCATTTGCAAGAGTATTAGCTATATTGTCTGATACAGCCTCAAGTAATTCATAAATCTTACGGAGTTTATTGTGAGTGCCGACAAAATGCAATGCATTATCTGAATAAATATTCTTTGGTTTCCCACGTCTACTAGTAAATCTTTGCAGAGTTGCCATGCATGCCGTTGCAGTAAATTCCGAAAATAATTCTATATGTACTGCCTTGGTACACATACACACAAATAGACATATATACGCCTTTATTATTTTTGCTTCCCTGGTCAACCGGTCTTTTATTAGAAAAGGACCACCGAAATCGACTCCTACATTTTCGAATGTTATATTCTTGTTTACTCTTACTTCCAGTAAGTTTCCCATTAAATATTCTAGAGCCCTCGGTCGTGCCCTAAAGCAGATAACGCACGTTCTGATTATATTTTTGCATGAGTTACGTTCAGAAATAGGCCAGTATCTTTCACGAATAGAATACAGCATATTTTGAGCGCTACAATGAAGAAAGCGTTTATGTTCTGTTAGTCTGCCTCTTCTAGGCAAAAGAATAGGATGTTTTTTGTCATAAGTTTCATTTGACTTCGTTAGTCTACCACCTACGCGTATTAAATCATCCTTCATAAATGGGTTTAAGAATAAAATTTTACTTTTGTTACTTAGGATGCGCTTATTTACCAAATTATTATAATCACCTGGAAACCCTTCGATTTGATCAATTTTAATTAAATATTTTAATGTCGCTTGTAATTCATCGGGATTTAAAACCCCTAGCTGCCTTTCCTTTCGAGTTAATCGTGATTTGTTTGCGAATCGTAATATATACGCTAATACCAGTTTAATTTTGTTAATGAGTATTTATTAATTAGATTTAATTGTCTATCTGATGTTGTAATAGTACACGAAATAGATCGTTCTTCGGGAATATCAGTCAGAAGTGGTTCCCCTTCACTTGCTGTTGGCCACATTATATTCTCTTTATTCAGCCAATCTGGGCCATGCCACCACAGGTTGGAATTTTGAAGAATTATTGGATTGGCACCTCTGGAAAGCAATTCCGCAGGATTGTCTTTAGATTTTACATGACCCCAATCATTTATAGCTGTTAATAACTGAATCTCACTAACGCGATTAGCTACAAACGTTTTCCATCTGTTTGGGGCCCCTCTAACCCAAGCAAGTGTAATTAATAAATCCTTCCAAAAAAATTTTTTATTATAATTTAGCTCCAGCGAATCTGTTGCCCTTTTTGCTAAATTTGCTAATAATACTGCTCCGCATAATTCCAATCGCGGTAGAGTTATTTGCTTAAGAGGGGCAATCCGTGATTTAGCATAAAGAATTGTTGAATTAATTCCCCTTAGCCCTGAAACACTTAGCATGTACAGGCACGCCCCGTCAGCCCTCTCGGATGCGTCGCAAAATCCATGCAGTTCGATGGTAATGTAAGCTGAGATTATAGCGTGTCGAGGAATTTTGAACTCGTTTACAACTGGCAAGGTTGTCTTGAAATCTGACCACTTGGTCCTTAGGGAATCTCGTACCCTTTCATCCCACGAAAGCTGTGCCTTCCACAATTCCTGCATTATAATTTTTGCAACAATGATTATAAACCCCAATAATCCCAAAGAGTAATTTATTTGGCAAATGGTCGATAGAATTGATCGCTTCGTAATTGCACCTACGTTAATCGAATCACCTCCTGCATACTAAATCGTGTTGATTGGATTCCAATATACTCCTAAAGTTTTATTAGCTTCGTCCTCTCCTATCTGCAGGACGCTGGCTTCTAAATCATTATTAATTTTAAATTCAGCTATTATTTTTGGATCATTGCACAGCCATTTACGTAGTTCAAAGTTTGCTCCAGAAAGTATTTGTGAAATGTCGTTTTGAATTTGTAGTACTTCCGCTACCGTGTCCAAACCCGTTAGCAGGTCATCTACATAAAAATCATTGCGAATAATTTTACTTGCAATAGGAGCTTGTAATTGATTGAATATTTTAGTGTATCATGGGAATTAGCGCGCCAAAATATTCTTTGAAATTTTAGTTGTTCTTCGGCAACGAGCATCTGCCGATACATTTTTGAAATATTAGCTGCTATTACAAATTTGTTTTCTGAATCTTAACAAAATAGAAAATAAGTCCTGCTGCAATGTAGGACCGCTAAATTGCACATCGTTTAGTGAGAGCCCTCAATCTGCCTTCGCGCTAGCGTCAAATACCACTCTACATTTAGTAGTCAAACTTGAATCTTTAATGACCGCGTGGTGAGGCAAATATTAGTAATTCGAGGTATGATCACGATTTGTATCATCTACTTCACTCCCCGCGAATTTCTTAATTGAGTACCCTTAAAGAAAATTTTAACAACAAATGTACCTGTGCAATCGCGTATTGTCGTCTTACTAAAGTGTGAGTCACAATATCTTTCGGATATTGATAACGGCAAACTGTTATTCACGACTTCTTCTAATTGCCAAAACTTCGAAATTTTCCGATCAACGTCATCCCTAATACTTTAACAATTGATTGATGTATTAGTTCGTACTCGTATTTACATTAAAATTTAAATTACCCGCTATAAGCCATCCAAGCTGTGTATTCTGCAGAATGGGCATGTTTTTGATCATTATTGTTAGCCAAAATATATTTGATCCCAACAAAATATCAATCTCATCTGCAGTACAGAATTTTGGATCTGCTAATTTAATTTGACCTGGAATTTTTAATAGGTTTTTATTAAATGATATAGAGGGTAATTTTTCAGTAATTTTTGGAATTACTAGGCAGTGAATGTTCATGCTGAAATGATTTTGACATGATGTAATTAGCAAATTAACTTGATTAGTTATGATAGACAGTGTTTCACCACCAACTCCCTTTACTGCATGAGTAATCTTTGTAGATGGTAGATCTTATTGTTTTTTCAACCTCTGGCTAATGAAATTACTTTGAGAACGGCTATCTAATAATGCACGGGAAGTAACAAATTCATTTTTACTATTTTTAACTTTAATAACAGCCGTTGACAATAAAACTTGAGTTGCAGTGACCAAGGACACCGTATTATCCCTTTCTGAAATATGAGTGGTCATTGTCTCATTTTGACCAGTTACCTGTGGGGTTATTTGTGTACTTACGCTGGATGCTTCAGCTTCGGAACTTGCCGTAATCCCTGAAAGGTTTTTCGTTTCCGGCTTAACATTTTTGTTAAATGCCTCTAAGTGCAGCAAGGAAAGGTGCGGTTTATGACATTTAAAACATCTTTTCGCATCGCATTTCCAAGAAGGATGTGAAGGTCTCATGCAATTTAGACAGAGTTTAAGCCGCTTAACGCACGAAATGCGTTCTTCAATAGGTAGATTTATAAACGAAGTGCATTTGTAAATGGCATGGCCTTCGTTACAATGATAACACTAGATTTTGTTTCCTGTATTGGCGACAAAAGTATTAGATGATTGCTTTTTAACAAATTGCGCATTTTGACATTTCTGTTTTTCAACTTTATTAGTTTCTAATAGTGATGGGCTTATTCGAATGAAAAATAACCGGTTATCCGGTTATTGAAATAACCTATGTAACTCGGTTTTCGTTCCAAGTATTCAAATGAAAAATAACCTCATGCTGATACGTACTACGCTTTGAATATAAAACCTCTATTCAAAGGTACTACGTGCCATATCTCAGCGACCTACGCAGTGCTCAAAATTCTGTAAATATAAATACGTCATACCTCATAAACAAAGCAGGCTGTACTGAAAACACCATTTGGTTATCGCGTACCTACCTCCTATCATAAAAAATATCAAATCATCAAATTCTGGGGACCTAAAACCTGAACGCCTAAAAACGGCAAACGCATCAAGCTATAAAACAATTTATTATTTGCTTACATCTCCAATACAACCGCGGAATTTGTAAACTAACTTTCCTGTAATCCGTTGAACAAAATCACTGCCACCGTCCGAGACCAGAGCGCGCATATTAATTGCACCCTCGAAAGCCGCATTTCGATTGTATTAATTTTAAAGCGGCGATTGCCCGCGAACAGCATCGCGGCCCCAGCCAAGTTCCGCACACTGGCCGCAAGCTCGCACAACAGTCCTAGCCAGCAGGTAAACTCCCGAAATTCGTTTATTAACCTGGAGCGTTTGCAGCAGCTACCGTTGTAAACAAATCTCAACTGGTGCATGCGGCCGATGACCTTCCCTCCG
This sequence comes from Agriotes lineatus, assembly GCA_940337035.1. Classification (NCBI taxonomy): domain Eukaryota; kingdom Metazoa; phylum Arthropoda; class Insecta; order Coleoptera; family Elateridae; genus Agriotes; species Agriotes lineatus. The sequence continues at coordinate 32,901,799 of OW679199.1, read as the reverse complement.
AAGTCGATGCGCGAAGCAGCTGATGCGCGGCCCGATCTACTCCGGGACATCGCCCAGGGGCGTAGCGTTCGCTAGGCCGGCACACTCCACGAGACCGCTCCGTTTCCGTGCTGCAGCCCTACCGGCGACTACGAGCAACCCCTGTTGACGCAGCGACCCCCTCGTTTGTAATATACATTGCATTTTATTATTTTCAGTTATAAATGTAATTAGTTAAAGACATTATATTTAATATTAAATATTCACCAAGTGTTATTTTTGATCTATGCCCTATTCGAGCTATTTGAACGTATTCTCCGACTTAGAGCATATCCGAAGCAATAAAGCCAATTAAAATATTTCCAATAAAGGCGGGATTTTCCAAAGTTTTCATAATCAATTGGAATAACTAAGATGACATAGGGCAGGTTTGGTAAATTTCCTTTGAATTTTCTTCCAGAGATCAACGTCCTTCACAAAATAAGCTGACCAGACTGGCGCAGCATACTCCAATATAGGTCTTACACAGGATTTGTAAATAGTCAAAAGAAGCTTGGGACTGGGGTACTTAAAAGATCATTTTATCACGTATATAGTGGAATTCCCTTTCTTCGCTATTTTGCTTAGATGGTGTTCCTATTTTAGATCTGAGCTAGTTACTACGCCAATGTCCCCATGGAGGTTTGCTGTTTCCAACAATGAATTGTTTAAGGAGTATTGTTGACAGAGGTGGTTATGGCCAATATGGAGAACTTTACCTTTGGAAGCATTGAGAGTAAGCAGCCAAGTGTTGCACGAATTCTGGATTTTTTTGACATCTTTATGTCATCAGCAAAGAACGAGATACTTGATAAGACGCATACGGTACGTCAGATATGTAAGCTATAAACAGTACAGGGCTGAGTACAGAGCCTCGAGGAACATCGATATGGACATGAAACACATCAGAAAGGTTTCCGTCGATGCTAACTCTGAACTACGTTTTAGTAATTCTCGTAGATTTCCTCTAGCACCTATATGCTCCAGTTTATAGAGCAGCCTGTTTATCGGGACTCGGTCGAAGGTTTTTTCGAAATCTAGGTATATTACATTGGTCGGTTTTCCATTGCTGTAGTCCACTAATCGAGATTCCTAAGAAGATTTATTATAATAGATCTGTTTGCAAAAAGCTATATTGTTATTCAGCTATGTTTCTAAGAAAGAATTCAGTTAATTTCTTGGCAATGGCCTTTCTCATGCTTTTGCATAGGATTGAAGGTAAGCTGATTGGTCTTTAATCCATGGGATCAAGTTTACTACCCTTTTTGTAGATCGGTATTACAGTTGCTGTCTGCCAATTCTTAGGTAATTCGCCAATTACCGTACGTTTAAATGAGAAGGCGACAACTGGAATCGTCCTTCCTGTTTTCAGCCACTTAATTCCAGCTATTCATATTTCGACCGCTTTTATGGTATAGTGTAACGATGGCCCTCTACTAATAAAGGTTTTTTAAATAAAAATAATAAATACGGCAAATCACCACAAATTACAATTGGTTTTAATAGTCATCATCATCATCATTCATTTTTGCTCTTATAGAAGCATAGGGCGTCTTTCGATGATCCTTCAGAATTTCGTGTTTCCACCTATATGGTAGCAGAGTTGCCAGCTCTGTCCCAGTTCTTTAATTTTTAATAGTAGAATTCAATATTTTCTCAATTTCAAGACTTATTAAAATGATGTTATAATTAATATTTGCAAAATATATGGTTTATTGCTCTATCTATTTTATTCATTTGCAATCAAATAAAATAAAGCTCCGGTCTAGCATGAGAAACACTCTTTTTCAAAGAGGTAGGTTCAACAACTTGTATTACAATTTGTTACGGTATCAAAATGACTTAGCGACACCCCCGACTGTGCGAGTATCAACTAACTAAACAAGTCCGGGAAATGGGCACGCTCGCCCTGAGAATCGTCAAAAACAGGCTCAAGGCCTCGGCTCAAATAAGCTCAGGGAGATGGGCGTGGTTAAAAACGGTACACCACAGGGCAAGCGTGTCGAGGTGTATATATAGGGTGTTACCAATTAAGTGGGCGCCACAAAATCCAAATCAGGGAATCCACGTTCAACTGGACCTTGAGAGTCAAACGGGGTGAAAAATACTCAAATAACTATTACTGGAAGCCACGGCGCAGCGTCAAGCGCAACAACCTACCTGCAGCGCGCGTCCAGCACGTCTAGGCCTCACCTTACATCGATCGTGACATAGTGACTCAGTCACCCTGCAAACAAACATGCACAAGACACAAGGGAGAAAAATCATACAACGGTACAGTTAATACATCTATTGGCCACTTCACATGACCGAACAGTAACTACATGATGCCGACGTAGTCGGTACGTATAATACTCGGTGCTGTCTACTTAAGAGATACGCCCAGCTGGGAAGCGCTCTACCTAATCATTAAGACGCATGCTGAGGCGTACATCAAGAAAACATCCGTACTCGCTAATGACGACACGTACGTTACAAGTATATTACACACGCGTGAGTTTCACCGGGTGTACCATACATGAGAATATGAGCTTAAATATAGATAGCCAACCAAGGCTGCTCGCAGAGAAACCGTGTACAGTACTGTATCTAGTTTAAATGCAAAACAAACAAAGGCTGCTCGTAGAGGAGCCGGGTACGGTACTGTATCTTAAGCTAATGCTAGACAAACAAGGCCTACTCGCAGAGGAGCCGTGTGTAGCATAGTATTTAGGTTAAATGCAAAATAAACAGAGGCTGCTCGCAGAGACGCCGCTATACGGTACTATATCTTAATTTAAAGCAAGACAAACAAGGGCTGCTCGCAGAGAAGCCGTGTGTAGCATAGTATTTAGGTTAAATGCAAAATAAACAGAGGCTGCTCGCAGAGACGCCGCTTTACGACACTAAGATTAATTTAGGCACATGCTAGCGGCACAGTTTACTAACACCGTAATGTTACCTGCTTATTAGCTCGGCTTCCAGACGTAAGGAATGCGCTACTGGTCGGCGGCGTCGTCCCCTGCAGTGGCGTCCAAGATATCCAAAAAACATGGGTGTGATGTTCAGGCCCCCTTGGCGAAACATGAAAATGGACGAGCCGTTCATTGGAACACTAAACGATTGATCCCGTCTAACACTAACGGACAAAATCAGTCGTAACCCGCCTTTGTACTAATAAATGAATCAGAACGAACCCGCGTGTGGACACCACCGACAACAACTCACCTCCAATTCGTAGCTTAGTCGAGCTCCGTCTGCCGCTTGAAACCGCCAAGCGCGACCACGAAAACAGCTGCCATCTCGCGAGATCCGCTCCGGCCAATCACAGCGCAGCGCGCGACAGAGTCGCTAAACGCGTCACCGCATGCCAGCGAACCAAGCAGAGGACAGCCTCTCACGGGCTGAATTTTAAATAACTCGAAAATCAAGGCACTTACAACTGCTGGGACATGCGAAACGATGATGACAGGGGTGTATAAAGTTCACGAATTAGAAGCAGCGATATCAAGAGTGTACAAAGTTTACAAATGGGTATGTTTGATGCTAACCGTTGCAATATTATGCGATGGGCTATGGCTAAAATGGACTCGAAATACAGACGAACTCGCCAATTATGTACCAAAACTGTTTTAAAGGTTTACGTGGTTAATTAAATTACTGAGAAACATAGAATGGCCTGACAAATTGCTCAAATTCGTATCTGACAGCTTTAACCTTCAAATTGACTGCAAAAAATATACATCGTTGTACGGACAGAATTTAGCGCAAATTGACTTTTAAAAACACCAACAAATGGAAAAATTCACATAAGGAAAATATGCAGCGAAAATAATATGATGTAATTTCCGGCTAACCTGGTTTTTGTTTCAGTAACGTAGGGACGCCGAGATCTGAATTTGTTTAACTTCCTGCCTCTAAATTTCTGGTCCAAATTGCAAAATCAAAAGACGCTACCTCGATAAAATCTCTCTGGAACGGATCTGGGAACTGGGGCCTGCTGCTACACTTCGTACAAAGTCTAATCTTGATGCGACCCAAAGCTAGTGGGCCTTCTACAACTGCTTCCCTGTGAAATTTACCTTGGAAGGGCAGCTTCGCAGGCCGGACCACAAAAGCAAACGATGCCACAGCTATTATAAACTTAGTGACGGTTTCCTGCTCCAAATCTCTGGATGCAGGGTTCGATAAAGGATTTCTCACCTTGTAGCATATAAAATTTTAGCTGCTCGATGTCCCTAACTATTCGAAAAGTGGCCCCGATGTTGATCTCACTTGGGCGAATCTTGCAGCCTGCTATCCCTCTTCATTGGCATCTCTTACAGCGACGAAAATTACACACAAAGATGCTCTGCAGACTGGTGAATATTAAAAACCACTTTTTGGCTCACACAGAATACTTTTTTATTTGAAAATCTACATAAATCTGTGAGCACCTCTTGCACACAGCACTATTTTACAAGGCTTGTTTAGATGATTTCGGAGGCTTTCACGGCCATTGTCATTAAGTAAAAAACGACTTCCGGGATTGAACCGTGTCATTATTGAGGTCGAAGAACTCAACGCTTCGCCCACTTTCGTAAAGGGCTTCATCAGGACGAAAAGGCAAAAAGAGCACGGTAACTCAACGTGTTAACCACGCCAGAGGCGAAACTCTTTTGCAAGGGAAGAAATGGAAGAGCACGGTAACTCAACGTGTCAACCACGTCAGAGGCGAAACTCGACTAACGATCGGAAGGAGAAAGGCGAGAATTTATAGGCAAGCGCCGTCGCGGTTCAGCAAATGCCGTCGTGGTTCAGTGGCGGTGGGCGAGACTTGGGAATTAGCACTTTCCACATAGAAGGAAGGGGAAAGCCTTCGTCCCGATTGAGATTGTTAGGGTGTTTGTAAATCTCAATGGCTTCGCGAATCTTTCTGCTAAAGAAGAATGGGAATTTGCGGATGACGAATCTTATGGCCAGTATTACGCTGGTGTTCGGCGATGGCCGATGATGAAACGAGACCATACTTGAGACAGCGCTGGTGTTCAAAGATGCGGGTTTTTACTGAACGTCCTGTTTCACCAATGTTTACAGCATTACAAGAGCAAGGACTCTATAAACACCTTTAGAGGACATAGTGTTTAATTTATCTTTAAGTGAAGGAGGTTCTTCCTCCTCCAAAAACGGCTCTAACGATTTTTTTCAAACTTTACATTTTTATTAATTTTTTTATGTGTATTGATGTGACTTAAGTGATTTTCCAGTTGAATATTTCTAAAATGGGGTTCTTTTGTTTTTTTTCTATTTTTTATTAACTCCTATTTTAAATAGAACAGCCGGTATATTATTAATTTTTGAATTCAGCTTAAGATTTTAGAAAAAATTTGTCTCTTGAACTGACGCTCTATTTTGTACGGTTTCTGTAGAATTTGTAATTTTTGAAAACTTTTGACAAATGCTTAAAAATTAAAAATCAAATTTTTGGGTAATTATAAGATCACTGTAAAAGGAAATTGTATGAGTGTATCACACCAGATTTTTTGTGTCAATTTTCCTGGCCACCTAATCAACACATTTTTGGAGATAAATAAAGTTCTTTCTAACATGTGAGCAAATGAAAACGAAATCAAGCTTGGCTTTGAAATATTTGTTGTAAGAATATTATGTTAGTGGCAATGTAAGTCTATGTCAAATTCGAGGTTAGCAGGTTAGGTTTTGCGTCAGCCTGTGTCAAAACCGACGGGAAAGCTAACCTGCTAACCTCGAATTTTACATAAACTTACAGTGCCACCAACATATTCATACAACAAATATTTCAAAGCAAAGCTTGATTTCGTTTTCATTTGCCCACATGTTATATTAAATCAAAGCTAAACATATATAAAAATTCAGTAGTTTGAATAAGAAACAAGCTACTTACGATTTTCCCGCGTGACCTGCACTTCTTGCACTGAATGACACTGAACAGATTCTATTGGTGGCCATTTAAAAAAATTAAATTTTAGTTCCCATTTCTGCTACTACTGCGTGCAAGTTGGCGTGAATGTAAGAAAGTGGTGGCCGAAAAGGGGTACAATAGTACCTCAGCAAAATAACGCATTTCTCTCCCTCATTGCATAATCTACTATGTTTCAAGCTTTTCTTCGAGCGAATACGACGAAAAATACTTATTTAGGTTATTTATATCTAATCTAACCTAACATTTTTCCGTTTAGGTATACCTAACCAATTTTGTATTGTGTATTAAAACTTTGTATTGTATTAAACTTTTCATGATTTTTAATGTTTTGTGTATTATTTATTAAAATTTTATTGATTTTCAATTTTTTTGGCAACGTAGTTTTAGTTTTTCCGATGTGGCAACATACTGTACTAATACCTACATGGGAAAAGTGACACAAAACTCAGGAGACATCCCACCCATAGCGAATGAGGAGCTGGAAAAGGCGGCAAAACAAATTAAAATGGGTAAGGCTCCTGGACCCGATCGGATTCCCCCAGAAGCCATAAAGATTGCGGTGTCAGAATATACAGAGATGTTCTTGAAGGTATTAAACCATCTTCTAGAATTACAAGAATTTTCCAAACAGTGGTAACTAGCAACGGTAACATTGATATGGAAAGGTCTTCTTCTTCTTCGCTCTTATCCTTATGCCTTCCAGCGTCGGATTTATACTGTAGAGATATGATATGATGATGATAATTTATAATTAATAAATAAACTCACTACACATACTATATGTTTTGTTTTATTTAAATCAAATTCTGACTGATTAAAAGTAAATAAATAATTCTCCTTAGCATAGAATACATAAATAAATAATTGTATAAATGGGTTCATTGATTGTAGTGTTTTGCCCTATATAGTAATTCGCACATCTGCAAGTAAATTTAATTTATGGCTAGCTTTCAGTAGGCATGAGTAAATCAAATCTGCAAGTTAGGTTCACCAATATGTTCATATTTAAACTCCCGTGTTACGCCACTGGGCTGTGAAATTGAAAAGCAACAACGCGCAAACCCACTGCGCTGTCAATTTTATCTATCAACAAATTGATTTTCCGTGCGGTTCGTTTCTGTGTATTTACAAATGAATTCAAAAGCAAATCTATGAACAAATTATCAGGTAATTCGAATATCGCGCTTTATTAAGCGTCAATAATGGTTTTGTTTTTAATTAGGGACGCGGACATGCAATTGTTTTCCTAACCTAAAATTGGGCTTTTGAAATGCAAATCCTGGATAAATGGCTATTGATGGACATGCAAACTGACTGGATTCAGGTTGATCAGCTCGTATTCTTGGTATGCAGACAATTTCCCGACCTCTAGCGCCGATTGTTTGATTGAATGCACTAACCTCAATTTCTTCAGGAACGGTGCCTTGCTCGGACGCCTCTTCTGATGCACTGTGCTGGAAGCTGGGCCCCCAGGATGCTGGAACTATTGTGCTGGCCTCGTACACACCGGGCGGAACTGCTGACGCCCTCTCTCAGGCTCTGGACCCCCAATGAAGCCCACAACTGGAGCTCGGAAAGCTGGAGTCTCGCTGCCGATGTTGTCGGAAGCAGTAGCCGGTGAAAATAATTTTAATGACGTGGATTTTGCTACCTTTACTTCCACAAATGCACCACAAAATTCTGGACACGATGGTATAATTTATTTTGATATATTTTAATGCAAAGTATGTAAAAACTTAATTTATTTGAAGAGCAAAACACAGCTTGTCATAAATTCATTTTATTCAATTGTCTTCCCCTGTTTAGTTAACAAAAATTGCCTCTCTGGCTTCATAAATGTGGATGTTAACAAAGTACAAATCAATGACTTACAAACTAAAATTTCAGCTTATATTATAAAACTGTACAACATCTTAACTCTACAATTATTGTTTGTTCATGTTTGTAATTAACTAGATTATAGCGCCACTCACAATGTTTTATTTGGCTTGTCTGTTCACTTCTGTCATTACACTGACTCATTTTTATAAACACAAATCTCGTTCATTTCCTGTTGTGTGAATTTCTTGCACTTTTATAAAACTTGTCTGCTTTTCACCATTCTTCAAATATTACCATTCCATTCCTTTTATAGCCTTATTTGATCTAGTATTGTGCTCTCTTTGCACTGTATTGGAACATTCTGTCTTTCTTACCTTTATTTGAAAAGTTCATAGAACTGTACTTATTCAATTATACTGACATGTAAATTTATTTAACCCGCATGTAATAAACCCTTTGGTGATAGATTTGTTGAATTTTGATTGGCTTTACTTTGCACCAACCTCTTAATTTATGCTAATTGATATTTCTGTGACTCTAATTTAGGAATTGAGCTCTGCCTTATTGCCATTTATTCTGAAGTAATTCTATTTAATATCGGCAATGCTTTACCAATGTAATTATGAATTAAAATTTCTGATGTAACTTCTTGCAGTTGCCTGCTTTACCCCAGCTCTGTGCTTTACTGACTTGCCTTAATTATCTATGTTGCAAGCAGAGTTGAGTAACGGGCTAAATACCATCTCAATACGTCCCAGTCCTCCTTAACCCAATTTTTCCATTCTTTTCTGTCTCTTGCTAATCTTTTCATTTCATTTACAGTCTTTCCTCTTGCCTTTCTTTCCCACATCAATGATTTGACTTATCCCCTTCTTCCTGGGTCTTCCCTTTCTTCTTTTCTTCACACTTCTTGCTTCAAACACTTTTCTGCATATTCTCTCTGGTTTCATTCGTTGTATATGACCGTACCATGTTAACTGTCTCTCTTTAATTTTCTTCACTATTGGTTCCTGTTGTAAAGTTTCTCTTATTTTCTGATTCCGTAATCTATCAAACTTTGTCTTATCCGCTATCCTTCTCGAGTGTTTTATTTGTTTGTATCGTCCAATTTTCACTAGCGTACAATACTGTTGGTATTGTTATCGCGTTATGTACCATTAATTTCACCTTTTGGTCTATCTCTTTTTTTCCCAATATCGTTCTATGTAGTACATAGTAGATCCTATTCCCTCTCCTCATTCTGTTCTGCTTCTATTCGGCCATCCTCTGTAATTATTGTTCCCAAATACTCAAATGTTGAGACTCTTTCCATATTACTCCCTTTGCACTTTACTTCTCTATTTTGTCCCCTCTCCTGGTTTTGATTCACTATCATTGTTTTACTTTTCTTAATGTGACCTCCATTTTCATTTTCTCTATTTCCTCCACCCATATGTTGACTAGATTTTGTAATTTATTATCCGTATCTGCCATTATGACTATTTGCATACATTAAACTTTTCACCTTAACTGGTTCCAGATTTCTATATCCTATTATTGTGCTCGTTTTTTACTTCCTACAATAAAGGAAGTATTGGATTCACCCCAAAAATTCGAAATTGAGTTTTCAACAGATCTTCACGTTTTAGAGTCCTCTGATCCCAAAAAACATATTTTTTTTCATTGGTCTGTGTGTCTGTCTGTGAACAGAATATCTCAAAAACTGAAAGAGGTATGGTGTTGAAACTTCACATATAAGTTTTGTGTACTATGTAGATGCAACAGCAAGCTTTTGAAGAAAATCGCATAACCGGAAGTAGCTGTTTACTCTTGTGATTTTTCAGTTTTTTTCGATTTTTTCAAAAACGGCTCTAACGATTTTTTTTAAACTTTACATTTTTATTACATTTTGAATGTGTATTGATGTGAGATAGGTAATTTTCCAGTTGAATACTTCTAAAATGGGTTTCTTTTGTTTTTTTTCTATTTTTTTAATTAACTCTTATTTTAAATAGAACACTCGGTACATTATTACATTTTTTAATTCAGCTTGGAATTCTAGAGAAAATTTGTCTCTTCAACTAACGCTCTATTTTGTACCGTTTTTGCAGAATTTGTAATTTTTGAAAATTTTTGACAAATGCTTAAAACATTTTCAATCAAATTTTTGGCTAATTATAAGATCACTGTAAAAGGAAGTTGTGTGCGTGTATCACACCAGATTTTTCTTTTAGATTTTTTAGTATTTTATCCATTATTATTATAAACAGTAATGGGCTTCGGCTATCGCCCTGTTTTATGCCGCTCTCCATTTTGAATTCCCCTGATGTCAATCCAGCTATTTGAATTTTTCCTCTAACTACTTTGTATATACTTCTGATGGCCTCTATTAGTTCCGTTGTCACTTCCAGTTCCTCTAAGCATTCCCATATTTTTCTTCTCTCAACTGTATCAAAAGCTGCTCTTATATCTAGAAAGATTAGCAGTAGCTCATCTCCTTCCTCTATTTTTCTTTTTATAATATTTTTCAATATGCATATGTTGTCATTAGCTTTGCCTATTGGCCCTAAAAGCCCCTTGTTCCTCCTCTAGTTTATTTTCTATCACTTTTCTAAGTTTCCCCTCCAGAATTCTGGTCTATACTTTAAAGCACACCGCATTCCGTTTGATCCCCTTTCTTATACCCTTTCTTTTACCAGTCCTCTGGAATTTTCTTAGTTCTCCATGCCTCCGCACATATTTTCCAAAACCATTCTTTACCCTTTTCTCCCATCTATTTTATCATTTCCGGGTCTATTTTGTCCTCGCCTCTTGCTTTCCCAATCTTTATCTTTTTCAGTGAATTTTCCAGTTCCTCTCTTGTTATCTGTTCTGTTTCTTCTCCTGCTTCTTCGCTTTCTCTATTTGATTCCATTCCTTCATTGTCTCCTTTCTTTTTAAACTTCTGCCCAAAGTAGTCTTTCCATACTTCCATTATTTCCTTTTTGTCTGTTGTAATATGGTTCCCCTCATCTTTCTTATCTTGGCCCACAAAATTCTATTATTATCTTTATATGTTTCATTTATCTCTCTTCCAAAGCTTCCCAGCTTTTCTTTTTAGCTTCTTTTACTGTCTGTTTTACTTTATTTCTCCTATTTATATATTCCTCTATCCTGTTGCTGTCCAGTCTGTATGTATTTCTTCCAGGCCTTTTTCTTTTCACGTACTTCTTTTACTTGGCCATTCCACCAGTTTGTTCTTTTCCTGTTACTATTTATTTTGGTCATCCTGCAGACACTTACTGCCTTTGAGTATATTACTTCTTTAAATGCTTTCCATCTTTCTTCCATTGCCCACTCACTTTTCTGTAATTCTTGTCTATGAAACTCTTCGTCTGTCTCTTCTTGAAATTTTATCCTGTCTTTTTCTTCTTTTAGTTTATTTATCTTCACCAAATTTTATTTCGTTTTCTGTTTTTTGCTTCTGTATTTTCCATGTCGCTCTTACTAATCTGTGATTCGTTTCTAGTTTCAGTTACTATTTGTTGTATACTATGTCTTAATTCCGGTGTATAGGTTATATAGTCTATTATACTTTTGGCCTGTCTCACCTCTGCCACAAATGTATACTTGTCTTCCAGTTCTTGTTGCCAGAAAGTATTTCCTATCAATAGGTCGTTTAACTGGCAGAATTCTAGCATTTTAGTTCCATTTGTATTCATTATTTCCTCTCCACATCCGCCCATACATCCCATCCCTCTATTCACATCTCTTCCTACTCGAGAGTTCCAATCCCCCATTATTATTATTTTATTGGTATCCTCTCTCAATTCATCTATTTTTTTCTGTAATTCGTTATAGAATTCTTCAATTTTCCTTACTTCACTTCCTTTTATTGGTGCGTATATTTGTATAATTACTATTCTTTCTTTCATTTACAGGTGTGAGATTACCATTCTCGAATCTGTTGCCTCTGCTTTGATGACCTTTTGGTTTATTTCCTCATTCACGATGATTCCCACTCCCTCCTTTGCCCTTTCTTCCATTGTTACTCCTGAGTAAAACATGTAGTGTGTATTTGTTAGTTTTATTGTCCCATTTCCTTCCTTCTTAGTTTCGCTTACTCCTAGTATATCAATTCCATATTCATCCATCTCTTCTGTAACCTCTAGCTCTTTCCCTGTGTTGTTATATTCCATATTCCTATTGCTATTTCTTTTGTTCCTCCTATTTTTTCTTCCTGTTTCTTTTTACTTTTGTCATCTTTTCTCCTATGTTTTTGTATATTACATGTTTCTGTCATTTTCGTCCATTGTCTTATTTCCATTTGCGTTAGCCTTCATTCTTTGCCTTGTCGTGTCTAGTTTCCCTCCCTCGCTCATTACCAGTTTTTTATATACCGTCCTGTTTTTGTGATTTTAATTAACTTATCTCTTAGTGTCTCTTCCTCGTTGCTCTCTGGGGATCTTTGACTCGTTGTTCTACATTGTGTTCTTCTCTCTCTCATACTCTTTTTCTGTGTCATTTCGTTCTACTTCCTTATATTTCTGTCTATCTCTTTGATTTAGTTTTTCTAGGGACATCCTTACTCCATTTTTTATTAGTTAATTGTATCGTAGTATTGTGTGATCTCCCGTTTCTCTATACTGTTTCATGTATTTCACTGAAACTCTTCTTGTTCCTGTATATCTTTTGTGAAGTCCTCCTCCATGTATATTTCTGTTCCTTTTAGTTTTTTTCTAACTTTTAGTATCTTCATCTTTTTGTTCAGGTCTCTTACTTCTATCAGTATTGGTCTTCTTTTTCCCCGTTGTTCACTTCCCAATCTTCTTCCATATTTATCTGTATTCCCATCTCTCTTATTATAATTCTCACTTTTTCTTTTAGTTCTAGTTCCCGTTCTCTCCCTTCATTTCCTTCATCCATTCCGCCTATTATTTTTTTTTCTTATTTCTCTTTCTAGTTTCTCTATTCTCTCTTCTTGCATTGATGTTCTTTGTTCTAGTAGTTCATTTTCCATTCTTACATTATTTAGTTCTGCCTGAAGATTAACTATTTTATTTTCAAGTCTCTGGTGACTATCTTCAATGTTGTCTAATTTCCCATTTATTTTTTGTAGAAGTTTCATCATACTTTGGGTATCTTTGCCTTTATTTTCCATTTTTACTAAACCGTCTAAAGCACCGACCCGGATCCACTCCTCGGAGGTCGTCGTTCCCTTTTTCTCTTATATTTTAAGTATGCTTGTTAATTCCCAAATTTTCTGTAAAACTTTGAATACGGTCCTGCGGCGGTTTGGTATCGCCCAGCCGTTTCGCTCACACGCTCAGCCCGTCAGCTGTCGCCTCTTATCGGTGTTAATTTCCTTCGCGATCTATTTTAAGTTTTCTACTCTTACCTTTATCTGTTGTTTATATTAACACTATTCACCTGTTTTACCTTACTGTAATCGCTATTTGAATTTATTTCACTAAATTTCAGTTATTTACATTTAAACTGTGACATAATAATAATAATAATAATAATAAATTCTCTTTATTTTTTTGTGATATGGAAAGGTAAACCTATAAAACACTCGTCATCTTTCAGACCCATTTGCACGTTAAAAGCCAACTTTGAATATTAATTGAACTTTATCCTTAATCACAGAAATTAACGTTTAATACATCTAATGTTTATATGTACTACTTTATATTTCAAAAGTTTCAGGTATTTTCAAGTTTTTGGTAACAGAAAACGATTAATCGTAATCATACAGTTGTTGATTTAATAATCGTAATCAATTAGGGCTTGGGTGATGCAGAACTTTGAACACCACTGCATGGGAATGGGTATCTAAATGAATTGATAAACATATGACGGTGGTGACATTTTAGTTAAAATAACAACTTTCAACAACTTGAAAATATTCCCATGTCGTTAAGGTCAAGGTCACATGGCAGTTAAAATTTTATCATTCGTTTGTATTTAACTGATAACGGTAGGATAAGTGCGCTGCAGGGGGTATTTACATTTAGTATATGATTGTATAGTATCTTTACGTATTATATACTTGATAACTGTTGTATGTGTTTATATTTAACAGAATTACACAATCTTGAACAGTAGTTACAAGAGACGAGTTTTCGGTAATAATACAAATACTGTTACAAATCGGTTATTATTATATATTGAACTCTATACATTGTTGTAATTATTTATAATTTAAATATAAAAGTTTAAAAACAAATCACAAGTAGGTACATCGTAAAATGTGATAAAAAGCTGCCACTGTGAACAAAACTGCATGCTTCCATAAGTTTAGAATTTTTGCAGTGCACTAGGACAAAGTACTTCAAACAAAAATTGAGCAAACACTTGAAATTATCCTTAATGTTAGCGTATGTGATGAGGTTATAATCGTACAATACGAAGCAACTAAACATATTTGGTCCCGAAACAAAACAAAATAAATAGACCGAACTAGGATGTTTAGAAAACATGCAACCTTCTCACTTAACTTAGTCTTAACAGTATTTTGATTCAACTGTTGTTTGTACTATTAGTTAACTTAAATGCGATTTCCAAACATCCTAAACGTGAACTTATTTGAACGAGTAGGTTAAAATATGCCTTGTCGAAATCCAGAACGGTTAGTTCTACAACTAAAAGTGTTACAACAAATACATTAGACGTGAAATACTGTAGCGATATATTAGACAATTAAATATTTGATTAATTTAAAACGAGTAATTTTAAAATTTAATAAATTAGTATGACAGTATCTTACATAAAATCACAATAAATCCATAAAAAATATATTAAATTGTAACAATTATTTAAGACATCAACCAAAACCAGGAACAAGAAAACGAGTCACTCTTAAAAGTACGATTTAAAATTTGACACAGTAAAAGGAAACTAAGTACCAAGAGGAGAAACTCAGAGACGTTTAGTACCGTTACATTAGTTAAGTACACAGGATGATTTCCCAAACCACGAGTCTTGCTTCGAACTGCTCTCCGCGTCAACGAATCTCTTATGAGTTATAAATACAAAAGTCCAAAACGAGATCAGCTTTCGTCACGCAACAATTCGTTATTAAAGGGCAAGTTGGAAGTAAAACTCGATCGGACGGGATGACACTGCATACAAAGTATTACGCAATTCTAATAGCAACCACGAGTACTACGGAACACTATTACTAATAATCGTCATTTCTAGAACATTTAAGTATATTGTTGTTATACTGGGCGTAAAAAAAAGTAATACATACTTGCAGTTACTGTTTTAACACCCAGCATGTGAAGTCTACTACCACGTCACACGTAATTTACGCAATCGGCCAGTCTGCTATATGGGCATCTTTAGTAATAATAATAATAATAATACAGCGCTCCCGATTTATTGTATAAAGTGGGAACCTTTTTCACTAACATTACTCAGTATGGCAGGATTGGTACAAAAGTGCACCAATAATCTACAATATCTTACACTAGAACCATTTACAAGTCATATTTGGCTTCAAGTTAATTAATTAGACCTATACAAACATTTGAACTTAGATACCTTAGCCCTATTTCTTCTTGCTCGCCTTCTCTGCCATCTTGTCGGCCTTCCGCTGCAGCTTTTCTTTCTCCTTCCGGTCCTTCTCGATCTGCTTGCGTTCCTTCTCCGCTTGCAGCTTCAGATCCTTGATTTTCCTTTTTAGGCGGTTTTTGTCGTCCCCACTGATACCCAGTATTTTGAAGTCGGCGGACGTCAGTTGCATCAGGGCGGTCCCATTCACTTGCAACTCGAGGAACTTTGTTATGTGCTGCTCTAGTCCCAGCGCTAGCAACCAATGGCAAACCTAACACACAGGAATGTTAGTTACTATACGAAACGATTGCACTAAGCCAGATAAATAATATAGTCTCATAAAGAAGTTTCATTTTAGCACAATCTTCTGTACTTTACATGCTGGAGCATTGACTTGGCAATTTATATGATTTATTGCACGAAAAATAATATTACACTAATAATTAAACTCAAATTGTTTTCCCATACCACGGACGATGAGTATAAACCAACCGTGCCTGCCACATGTAGAAATCGCCATAATTCCCTTAAAAACAGGATTAGACGAGATCAAGCGCTCGTTGTAATCCCTCTTCGAGGTTTAAGGTTGCCACCTCTCAATTTCGGTTTTTTATTTCTGACATGGAATATTAAAAGAAAAAAATGAGGAAAAATGGGACAAAAACAAGAAATAACAGAAATACTGCTAAAATAAAAAAACAGAAAAACAAAAGATATAACAACATAGAAAAAGAAGAGGCAAAGCAGTTGTTGGAAGCTAAAATATAAGAGAAACCAGTTATGCTTTCATTCATCCGTTCATTATCTTTAAGCCTCTTTATGTCTCAGTGTCGAGGGCTTGAGAACCATTCATAACTCGCAGAAAGTGCAATGGAGGTAATGGGCCGCACACAACTTACATTACACTCCTCTGCATTTAAACACATCACACACTCAACGTAATTGGATATTGGTTCGCTCTTTGAGGATATTTTTGGTAAAGCTCTGAATATAACACGCGTATGTATTGTAAGCAGTACAAGTGGAACAACATACTGCAATAACGAAGCTGCTCCTTTATCGGGAGAAGGTTCACTTAACTATGTCGAATAAGTAGACGGATTATGTTTTGATTTCTAGAATACCGCAGCAGTTACAACTGATATATTGCAATGGTTTACTGCCCACAGCAATTCTGGTTGCCTAACTAACACGGAAATGAATGTCAAAATTAGCACAGAATTAAATATTTTATTTATTGCAAAGAAAGTCAGTAATTTTATACTAATAACTGCACTTAAGGTGAGTAGCAGTAATTATAATTTGAGTGAGAAAGGTTGGCATTAGATAAAGCAGGATTAAGAAGGGTTACGTTCAGTGTTTCAGTCAATGTTTGATAATAGTTATGGCAAACGCAGCTTGATTTATGTAGCCGACAGATTTGAGTTGGGTGAAATCAATATAATATAATACAATACAAAGATAGTTTGTGAAGTACGAAAATCATATGAGCGTTACGATTAAAAATTTGATCACCAGCAAATGATAAGACAACTGAAGGGTAAAGAAATGGTGTAGAGCAGTACGAGGATGTAAAGGTTGCAAAGAGCAATTAGGCAGAGCTTTAAAGTGTATATCAAAACTATAGTTCACAAGTTAAAACATGATACCAAAACTCACATTCATAGAAATAATTGTCAATCTAGGTTACTAGGATACGAGACAGTCAATTGTTTAATATCGAAAACAGCCAAAAAGTGTTTTCCATATTCACCAGTGTGCAGGGCATCTTTGAGTGTAATTTGCATTGTGGTAAAATATCCCAGTGAACAGGAATCAGCCCAGCAAGATTTCACCAGGTGCATCCTACAGCGAGGCCAAATTCGGGGTCCCTTGACGAGTAGCAGACACATCGGCCAGCAAGAAGCATAGGTGTACCATATAAAGCAGACTTCCCTGAGCGCTGACTGCAGAAATTTCGACGAAGAAGACATCACCAAGTCCGCAATTGCCTCAATTGTGCGAGCCAGCATCGAAACACCGCTTCCAAAGGTAAAATTCACAGGAAGCAGTTGGAACAGTCCCATAAAATTTGGGCTTCATCAAGATTAGACTGTCTACGAGATGTAGCACCAGGCCCCAGTTTCGAGAAGCTTTCCAGAGATTTTTAATCGACGTGGCGTCCTTCCATCTTGCAATTTGGACCAAAGATTTTGACCGTTTTTGGCGGAAATAGAACAAAAGCAGATCAGAGCGTCGGTTTGCGTCACTAAAACAAAACCAGGTTAGCCGGAAATTACGTCACATCAATTACATTGTATTTATCTGCTGTTTAATTTTGCCACTTTTGGTGTTTGAAATCAAATAACGCAAATTTTTATACGTACAGATCATCTTTGTGTTTACAATCAATTTGAGGTTAGAGTTGCCAGAAACGAATTTAAGCAATTGCCATACTAGTGAATTTGTCATATACAAAAATATTTGTAATACAAGCTGTTGAATTTACCCTTAGACTAGAGTTATTTCATGCTAGACTGGAGCTTTAATTCAATTAATTGCAAAAACAAAAAAAACCGAGAGCAATAAACCATTTATTAAACAAATAATTATACCACCCTTTTTAATAAGCTCTGAGATATGACACAGAATTCTTGATTAAAACTATTTGATTTATAAATGTGGTGATTTTCCCTATTTATTATTTATATTTTTACTAAAGCCTTATATCAAGAGATCCAAAAAAAAACTGATCCTCAGCAGGCTGTGGAATCAAAAGTCATGTCTTTACTGGTGTCAGATAATAATTAGTTGTCATTTATTATACCAATCTGGCAGTTTGTTAAAATTATTTTTAATACGAGAAGACGAGTTTAAAAATGTTTGGAGGGAGAAGGCAGACATTTTCAACATTTGTTATGATCATTACATTAGTTCAGGTTTATTCGCTTCTTTTACTGTTGCTCAATAAAAGATTTCTGCTCCTAAAAATGATGTTTCATGATTATTTAACTAGTGAATCACCCGAGCTACGCTTCGGTTCGTAAATTTAGGAGAATCATTAATATAAATTTAAAAAAAGCATGCACCGGCCGGGAATTGAACCGGGCCGTCCACGTGGCAGTTGAGCACTCTATCACTAGACTACAGTGCTTTGTTGAATGAGCCGCGCTGCTATAATGTATTATAGTGAATCACCCGAGCTATGTTTAGCTTAGCTACTTAAACGATCTAATTAAGACCTTTTTTGAAAATAAAAACTGGCCTAAGATCTCAATCTAACAATTAGCAACATTTTTAGCCATCATACAACTTAATCGGCCCAGTATCTTCGGAGGCGATAGCGAACAAAGATACCAATGATTTTATGTAGTAGATTCCAGCTGACACAAGTAAAGACGTCACTTTTCATTCCACAGCTTGCTGAGGATCAGTTTTTTTGGGATTTCTCGATATTTGTTAAGGGCCTATCATTACATTTATTTGGTGCTAAAAACTGTAACTAATATACGGCTTTAATCAAAATATAAATAATAATAGGGCAAATCATCACAATTTATAAATCAAATAGTTTTAATAAGAGAATTTAATATTGTGTCAATCTTAAGGATTGCTAAATGGATGTTATAATTATTTGCTAAATAAATGGTTTATTGCTCTCTGCATTTTATCTATTTACAATTAATTGGATTAAAGCTGCGGTCTAGCGTGAAATAAACTTTTTCAACAGGGGTAGGATCAACGGCTTGTATTACAAATACCTTTGCGTATGACAAATTAACTACTATGGCAATTGCTTAAATTCGTTGCCGACAGCTCTAACTTTCAAATTAACTGTAGCCACAAAGATGATCTGCACGCTTAAAAATTTGCGTAATTTGACTTCAAACACAAAATAGCAACAATCACATCAGATAAAATATAATGCAAATTATGTGACGTAGTTTCCGGCTAACCTGGTATTGTTTCAGTGACGTAAAACAACGCTCTGATCTGCTTTTGTTCTATGTCCGGCAAAAACGGTCGAAATATTTAGTCCAAATCTCAAAATGGAAGGACGCCACGTCGATTAAAAATCCCTGGAAAGCCTCTGGAAACTGGGGCCTGGTGCCACACCTCATAGACAGTCCAATCTTGATAAAACCTGAACCTAGTGGGCTTACTCCAACTGTTTCCTGTGAATTTTTACCTTTGGAAGCGGTGCTCCGATGCTGGCTTGTACAATGAAGAGACGCCACGGCTCCTATCAACTTGGTGACGGCTTTTGGGTTCTCCTTGCTACTTGTAGGGCTCATTAAAGGGCTCCTCCACATGTAGTAAAGGAGGTTCTGGCTGGCCGATGTCTCGAACTGCCCGAAATCTTGTCCGAATTTGGCGTCGCTGTAGGACGCACCTGGTGAAATCTTGCTGGGCTCATCCCTGTTCACTGGGATGTTTTATCACAACAAAGATTACTCTCATAGACGCTCTGCACACTGGTGAATATAAACAACACTTTCTGGACTCAACAAATAACTTTTTTATTAACAATTTTACACCAAAACTGGGAGCACTTGCACCCAACATAAAAGTTACAAGCTTGTTTTCGATATTAAACAATTGACTGTCTCGTCTCTTAGTAACTTAGATTTGCAATTGTTTTTATGAAAAGAGTGTTGATATCATGTTTTTACTAGTTTTGATATACTGTTCTTGCTTAAATACTAAACTGTCTTTTCTTGGGAATTGTCACTTTTACACTTTAAACCTCTGCTTTTTAATCACTTTAGTGTTAAATGCATTGTTTCACATGTTTATTTTTGCACTGCACGATGTCTGTTTCCTTTGATAGGTAGCCTAATTGCTCTTTGCAATCTTTACTTCCTCGTACTGCTTTGCATTACCCGTCAGTTGTCTTGCAGTTTGTTGGCTCCATAATCTTTTATTCATAACGCTCATATAATTTTTGTAATTACACAAACCATCTCTGTATTATTAAAATCCCCATCAATGTATTGATTTCCCCAAACTCAAATCTGTCAGCTACATAAATTAAGCTGTGCTTGCCATAACTAGCGCCAAACATTGACTGAAACGCTGAACGTAACCCTTCTGAATCCTGTCTTATCTAATGCCAACCTTTCTCACTCAAATTTTAATTACTGACTTTCTTGTAATAAATAAAATATTTAATTCTGTGCTCATTTTAAATTTTTTCCATTTTCGTGTTAGTTAGGCAACCAGAATTGCTGTGGGGAGTAAACCATTGTAATTTCTGCTTTTATAATATTTTGTACTCCACAAATTATGATATACATTCCTGCAAAAGAAGTTGTAAGAATCAGAATGGGTAAAAGAATTGCGACAAGGAGGCAAGCAGTTTCATAGCGAAAGATGCAGCTATTACAGGAATTAACAAATATACTGAAAAAGTTTAAAACGTTAAATAAAAAGCTGCAACTGTTTAAATGTTTTACTTTTCATACATTAGCTGTCTCGTTCATTTAATGTGGAAATTAAAATTATAGAACTTGTCCTCTTCTCATAATGTACTTAATATAATAATTATTATTGTATGTATGTATTGTCACCAAACTCTTTTTACCGAGCGGTGTAGAGGCTGGTGCTTTGTAAGCTTTAGCCTGCGGCGCATGCCGCAAGTTTCGCGCGTTAGTATGAGATGCGCGCAGATCTTCCCGTCACGAATACCACCCGAACTTGCATCGAGCGGCGACCTCGGAAAATCGATTTGTAAAGGTCGGTTTAAACGAATCGTTTGGACTCATTCAGCAAGGAAATAATAAACCCGCCTTATCATTAAATGAAATGTACCTACTTGTGTTCGTAATTTAAAAAAAACACAACCAATAGGTATAACAAGTTTTCTGTAATAATATCCCTATTAAAAGTAAAGTTTGTTTACAAAAATCCGAAAATAGTAACTGTCGAATGCAATCATGGTACTTTTGCCTATTTAACATGGCATGTAATGTTGTGCATTATTTTTATTTATTTAAGCTGCGACCAACAGTTACATGACCAATTACAGGTCACAGTATTGGGAAGTGAACTGAAGGCGGAGCTTAGTTAAATGGCCGCTCTAAGTAGGTACGATTCTTAAAGCCTATGTATTTCCCTAGTTAAACGCTGATTTTAAATGTTTTTTAGTATTCGTTTAAATAATTTTAGGGGCATAATTAGGGATATTTTAAGCTTTCATGGTATACACTTTAATTAAAGATGTGTAAACGGGATTTTAATAGGGCTGTTTTACCATAAATAAATAATTTAATCAGTAGTGTGTAAATATACCAATGCTGCATTTAACAGATTTCTAGTATTTTCTTAAATAATTTTACGGGCCTAATATTGAGAAATTGTAAGTCTTCATGATATGCATATTAATTAAAGATGTTTAAATGGGACTTTAATAGAGCTGTTTTGATAGAAATAATTAATTTCACCAGCCGTGAGTACATCAATGGCTATTAAGTCATGCTGCATTATTTACAAAGTTTCTATTTCTAGTAGGTAGTATTTGTTACACACAGCAACTATTGGGGAATTTTAAGTCTTATGGAATGTAGTTAAAGATGTTCTAATGATACTTTAATAGTCACGTATTAGTCATCAATAGTACAAATAAATAAGTTCGTTACACGCGCAGAAGTTGTTTTGCGTTTACGTCTTGTGTTATTGGTTTTGCATTATAAATTTTAATTTATATCATTACGATAATAAGTATTGTACTCACCAGGAAGAATATAATCTTCATTTTTAAAATGCAGAGAACAAACATGCATACTTTCTGTAACTTTTTTCCCCATTCTAACTAAACGAATCCATTCCTTTCGCCGATCTGCTTTCTGATTATTAATTTTTACAAATTCTCCTTCTTTAGGAAACTTATGGAACTGCACAGTTGTATCGCGTTTTGATAGTGATTTATAACCATACACGCAACAAAACCGTTTCGATTTATTTGGTACAGGAGAAAAACTAGCTCCCTCACGTTCACGATCCATTTTTACGTTAAAGATATCCCGTTATTAAAAATATAAACAATAAATTTATAAACATAAACAAGACACTGAACTTCAGCAAGAACAAACCTAGTAAAAACAAGAACAAGCAAGGTAAATGTAGGCATGTACCAACGTATTTCAGCTGCGCACGAAAATAAAAGTAAAAGAATTTAAATTTTAAATAGTCATTAGCGGGGTAGTTGTAGGTCTGAGTCAGAGGAGAAAGTTGCCAGAATAAATATTCCTTAGTATAAAGACATTTCTCGCATTAGTAACTTTGTTATAAGCCATCAAATAATTAGCTTAAATCATTTAGCTCAATGCGAGTTTAAATTTCGACCTCATTGACACAGTTCAAAATTCTACCGCATGGTGGCATAGCGCTTGGATTCAGTTGCCAATAGCATGTGTATGTTGTATGTAGCATGTGTTGTGTGTGGTCAGGTTACTCTTTCCCATAGACCAGTCTTACGGGAAGAGTGCCGTTAATTATATCCCAACGGCGAATGGTGACCGGGCTCGATACCAATCCAATGGACTGTGCAAAAATTTTGCCTGACACCCTTACCACTGCGCCACGTGTTACTATTATATAGGTATGATATTATTGTCTGATTCGACAACGACAAGACAAGTTTTTAGAGGTTATATGTTTACTACACCAACAAAAAAGCGCTCGTAAATTACTCAATCCGATCCATCGACAGCAAAATCAGCTGACCACCAATCGGTAAACGGTAGATGCCTACCAGTGTAGTGTCCATAAATGCTTTAAATTTACCATTTACTGACAATGTCAAACTGAATAGTAATTAAATTCATCAAAGTGACGCATACTACGGAAAACAACTCCGGCCTTGAACGCTATCATTTATTTTTAGATCAGTAATGGCCGCTGACATTTGTGTTTGCCCGACTCTGATATGACTATATACAGGGTCTCTAGGGTAGATGGAAGAATGCAATTAAAGTTGATCATGAAGAGGACAAGGATGTATGTATTAACGATCAACTCATTTTACCTTGCGGTGTAGAGGCTGGTGCTTTATGCGCTTGCACCTAGCGGTACAATGCTCAACTTGCGCCTTTTGTGCTTGCGCAGCAACCATTGTCAGGTGTGCGTCATGGTGATGTGTTGACCTTGTTACTCTTAGGTTTGTGGTTCTGAGTAGAGCACAGTTAATTTGGTGCCCAACTGTGAATGGTCTCACCGAGCCCGATTCAAATCGCCAAGGCTTGAAAAAATTGTGGCCTCTGCGGGATTCAAATCGAGGACTTGCTTAATGCAAGCCTAGTGTCTACTCAACTGCGCTACGTGGCTTCTCAAAGCGGACAAGAATACTGAATAAAAATAAAAGAAGTAAGAATACGACACACAACTTAACATTGTAACAAACCTAAGAAAACAAAAGAATACAAAAGAGGATGATCAAACGTAAAATTGAGCAAGAGCAAATTCGTATTGGCTCATAAAACATTTGAGGGAATTACTCAGAAGGTGCCCTGAAAAGCTTTGTCTACAATTTCAAAATATACAAAATCAATATAGGGACAATTCTAGAAATTAAACAGCAACAACCAAAAATTATTAGTCTGAACAACGGGATGTGTTATATAACATTGACATGCAAATACAGGAACATATTTTTTGTTAACTTAGATAATAGTTAATGATGGCTTGTTATTGAATAATTATATTATATTGTTACGAGCCACGGCTGGGGTTGTTGCCCCGGACATTGTTCCAGAACCGTCGCGATCAATATTCAGGAAGCAGCCGCAGACGGGTGATGTCAGCGGTCTCGAAGCAGCTGCGAAGATATGAGTCACGCGGTCGAATGCTCCGGAAGCGCCCTTCGTGGCAGATGCAACAGGTGACTCACGCTTGCTCGAAGTCAACACCTGCGAATGCTAGAATGTGCGGGCGAAGTCTAGAATGACTCATTTGTGGGATATAAATACTCGCGAGCAGGAATAGCGGGCAGTTCTGATCAAGCTCACACGGCGTAAGCCGCCACATAAATGCTCGCGTAATATACATAAATAAAAGCACGGTGTACATATAAATAATAGAAATAAATAACCATATATAATCGTTAGTGTTAAGAGTGAAACAAATAAATAGTTGAAGTTTAACCAGTGTAAATAATAAATAAATGTATCGTAGAAATAGTGCGTTAGTTTTAGTAATTTGACATCTGCTTGATAAATATCGTGTGCTTGTTAATAATAATGATTAATCTAATGGTTGTAAATAAATGTTTAATACAAGAAGCGTCGTTATAATTTTTAAATAGCCCGAACGTTAAGAACGTAACAATATTGTAACATATTTCCTATTCTGCATCTAGTGGTCAGCTATATCTAGGCAATGCACTGTGTGTTGTCACAAACCCTTGTAAACAAGCCGATTAAAACATTTTTGCTTTTGGAATTTGTATTTATTTACTTTACCAAACCTAATATCGAATAACCAATAAGCTTGCTGGATATATTTGCACATAGCGAAGACAAAAAAAAGAATTCTATAAGCTAGAGGAAATCCACGACAAAAGTTGCGGTATTAAAGGTAATATGCAAAGACCGCAAAGGTTGGGAAACAAGGAAAGCACTGCATGCATTTGGGAATAAATAGAGCAGTAGCAGCCAAAAGAATGACAGTAAAAATCAAACAAAAAGAGATTCACAAAGGCACACAAAAAAGCCACAAACCAAATAGACCACATTTTAGTAGAAGAACACGTACTATGCATGCATGAAGAAAATAACAAGTTACAGAAGAACAGAATAAAAAAGTACGAATAACAGAATAAACACTAAGCTATTAACAGTCGAAAGTGAAATAAGAGGATACAGATGAAAAACCAAAAGAAACTGGAACAGATTATCACATAAACAAAACCTAGAAAGTAATGAATAAGACAGCGGCACAAGCAGCCAAGAAAACTCCATGAGACAACGAAAATATAGAAATGGAATGATTCGATGAGGATTGCAAAGCAACAACAGAAACAAGCAAAATGAAACACTAAAAGTACTAGTACAAAGTAAGGCAAAAGCAGAATACTAAGAAAAACTGGAAAACAATTATATTATTCCGAAATAATATATTATTACAAAGAACTGCAAAAATCGTTAGTTACACAAGAACGATGATACGAAGACAGAGGGACATAACAGAGTGTTGGAGGGAATATTTCAAGAAAATGTTCAACACAGAGGACAAAAAATAATAAAAAACCTAACTAATAATAGAAGTACAACTAGTGATGTGTGTCGAGTAAATACCCAGAGGGTAGGGTATTTATAAATGGGTATTTATCACTGCCTCGGGTAAAAACCTAAAAACTGGGTATTTACTCATATAATAATGTTATCTTAATAAATAAACTACGTACAGCATGAATACTAAGTGGGGAAGAGCGGGAAATTTTGAATTAAATCCTAGTAATTTTTTGCTTTTATGTTTCTCGCAGGTGTATCACCCCAACTTTCTGTTTACACATCATTGGTGGCAGTGTAAGTCTATGTCAAATTCGAGGTTAGCAGGTTAGCTAACCGCAAATTTGACATACTTGTGAGATTTCTTAATAGCAACAAAGATTCGTAAATCTCGTTAAAATTATCAAAAAATTATCACCACTTCTGTAATTACTATTGAATATTTTATGTAAAATACCAATTTAAATGTAACACTGAATAAACAGTCGCCCAGGTAAATTAATAGTTTATTGAGAAGAAACATTGGCTGCCGAAGTTTACGGAAATAAACAATAAGCAATAAATCGCACCTGTCAGAATTTACAAAAAAAAAGTTGTGATGGCTCTGACTCCGGAGATTGGGATGATTTATATTGTTTGTATATTATTTTCCAGCTTGTTTCCATTTTTAAAAAATCTGGTGAGATACACTCACACAACTTCCTTTTACAGTGATCTCATAATTAGCCAAAAATTTCATTTTTAATTTTTAAAAATTTGTCAAAAATTTTCAAAAATTACAAACTTTACAAAAACGGTACAAAATAGAGCGTTAGTTGAAGAGACAAATTTTCTCTATAGTTTTAAGGTGAATTTAAAAATGTAATAATATACCAGGTGTTTTATTTAAAATAGGAATTAAAAAAATTGAAAAAAAAAACAAAAGAAACCCACTTTAGAAGTATTCCACTGGAAAATCACCTATCTCACATCAATACACATTAAAAATGTAAAGTTTAAAAAAATCGTTAGAGCCGTTTCTGAAAAAATCGAAAAAAAAACTGAAATGCACAAGAGTAAACACCTACTTCCGGTTATGCGATTTTCTTCAAAAGCTTGCTGTCGCATCTAGATAGTACACAAAACTTATATATGAAGTTTCAACGCCATACCTCTTTTCGTTTTTGAGATATTCTGTTCACAGACAGACACACACACACAGACAGACACACAGCCAGGCAGACAGACAGACAGACCAATGAAAAAAAAATATGTTTTTTGGGTTCAGGGGACTCTAAAACGTGAAGATCTGTTGAAAACTCAATTTCGAATTTTTGGGGTGAATCCAATACTTCCTTTATTGTAAAAGGAAGTAAAAATTAATTTAACATTAACTTGGAGAACATTAATAATAATAGATACTTATATACATATTAAGAAACAATCTTATTAAGGCAAAGAAAATAACAAAATGATATAAACAACGTTGTATACCAATGGGACCATAATTATGTATAACAGCAATGAGGTGGCATGAACAAAAGCACATAATACTTGAGTAAGAATGAGATAACCGTTCAAAATAGTTATTTTAGTAGGCATCTTTAGTTGAGATATGCCATAATTAAAATGAGCGTCAAGTCTTACTCAAATATGTGTTTCTATGTTCATCTCTTTCTTCTTCAAGCATTGAATTCTGTTTTTATTCATGCTATCTTATTGCTGTTATATACAGGTTGCCTAAAATTGTACGGAACATTGCAATTGCATGAGTTGGATAATGTTCAAATTTGCCATAAGAGTAACTGAAATAGAAATTGCAATAATTACTTTGGTAGCTAGGCAACAAGTCGCTATTGTAGTAAGTAATTATTGCATTTTCTATTTTGGTTACTCTTATGGCAAATTTGAAAATTTTCCAACTCATGCAATTGCAATGTTCCGTACAATTTTAGAAAACCTGTATAATTATGGCTCCATCGGTATTTTGGGCAGGAACTGTTCTCAGTCCAGCAATTTTTTATATCCTACATTTTTATAAAATTCGAATCGAGCACCTTCACTTACCAATCAATTATACTGGTTAGATTAGCTTTATAATATTTGTAAACAAGGCTATAAATACCCGTTTAAATACCGGGTATTTACTCGAGTAAATACCCCGAGTATATACCCCCAAAAATAAATACTCGGGTAATTTACATCACTAAGTACAACCATACATCTATATATTATATATGTTTCAGGCAATTTGTATAATTCAGTCATTATATATAATTCCTACGCATTATATAAAATGTCTGGTCATTATATGTTGCAGGCAATATGTATAATTAGAGGTTATGTTAAATAAACCAGCATCACTGATTCTCATTTCTAGGTGTTGTGTCATTCTACTTTGTTTACGTTAGTTGTAGCTTTTGATTGTGTGTGTTATACGCAACCATACATGAGTTGGCCTGTCTCTAGTGATGTTCACTAGTCGTTGCCAGTGATGAGCTCGCCTGCTATAAATACCTACAAAATACGCTAGGGTGATGTGTTGGCGTACACCCACATTAAACCGATTAGCTAATGAGTGATAACTTTTACTTTAAAACATACATTTCATAAAATGCCTACAGCTAATTAGGGATTATATATAAATAATGCCTTAGGCATATATAATATAAAATGCCTGAATTATACAAGTTACCTGTAACGTATATATAAATATAAACAAAAGTAAAAACCCTGACTAATCAATGCAGAGCCATAACCACACCACTGGTACTAGGAAGTTGAAATTTGGGTGGAAGGTTTAATTTGTTACGTAAGGTAGTGCTAAGGAGGGACTTTTTGATATTTGACCCCTAATGAGGCGAAAAGAGGTAGAATGTGTTTTCACGAATTCCTCAATATCTCTTAGGCCTGATGAGATACCGACTTGGTGTATACTTGCAAAGATTACCAATACAAATGTGTAAAAATGTATTTCAGGATTTTTCCTTAATCAACCCCTAACGGTGCAAATTTGGATTTGGGGTGAATTATAGAACCCTTCATATCTCTTGTGTTTGTTGATTAAAAACATTCTGTTTGGGCATATAAACGTCTTTAAAATTTCACCCCTAATGGGGTAAAAAGAGTGTAACGGTGAAAAGGGATAAGCGGTTAAAATTATTGGTTGTTTTCACTGTGAGTACATTTTAGAATAAAGAGTAGAGTAGAAAAGATTTTCTAAAATTTCATCCCCGAAAGGGTTGAAACGGATATTCTACAATCTATCTATATACAGAGAATAGAGGACCTAGATGACGTCTGTCATTTAATTTTTAATAAGAGGAAGGACACAGAAATATAGTAACTTTCCTTTTATCATGTTGGCAGCCAATATTTTCCTTTTTTTATGGTGCAATCTAGTGCTTGTTTTGTAATATCCGTATTCGGTTTCCTCAGTGTATGCCCTATCTATCTCCACTTTCACCTTCTTATGGTTAATTCAATGGGCTCTTGGTTTGTACATTGCCATAATTCCTAATTGGAAATTTTGTTAGGCCAATAGATATGCGTAATTCTTCTCAGGCATTTATTTATTAGTGCTTGTATACCAGTTAATTCCTTTTTATTGATTGCCCAGTATTCAGTTCCATACAATAGGACACTTTTAACACAAATATTAAAAATACGAATCTTTGTTTTTAAAGGGATTTCTTTTGAATTCCATGTCTTACTTGAACGCGTTTTGAGTTTTACTTTTTCGACGGCTTACATCTTTTCTTGGCCCATTTGTATTGACACTGCAATGGTGTGATGTGGAAAACTCATTTGGAAGAAAATTTACCATAGTTTTTGGAAGATGTGCCTTTAGAACGACATATGGTTTATGCATGATGCTTTATAATTTTACCTGCAACATTCCCAATATTTCAATTGAGCCCATCATAAACAGATGGATAGGTAGAAACGGACCAATTTCTTGGCCAAACCGATCTCCAAATCTAAACATCTTATGATTTCATCATATAGCGATCAACAGAAGAACAGGTTTATTGTACACCAATCACGGATGCTGATGATTATGGGGAGTGTAGCTTTGCTGGGATTTTTGAACAGATCCGAATATCTTTATTACATCAGCGCAATGCATGTATAAGAGCAAATGGTTCCCACTTCAAACAGTTCTTCTAACTAGGAAATAGCAACAAACCCTGCATTAGACCACTGGAAAGATTTGTGATTTTTGGATCGTTTTAAGTGAATATTACTGTATTTCGTATAAAAATTGTAACCATGATAATTTCAGTTTTAAAACATCAAGTACTCTAGCTAATTAAGAAGAAAACAAATGAGCTAAACAATTCTTATGTTTCAACAAAACCTTCAAGCTATTTAACGGCTACCGGAGCTGTCACATAAGGAAGATTTTAAATCATTTTTTATTTATTATTTAACTCTTTTCAGGAAGTGTCTTTGATTATCTTAGGAAAATGATTTCGACATATTAAAAAATTATTTTTAACAATTAAGATCTTTTGTAAATATATTAAATGCTCAAAAAATGGTTAAAATTTGTTTCATCTAAAAACGATTTTACTGGAAGAATTTAATCTAAGATGGCTTCACTCCATCATTGAAACTAGAACTTTAAGGCTTCAAGAAAGTGAACTAATAAATACAGGGTGACAACTGGGAACCGGACGATTTTGAAATAAGTGTTACACAAAGAATTTGCAAGAGAATAAGGTTTTATTAACACCAGAATGAAGCTTACGCACTGCCATTTACAGTGTGTATCAAGTATAGAAGATAATGTCATCGAGGTGGTGTCAGTCACGTTGAATGCACTGTTCGACTCTCTTCTTGAAATCGTCCATAACACGTTCCAACATCGCTCGATCGATAGTCATGATTTCCTGACGAATGGCATTCTTCAATTCATCCAAATTACGAGGCTTGTGAGCATATACGCGACTACAAAAACCCCCACAAAAAAGAATCGCAAATAGACAGGTCTGGAGACCTTGGGGGCCACGGCACATATCCAAAACATGAAATGAGTTTTCCTGGGAACATGTTGCGGACAACATTCTTTGATGCGTTGGCAGTATGTGCCGTGGCACCATCTTGCTGAAACCACACATTCCTTTGATTGATCCGTTTTCTGCGCAATTCTGACATACAAAACTTTTGGATCATCTGAACATAGCGGTCAGAATTAACGGTGACGGGACCAATAATGCAAGTAGGGCCAATGGCACACCACACTGTGACTTTCTCAGAATGAAGAGGTCTGTTTATTTACTGCTCCATCTAAATGAAAATGAGCTTCATCGCTTATTAGAAGCTGCAGATCTAAATTGTCTTCCAAAATCACTTGCATTCTCGTAGCGAAATCTTCACGAGTTTCAAAATCTCTCTCCTTTAATTACTGGACCATCTGTAGTTTATATGAGTGAAATTTTAAATCCATATGCAAAATATTCCTAACCGATTCCCGGTTCATGTTCAACTCGGTTGCATGTTTTCGGGAGGACCATGAAGGACTTCTGGTGAGCGCCTCTCTCACTCGCTCTATGCTTTCAGGGGCTCTTACGGTGCGTTGTGGACCTTGTGACTTTTTCTTCATTATGTTGACAGTTCTAAAATTATTAACCCATCTTATGATGGTGTTGCGAGATGGAACAGCTCCCCGTCGACCAATATTAAAGTGAATGCGAAAAAGCCGCTGCTCCATTGTTACTGAAATGGCACAATATTGCAAAGGTAGTGACATCGCATTTACCCTCTCCACCTGCACTAAGCTCTGTACTACGCATTTAAAAAACATCCGGCTCCCGGCTGTCACCCTGTATTATAAAAGCTGCAAACACGCAAAATGCTTTTTAAATGTTATTTTCAGGTAAAACAAATAAGAGGATTCTAGGTTAATAGCTAAAGCTAAGGGAATTATTTGTAGTTAGAGGTAAATAATTATAACCAGTGAAAGCTTTTTGTACCACTAGATGCCTGAGCATAAAGCACCAGCCTCTACACCACCGGATAAATGAGGTTACAGATAATACATACATACATAAGCTTTTTTGTTTTGTGTTTGGTGTAAGCCGATATTTTTGCAGGTGTTTTGAATTTCAGTGAGATTTAGACATTGTAATACAAGAAAAGAAAATAAGGTCTGGTGCAAGTTATAGCTCCGCGAATTATTCAGAGGACTGCTGTAACAGATCATTCCTTGCCTAACTTTAATTCTTTAAGTGAATCACAATCTGACATCGCAGTATCGTAACTGTTAGTAGGATTATAGTTCACACCAACTCCTTGGCTAACTTTTATTTCTCTAAGTCGGTAGTTCTTAACCTTGGGTTGCAACCCAAATTTAGGTTGTGAGCGTTTTTTATGTAGACCGCAAGAGGTTCCTGTGAAAAAACAAAAAACTTTCTATTTTCTATTATTTTTTGTTGCAATTTTGTGTTACTTATCGCATGTAACCTGCACAAGACTCCACGATTATAAAAGTTCAGTAAGTTTTGCGCCATAATTTGTATAAATTTACAAATAGCTATAAAAAAAGGTGCCTGTCTTATAGCTCGATATCTATCTTCATCAAATAACTTATGGAAAGTACCATTCAATATTGTGCGCAATTTTCCCTCTCAATACTGCAAAGTATAATACTGATCGCTTGGCTTATCACTATTATCAGCATGATGTTTTGTATGTCAGCATACAGCAACTAGTGTTTCAGAAAATATTTATATCAGAAAATATATAGATCTTAAAAATATTTATAATTTAAATACTTCTTTATAAACAAAGGTATTTTTTATTTCAATCGTTTGGTAAAAGTTGAGTATCGATGATTTTTTATTTAAATTTTTTTTAAAATGGCTTGTGACAGCTTTGTGGGCTATCTACTGAACCACCTTTATTATCAAAGCCATCCACATGTGATCGCAGACGCACAACATATTACTACAGTTATGCTCATGATTCCAGTTCATTCGAAATTCAATCACACCAAATTGGTAAATGTAGGTAATGTAAGTAATAGAGGGAAATGTGTAGAATTTGCTATATTGGACTTTCAACTGTTTTCTAATCTTTAATTGCCAAGTTAATTAATAATTCTCTTATTTATTTACTTACTTAATCCGTCCTCTTCTAGCTTATGGTGTAGAGGTGAAATTATATTGTTTTTATAGAAAATATATATTTTATCGCCAGCGTGGCAAAGTAATTAGGGAACTCGACTACGGTGCCACGGTATGGGGTTCAATCCCGACATCTGACAACTGGCGGGCGGCCCACCCAGTCACTTTTAAATTAGATACCCAAACCACAGTTGTGGAAGTAGGGAAGAACGCAGTCATCGAAGGTGTAATGCTAACCACATCACCCAGTACGCCGTTAACAGTGTGCCAAGTAGTGTATACGAGGGTCACTCTGTTTCCAGTGAGATATAAAAAAACTAAATACAAATTTGACAATATTTATTTATAAATGTTCGAAGTAGTCCCCCTTGACCTCAATACATTTATTCAATCTTTTTTGCCACAAATCAAAAGCTTCTCGCCATTGATTTTTCGGAATACTGTCAAAATACTGATGAATTGCTGTATCAATCTCGTTTTCTGAAGAAAATTTTCGGCCCCGAAGGTGTTTTTTTTAAATTAAAGAAGAGCCAAAAGTCACACATCGCCAAATCAGGTGAATAAGGTGGATGTTCAATCACACGAATATGTTTTTTCCCTCAAATAATCAACCGTAGCGCGCGCCGAATGCGAGGATGCATTGTCCTGATGCAACAAAAGGCCTCTTACATCAAGTTCAGCAAAAACTTCAGGCAAACATTTATTGATGTACCAGTTTGCAGTAACTGTGCGCTGTTCTTCTAACTTAATGGCTTTGACTAAACCGGTGCTTCTAAAGAAGACAGCGTACATTACTTTTTTCATGGCACGTTGTTTTTTTGGTGTTGTCGGTGTTGGATCATCTTCATGAATCCACACACGGGATTCCTGTCGAGTTGGAGTATCATAAAATGGTATGTACGTTTCATCACCTGTTACGATTTTGGAAATAATCCGATGACCACCATTTTCCAACATGTTAAGAGTCTCCATGCTGATTCTTACACGTTCTGACTTCTGGAACTCCGTTAATTGGTGTGGTACCCAACGTTGAACAACTTTCTTCATCCGGAGTTTCTCATGTAAAATTTTTGAAACTGCTGCGGATCCAATCCGTAATGTCGTCTGGATCGTGCTGTATGTGCAGTGTGGGTCTTCGGCAATCATTCTCTGTACAAGAGCAACATTTTCTGGGGTGACTGCTGTTTTCGGTTTTGGTTCACGTGATTCATCAGTTAAGGAACTCCGACCTCGTTTAAGTTCAGCAAACCACCGATAAATGGTTGATCTTGAAGGCTTTTCTTCACCAAATGCTAAAGTTAGGCGTTCCATGCACTGCTTTTCATCTAAACCGCACTTAAAATCGTAGTAGATTAATGCACGAAAATTCTCTCTACTCAACTGCATCGCGTTTACGAAGTAAACAATTTTTTGTTTCTACACACTTGATTGTTATTTAATTACATTGCACAGCTGGGTCACTAGATAAACAGGCTTCCTTAAAATAAAATCGTTTTATCTAAGTATGCATACATTTCAACGTATCTCACTGGAAGCAGAGTGGCCCTCGTATATGGCAGTTCTGGAACATAGGTAATGTGTCCATGTATGTTACCTAAATGCATTTCCTTAAATGCAATTCCACACATGTACACGTGGACTCACCTGTACACCTAGACTTACCTGTACACCTGGACTTACCTGCATACCTATACACCTGGGCACACCTGTACACCTGGGGTGTACAGGTGCATTACGTGTGTTCCAGAACTGCCATAAGTACACTACTCTGCCAGATTGACTGGGTTTCGGAAATATTTCGGCGACCCTGATTCGCCTTGTCTCAGGCCAGGTTCCTAAGTAGAATGAAGTGCCGGAACTTTACTTTTTTATATGATATTTTATTTGAGTTTTCTACTGGCATTCTATCAATAATAAATTTGATTGGTTGAGCCAACATCGCTGAGAAGGGAGTCGTATATTGTTCTAGTATCTATTATAAATTTCTATAAAAAGATTTGATAATTTTTTTGATAACTTTACCTTCAAACTAGGATTTCACTGAGCTATTCCAGCAAAAAAATCTTTATAAGAAATAATATATTATTTATCTCAGCACAGTACTAACAGCGTAACGCAACTCTCTACCACTCACTTGTTCTTTACTCCATTCGGACACGGGAGCGGACTGCCAAAAGTGGGAGCCCCGTTTCTCGCTACAGATACTAGAACATGACAAACTGAGATCGGAGGGGTGCGTCCAGGACGAATCGTGTCTAGAAGGGGAAACCGAACCTGAAGACAGGCTGGAGGGCGAAGGGGGAGTGGGAGACGTTGCACCCTGCTGCTGCCAAGGCACCGTACCTGGGGGTGATAGAGTTACTGGCACAACTTTTTTCACTGGAATGAAAAGGTTCTCTCAAGCTACTGTGGGTTGTCCGGTGGACAAGCAACTCACCCCTGGCATTGGCTTCGCTTACGGCCTGCCGGATTTCCTCCAGCAAGTGCTGCGCAGTCTTGTTCTTTTCACTTAAGTCGTCTGAGGAATTATTTACACTATCACTGCCAATGCGCTTCTCCCGCTCTGCCAACACCTTGTAAGAATTGAAAAGCATTTAAACATCTTATAACTAGTGCATGTTGCGTCTAACAACTCCATCTGCTAGGCATCGTTTCACATAAACGACATGAAAGCTAAACTATGGCTGCTACTCACTTGTGTGAGATGCAATAATTTAGTAATTATTGCACATAAACACAACTACTAGATGTAAGAAAATTGAACTCCAATTTTCCATCTTGAAATTATCATACATCAATGAAAGTATTGTTTTGGGCTATTTTTAAAAATTTTTTTGGATTTTTATACAAATATACCTTTTATCGTAGCTGTAGGAGGCACTCCATGATTTTTTTAACATCTTAGCTCATGAACCAGTTAGAGTGCCTTCTACAGCCACTATAAAAAGTATGTTTGTTTAAAAAACAAAAAAAATTATAAAAAAAATCAAAGTAGGCCAATTTGTCTGAAAATTGAGTCTACCATCACTCTTAATTCTAAACAGCTTTTCTTAATACTTTTTGTTGTCATCTCTTCTAATAAAGGTAGTTTACTCTTGGCCATTTTTTAAAAATCGATTCCAAAAACACCCTGTATATTAATGAATTTGATTGATTTCCTCAAAATCTTGGTTTGAGAATATGCAGGAGCGATTCCTAGAATATTAACATCTAACTCGAATTTTTTTTGTTATTTACACCTTATATGAACTCAATCCACGGACACACTGTATAAAGAGAAATTGATATAACGCTCGGTTATAACGAACTAGGTTACAAATATGTGCGAGATTATTCCTGTTTTATGACGCTCTGACCGACCCTGAACCATAGCTGGCCATAACTTACTTATTTTTTAACCTTTCGCAGTTCATAGCGGTTGGTGGTTCCCCTAATTTCGTTTATGTGCGTATGTTGTATGTACTACGTATACAATTCTTGCAAAATTCAGTTTGCTTCTGTAAGCTGTAAGTATAACTAACTGTTAAGAACTGTAAACCACAATGAAGCATACAAGTGTAAATAGAAAAGCATTTACAATAACAATTGCTAGCAAACTTGAAAAAGGTCGTTCCAACGCTGAAATATGCCACGAATTTAATTTGTCAAAATCTACTGTTTCCATGATTAACAAAAACGAAAATAAAATACGAGGGCTGCTTAACATAAATGTGACTAAATTAAAAAAAATGGACAGTGTATGTTATAATAAAAATACTTATTTTCACCACATTGTAACTTTAAACAATAAATGGTTTCAAATGTGATTTTTCCATTTAATATTGTTTTTTTCTTATAGCGACCGCTTGCTTCTAACAAACGTTTTTACAAGTCCCTTCGTGTTCGCTGTATCCGAGTTCTACTGTATGTATAACACCTTGTTATTTACACAAATTCTTTGAAAGAACTTGAAATTATCTTTTTAAAGCATCTTAAACGTGCTTAGAAATGTCGTTGCAAACAATAGACATTGAAAAAAAAGATCAACACTTGACACAAATTAATAGTCTTTGGATTAGCTTAAAAAAAACAATCGTTTACTTCTAAAGCTGTGTTGTTTCTAACGTATAACTTAAGTTATAACGGGTAATTATACATGCTTTTCCATCAAGTTGCCTTTGAAATATTTGTTGTATGAATAATATGTTGGTGGCACTGTAAGTTTATGCCAAATTAGAGGTTAGCAGGTTAGGTTTTGCGTCAGTCTGTGTCAAAACTGACGGAAAATCTAACCTGATAACCTCGAATTTGACATAGACTTACAGTGCTGTCTAAATTGTCAGTGTCAAATAATTAATTAGCGTTGTAAGCGGCTGAAATTTTCTCATCTATTGCCCAGAAAAAACTGTTATGCTGCACAATATTTAAATGTGACAATTTAGGATTTTCAGATTTGAAAGGTTTTGTTCTGTCCATAACGAAATGAACAAGCTCTAATTCCATTTGGTTTCCGTTTGTATGTGTGCTTAGATTGATTCTAATTAAGTTTACATAACCTCAAAACCTCAAATTTGTTAACTAGTGTGTATACTTACATCAAACTCAATTAGATTAATTAGAGAAGTGATTTTTGCAAAAGAATAGTACGCTGAAACCACAACAATAACTGAAACCGGCTGTAAACTTTGTAAACGAACACCAATGAAATATTTCAACGTCAAAACATGACACTGCATGTATAGCCAACATCAAATAGTTAAAATAACTAGCGCCAAAATAATGACCATTCAAAAACTTTCAATATTTCTAGGCTTAAATTAGCCTGAAAATGGCAACCAACGATCGTATGGCCACACTGTCTTGTATATAGTCACTGTAGTATTTGACAGTCATGTAGTGTGAACTATCCAATTTTATTATTGTGTATCTTCAAAGAAGATCGCAAGATGTTTTTGGATATGAATAAGTGCCAACTAGCTTACTATTCTCTGTATAATTAAGAATTTTGAAGCTCTTGAAAACCCAGGGACCTTCATAAGATGTCGTGCACAAGAATTAGTAATTAGGTTGTGTGGAAAGTAATGAGAAAAAGAGTTGGATTTTTACCCATTTGGTGATTGGCACCATTGGAACTGTTATGATTATAACAGACCTTGGCATCTGACCTTGGTCCTTGATATGCTCAAAATGAGTCCAGTTGGAATATGCAGAAGAAGTCATCTTGAAAACTAAACTAAACGCATATATAGGTTGCGTGTGAATGGAAGGGATATTCCCTATTCTTTTGAACAAAATAGGATTGTCCAGCTAGGCCCCTTGGCTCTATTGTCGCACAAGTGGTCGAAATAACTTTTGCCAAAAAAAGACTTGTGCTTTTCAAGTAGTTTATGACTGTATTGTCCTGCAGGGTTGACTCTCCCTTTTCGCCTGGTCTATTGTTAGTCAGGGCAAAAGTGTACTTACACAACTCTTCACTTTTGTTGGCCGATATCTCTGCGTTAATAAGTTTTGACACAGACTGACGCAAAACCTAACCTGCTAACCTCGAATTTGTCATAGACTTACTCTTTTTCAACTGGCCGCCATAGCTGAAATCGGCTACTCGAACATCAAAGGCGCCGCCGTGAGTGTTACTTCTGAGTCCGTTAGGTGTTTATTCTGTGCTGACGTCTCTATAGGGCCTGCTACATTTGTATAATTTTTGTGATTCCGAAGCCAACGTACTTTGGCGCCATCTATTGGGTTTTTGATAAATTTTCTGTGACGTATGCGTCGCCTTTGTTGATAGGTTAAGTTAGTACGTTTACAAAGCCTGCCAGCTAGATTTTTTGGAATTTACTTCAATAGTTCACATTTTTCCCATTGCGCTAGTTGACACAATTTGACGTTTCAAATTTGAACGCTTGTGATTGGTTAAAACATTTTTAAAAATGCCTCCTATATTGAATTTCCATCAAATATGGTACATTTTTGTGGTTGCATGAAGGAAAAGAGAAAATATGTGATCCGGCAGATGGTGTCAACCGGCGCCAATTTCATGAAGTGACCATAATTTGCATATTACCCGCATTCGTCTAGCTGGCAGGCTTTGTAAAGAGGCAGTTTGCCGTATTGAATTTATAAAATACATGTGATTATGTAAATATGACAAACGATAAGTAAGAGTTGATTAAAAAAATTGCTTATAAGCAAAACGTTATTTTCCTGAATTCAAAAAACTTCAATAACAAAATTGTTGTATCGTTAACAAATGCATTTAAGAAAATTAATAGTTTTTTATGTATTAAGGGTATAATCAATGGATTATAGCACGAGGGAATGTTTATAGCGCGACGCGAAGCGGAGAGCTTTAAATTTCCCGAGAGCTATAATCGTGATTAGGCACATGGTACATATGTTTTATTTTATTTTGGTTCTAAGAATGAACAAAATTCAAAGATTTAGTGTTTTGGCTACAGACTATTGCGTCATCGTTGTGCTGGCGCTGTGAATTTTTGGTGTGCTATGGTTTCTATGCAGATTGTTGCTGTTGCTATGCTACATTGCTGGTGCTTTTTATACTGCTTAGCAACTTTATAGGCCTTAGTGCCATAAACGCCATTTTACGCCTGCTATTGAGAGCCAATAAACAAAATTATGGTTCCAAAATAAAATAGAATATTTTTATATATATTCTATTTTATTTGTGTACTATGTGTACTATTTAAAGATTTTTAACATTTTTTTGTACTATCACAAATTTGCAACCTCGACTTCAGACTGTGCCTAAATCCGCCGGAATAATAGCTCATGTACACGTTAGGCGAAAAACTTTATTATCATCGTGCTCCAGAAAGGCAACAGGGCTTCTCGAACTAAATAAAAATGACTTAAGGTAAATAACTGGGCTGTTGACTGGACATTGCCCTTTGAAATAGCAACTCAAAAATCTGGTGTGATACACTCACACAACTTCCTTTTACAGTGTTCTTATAATTAGTCAAAAATTTCATTTTTAATTTTTAGCCATTTGTCAAAAATTTTCAAAAATTACAAATTCTACAAAAACGGTACAAAATAGAGCGTTAGTTGAAGATACAAATTTTCTCTAGAATTTTAAGGTGAATTCAAAAATGTAATAATATACTGGGTGTTTTATTTAAAATAGAAGTTAATAAAAAAAATAGAAAAAAAAACAAAAGAAACCCACTTTAGAAGTATTCAACTGGAAAATCACCTATTTCACATCAATACACATTAAAAATGTAGTAAAACTGTAAAGTTTAAAAAAAATCGTTAGAGCCGTTTTTGAAAAAATCGAAAAAAACTGAAAAATCACAAGAGTAAACACCTACTTCCGGTTATGCGATTTTCTTCAAAAGCTTGCTGTCTCATCTACATAGTACACAAAACTTATATATGAAGTTTCAACGCCATACCTCTTTTCGTTTTGAGATATTCTGTTCACAGACAGACACACACACAGACAGACACACAGACAGACAGACACACAGACAGACAGACCAATGAAAAAACTATGTTTTTTGGGATCAGGGACTCTAAAACGTGAAGATCTGTTGAAAACTCAATTTCGAATTTTTGGGGTGAATCCAATACTTTCTTTATAGTAAAAGGAAGTAAAAAATGGGGAAATTCGACAATAAAAACTGCAGATTCTCCATGCTAGCAAAAGAAACTGCAAAACGTATATTATGTGAGTATGATGCGTGGGCATACAAAAGATTAGAATTCCTAGAAGAGATAACTTTGTGGCCTCGAAATAGGGAAGATAGCCCGCAAAATATCCTAAACTTTATGAAAGGTTTAGGAATTTGGGATTTCATTTAGTAGGGTACTCACAAAAGATTTTTTTAGGTCGAAATGATGAAGGCTCTCTAGCCTAAGTGACCCCACAAACAATTACAATCTTAATCTATGTGTAGCTTAAGCACCAAGAGCTATTTAGCTCAAACCTGAAGGCAAAACATCGTAAGCGACAAAACTGTCAAAAAGCAGGTTTAGGTTATAAAATGCCATTGCGCACGTCTTGCCAGAAAATCGTATGTATGGGGTAATCCTTGAAACTAGTACAATGATTTTAACTTTATCTTATGTTACAAACAAATTTTATATTTAATGGAAAAACAGGAAAAACATCGTAAGTAGCAATACCTACATAGTAGAGCATCGTAAGCGACACTGTGTTTAGTGGTGCTTACGATAGCTGTTGGAGTACATACGATACTTTGCCTGTACATTGAAAAGTTTTCTATTTAGCACTCTGTTAAAATTTGCAGATTTCTATACAAACTCAGGTGTTTTGCATAAAATGACAGCAGGTGGTGTCTATGTAAACTAAGAAATTGCAAATTTACAGCTGATTTATGTATTACCAAACGTTTGGTGTGCCTTGAATGTTTTGTCTGTGTTCAGTATCATGCAATGGGTGGTTTTGTGTTTTAATTAAGTTATTTGTTATAATAAGGTTACGTGGAAAGTACATGGTAGAACTTTGTAAATTCAAAGAAATTATTGAAGACATTAATATTGCAAATAACATGAGTAATTTACAACCAGAAATTTCCAACTGCACCACCATTGAAGACTTCAGTAATTAACCCTGATAACTTTATAACACCAAAACAAGTACAATCCAATCTGGCAGTCGATTAATCGTCTGATAAGTGCTTGGATATCACCTGTCTGTAGGTTTTTTGTTTGCAGACAAATTTTT
Organism: Agriotes lineatus; assembly: GCA_940337035.1. Classification (NCBI taxonomy): domain Eukaryota; kingdom Metazoa; phylum Arthropoda; class Insecta; order Coleoptera; family Elateridae; genus Agriotes; species Agriotes lineatus. The sequence continues at coordinate 32,860,516 of OW679199.1, read as the reverse complement.
GCTTGAAAATGAATTATCAGAAAATGCTGGGCAAAGTACTGCGGCAATCAGTGTGTCGGTAGAGTTTATGAATTTCCAGGAGATAGACCAAATAATTCTGCAAGTAAAAAAAAAGAAATTAGTAGATTATGATTCTTCTACCGATACTTTTTCTTCGCAGAAAGAAACTGTAAGGAAACAACAAACTAAAAGAGTGACGCTGCAAAGATTTAATTCTACTTCTAGCAATTACTCAAATTATAATGACGATAACGATTTAAACGTTAATTTAGAAGATCATGATTTTTCCTTTGATGAGAATGAAGTAAATCAAGATGGGTCTTGTGTAAGGGAGTTAAGTAAAAGAAAAACATGGAAATGAAGTAAATCAAGATGGGTCTTGTGTAAGGGAGTTAAGTAAAAGAAAAACATGGAAAAAAGCATATCTCATTGTGGCGCCTCCCCCCCCCCCTCCCCTTCTTCAACACGTTTTTTGGGACTTCACACGTGACTTCCTTTGCTCGCCATAAGAGTATGCTTAGAATGTCCCTATAAATAAGCAACTGACACTGCACCACCTTAAATTAAGTTGCTAACTTATGTCGACGGTCAAGAGAGGATTTGAAATGTATTTTTGCAGTTTTGGGACTAAAGCTGGCACTTTAGAAACTCATTTCGGGGACTAAAGTAGCTCATTTAATCCCTAGGGACTCAAGTAATTACTTTAGTCCCTAGGGACTAAAGTAAAAATGTTACCGTAACTATGGTAAATTTATGTACACAGCATTCTTAATAAAATTTGAATTTAAAATTAATCAGTTGGCAGTACTGAAGTGCATTGTCAGTCTATATCAAATCGAGGTTAGTAGGTTAGGTTTTGTTCGTCATTTGACATACACTGACGCAAAACTTAACCTGCAAATCTCGAATTTCACATAGACTGACAATACACTTTAGTACTGCCAACTGATTCAGGCAATCCAGGGCCTGCTGAAATTCAGTTTTTAAAAAATCACTCGTACACAACCTTCTTAATAAAATTCGTATTTAAAATTAAATTGTAATTGTCAGTTTCCAAATTTTTCAAATGTTTAATAATGATGTTCCCAAAAGTGCACAAAATAGCGTATATCACACGGGACTAAAGTGCCTAAATCCCTTGAGTGATTATTTCCCTCGGGCCCTCAGGAAATAATATTCACTCCTGGGATTTAATGATGTACTTTAGTCCCTCATGATATAATATACTATTATCTACAACTATCAAATAATAAGTGCATTATACTGAGTGGTCATAAATATCTAATATCATATTACCTTTGGAATCAACACCGCTTTATTAAAGTGATGAATCCAACTAAACTAACACCCGTATTCATAGTCGTTCGCCAGCGGATCGCCGGAGTTTCGTTATGAATAGTATGTTGGCGGCACTGTACGTCTATGTCAAATTCGAGGTGATCAGGTTAGGTTTTCAGTCAGTTTTGACAGAAACTGACACAAAATCTAACCTGCTAACCTCGAATTTGACATAGACGTGCAGTGCCGCCAACATACTATTCATAACGAAACTCTGGCGAGTCGCCGGCGATCCGCTGGCGAACGACTATGAATACGGGCGTAAATGTCATTAATGTCATCACAACTATAGCCCCTCTATTTACAAATAGTAGCGACATCCTTTGATGTTGCCGCTGGGGCAAAATCACGTTGGTATCCCTTAAGTCCCTAGCATATTTAAAAATCCCCTAGAAAGTTGCATAATTAATTAAAATGTGACATTGACAGTTGTCATGTTTTTATTCATTTTTCTCTTCGGGGGCTAATTCGAAGTCGAGGACGTGGAAATGCCAGGGTGTTGTGTCGATAGGTGTAAAAATAGTGGCAGAAAAGGATTTCAGGTATTCAGATCTGTTATTTTTTCACTGTTTACACTGAAATTTATCGTTTAGTAACTTTTTGTATTTTCATGTTTGCATCAGGTTTGCCCCACGATGTCGCTACTATTTGTTAATAGAGGGGCTATTAATCACAACTAAAATTCTTATTTGTCAAAATTATTACAGATTGCAATAAGTATTGAAGTTAGAACAGGAGATTTTTATAATCGAGTCGTAGGCTAAACTGCAGAATCTGGGGCAAATTCCCCTGCTCTTATTTGCATTTTATTACATTTCATACCAATACTTATTATAATTGAAATATGTATAATGCTAACCAACATTTATAAGTAGCTAATTCCACGGCTACCGGGATCTCAGATGTTTATGGCCACCTGGTATATCCAACTCTAAATACAAAAAGCCGTTCATATTACAGTAGTGGAATATGAAATTTCATATTCCACAGGGTATTTTTTTAAATTAGTGGGGCTACATCGTCAACAAATGACATTAACGTCGAGGTTAGCAGGTTAGGTTTTGTGTCAGTTTTCACACAGACTGACACAAAACCTAACCTACTAACCGCGAACTTGACATAGACTGATGCAAAACCTAACCTGCTAACCTCGAATTTGACATAGACTTACAGCGTCACCAACTATAATCCGTTTAGAAAACTCCTGTAACATTTAGTGTCAAATGCAAAATTTTTAGTGTACTTAATGTCAGTAACGTCAAAATTGTAGGTAAGGTTATGACTGATTGTTATTTTGCTAAATTTAAATATGAATCGTAGTTTTAGTGAAACAAAGTAAAAACAATTTATTAATAACTTTAGTAAGTAATCTTGTATTATATATGCAACCAAATTAATCAAAATGAACAGCAATACTTCAAATGTCAAAGTGAAAGTAAAAACAAAAACTTGAAATTTAAATTGAAAATGGCGCCAACATAAAATGCAAATCTTACTAACACCCTACTAGTGATTTACATATTAAACAACTGATAGTGACTTTTACGTCACGAGAGTTTTCTGAATGGATTATACAGGGTGAGTTAAGATAGCGGTACCTCCCTGTTAGTTCATTTAATATTGATATTAGAAAAATAATTGTTAACAAAAGATGTTCAGAATTATATGCTCTATATTATTGTACATTTATTTTATTTCATGAGCTACTGAGGTTTGAGCAGTGACATTCAACTTTTTTATTTTAAATGACATCCTGTATATTTTTTACATTTTTTCGGAAGAACTATCTTTTCTCTATATGGTGCTATAAAAATATTGTGGTGTTAGATGGGAAAATTACACCGTTAAACACGATTAAAGTTGAAAAATGTCCAAATTTAGCAACTTCATCTAGTAACCTTGTTTCGTGGCAGTAACAGTAAAAAATTTGTTGTAACATTTTTTGTTATGGAGTCAAATGACAAAAATAACACAGTTAAGGTGGTAAAATAATAATGTATCAAAAGCAGCAAGTTTTTATTAATAATCAATTTATTCTATGAATACAAAAGACATAACCAAAATGAAAACACCTAAAATCTATTCTAATTTGCTAAATGTTCAAAATTACCCCCATTCTGATCACTACAAGTTTGTAAACGCATAATATGATTGTGTCTAACACTGTTTAACATTTTAGCAGTAATAATGGAAAACGCATTTCTAATTCTTATTTTCATGTCGCCAGGAGAGTAGGTGCTGTACTGTAAACACTATTTTTTACGTAACCCCACAGAAAAAAATCTAGTGGCGTTAGATCAGGAGACCTTGGGGGCCAAGCTACAGAGCCGCCTTTGCCAATTCATTTTGCACCAAACTCGCAATTTAAAAAATTTCGAACCATTCTGCTGTAGTGGGGTGGTGCACCATCGTGCTGATAATAACTTCCCTGCCGTATATTTAAAGGCACATCCTCTATTAACTCAGGAAGGATTTCTTCAAGGAAATTAAAATAGATCTGACCTATTAAAGCCCCATCAAAAAAATGTGGCCCTATCACATGTTCGTGGATTATTCCTGCCCAAATGTTCAACGACCCGATATGCTGGTTATCAACATTTCTCATCCAATGAGGGTTTTTGTTTCCATAATAGTGTAGATTGTGTCGATTCACTGAACTGGTATTCTTGAATGTGGCTTCGTCAGTCCAAAAGATTTTTCGTAAAAAGTGTATCTCTGTTCTGAATTTGTTCATTAACCAAATGCAAAAATTTGTCCGACTTACATAATCGTCGTCTGTGAGTTGTTGCGCCAGACACGAATGGTAAGGATGAAATTTGTGTTTTTTGATAATACGAACAATTGCGGTTTGGCTAATACCTGTTTCTGATGACAAATTTCTCATACTGATATGCGGATTGACGTTTATTGCACCTAAGACATCTATTTCAACGTCTTCATTAATTACAAATCTATTTTGCTGACGTTTCTGATATTGAACGGATCCAGTGTCGCGAAATCTTCTTAAAGTTTTTCGAAAAACTTCTCTACTTGGTTGCCTTCTATCAGGAAATTTTTCTAAATACAAACGTTTAGCCCTCTTAATGACACAATTAGATTCACCGATTACTAGAATCATATCTACCAAGTCGTTTGTTGAAAAATGAACATGGTTAGCCATTGTAAATGCACTTATTATTTCGGTTTTGAGTTATGGAAACGTCAAAACACAAAAAATGTGACAACTAATTTTTTCACTGTTTTATTTGACGGCTATTAGATGAAGTTGCTAAATTTGGACATTTTTCAACTTTAATCGTGTTTAACGGTGTAATTTTCCCATCTAACACCACAATATTTTTATAGCACCGTATGGAGAAAAGATAGTTCTTTCGAAAAAATTTAAAAAATATGCAGGGTGTCATTTAAAATAAAAAAGTTGAATGTCACTGCTCAAACCTCAGTATGCTATGAAATAAAATAAATGTACAATAATATAGAGCATACAATTCTGAACATCTTTTGTTAACAAATTATTTTTCTAATATCAATATTAAATGAACTAACAGGGGAGCGCCGCTATCTTAACTCACCCTGTATATACATAGTTGTAAATAAAATATTGAATTTAACACGCATATAATGGCTGTATTAAACTTGGATGATTAAAACACTCGCCTCCGGCTTGTGTGTAAACTTCATCCTCGTGTAATATAGCCTACATTATATGGTTGTTAAATAAAATACTATTTTTCACGTCTGGGAAAAAACAAGGTTTCTACGATACCAAAATCGTGACAGAAATAATGAATTATTACATAGAGAAGAGAAATTTACCTAGGGAGTTTTCATTATGATGAAACAACAATTATGTCAAATTCGAGGTTAGCAGGTTAGGTTTTGCATCAGCCTGTGTCAAAACTGACGCAAAGCCTAACCTGATAATCAAATTTGACATAGACTTACAATGCCATCCACTTTATAATTTAAGAATGTCAATAAATTACATTTAAAAAAAACCAGGTTTGTAGTTTTAAATCTTCCTGCAACGTGAAAAAATAGTATATGCAATTTGGAGAAACTGCTATTTTGCGTCAGTACTATGTGACCCTCGGGCTTCGCCCTCGAGTCAGAAATTGCACCTCAGCAAAATAACGCATTTCTCTCCCTCATTGCATAATCTAATACCGGGTGTCTTAAAATGAATTACATCTAGTATGCTTTGATTTTCCCATAATGCAATCTAAAATTTTACTTGAAATTGGCAAGACTGTAAGTCTATGTCAAATTCGAGGTTAGCAGGTTAGATTTTGCGTCAGTCTGTGTCAAAACTGACACAAAACCTAACCTATTAACCTTGAATTTGACATAGACTTACAGTCTTGCTAATTTTAAGTAAAATTTTAGATTGCATTTTGGGAAATTCAAAGCATACTAGATGTAGGTAATTCATTTTAAGACACCCGGTATTTTCAACACTGATACTGTTATTTAATGATAAATCCAGATTTTTAATTCGTAAAAAAATGATAATGCTACTCTTATTTTGACGGGTAGGGTTAGGTGGTATTAAGGTGCTTGGGTTTTATGTTTTGCCCAGTAGATCTATCATTGGATTATCGGCGCCCCCCTATGATGGCGCCCGGAGCGGTCGCACCGCTCGCACCACCCTAGGGCCGCCCTTTCTATGATGTTGTAAAGTTAGAATATTCTGATTTTCTTAATTGGATAACAATTGCTGAACAAGTATTACCTGCAAAGTTGAAGAAAACTAAAGGAGATGATAAAATAGAATTTAATAATAGTCTTTTCATTTCAGAAGGGATTTTCTGAAATAAAAGTGAAGCACGGCTACACTGCAGAGGATAAGGAATTAACCATGCTTATTACCAAAATTAATAAAGGTTTGTTAGAAATTAGTTATAAATTTGTGTATTATAATTAGTTATATTTTTTCTAGGAAATTTAAAACCATCGCAAATATATTTTAACACTCTGCCAATATCAAACCCAAAATTTAAAAGCCCTATGTGATAAAAATGTAATCCCTAACTTAAACAAAGACGAATTTATAAAATTAGAGCATAAAGGTAATGTTCCAGTTGTTTTACCAGAAACTGATGAAGATCAGGAAGAAGAAAGCAGGATTGAAGTCTAAGTTTAGTTATTTTTTTCTTAAATTTTTTATAATAATAAATATACTGTTTTGAGTGTTTTGTAATAAGCCCTAATTCAAATAAATCCAATAGAAATCCGTATACCGGGTGGCCACTTTCAAACTGGAACATAGGGATTTAGCATTTTATTTAACAGTTTCATGAATTCCTGCTCGCCAATTCGACCTACAGAAAATGTTTTGGTATCAGTGGAAAGAGCAAATTATTGCGCATCTAATGGTATCAAAAATTAAATAATTTTTCTTAATTTTCCTTGAATAATATTAAAAAAAAGTTTTCATGTTTTTTAAATATGAGTTGCCTTGACTTGAAAACAGTTGACAGCTATACTCAAATTAATTTGTTATTTGATGACATCCAGAGTTAGTTCAGTAGTTTTTACTTTATAAAATGAACGATGATTCGAACAAAGTGAGAGTTTCTATCGTAAAAACATATTACAGTTGAGTTAGTTTGCGTAGAGTGAGAGATTTGTTTTCCGTAAAATACAATACACAGATATGTATGTCCGGAAATTTGAAGAAACTGTTAATATTTCAGTAAAATCAGAAGCTAGAGGTGGTTGGTGTTTATTATGTAATTTTGGCTTTCATAAAAATTTCAATAATTAAATTTTAATAAAGGTAATCGCAGGAATGTTGGTGCGGACAAAGAAAGTAGAAATGTATTTTGTGAAGGAATGCAAGATCGTGCCAATCAAGATCGTCATTTTTGTCATCAATATTTTTCACGGATGAATGTACTTTAACTTTAAACAACGAATCCAATGTGCAAAATATTAGATATTGGACTCAAGAAAAACCAAGAATTAATCTGTGTACAAGAACTCAATACCCTAAAAAAATTAATATTTGAGCTGAAATTTAAGTTAACAAAATTATCGGACCGTTTGAAATTGTTGAAAATTTAAATTTGAACATTTTATTTAGAACTTTTGATTAATGAGGTAGGTCCTGCATTGAAACAAATCTCTCACTCTCCGCAAACTAACTTCACTGTAATAGGTATCTTTTAACCATAAGAATTATTGTTTATTAATCGTGAAATTGTTTATGTATAGCAATAATGCTAATAAAGCTATTTTCATAAAAACTTCCTCCTCTTTTGAGTAATCGCTGATTTTATAAAGTAAAAACTACTGAACTAACTCTGAATGTCATCAAATAACAAATTAATTTGAGTATAGCTGTCAACTGTTTTCAAGTCAAGGCAACTCATTTAAAAAACATGAAAACTTTTAATTAATATTATTCAATGAAAATTGACAAAAACAATTACATTTTTGATACCATTAGATGCGCAATAATTTTCTCTTTCCACTGATACCAAAACATTTTCTGTAGGTCGAATTGGCGAGCAGGAATTCATGAAACTGTTAAATACAATGCTAAATCCCTATGTTCCAGTTTGAAAGTGGCCATCCGGTATATGATTATTTTTATAATAATATTATGTTATATTATATAGTATTAATAATAGTATATTAGTAGTAATAGGATATCATGTTGCAGTTTCATTAGTTCTTCAGGCAAAACATTGTGAGTGTTAACTTACGTGTGGGTGTTGCGTTTGTCACAATTAAGCAAAACATCGTAAGCTACAAAATAGGTTATTTTTCAAAGCTAAGTCGAATTTTGTGTGTTTTAATAGCTTCAGGATATCTCAAAAACCATATAAACAACACAATTCGAATAATAATACAGTATAGTAATCTTCAAACAAAAAATTGTTGCTACTCTAAAATAAGCTGCATGGTGCTTAGGATGTTTTGGCAAAAAGGCATCGATTTATGTTCAGGTGGCTATTGCTCATTGGTCGCGTAATTTCATTACCCTGTGGCTCAACTGTGTAGAATATTGTAGATGTCTTAGTATGCCCAAGTTATTTGCATAATACTACATTCCACCTTTCTTACTATCTCGCTTAATTTTGTAATAAGTCTTACCCAATCTATTTATGACTGGTTGTGATAATTAAACCATTACTCCAGCACTATATTCTACATTGTAAAACTAAACAAGGGTTAACTGAGTGTCATATTGATAAAATAATCACACATTTATGCAACGGTAATTAAAACATGCTTTATCTTTGAAATGTCAAATGTGGAATGAGAGTACACTAACTTAGCAAATTTTTTATTCATATAATTTATAGTTCATACACAAGGAGAGATAATAGATTTTATGGTACAAGTGTGTTATATCATAAAGAAGTCATGCGAGAAAATTTAAAACCTTGAGACCCGGCAGGCCGAGTGGGGCCTCTCCTCGAGTGACTTATTTGTAATAACACAAGCGTTTCTACAAATTTTTATCCAACAACTCAATAAATATCATTATTTAAAACTGATTGAAACAATTTTATTTCAGCATAAGGAGCATAACCTCCAATTACAAAATGGTTGCGTAATATACGTCGCTTACTTTAGGGCGTACTTAAAAATGCACACATGTAATTATTTACGACCTTTTGCCTTTTTCCATATGTAGCACAAAAAATTAGGTCATCTAGCTGATTTGTTCCTTTGCAATCACTTTCGGACAACAGCATCTTATCTAATTGGTACGTCACTGACCTAATTTGTCATAGCAACATGACAACAGTAAATGAAGTGATTGGAAATCACAACCTATTAAAAATAAATCATGGCCAAGCTTTTTAAGGTTTAGATGCAACTTTTATTGTTTACTAACGATGATATTCAAACATACTGTGTAATAAATGGCATTAGATATTTGAAAAATTACGAATTTGTGATAAATCACAATTTTTTTTTTAATTGATATGTAATATAATGATTACATCAATATATGTTATTTTCATCAAAGCAATACAACTTATGTTACCCAGCATGAGATAAGAATAATTATTAATCTTTACGCCTTATCCCTTAAGAAATAAGATATTTTCCGTAAACTAATTTTAAGTACCGTCAAAAAATCTTATGGTTAAGGAACATTTCACGGCCTCCTGGATTAATATGAGACTGAACGTCTCTATTACGGCTTGGCTCGTTTGCAATTTTTATTGCATTACTGCCCGGATGCGAATTCTCAAAGTTGTTACGGAAACAATAAAATCATGCTTCTATATTGATAGGTATTTACCAGTTTATCAGACTCGTTCGCAATATTTTTGTAAATCCACATTACTATCCCATTTGTAATGAATTGACTTGTTTAATTTCAGGTTTGTGTATGCAGCCAACAGTTGTACCGTGTTGTTGAGGTTGCATAAGGTTAAAAATTATTGGATAGCTGAAAAAAATATTTCAAAGAAAATCGTACGACACTCATTAATGACCAACAGAAAAATTAGTTCACGAGCCGTAACCAAGATAATAAAAAAATTTCTTGGAAATTTTTTGTAGGTAGACTAACCTAACTTTGAGGGTTTGTGGCGTTACGATTTTCTTACCGAATCTGCATTCGAGCATTAATTCATATCCGGAAATTATTTATCGTGCATTCCAACAACGTCCTAATTTGCCCTCGCGTCCCGCTCGGGCAAATTAATACGACGTTGTTGGACCGCACTCAAAAAAATTTCCGGAAAGAATTAATGCTCTTATGAGATTATATGTGAAAATTAAAGACATTCTTGTTCTTGTGTCTAACCTACAAATTCAAACATCTGAATTGTTCTGGAAAACAGATTTAAACAAAGTTTAATATCATTCTGTAAGAGTGCATGTATAAAAATTGCTGTAGTACACTTTCTACTGTATTTGTGCATGTTCACGTTCAGAGAAAAAAGCTACAAACTTGCTTTAATAGGCAATACAGATCTCAAGCAATGGAAAAATGTGGGGTATCACAGTCCACAGTACGCCGTTTAAGCAATAATTTGAAAACAAATCGACCTACAACAAGGGCTCGTGTTGGTTGATGTGGAAGACATCAGGTCATAACTCCAAGAGGCAAGAGGCAACAGAAAAATGTCTTGAAATACAGAAAAAAGTTTGAAGAGTCTGGTTGCAAGGTATCAGTTCAAACTGCTAGACGTAATATAACTTATATGAGCTTGAATTAAAATGCAGAAAAACTTGAAAGAAACATTGCCTACTTCAGAAATGATCAGAAAAATATTAGCATGTGCTTATGACCATAATCATTTAACCCTTGATGATTGGCAAATTGTAACGTGTAGTAAATAATCTTATATATTTTGTGCAAGGGACGCTTATATGTTGTCGAGGGAACCATGCACCAAGCGGAATACAAAACGATTTCAGAGGACAGATTGCTCCCACAACGGATTGGTTTTGAAGAGGTAGAAATGTATTCATGCCATACAATAAACTCAATAATAGTAGTTTGGGAGGGATAAAAAGAAACTTCAGTGTCGAGGAGTACATTATGTTTTATTTGAAATCGAGAAATTGTGAAATGACAACATTTTAACCAACATTTGTAGGTTATGTTAACGTCGATTGACGTTTATCTGTCGCCTCGCTGCCTACAAAAAGTCGTAAAACAATGGATTACTTTACTGCCGATTTCTCGTATTTTTGTGACGATTTCGAGGTACTTTAATGCCGATTTCAAATAAACATGTTTTTACTAGACAACAGTGTACCATTGTTCCCATGGCCGGTGAATTAATCGCACCCTTATGGAACATGCTGTCAGGCCATTTTCTATCTTTCCGTAATTCCGATAACTAATAAACCTTTAGAACAGTTTTGGTACATATTTGGCGAGTCCGCCTGTATTTCAGTCCCGTTTCGGCATCATAGCGTCTTTTTACGGCAGCTTTCCACATCACGCAAGGTCCTAGCCCGCACGTGGCTCTCGATTCATCACTTTATGCAGCTACGCGTCCCTTTTTATTGTAGAGCATCTGTTTTCTAAGTTCCTTAAAATTTAGCTCGTGAGAGCGAGTGAGAAAACCTTCCCGAATTTTATTTGAAGCATTTGTCGATTTCTCTCAAACCAAGACAGCTGCAGTTAGTATGACACGTGGCCCTGGCTTCTCATTGGTTACTCCAGCCGTGCGAAACGGCAGCTGGGCTCGTGAACGCGTCTGGTAGGTTGGAGCGTCAGTTTTTAGTCATTCATCCTCGGGCCGTAGCATAAGGCAGTCGACGTTGCAGGTTGTGTGGGCGTCTCCGCGCTCCGGCGTGAAGACGCCAGATTTTCCTTTGGTGCTGACTCAGTAGTTTCTGTGTTCTTCTTGATTTTGTGCTGCTATAGCCTCTTCTCGTTCATGTTTCGGCAAGGGGGCAGTAACATTTCACCCACGCTCATTGCCAAAGGGGATCACGTAGGACGTTGCAACATTCTTCCCATGCCACGTTTCAAGAGCGTAGCAACAATTTCGTCCCTGGTGCAAGCGCTTTCCGCCGCCTTCAGGCCTAGCTACCAACCCAGGTAAATTTATGTAATAAACTGTTATAAATTGCTGTACTACAAGCGAGCATTGTTTTCGAAACCAACCATTTTAATCTGTGCAACAAACTGTTATAAATTGCTGCGCTGCAAACGAGCATTTGTTTTCGAAATTAATTCTTTAAACTTATGTAATAAACTGTTATAATTTGCTGTGCTACGAGCGAGCGTTGTTTTCTAAACCAACCATTTAAATCTGTGTAACAAACTGTTATAAATTGCTGCGCTGCGAGCGAGCATTTGCTTTCGAAATTAATCATTTAAACTTATGCAATAAACTATTGTCACTTGCTGCGCTGCGAGCGAGCATTGTTTTCGAAATTAATTATTTAAACTCTGTGTAACAAACCTGACGATTGTGTTCTAAATCACTTTGCTGTAAGGCATTATATTTGTGTAGGTCTAAGCCGGTCTTTAGCAGAACCGTTTTTGGATTTGTAGTTCGCCTCAGCGTTGCGTCGTAGTTTAGGTAGAGCGCTCCCCAGCTGGACGCAGAAAACTGTTATACGTGGCTTCCAGAAATAGTTATTTGAGTATTTTTCGCCCCGTTTGACCCTCAAGGTCCAGTTGAACGTGGGTCTCCTGATTAGGATCTTGTGGCGCCCATTTATTTGGTAACACCCTATATATACCTCAACACGCTTGCCCTGTGATGTACCTTTTTGAACCACGCCCGTCTCCCTGAGCGTATTTGAGCCAAGGCCTTTAGCCTGTTTCTTACGATTTTCAGAGTGAGTGTGCACATTTCCGGGACTTGTCTAGTTATTTGGTACTCACACAGTCGTGAGTGTCGATAAGTCAATTTGATACTGTAACAATGTTTGGGAATGCCTAAATAGGGAACTGGCACAAGACAACATTGCCACAAAGGTTCAACTGATATTAATAATCATACATCACTGGAACCAGAATAAAAATTTAACAAAAAAATGCACTGAATTGCATTAAAAACATGCTCTGAAAAATTAAAATATTACTGAAAGCTAAAATATTTCTATTTTTAGAATAATGTTGCACCATTTGTAAATTAAAATAGTTTAAAAATAAATATTTTTCAAAAACTACTCTATTTTCTTTTATTTCCGACAATCTAATTATAGAAAATTAAGTACTACTGAGTCTAATAAAGTGGCCAGGGACAGTTATGAAGATTAAAAAACGAAAAGTAAATTCACAAAACAAAATGATCTGTATAATGTAAATCTGATTAATTTCAGTAACATCCGAAACATCTGCTTCCAAAGTTATTAATTTTTATCTTTAGCTGTAGCCAGTATTCCTTAAAATTCAGTACCTAAAAACTGTGTAAAATTCATTATGCTAAGAAAATTTAATTTATCACTAACACAGATAATATACTGTATCTCGCATATAGTATCCACATCTAAAAGGGGCCTAATAGTTAGAAGTTATATTAAAAATTACAGATTTCGTGTGTCATCGCGTAAATTTCCTAACCTTACTCTACATAGTAAATAAACAAGTTAGTAACTCATATTTAGCTGGAAAATTCTAAATAACAAGTTACACAGAAAGTGTTAACGATTTAAGTTATTGAAAAAAATCTATATTTGAAATAGTCAACTTTAATTAATTGCTATACAGTGCATTTTGTTTTAAGTTGACCATATTGATTTACATACTAAAATATGTGCCTCATCTTAACTCATTTTGTCCGATAAACGTGAAGTCAGTTTTTATTAATAAATCAAACAATATACAGGGTGCCCCGCATAGATTGCATAATAATGCACTGGCGTGTTCTTTGGTCAAAAAGAAACAAAAAAGTCCTAATAAACATGGGTCCCGAAATGCTTTGTTTCTGAGATAGTGTTAAAGTAAAAAAAAAAAAAAACAGCCGCCTATGGAATAAATAATTTAAATGTAAGTATGTCAAAACTTGACCATTAATAGCACTAGTAAACCTTCAAAGTTTCACAAAAATCGGTTAAGGGGTTTTTAGATATTGAAGCATTTTAGTTTTTGTCAGAGACGTGCAAAAATATGGGCTTTAATTTTTTTCTTGAAAACGAAGCGAGATCTCAAAAAATCTCGGGAGACAAAAAAAGTTGAATTTTTAGTTGCTTTATTAAAAAAATTTATAAAAATTACAAAAAATCTCGTGGGCGTTAATTTTTTTTGCGCAAAAACCTAATCGTTATGCCCCCCCTTGGCACGCCCCTGGAATTGCTACATCAATTGTAATAGGTCCAAAAGATACCTCATAAAGTTATAAACAAACTCTACAAATTTCATTAAAATCGCTCAAAAGCGGTTTTAGATAACATAAAAACAAAACGAATTAAAAAAAACTTCTAACACCCTGTATCTCGGAAACTATGCATTTGCGAATATATGTTTATTAAGACTTTTTTGTTTCTTTTTGACCAAAGAACACGCCAGTGCATTATTATGCAATCTATGCGGGACAACCTGTATACAAAATGCCCATTGTAGTAACAAACATGTTTTATTTATTTATTTTCCCGTTAAAAGTTAAATTATAATTGAGGGAGTACTTCATCTATTGACAAAATTTATTAAATAATTTTTTACGATAAATTTTAGTTTTATTAATTCAAAAATTTGTGATATTTGGATTTATTAGCTGCTCTTACAAAGTATTTAAGAAAAATAATTAAAATTCTCAACGTTCTTACAACGAAATTTTTATACCTTGCTGTATTTGCAATTGCACAATACTTTTTCAAGTTAAAGAACATTTTTTTATTTCATTAATTTCAGTTGCTTATTGTTGTTATACTAAATTTATATTTTTTATGTGCAGACAAACCCTTCAACCCGAACCACTGGAAAGTAGGCTGGTAACTCATCGCAGCAATTCACAATCTCCTGAAGAAAGTGAAATTGCAAAAGGATGTTGAAAGAGACAGAGAGAAAAGCGACTAGAGCAAAAGAAGAGTTGAAATTGGCAACAACTGAACAATCAAATATAAAATTAAGGAAAAAACAACAGAAAGTTAAGGAACATGAACAACCACTTGTTAGTTAGTCAAAATCGTTTGAAGTATGTGATGAAGAAAATGTTGACGGACGACCAAGTAAGAAGAGTTCTCACAAGACGATCAACATGTGGATTTCAGTGGTCCAACGACAAAATAAAGAAAGCACTTCGACTAAAATTTTCATGCGAATCGAGTGGTTATGAGGAGTTGCGAGCCCAAAACATGTCTTCAGCATCACCACACAAGGAGGACAAAATACGTCATTTCAAAAAAGACAGAGACAGGAAATGCATGATTGCACTTGACGAGATGAGCATCATTGCAGGACGACAGTTCGAATCATCAACAAAATCGTAGTGCGAGAGTTTCTCTTTTTCAACCAGCTGTGATGTGACAGTTTTTTCTTACAAGAAAGCTTTTTTTCCAATCATTCTATAGAATAACTGATATATAAATATAAAATTGTACACGTAAAATAATTCATCAATTGACATGCAAATTTTTATAAAAATATCAATTTTTATTTATTTTAAATGCCATTAATGAAATACTCATAAATAACCCAAAAACACTGTTTTTCAGTTTTAACAAAACGATTGGTTTATAGATTTAACATGTTTTTGTTTAATGTAATATTGCAGGCTGAAGGTAATATTTAACTAAATTTTGTCGATTCTATACAACGATTTAATAGTATTTAACGGTATTAGGCCAGAAGAACGGGTGAAGACCTCGTTGAAGTTAATTGAAGTGTATAAAATAGTAGCAGGCAAATATAACTGTGACCTACTATCTACCATTTTTATACAGAATACACCCTTTCATCTGTGAGGGCACGGAATGCGTTTTAATAAACACAGCTTTAAAATCAATGCTAGAAAATATATATTCTATCTAATAGAATTGTCGATAAATGGAATAGTCTACCTCAGGGTGTTTTTAGTGTCTCCTCTGTTAATAATTTCAAAAACAAACTTGATGCCTATCCAAAGAATTCAGATGATAGTGATTAAAATTAATAATTATGTCTTCATAGTTATGTTTATAATTTCATTCTATATGTAAATATGTAATACCTGTAAGCTATGATCACAGTTAAATAGCTTCTGCTGTTTGCCGTGTATTAAATAAATGAATTCACGTTTTTATGTTTTTGTTCAATAAATTTTTGCAAAATTTGATTAATTAAACTCCTTTTTGATAAAATATTTTGTTGAAACAATGACATTTACTTGGTAAATAAACACAGATTTTGTTAAAAAAGTTGCGATCTTTGTTAACTGTTTGTAGAAAACGTAAATTTTCATTTCACTACTTACAAAGTATTCTTGTTAAATATAAAAATTTGTTTAGTAAATAATTACGAATTTTGTCTATATATCAAAATTTACTTTCCCATTTCATAATTGCGATATAAAAGATATAAACCTAAAAAAAAAAAAATTACTAATAAACTGTGTTTTTACGTAAGTTATTTATTTTAAACATGTAAAATTTAAATTTGAAATTCTCGCCAATTTGAGGGCACACCATTGGCACGGCCATTTTGAGGTAAAAGTTCGCCTCGACCAATCAGGCCAGCGACGGCCAATGGCCAGTCTCCCATTACAGACAATTTTTGCTCTTCAGATTGTCTCGTTTCTGTTGCTTTAGAAAATAACGACTCGTGCAAGCACTCGTCGTTATTTTCGCCGCCGCACAAACTCGTATCTGAATCGCAAAAATTATTGTCGGCAATATTTTGACCTCTTGTTCTATTATTACTGAAAATTTTCTAGCCAAACCTCTCACACTTCGACCAGGGTTATTCTCTGTTTCAGTCAAAACGTTTTCTTCAAGTTCTGGAATTCTAAAATTGCGTTGACGGCCAAGGTTTACCTGAATAGGATTTACTTGCCCTGTTTCTCTAACACGCTGTTCTACACGTCTTATAATATTTCTATCAGGATGACGTCTATTTGGAAAACGTTCTGCATAATTACGAGCTGCAGCAACTGCTGCACCATTCGCTTGTCCCAAACACACAGCATATCAAAATATTCATTATTTGTATATTCCATTACTACGTGTTGAAATTAATGTACTAAGATTCATGGTACTGTCAGAATTTGATATTTTGACAAAACATTTTTATTGAAAATATTGGTGACTAGTTTATTGTGCTTAAATACATACAAATATTGCAGGATTGTCAGATCGGTAATTTTGTATTTTTAACAATATTTTGTTCTCTGAGAATGTCTAATAAAACTGTTATTTATTACAAGCAAGGTACCTTAGAAGATACCAAGTTGGATTAGATGCGGCAATAATTAATAACATCACATAATTTCCGTTGAAGTCAAGTGTATCTCTAGATTATTATACCGAGTGACCATAAATGGTTGTGATTTTTTTCTTAGGTTGTCACTGTTTATGTTGGTGGCACTGTAAGTCTATGTCAAGTTCGAGGTTAGCAGGTTAGGTTTTCCATCAGTTTTAATACAGACCGACGCAAAACCTAACCTGCTAACCTCGAATTTGACACAGACTTACAGTGCCACCAACATAAACAGTGACAACCTAAGAAAAAAATCACAACCATTTATGGTCACCCGGTATTTTGTTTCATCACTACGAAAATATGCAGGGTGTCCAAGAAATGACAATAAAATGTCAGGTAGCTATGCGGCCTGATTAACAATTTTGAGTGAAATTTCTAATATAAATTTTGAAAAATGTAGTAATTTGTTGGTGAACAGTCTGTTAAGCATTAAAGCAACAATTGAAACACGTTAAAGTGCAGACCTCTTTTTTAAAATTTGCCAGCACACCTTGTGGTTAGGGCGGGGACAGACTGGCATTCAGGTCGCTTCAAGCAGGACATCATGGCCCAGGTTGCTCAATGCAGTTTGTTACCCGGGGGTGTCATGTTGGTGTAGCAAACGCAGTTACCTCGGGTGAGTTTGGAAAATGTCTTTCAGTGAAGATGATCGGGTTGTATTTTTTGCATTTTGCTGACTCTCTTACAATTGTGTTAAACAGCAACTTTGTAACTTTGTGTCATTTTAAAATTTGTCAAGCTGTAAATTACCCCCAACTGAGTTTCCATTCAATTTCAAATAACCACCGATTGGACTACCAGCGATATGAATTAGCAACATATGAATTTTTGAAGTTTAATAAAGCTTATGTCTTGTTTGAGGTTAAGTTAATAAATTGACAAATGGTTGTTAACCAAAGTTCGAATCTAAAACAGAAATTCCACGGGACTCTCTGTACCGTTTTTAAATGATCTCACGGTAGTTCCACTTTGAAATGTCATACAGTAATCACAGCATTAAATAATTGTAGGTTATGTCACACATTTAAGTATCTACATTATTTATTTGAAATTTGTGTCGTGTTATTGTTATAGTACTGTAATTAGAACTACCTAAGTGCCAGTTACATACCTTATGTCAAACTAAATTTATGCTTCTGCTGTTGGATCTTCTTCAGGTCTCTTTATTAAAGCTGAAGAGGTCAATTTGATATTTCCAAATCCAAATCTTTATCAGAATCCGACGACTCTGCTAACGAAATTACTACAGGAGCAACGTCAACCACATAATGTTCTCCCATATATTTCACGCAATCACTCCTGGTAAGAGATTCACAGTGCTTAATGTAGTTTCTCCATTTATCAGCATCGCATTTGCTCAAGACTTCCTCCCAAACCTTCATGACATTATCTTTTGAATTTGGGGTTATTATAAACTTATTATACAGGGCGAGTCATAATTAGGTGTACAAAATTTTACCAAAACTTCTTTAGACCAAAACAAAGCAATTAACCTAATACACCTGGTAAGAATCTAGTTTAGCGACCAACTCCGATCGACATGTGCTGTACACCATTCGACGCGTCTCATCGAGCTGAACAATATTGTCCATGGGGACAATCGGGGCAGACCAATGGTTACTGAGATACAGCACTCTAAAGTTTTTTTTTTATAAACTTTTTTCTTCGTGGAAAACACTCTGGGGCCTTTGGCGGGGCGCCGCACAGCATTTCGCGCAGCGTACCTCACCGAAGGCTAATAACAAGTCACACTGCGCGCCACCTAACCTAACCTTACCTAACATAACCTAACTTAACCTAATCTAATTTAGCGACCAACTCCGATCGACATGTGCTATACACCATTCGACGCGTCTCGTCGAGCTGAACAATATTGCTGCTGGGGACATTCGGGGCAGACTAACGGTTACTGAGATACGGCACTATAAAGCTTTTTCTTCTAAATTTTTCTCGTGAAAAATACTCTGAGGCCTTCGGCAGAGCGCCGCGCAGCGTACCTCACCAAAGGCTAATAACAAGTCACAATGCGCGGCACCTAACCTAACCTAACCTAACCTAACCTAACCTAACCTAACCTTACCTAACCTAACCTTACCTTACCTTACCTTACCTTACCTTACCTTACCTAACCTAACCTAACCTAACCTAACCTACCCTTACCTAACCTAACCTAATCTAATCTAACCTAACTTAACCTAACCTAACCTAACCTTACCTAACCTAACTTAACCTAAACTAACCTAATCTAACCTAACCTAATCTAACTTAACCTAACCTAACCTAACCTGGGTCTAGGACTTTTCGGTGCCGCCGTTTCGCCACCGCCTGTTGGCCACGGCCGTTTCCCGCCAGGCCGTTTTGCCACCTGCCGTTTCGCCACCGAGCCAGTTCGCCGCCAGAACAATTTCAATATTTGGAATAACATATAGATACACACATGATCATGACCTAACCTAACCTAACTAATTTGAGTAAAAATTCGGTGGACGGTCCGGTCTAGTGCGCATGCACAAAAATGTAACAGTGAACAGAAAAATGTAACGTTGAACAGACTCTCTTTCGTATTTTTTCTCTAAAAAAATCATCAAGACCTAACAACTAACATAAACCATTAACCTGAACCACCGCCGAGAGGGCAACAACATTGCTTTAAAAATTACCAGACGATAGCGGTACCCACAACATTTTGACGGACGCTGATCGTACCATAAACCTTACTTCGCTGGCAGCGCATGCGGAATAGAACGGACCGTGCACCGAATTTCACCCGGAATTTGTTGTTTTGATAATAATCTTAAATGTTGACATTAACATTCTGTAAATTTGAAATCGTTAACATTGGCGGCGAACTGGCCCGGCGGCGAAACGGCTGGTGGCGAAACGGCTTGGCGGCGAAACGGCCGTGGCGAAACGGCGGCGGCGAAACGTCCCATTCCGACCTAACCTAACCTAATCTAATCTAACCTAACCAAACTTAACCTAACCTAACCTAACCTAACTTTACCTAACCTAATCTAACCTAACCTAAACTAACCTAACCTAACTTAAACTAACCTAACCTAACCTAACTTAACGTAACCTAACCTAACCTAACTTAACCTAGCCTACCCTAAGCTAAGCTAACCTAACCTATCCTATCCTAACCTAACCTAACCTAACCTAACCTATCCTAACCTAACCTAACCTTACCTAACCTAACCTTACCTTACCTAACCTAACTTAACATAACCTTACCTAACCTAACCTATCCTAACCTAACTTAACATAACCTAACCTAACCTAACCCTGCTTAACCTCACCTGACCTAACATAATCTAACCTAACCTAACCTACCCAAACCTAATCTATCCCAAACCTAACAACATAACCTAACCTAACCTAACCTAACCTAACCTAACCTAACCTACCCAAACCTAACCTAACCTAGCCTAACCTAACCTAACCTAACCTAACGTAACCTAACCTAACCTATCCTATCCTAACCTAACCTAACCTATCCTATCCTATCCTATCCTATCCTATCCTATCCTAACCTAACCTAACCTCACCTCACCTCACCCAACACAAACCAACCCAACCCAACACAGCCGGGCCAGTTCGCCGCCAATGTTAACGAACGGCTTGGCGGCGAAACGGCCGTGGCGAAACGGCGGCGGCGAAACGTCCCATTCCGACCTAACCTAACCTAATCTAATCTAACCTAACCAAACTTAACCTAACCTAACCTAACCTAACTTTACCTAACCTAATCTAACCTAACCTAAACTAACCTAACCTAACTTAAACTAACCTAACCTAACCTAACTTAACGTAACCTAACCTAACCTAACTTAACCTAGCCTACCCTAAGCTAAGCTAACCTAACCTATCCTATCCTAACCTAACCTAACCTAACCTAACCTATCCTAACCTAACCTAACCTTACCTAACCTAACCTTACCTTACCTAACCTAACTTAACATAACCTTACCTAACCTAACCTATCCTAACCTAACTTAACATAACCTAACCTAACCCTGCTTAACCTCACCTGACCTAACATAATCTAACCTAACCTAACCTACCCAAACCTAATCTATCCCAAACCTAACAACATAACCTAACCTAACCTAACCTAACCTAACCTAACCTAACCTACCCAAACCTAACCTAACCTAGCCTAACCTAACCTAACCTAACCTAACGTAACCTAACCTAACCTATCCTATCCTAACCTAACCTAACCTATCCTATCCTATCCTATCCTATCCTATCCTATCCTAACCTAACCTAACCTCACCTCACCTCACCCAACACAAACCAACCCAACCCAACACACATGATTTAACATAAAGACATTTAAAGCGAACGCGCCATAGACTTAGTGTGGGACATTTTAGTTTTTACTGTGCAGTATCTCAGTAACCGTTGGTCTGCCCCTAATGTCCCCAGCAGCAATATTGTTCAGCTCGACGAGACGAGTCGAATGGTGTTCAGCACATGTTGATCGGAGTTGGTCGCTAAACTAGATTAGGTTAAGTTAGGTTATGTTAGGTAAGGTTAGGTTAGGTGGCGCGCAGTGTGACTTGTTATTAGCCTTCGGTGAGGTACGCTGCGCGAAGTGCTGTGCGGCGCCCCACCAAAGGCTCCAGAGTGTTTTCCACGAAGAAAAAAATTTATAAAAAAAAAACTTTCGAGTGCTGTATCTCAGTAACCATTGGTCTGCCCCGAATGTCCCCAGCAGCAATATTGTTCAGCTCGACGAGACGCATCGAATGGTGTATAGCACATGTCGATCGGAGTTGGTCGCTAAATTAGATTAGGTTAAGTTAGGTTATGTTAGGTAAGGTTAGGTTAGGTGGCGCGCAGTGTGACTTGTTATTAGCCTTCGGTGAGGTACGCTGCGCGAAATGCTGTGCGGCGCCCCGCCAAAGGCCCCAGAGTGTTTTCCACGAAGAAAAAAGTTAAAAAAAAAAAAACTTTAGAGTGCTGTATCTCAGTAACCATTGGTCTGCCCCGATTGTCCCCATGGACAATATTGTTCAGCTCGACGAGACGCGTCGAATGGTGTATAGCACATGTTGATCGGAGTTGGTCGCTAAACTAGATTCAAGCCATAAACCTTAGTACCAAAATGGCTCCCTTAAAAAGTTAATGAAAAAAATTCTATATTTGGAAAGTAGAGTCTACACATTACCCTTTTGCTGTGACGTAATAATTTTCTGTCTTTATTTAACTACAAGAAACTGGACGAAACAAAAAATTTTCAATTTTTCGTCAGGTCGGCGTTAAATATATCTTATTGTTTGCTGTCAATGTGACATTTGTCCAAAATCGTTAAAAATGCCGCGCTATAACGAGCAATCCCAAATTCTTATTTCAAACGCCAGAGACTTCTTTGAAGAGGAGAAACTTAGAACAGAAATGGGCCAAGAACGTCTTGGAGCGAGTAATGTGCTACTTAGAGCATCCCTGGCATTAAAAGTGAGTGAAAGGACTATTTCCAATATTAAGGAAAAAGGGATTCAAACGGATAAAACGTATTTTGAAAACATGCCACAAAAAATAAGCACAAAAAATTACTGAGTTTATGAAAAACTCAATTCGAGAAACGATATATAGAATGTATGAAAAGAAAGAATATGTTACAATGACCACACTGCATCAACAGTTAAAGAATGAAATTGATTTGCCTTACTGCATAAATTCTCTTAGAACATGATGTAGAAGCATCGGTTTTAGATGGAGAAGGGAAAGTAACAGGAGTTATTTAATGGAGTTACCTAACATACAATTAAAACGTTTAAAATGTCTCAGAGAATGTACAAAAAATCAAGAATCTGAGCATCCATTACAACCCATTTTTCTTGACAAAACATGGATTTTTAGCAAGGGTGCGTAGAAACAGCTGGCAAGATGGAACTTTAGCTACATGCTCTTCCAAGAGTGGCGAAGGGTGCAGATATATTAACTTGCATGCTGGAGGTATGGATGGTTTTGTCGAAAACGCTTCGTTGGTTTTTAAAAGTGGGTTAAAAACTGGGGATTATCATTCAAATATGAACAGGCAAAATTTTGAGAAACGGTTTCGAACACAACCAATTCCAATTTTAAAACAAAAGTCTTTGATTATAATGGATAACGCAAGTTACCACTGTGGACAATTGGAAGAAATGCCAAACAAATCTTGGACTAAACTGAGATTGATTGATTGGTTAAAAACTAATAACATCGATTATCCTGAACATGCAATGAAAGACGAACTTTGGTCTATTGTTTCATGTAAGAAACCAAACACTAAAACCTATTATTTGGATGAATACGTAAAGCCATACGGACATACAATTTTGAGAATTCCGCCGTACCATTGCCATTACAATGCTATAGAAATGGTTTGGTCGGAATGCAAGCGCAAATACGATCATTTAATAACTTTAACAAACTCGAAACCAGAAGAAATTCTTCGCATTTGGAATCAAGTACTGGCTGATGTTACTATTAACCACTGGAGGAACTACGTCAATCACATTGAAAAAATAATTAAAGAAGCATGGGATACCATGAAAGTTTGTGACGCTTCTAATATTGATCCTATTATTATCAATATCAATGAAGACGATTCTTCCAGTGACTTAAGTAACTAGTTCTTGCCGCCGTTTCTTTATTTTTACATTCTTGCTTGACATCTTTATTTATAAATAATTCTGTATAATTGTTAATTCTTTAAAATAAAAGTTGGAATTTAACAATTTTATTTAAACAATTCGACCAAACAGCGACAGATTTGAAACGTTTGAACCTATAATCCATTTACTTGATTTCAGCGCTGAGAGTCTCATTTTTTTTAAATTCTTGACTGTACTTCTAAAATAACGTGGTTTGCAGACTGAAATGCAATTAAATTACTAAAATGTTAAAGAATGAAAGTAACGTTTAAATATTTGTTTAAATCAAAACAGTTGGTCAATTAAAGACAATCCAGTAAGCTCCATTGTAAGTTTTGTGCACCTGAACTTCAATATATTCCATTACAAGAAACCTTTCTAAATAAATTGACACTAATTAATTTGAAATCTGAAATGTTTGACAGCTAAGAGCTGGCAAGTGACACTAACAAGATAAACTAAGTTTTAGGTACTCAGTAAGAAATAGCAATGGTGCCAACGTTACCGCCGCTTTGACAATGTGGATGACCATATATGTCAAATTCTGATGTCAACTATCTATGATCTAAATACGATTTTTTTAAATTTGACTCTAATACAAGACGTACGTTTTGAACGCTCTGTTTTGTTATTTCTGACGTCACGGCAAAAGGGTAATGTGTAGACCTTAGATAGCCAATTTCAATTTGAAACAATATCAAGACAGCGGCCGTCATAAACTGCATTAATTGCTTGAAAGACTGTTGTATTTTTAAATAACGATTTTCTTTCGAAATAGGTGGTTTTACTCCAAGAGAAATAGCAGACATCGTTTTCATGTATGGCTTTTGCAATGGAGGCGCCTAAGCATGCAGTTACGGGAATACCACCGCAGACTCCCTAACAGAAAAATACAAAATAATCAGGTCTTTACTTCAGATTTCAAAGACTGTGTGAGGTAGTCTTCCGCTATACTTTTTAATTTTTTGGTCACTATTTTGTTGATTGTTTATTATAATTTTGTTTTCATCCCCGTATCCTTTTAAGGAAGCATTTTGGTACTAAAGTGAATTAGGTTAATTGCTTTGTTTACATTTTTTAGACCTAATCATCACTCACCCTGTTAATTTTTTACAGAATTCCCATATAAGTTCAATGGAGTTGTAAATACAATGGTAGGGTGGAAGTCTTAGAACATTCGTGTTAATTTGCTTTAAAAATTCGTTAATTTTATATTTTTTCTAGAAATTATTTCGGCTGGTTTTAACTAGATTCCTAAGTGGTTTTTCAATCATTTTCACCAAAATTAATTGCTTTTATACAGCCAGGACTGGAGTTTTTTTAAATTTGAATTACTGGTTTGTCTCTTTTTTAACATCGAAAAACACCAGTATCCAACATTTTTGGTGAAATTGAGCTCAATGTTCATATGTAGATACTGTGTTGTTCCCGCATCTTTCTAGCTAATCAGATTTGAGCTATCTATACTAGTTACCGATCTACAGCTACCTATAAACACAATATCTACATGCATTTCTTCTGTTCCCCAATTCAAAACACAGCAGTCATAATATTCGAAAGAACCAAACAAAACACAGTATCTGGTAGTTACTATGTTTTAGAAAAACACCCAACAAACTTATTTGTCAAAATTTTGTGTATAACACAGCATCTGCGAGTTCTTTAAATTATGCTCCTCGCCGGCAGTGGATGTCTAAAAATGTGCATATCGTCAGTGAAGTAACAACACTTCCTATCTCTCTTTACCTAAATTTTACAGGAAAGGGGTAAAAACTGATTGCCACTTCGGCAAACTTGTAACAGAATGTGTCGTTTGACTATAGACATGCTATATAGATAGGAGGTATTGAAGTTAAATTTTGAAGATAGGAGGTATTGTATTTTTCCTGTTTTGCCGACATTTTCAAATTATCTGCACATAAGAGCTATTGAAATTATGTCGCAGTAAAATTAGGTATCTATTGCTGTATAAAATGGTAATTTTGTCAGATAGGAGGTATTGTTACTTCACTGACCATATGCTAACAATTAAGGGAAGAACAACCCCTAGTGTTCCAAATGCCAATTTCAAGAAAAATACTAGCTGTACATTTTTTTCCCCTAAAGAAGACCAAAGTGTGAGAGTATGCTGTTTTTTTAATACTTTGTAGTACACCGATGATTCTGTAATAACTGAATTGTGTGCTGCCATGACCAAAGCTCCTGTTTGCGCAGCAGTGAAGGAAAATTGGAGAATTTACACGAAACCAAAATGTGATAGGAATCCTATAAGCCTTGTGTAAGCCATTAGCGCCGCTTAAACGCACCTAATACTTGTCTAGGGAGCTCACTGTTAAAATTGTGTATGATGACTTTAACAGAAAAATCCTAATGTTTATAAAATAGAAACATATAGAAACACCCTAAAGTCCATGCATATTTCGCTATGCATGTCAAAATCTGATAAATGTGTTGAATGTAATGAACTTACAAAGTACAACAGGAAGATGCCAAAAACTCGGGCACTGATTTATCGGCCAATGTTCGTAACAAATACACCATACATAAAAAAAAGCTGGAAAAGCTCACAATAAATATGATTCCCTTATTCCGCCAAATGACAATTATAAGAATCTACTCAATGGACCTTCAAAAGTTATGCTATTACCTATAATGCCAGAAATAAAAGAGCTTCTTTAAAAGCCGACTGGTAGTTTTCAATGAAACTTTTCCGTGTATAAATAAAAAATCAACTGCAAAAAGTTACTGTTCATTGTGGCATAAAGGAATTTATTTATTTATTTATTTCGCACTCAGCCAACAGCCGTTAGGCCAATTATAGGCGTCGCTGTTCATTGTGCATTGAACATGAAAGGAACGTAAAACAGTTTCATATTTTGGGCTGATTATTGCCACCGGCCAAAATAAAAACTGGATTCTTTTCTCAGCTCCTCGTTGTTAGCGTCAACGTTGAAGGAGGACCTGGGAATTAACAATTCGATATTTAACTAAGGGTCATACTCACATGAGTGCGGCTGGGATACATGGAAATATCGAAAGGCAAATCTCCCGCAAAAGAAACATTCACGATTATGCAGATATGAAATTAGTCATTACAAAAATCAAGAAAAAATGTCGAGGTTTTAGATGTCACAAAGATTTTATAAATAGCAAAATAAGAAACGGCAAGTTCGTAAAACCGATCCTGAAGATCCATTAAGGGGCGTAGAAGAAACTTCTATTACAAAAACAGATTTTAAAGACCCTGACTACATAGAACTTGATTTTTTTGCAGAAAAAAATTTAAATTTGGGAGCCAGAATTACTCGAGTCGGGCAGTTCAACAGCAAAAAAAAAAACTTAATAATGGAAGCGTTAGTACCCCCAAATGCCTGCTAATCGCAGACAATTTTGGATAGACCTTCAAAGCAATACCACTTCTAGCAATCTATACTTTCCAATGTCAATATTAATGACATCATTGAAGATGCAAATTGATGGGATTATTTCGGTTATTTTTATTATTTTTGTATTTGTTTAAGTTGTCAAGAATATCTTTCTGGTAAAAAAAAATCGTGGTGCTATCGTAAAAAAAAACAAAACTGTTCTTGTAGATACTGTGTAGAAAATTCATTTAATTCTCACTTCCCGCCCACCCACTGGATTTCAAAACACAGTAACTTCATTTTACTATGAAACTTTAGGGTTGCAAGATTTTTTGTCAGACAGTAAAAATTATACTATAATACAGACTGCAAACATATGGGATTTAACTTGGGGTATGGATGCACAGTGCGGTGCCAGCGATTTAAAGTTTTTCCTGGTTTTCCACAATTTTACTCGTTATCACATACTGTGTTAAGCGATGGAGGAGTCACACTATCCGTAATGATAACACATTTACCCCCAATGTTGGTTAGAGCAGGCACCAACTGATTTTTTACTCACTTTTGAAAATTTCACTGTTCAATTTTTGAGTCTAAAAGGCCACACTCCGGTAGAAAACCACATCATAATAACCTGCATGAAGCACTGTGGATCTCCTAGCTTCTGATTTCAATCTCTTATTATTAGTACCTACACCTATCATCTTTCAACCATATTCGTATCATGCTTTCGTTCTGGTATACCCAGGTTTCATCTCGGTAAATAAAAGTCACTTCTTCCATCAGCACATACCAAATATATATTTTAAAGAATTTGAGTTTGTTTACAACAGAAATTTTAGATCAATAATGCATTTTTTAAGATTATTTTTAAATATTTGTGCAATAATTTGTAAAGTTTTGTGTAGCCTCCTGTGTATTCTAAATTCAATCTAGCATGGTCTAATAAATTATGAGTAAGTAATATCTTGGCACTGTTGAAAGTGTATCTACAATCTGAACATTAGATTTTAAATTATAAAACAGTACTGATTGAAATCTAAAAATTAGGAGTACTAACAATAATCGAGTGTATTATAAGCTCAACTAGCTGTTGCCCGCAGCATATGACGTATTTAAAAACGTAGGACGAATTTAATAACTTAAAATCGAATTTTTACTTCATCAACTAGTGAGTTGTGCAATTGCTTACTTTCTTTTCTAAATAGTAACAATGTTATTTAAGACGTAATACAACGTTGGAAAAAATAGTATACGCAACTTGTTATTAAAGTGTCTGTTTAATTTGAACACACTTTCAACACTCGCTAGCGCTCTGTGTTTAAAATGT
Organism: Agriotes lineatus; assembly: GCA_940337035.1. Taxonomy (NCBI): domain Eukaryota; kingdom Metazoa; phylum Arthropoda; class Insecta; order Coleoptera; family Elateridae; genus Agriotes; species Agriotes lineatus. The sequence goes on along the minus strand of OW679199.1, from coordinate 32,832,001 downwards.
CTAGGTCGTTTGAACAATGTAGCACTTTCTTAACTTGTAGTGCAATATACTATTGTTACACTAAGATCGGGCAGTAAGGAAGTCCAAAAAATATAATTTCAAATGTAAAGTTTTGCCACATTCGGATGAGATGTGCGCATATGTTCCTGATACGCATGTCACCTCGAACCTGCATTGGGCGCCAAACTTGATTTGTAAGGTCGTGTTTAAACAGTACGTGTGGGGCCCATTCGGTAAGGCAGTATATGAACACTCATCATTAAATGAAATGTACTTGTTTGTTAGTTCTAACACACACAACCAATTTCTGTGATAATATCCCTATTAAAAGTAATGGGAAGTTTATTCACAAAAAACCCGAAAACAGTAAACCATTGAATGAAGCCTTGCTACTTTTTTGTTGGTTTAACATGGCATGTAGTGATTAGGCATTATTATAGAGGAAGGATGATTACTTATACAATAGATATTTATGCATTAAGGAGGATATGAATATGTTTTTTTCGAGGTCAAGGTCTGTAAGTCAATTTTTCCTTCCACTTTTTTAGCACCTATCTATGTGAAGCTAGATTGTCTGCTATGGTTTCACTAAAAATAAATTTCGTAATAAAGAGTCATGAGTAATCGAAACGTAAATCCTTTATCTAATAGACTTGTCTGTCCGGGACGCTGTTTCAGCAGCCAAACCGTAAGAGATAGAGAAAAAAGTTATGAAAGTTATATGTTTGGAATGGTCATGTCAGGTCAGGAACAGAATTTCAGTCACGTGACACTTCCGGTTTTCGAGAAATCACGTGATTTCCGTCCGTCCGGGACGCTGTTCTATTTGAAAAACGGTCTTTTCTGTTTTATTAAATGAGACATTTGTCTCACTGGTTGCTAGTAAAAACTTAATAAGATGTACCATGAGAACAAAAAAAAAAATGATTCTGAGCAGGCCTTGATATGTGTTATACGTTTGGCAGTTACTGAAATGTATTATCAGTCTATGTCAAATTCGAGATTTGCAGGTTGAGTTTTACGTCAGTCTGTGTCAAACAACAAACAAAACCTAACCTTTTAATCTCGAATTTGACATAGACTAACAATACACTTCAGTACTGCCAAACGTATAACACATATCAGGGCCTGCTCAGAATCAGTTTTTTTTATCTCATGGTATAAGAAACATGTACAGTACAACTACTAATTATGTAAGAACTAATAATAATAAGTTACAGAAATTCGAAACTTACTCTGGGGTAAGACAAGGCGGAACTTTGAGCCCATATCTATTTACAGAAGTGATGGATGAAATAAAAAATGTAAAAGTAAGATAAAAGATGCCAACACGATGGATTCTACAAGATGGAAAAAATACTAATAAATCATTTAGCTTTTGCTCCGACGATGTAGTCCTGTTGGCTAACAAAAAAAATTACCTGCAACATAACCTGCTGATTTGAAAAGAACTCCTGAAGCATGAACTAAGCATAAATATGGACAAAACTAAAACAATAGCAATATCGAGAAAACAAGAGATATTTCAGATTAGGATAGAGCAAGATATAATACAAGTACGACAATTTAAATATCTAAGAGCCGTTGTAACGGAGAATGGTAAAATAGAAGCAGAAGTGGACAAAAGAATAAAAACTACCACCAAATTATATTTTGCACTAAATAAACCGATAATAAATAAAAACGAAATATCAGCGAAAACATAAATAAGAATGTTTAATGCATTATACATAGTGATTTTTTTTCTATAATAATTTTCAAGGTCAACCTTCTAGGGGATAAGTTGCATTCCTGCAGGGTCCCTAGTTTTAATAATGTTGGTACATTGATTTTTAGTTCTTTTCTTCCACTAAAAAAATTATTGCCATTTTGACAGATGTCATAATAGTAGGTAAAACAAACAGCATAGTAAAATATTGCAAATTTATTAATTATTAAACTAACAATATTTGAAAATAAACATAATGAACGTTTGCAAAATTAAAGGTAATTGCAGCGTACATACATCAAACAAGTAGAGACACTCATGCCAAATGTTGAAACCTGTCTAGAGTGCCAGGGACAGTAACTCGGGGGGGGGTATTTCTAAGCTTGAATATCAGATGGCAGCACAAAAATCTACCAATCAGAGCCAGTTACTGGCTCTGTTACCAATCATGATGTGATCATGGATATATTAGTACAGGATACGTTCACTACATGTAAACGTACGTCGAATCTTAAAATAACATATCACGGAGTTCGGTACCTTCCCCCATTTCATTCTAACCTATATCACTTTATTTCTCTCTCCCTTTAGACGTATTTCATACAATGTTTCGTACGCTTAATTTTGAAGTTTTGAAATGAAAACGTCAGAAGTGTCATACAATTTCACAGTTTATTCTTCGAAAATTGAACTTTAGCAATGGTTTTGATTGCTATTATCAAAGAGAATATATCCTCTTTGGCTATTATTATCAACCGTAAAACTCAAAGGCGTTAGCGAGTGAATATCTTGCACACCCCCACACCTCATCGAGTGAGGTTATCAAGTGTTGACTGTTGAGGTTATGTTTTCTAATTAGTGTGTATTTATACGATTACTTCTTTTCTACATTTTGTAGCATCTTCAGACCAAAAAGACTATTTCTGGCACCATGTAACACGAGTTAAATGTATTTTATCAGAATTTCTCTCAATGGCGAGTCCAAGTACCTCTCTAAAGGATAGCGCTATACGTAATTCAAGCATTGAGAGTGACAGAAATAGATGGTACGTCTTGTTACACTATATCAACGGCACGCCGTATCTTGTACTTATATATCTATGGATGTGATCAAGTAGTGGCGCCATCTGTTAGTACTATCGGAAAGTACCCTCCCAGGAGCCGTTCAAGGTCATCCAAATCGGAATTTTGACATCAAAGGAACCGACAGTGAGTGTCACCAGTTGTTTGATTTATGTACGCTGGTAATTGTAATTAAACGACAAATTGAAAGAATGATAAATTTTGACATTCAAAATTAACACATACCCATAATTTTCTACCAACACGAGGTATAAAAATTTCCTAGAGTTTTAATCACATATCTACCAACATTGTAACACTAACAGTTATTATAGAAAAAAAAAAGTATTTTACCAACACCAACATATGGTTCAGAGATCTGGACCTTGAGAAAACAACAAAGAAGGAGGCTGCAGGTAATCGAAATGAAAATACTTAGAAGAATAGCAGGACTAAAATTACTAGATAAGGTGAGGAATAAACACATACGAAGAAGATTAGAGGTAAAATTTGTAGAACATAGAATCAGGGTTAATGCTATGAGATGGTTCGGACATATGGTTGGAATGGCAACAGCAAGGACGGCAAAAAAGTGTGGAAAATGGGAAGACCAAGAAAGAAAGGAAGAGGCAGGTCTAGACGAAAACGGAAAAAACGAAATAGTAAATCACCTGAAACAGATGGGAGTGGATTGGCACAGGGCAGAAGAAACAGCAAGATGCAGAAAATTATGGAAGAAATCACAACTGGAAGTGGGCGATGTGATTTGGTCACGAGTACATCGTTGCCTTTTCACTGTGAAAGTTTTTCGTAGCTACCGATGACGGTAGCGTGACTGTCGAAATACGTATTTAGCAGTTGTTAAATAATTGTGATGCTTTCATATACCGATTGGAATTATTCTTAAGGAAAAACAAGATACTGGTATATAATCAATTTGGATTTCCATCGAATTGTTCCACAATTGATGCAATGCACTTCTTTTACAGCAAACTAGTTCACAGTATAAAACTAGGAGAGAGTCTTACTGTGACTTTAGCAAGACTTTCGATTGTGTCCGCCACGATCTACTAATACAGAAACTGGAAGTCTATGGCATCCGAGGTGTTGTGCTCAACTAGCTAATTAGTTTCCAGAGGAAAAGACAACACTTTGTTTCTATCAAACATAACCACCACAGGAAAATTAACGTGCAATTCTAAACTATTAACTGTTAACATAGGGGTACCTCAGGGATTTGTCTTGGGTCCAGTTCTTTTTATTCTATATACTAATGACTTGAACACGGCGCTTACTCAAGAATGTGCAGCGAACTATTATGCAGATGATACCTCGTTAGTTATATCCCATAAAAATAATACAATTTTGCAAAATATGTGTAACGACAATCTGAAAGGACTTGTCAATTGGTTCAGCAGCAACAGCCTCTATCTCAATAGCTCATAAACAAATTATATAAGATTTCATAACTATCAGAATAGTAATGATCTTACCATAAACTTAAATATTAACAATGAACTCATAAGTAAATCAAAGAGCGTTAAATTTCTAGGGTTAATACTAGATGAAAATCTCAACTGGAAGGCTCATTGTGAGTGTGATAAAAAAAATGCATTCACTCTAGGGATGGGCGCGTGACGTGAAAACAGTCGTGTCACGTCGCGTCACGGCGTGCCACGTCGTGAACGTGACTAATATTTGAAAATAGTGACGTGAACGTGAGTGAAAATTTCCATGGCGTGATTCACGTTTCACGTTAATTTCAGGTTAAATATTTAGTAACGAATAAAAAACTGCAGGGTGCAGTAACTTTTAAACGTAATTAAATCACGAATTGTTACATTTTGTGGCTGTATTTTTGGACCCTAATTATAAATCCTTAAAGTTCATACCTTCACATAAAAGAGAAGATATTCGTTCGACTGTAAAGGAAATCTTAGAGCAAATCCAAATATACAAAAATGTAAATAAAACTATAGATAATAATGATGAAATACATAGCAAACGACTCTAAACTGGTACATCAGCATCGGATTCTTATTTTTCTACACTTAAGAGATAGCTCTGACGATGACACATCTAAATATGATGATGTTGAAACAGAACTAAATTATTATGTTAAATTAAAATGCGGAAATGTAGATGACATTTTAGGATTTTGGAAAAACAGTGTAAATACGCCACTGTTAAAAAAATTAGCTCGAGAAATTTTAAACATACCGGCAAGTTTCGCTACAAGCGAAAGAGTATTTTCTACAGCTGGGCGAATTTTAGAAGAGCACAGAACTCGACCTAACGCTGAAAATGTTGATTACATATTATTTTTAAATCAAAATTTTAATGTTTTGTTTTGTATACTTGGCTTAACGCTGAAAATGTTAATTACGTTTTATTATTAAACCAAAAATGTATTGTGTAGATGAACCTGTTTTTGGAAAAGTAATGTTTTGTTTTGTATACTCGATTCAACACTGAAAATTTTGATTACGTTTTATTACTTCCTTTTACAATAAAGGAAGTATTGGATTCACCCCAAAAATTCGAAATTGAGTTTTCAACAGATCTTCACATTTCAGAGTCCCCTGAACCCAAAAAACATATTCTTTTTTATTGGTCTGCCTGTGTGTGTGTCTGTGAACAGAATATCTCAAAAACAAAAAGAGGTATGACGGTGAAACTTCATATCTAAGTTTTGTGTACTATGTAGATGCGACAGCAAGCTTTTGAAGAAAATCGCATAACCGGAAGTATGATGTTTACTCTTGAGATTTTTCAGTTTTTTTCGATTTTTTCAAAAACGGCTCTAACGATTTTTTTTAAACTTTACATTTTTATTACATTTTTAATGTGTATTGATGTGAGATAGGTGATTTTCCAGTTGAATACTTCTAAAGTGGGTTTCTTTTGTTTTTTATTAAGTCCTATTTTAAATAAAACACCCGGTATATTATTACATTTTTGAATTCACCTTAAAATTCTAGAGAAAATTTGTCTCTTCAACTAACGCTCTATTTTGTACCGTTTTTGTAGAATTTGTAATTTTTGAAAATTTTTGACAAATGGTTAAAAATTAAAAATGAAATTTTTGACTAATTATAAGATCACTGTAAAAGGAAGTTGTGTGAGTGTATCACACCAGATTTTTTTTAAACCAATTTATTGTGTACATGTGTAGATGAAATTATTATTCTAATAAAAGTAATGTTTTGTTTTGTATACTCGCCTTAACGCTGAAAATGTTGATCCTTGTATGTAAAAGTACTTTTAAACCTACGAATTAAAAGTGTTGCCTAGCAACATATACCGGGTGGCCATAAATATCTGAGATCCCGGTAGCCATGGAATTAGGTAGGTACTTATAAATGTTGGTTAGCATTATATTTCAATTACCATAAGTATTGGTACCTATATAATGTAATAAAATGCAATAAGAGGAGGGGAATGTGCCCCAGATTCTGCAGTTTAGCTTACGACTCGATTATAAAAATATCCTGTTCTAACTCCATTACTTATTGCAATCTGTAATAATTTTTGACAGATAACAATTTTAGTTGTGATGACATTAATGACATTTAGTTTAGTTGGATTCATCACTTTAATAAAGCGGTGTTGATTCCAAAGGTAATGTGATATCAGATATTTATGGCCACCCGGTACATTCTGTACTTATACCAATAAGGGAAACGTCAATTTCAATGACAGCTTTTGGTGTTAAAATTGATGTCTTTGAAGACAGCTGCAAGAAATGTATTTGCGAGAAATCAGTATTTATCCTTTGTCGTAAGTTATTGTAGTCAATTTTCAGTTTTTTCTTTTTATGTCAACTATTCTGATTGCAGCATATTACGTAAATTATGTCACGTGCAGAAACATATTTTTAGTTCTCTTTACGGTTTTTTTCATTGGTTTTAAATTTGAACATTCTGTTCTATCTGAATTTAAATTTAAAAATAAAAGCTGCATGTCACGTCGTGAGTGGCGTGTCACGCCGTGAACGTGCGTGAACGTGAGTGTTTCAAGCAAGCGTGAAACGTGCGTGACGTGAGCGAAAACTCACTCACGCGCCCATCTCTAATTCACTCTGTTATCTAATTAGAAACCTGAGATCATTACTATCCTGCGAACAATTGCTTGCATTGTATCATGCTCAGGGTGGGAGCAGGCTAGCATACGGGATATGATATGCATGTGGGGATCTTCGGCTATTACATGTCTTCATTGCTCAAAAACGCATCATAAGGTGTATGGGGCGTACACATCAAACCACTTCGTGCCGTGCAATATTCAAAACTTTCATAATTTTACCTCTGCCGAGTATTGTTACTTACAAACTATGCAAATTTATTTTTCAGAATAAGTTAAAATTTGCTCGCAATCGAGACATTTATAAGCTCGACACGAGACATAATAACGACCTGCGGTCTCCCCGTTGCTATAAATGCTACCGACTCTTTGGGTGTAAAAGTTTTCAATTATATCTCGACACAGATCCAGGATTGCAAATCTTTAAATATTTTCCAAAATAAGTTAAAATAATTTTTGTTGGAACATATATTTTATAGTACTGACGAATATTTGATAACTACGTGGACCTAATTTATTTTGGGAATCTGTAAACAGTTTGTTGACGATTTCCACATTATCATTATGTAATCAAAAGGAAAAATAAATTATTATTATTATTATTCTAGAAATTGGTGCTGGTTGACACCATCTGACAGGATACATATTTTTCCTTTATCTGATAGCCTTTATCCAGCCACATAAATTTACCATATTTGATGAATATTCATGACAGGAGATATTTTTCCTCTCCCTGTTTCCATATTGTTACGATTTGCGTTTTTGAGTGAAAATGAACTATACGCGGTTGTATGAATAAACTGTACTTTGGTTAGCCATAAGTAATTTGTATCGTACATATTTTAAGGTAGAATTTCGTAGGAGAACTGGTAATATTGAAGTTACAACAGGCGAGTATTTAGCCGGTGTTTTGAACATGCCTTTCTCTGGCAAGATAAAAATATTTAAATCTCCCGGAAGCGCAAGGGTAAATTTATACAGGGTTTACCACGTAAGCCGAAAACTGTGGCAATTCGGTCATAAAAATTAGGCTTAAAACTACGTGCCAGCTCGAGGAAATTCCTTTAGGAAAGTTGTAAAATTTATTATAGATCCTCGCGAGGTGTTGACCACTTGCCAAATTTTAGCATGTGAAACCTGTAAGTTTGTAGAAAAAATTAAGAGCTACTCTGGCATATTAGAAATTTTGAGAACGCCTACCGAGTTTTCTTGGTCAAACTCGACTTAGAATTTAGTTTGTTAATAAGTAACAGTGTTAAACTTAAGTTGTTCTGTTAACAGCAGAAAATAAATACAAGCATTTGTACTTAACTGTCTTATTAATCTCGCAATAGTAGCTTTAGTCTTCGTGTACAAGTATAATTCGACTAAAAGGATCGTCAGTTACCCTGATTTCAGACAAATTTGCGACAATATGAAGGAATGCAAAATTGTGTGAACTAGTGCCAATGGGCAAAATATGAATTATTGAAGTATATATCAAAACAACCTAGCTAGCAGGCTTTGTAATTGTACTAATATATCCAAAATTGTTAAACTTTGATACAAATTTGTGTGTCACTTGTAGACCACTTCTGAGAACAAAATAGCAGACAAACTATGATTTACAGCTTTCACAACAAATTTCCAAGGAAGATTGCCGAGCAACAAAAGCTTTTGCTGATCCCTAATGCCTTTGTTACTATGGAAACAAATGTGTGTTATTGTTTAGATACTACTGTCATAGTTGTTTTGACTTTTCAAAAGTGAATTCGCAAGTTTGGAATCTAATTGGTTCGACCTGCAAAACACTTATTATTAGAAATCCTACTCAATATTTCTGTTTTTTCATATTCTGTAATTATAGTACCAAGTAAGGGCTTAAAGATAACCAATTCTTTCACTGAGCAAGATGCTTGAAGTGATCTCAATTACCTCCATGTTCTGCTTTACTAGAGGGCTTTTCAGGAATTAGTTTTAGAAACGTTATAAAAGCAAAAACTTGTTTATTAAAAACACAGTAAGTAGCAGCCATTCCTAACAACTAAACCTAAACATAAACAAATCCATCCATCATGTACAATTAAATTTATACCTGTTTTAATTGTTCGGCGAGCGAAGGAGGTGGCCCCAAACCCATGTTGGCGCCTTTGTTCGGAACCCCGAGCCACGGATCTGGACTGCTTTGGTGCTGATGTGCGCTGCCCTTCTGAACGCGAGCATACAACACATTAGAATTAAGATGCTGATTATTATGTTGTGCACTATAATTTTCATTCTGCGAATTGTATTGTGTAGTTTGTTGCGCGACGTACTGCACAGAATTCTGCGAGTACCCGTAGTGGGTATTTTGCACATTATAAATTGCACTTTGGGCGTTGAACTGCGAGTTCTGCGAACTGTACTGCACATTTTTTGACTGTTCCGAGAACTGAGACGCGGTGTTAAGGCTGCTGGGCCGTACCACGGTACTGGTACTGTATTTCGATTCCGAGCTGTACCCGTCATTTTGGTTTAGCGAAGCAGTGTCTGATAGCTCGTCGGCGGAATTGTAGCTTTCGTCCAAACCATAGTCCGAACTACTATTACTAAGCGATCCCTTTTTTGCAGTCGGCAGCTGGCGGTTGGCTAAGGCGCCTCTGTTTGCCAATTCCGCCTTGCTTTTACTCGCTGAAATGTCCAGCAATTCATGCGGTGGCACTGCTTTATCAAACTCCTCCTTAATGGGCAGCTTCCTCTCTACTGTGGCAGTTTTATCTCCGTCCTCAGGACTTGTATCCGAAATCTCGGTATCGGACAGTTCGGCCTCGAGAGTTTGAAATAAAGGCTTGGGAGGCTGCCTCCTGGTCATCTGTGGTGTGAGCTGTTTTGAAGTTATGCTGTCGTAAGGCAGACCGATGGGCACACCCGCCTTCCGCTGCGTCTCCATTAAATCCTGTTCTAGAGCTATGACGCGGTCCTTCAAATTTTTAACCAAGGCGTTATACTCGGTGTCCTTCTCCTGCAGGAGCTGCTGGTAGAACTCCTCGCGGTGAATCATGTCGAGCTCGCGCTGCTGGAACTCCCTGACGAGCCGCTTGGCCTTGCTGTATTTCTTCTCGAGGACCACGTACTGCCCCTGGGACTGCTCCAGCATGTTTTGGTAGGTCATCACTTCTTTTCGGGACACGTTCAGCTTGTTCTCGGCTTCCTTCAGTTTCTGGTGGGTTTGCTTCAGTTTTTCGTTATTTTCAGGGTCTGAACCGCTCTGCTCCATAAGCTAAAATAAGGGAGTTGTAAGGCAAGTACAGTTCCATATTAGTTTTAATGTGAATATTTGAGATAGGCAACATTCACATGCACTGAAGGTCAAGCCCATCGCATAAATTAAAGTTTGTGTTTGAATTTTTGATGAAATCTTGAGAAAAATAAATTAGTGACAGTTAATAAAATTAAATACGGTGCAATGCTCATGGATATCACTTTTGTAAGTGCAGAACTGATTGATAAAATTGTACTAAATAATTTAATAAAAATTTCAAGTCCACCTCTCCTCTCTAAATTTGCAACTTTTGTATAAACCATACAAGTTTAACAGCATTTAAAGCAAAAAATTGTCCATAATCACACACAATATACAGAGTATTCAAATACAAAATACATATGGATTACCCATGAAGACCATTATTATACCGAGAGATCCAAAAAAAACTGTTCCTCAGCGGGCTGTGGAAATTCAACGTATGAATAATATGTTGGTGACACTGTACGTCAATGTCAAATTCGAGGTTAGCAGGTTAGGATTTGCGTCATTTTGTGTCAAAACTGACGGAAAACCTAACCTGATAACCTCAAATTTGACATTGACGTACAGTGTCACCAACATATTATTCATACGTTGAATTTCCACAGCCCGCTGAGGAACAGCTTTTTTTGGATCTCTCGTATATGACTACAAGATATTTTTTATTTGAACATACTGTATTTATAGCTCAAAATAGTTTTTTACATTACACATTGCAAGCTATTCTTAAAGTTAAAATTTCCATGCAACAAATTCTTTACTTTGAGGTGTTATCATAGTCAATTCCTATTAATGCTTCTTATGGTTTGCAACCATTATTTGCGGTAATAACCTGTATTAACATAATAAACAATAAAAAACCGTTTTGATAGTACAGTTTTATCCATCACTCTAAGTACATATTAAAATATCAGCGAATTTAAGAGTCAGTTGTATTAAGGTTTTACCACATATGTGACAGGATGTATAATTCAGTTATTATGCAAAGGTATAGAAAATTATTTATGCAAAAGTTGTAACGGTAGAAAAATATGAACCGACTGTTAAACATTTTATTCAAAATTACTTTTGGTGAAATTGGAAAAATATTCTACTGAAACAGTCTAATCTCAAAATGTAACAACCCCCCCCCCCCCCCCCGGCCCAGAAATGAAATAGTGGTACATACTTACATTTTTAAATAAGATAATCAAACATTTGAATAATATGTTGGTAGCACTGTAAGTCTATGTCAAATTCTAGGTTAGCAGGTTAGGTTTTGTGTCAGTTTTGACACAGACTGACGCAAAATCTATCCTGTTAACCTAGAATTTGACATAGACTTACAGTGCTACCAACATATTATTCAAACGTTTGAATTTCACAGCCCGCTGAGGAACAGTTTTTTTGGATCTCTCGATAGTAAACAGTAGTATCAAGAAATGAAACACTTCAACCAAAATCTTTCAACAAATGGAAATAAAAGAAACTTACAATGCCTGACTCTATAGTATCAGCTAAGTGTCACATAAAATGCATGTTAGGTCAGTTTAAAAACTGCCCGCTGCCACTGCACCTCACATGCGAAGAAGAGGTTGGCAGTTTGCTGAGTTCTCATACAAACATTGCAGTTAGTCAGCATCCTGCAATCAAGCTAGGATATGCTGTTGAGTGTGACACCGTCCTGTGCACGTAGCAGCCATTTTGAGAATATTAAAAGCATTTCAAAGCAATTTCGACTAATAATTTAATAATTGGAAGAAGTCTACCATCTCGCCTACATTAAATGACGGTGTTAGCCAACATAGCCCCAACAGCCAAGAAAACCAGCCCTTTATTCCACCCATATACTGACACTTTGAATTGCCACTATCCGACTATTCAAGCCTGTTGAAGTACATACAGCTTCCCAGTAACTTAAGCCTGGTGAGCCATGCTATAAGCAACTTTTCACATCGATTCCAGTGTTGACTTTTGGATTTTGCATTCATGCCACCAACCAAACTGCTGTATTCCAAGCTAAATTATGCTAAAAATGCATGTTGGGTCAGTTTAAAAATTTCCCACCGCCACTGCACCTTACACATGTGCAGAAGAGGTTAGGAATTTGCTGAGTTCTCACACAAACACTGCAGTTAGTCAGCAGCCCGTAATAAAGCTAGGATGTGCTGCTGAGTGCGACCGTTCTGTGCACGTAGCAGCCATTTTGAGAATATTGAAAGCATTTCGAAGCAATTTCGACTAATAATTTAATAATTGGAAGTCTACCATCTCGCCTACATTACTTTCCACAGCCACTCCATAAAATGATGGTGTGAGCCAACATAGCCCCAACATTCAAGAAAAACAGCACTTTATGCCACCCATATACTGACACTTTGAATTGCCACTATCCGACTATTCAAGCCTGTTGAAGTTCAGCGTTTCCCAGTAACTTAAGCCTGGTGAGCCATGCTATAAGCAACTTTTCACATCGGTTCCAGTGTTGACTTTTGGATTTTGCATTCATGCCACCAACCAAACTGCTGTATTCCAAGCTAAATTATGCTAAAAATGCATGTTGGGTCAGTTTAAAAATTGCCCACCGCCACTGCACCTCGCATGTGCGAAGAAGAGGTTGGCAGTATGCTGAGTTCTCACACAAACACTGCAGTTAGAGTCAGCAGCCCGTAATAAAGCTAGGATGTGCTGCTGAGTGCGTTCGTTCCGTGCACGTAGCAGCCATTTTGAGAATCTTAAAAGCATTTCAAAACAATTTTGACTTATAACCCGACAGTTAGAAGAAGTCTACCATCTTGCCTACATACTTCCCGCAACCACTTCGTAAAATGACGGTGTGAGCCAACATAGCCCCAACATCCCAGAAAAACAGCCCTTTATGCCACACATATACTGACACTTTGAATTGCCACTATCCGACTATTCAAGCCTGTTGAAGTTCAGCGCTTCCCAGTAACTTAAGCCTGGTGGATCCCGCTACAAGCAACTTTTCACATCGGCCAAATTATGCTAAAAATGCATGTTGGGTCAGTTTAAAAATTGCTCACCGCCACTGCACCTTGCATGTGCGAAGAAGAGGTTGGCAGTTTGCTGAGTTCTCACACAAACACTGCAGTTAGTCAGCAGCCCGTAATAAAGCTATGATGTGCTGCTGAGTGACTGTTCTGTGCACGTCGCAGCCATTTTGAAAATTTTATTAGCATTTCAAAACAATTTTGACTTATAATCTGACAGTTAGAAGAAGTCTACCATCTTGCATACATACTTTCCGCAATCACTCCATAAAATGACGATGTGAGCCAACATAGCCCCAACATCCAAAAACAATAGCCCTTTATGCCACCCATATACTGACACTTTGAATTGTCACTGACTATTCAAGCCTGTTGAAGTACAGCTTCCCAGTAAGTTAAGCCTGGTGGGTCCCGCTATAAGCAACTTTTCACATCGGTTCCAGTGTTGACTTCTGGATTTTACATTCATGCCACCAACCAAACTGCTGTATTCCAAGCTAAATTATGTTAAAAATGCATGTTGGGTCAATTTAAAACTTGCCCGCCGCCACTGCACCTTACATGTGTGAAGAAGAGGTTGGCAGTTTGCAGAGTTCTCATACAAAAATCGCAGTTAGTCAGCATCCGCAATCAAGCTAGGAAGTGCTATTGAGTGTGACCGTTTTGTGCACGTAGCAGCCATTTTGAAAATATTAACAGCATTTCAAAGCAATTTTGCCTTTATTATCATCATTGAGCCGTTCAATTTATTGGATTATGGCTAACGATTGGTGCGTTTAAAAATCCATTTATTGGGATGGATTACTCCCCTTATTCCTTTTCCTATAACTTTATTTTGGTTCTGGCTATATTCGTTATCTTTCTCCATTTTTCCCTATTTCGGCATTTTCATTTCCAATCTGTTATTCCTATGGTTCGTGTCTTCTTCTATTTGGTTTTGCCAAGTGTTTCTTGGTCTGCCCCTACCTCTTGGCCATTGTGTTACTCTTCTCACCATTTCTGTTGGTTTTCTTCTCATTTTATGTCCCGCCCAACTTAATCTTTGTGTCTTTATGTACCTTACTATGTTTTCCACTCCTAGTTCTTCTTCTATTTCTTTATTTGTTTTTTGCCCTTCCCTCTCCCTCTATTGTGATGATTGGTCCTAATATCGTCCTAAATATTTTTCTCTCAATCATCTTTAAATCTTCTCCCTTTTTATTCAAAACTGTGGTTTCTAGGGCGTATGTGATGACTGGTCTTACAAAAGTCTTATACATTTTTATTTTGTTTCTGTTGCTTATATTTTTTGCTTTTTAACAGCTTTTAGTTTCTTCCAAATGTTCAGTATCCTTTTTGTATTCTCTCTCTTATTCTTCCTTTAGCTGTTTGTCCTATTGTTACCCCCATACAGTTGTATGAGGAGACCGTTTCAAATGTGTGTCTTCCTATCCTCATATATTTTGTTTTTTCCTCAGTAATTTCTAGCCCACATTCTCTTGCTTCTGTTTAAAGACTGTTGATAGCTTTTATTAGGTCATCGAGCTATTTGCTAATATCGTTGCGTCATCCACGTATGCTACCACTTGTATTTGATTCGTTATAATATTTTTATTATCTAATCTCGATTTTCTCATAACACTTGCTAGAGTCATATTGAAAAGAGTTGGAGATATCGAGTCTTCTTGTTTGACTCCTTTATTTATCTTTATTTCTTCTTTTTTTGGTAAATACTCTTAATGTTCCTAGTTCTTCTATCATTTATGTCGATTTATTGAGTCAAACGCGGTTTTAAAATCTACAATGATTATATGTATCTCGCTATTGTGTTCCCATGTTTTCTGGGTGATTTGGTCAATTGTGTGGATTGCATTGATTGTGGATCGTTCTGGTCTGAAGCCGTTGTGGTCATCTCCCAATATGTTTTCTGCGTATGATTTCAGTTTTCTATTTACTAAGTTGGCTAGTATTTTATATGCGATGTTGAGAAGTGTTCTGGCTCTATAGTTTTTACAGTTTCCTTTATCCCCATTCTTGTGTATTGGTATAATTACACCACTATTCCACTCTTCCGAGATATTATTTTGTTTCCGAATTTGCTCGATAAGTTGATATATTTATTTTTTCAGTTGTTCCCCTCCATATTTTAGCGGCTCAGCCTCTATTCCATCTTCTCCTAGGGTTTTACCGTTGCGCAGTCTCTTTATTTCTTCTTCTACCGCAGTTTCTGTTACGCATTTTGCTTCATCCTCTTCTTTCGACTTATCTGACAATTGGAAGACGTCGGTGTGAGCCAACATAGCCCTAACATCAAAGAAAAACAGCCCTTTATGCGACCCATATACTGACACTTTGAATTGCCACTATCCGACTATTCAAGCTTCCCAGTAACTTAAGCCTGGTGGGTCCCGCTATAAGCAACTTTTCACATCGGTTCCAGTGTTGACTTCTGGTTTTGCATTTATGCCACCAACCAAACTGCTGTATTCCCAGCTAAATTATGCTAAATAATGCATGTTGTGAATTGTTTCATTCTGAATATGTTGTGATATTTAAGAAATTGACCACCCTATGTAGAGTGAAGTTTATTATTCCTAACATTATTTGTGTAGTGTAACATGATGCCATAGTGTAGGTAGTGAGTAATAATTTACTATGGTCACCAGCCCATAGCTATAACTCGAGATAAATGTATTTCTTTGTTAATTTGGAATATAGCCATTCCTGAATTTTATGCTGTGTAATTTATTTGTGAAACAGAATGCAGTTACGCAAATGTTTTAGATAAGCGTTTTGGGTCACAAAACGTCTGTCAAGACATCATGACAAAGAAGAAAAAACATTTTAGATTTACAAAATACAGAAGTCATCTGGGAGATGAGCAAATTCATGTAATCGAGGTAAATTTCTTCTTGTTGAGAACACTCCACACTTCATCCCAGCAGACACAATAGGTGACGTAATAAATTATCTAAATTTAATTTCATTCCTTAGCTTTGTTTCTATATTTGTTTTGTAGGCTTTCCCACATTTCGTTTCAAGACACCCTATCGAAAGAGTTCTCTAAATCCAAGAATGCTGTGTACACTTCTGTGTCCTTTTGTCTAGTCTTCTCTATCATCTGTTTTATGGTGAAGTTGTGGTCTTGCATGCTTCTTCCTTTCCTGAAACCGCTTTGTTCTTCTGTCAGGTCGTATTCTACTGCCATCTTGAGTCTCCTTTCCAAAATATATTTATACATTTTCGAGGCAACGCTAAGCAACGTAATCCCTCTGTAATTTTTGCAATCTCTGTTACCGCTTTTTTTGAAAATTGGTATTATTATTCCAATTTTCCAGTCTTCAGGTACTGCTGCTGTATTCCATGCTTCGTTGAAGATTTCAGTTAACATCCCCACAATTTGTTGGCCCAGACTTTTTAGTATTTCCGGCGTAATTTTGTCGTGCCTTGCTGAGTTTCCTTTTTTTAAATGTTTAATAGTTTCCCTCGCTTCTTCGTTTTTTTATATTATCTTCCACCTCTTCTTCCACTGTTTGATTGCTATGTTCCTCGTATGTTCTGTTTTCTTGGTCATCTGTCTTCCATCTCTCCATTATTTGACTGCCGTCTGATAATATCTTGTTATCTTTTCTTTTGATTTGGGTTATATCTTGTTGTTTTCCTTTTCTTATGTTTTTTAGTACCTTATAAAAGAGCTTTTGGTTTACTTTGCCATCTTTTTCTAATTTCCTTACAAATTTCTCCCACATTTTTTGTTTTGCTTGTAGAATCATTTCTTTTACTACTATACATTGTATTTTATATGACTCGTAACTTGTTTCCGTTTTATCGCTTTAATATTTTTTTTCTTTTACTTCTCTACTGATTTCTTGGTTCCACCATCTGGTTTGTTTGATGTTTTTATTTATTACTGTGGTTCCACACATTTCTCTTTGCCACTGTGGTTAAAATGTGTTTGAATTTGTCCCAAATTTCTTCTAAGTTCATAGCATCCCAATCATTCTTTGTGTTTTCAACTCTCTTTTCGGTTTCTTCTTTGTTTTGCTTTCTATCTCTGTTTCTTGCAATCTATATGCCTTGATTACTCCATCAGATTTTTTGTACTTCCTATTTGTTGGTAGGTCTTTTGTTTCTGTCTGGATTCTTAGTTTTCCCACCACTAGGTAGTGATCACTATAGATTTCTAGCCCCCTATGCACTTTAATGTCCAGTATTTCCCTCCTGTGTGTTCTATTTACTAGAGAATACAATTCATTAATCACGTGACCCTTTTTAAACCAATTGGAAGCATAAAAAACCCTTGGATACATGTGTACCACAGCGGTGATACAAATCAAAAATTCGTATCAACTTATTGTGATCTGTTGCTACGCAAAAGTGTGGTTAGCAGGTTAGGTTTTATGTTGGTTTTGACACTAGCTGACGCAAAACCTAACCTGCTAACCTCGAATTTGACATAGACTTACAGTGCCACCAACATAATTCATTGTATTCTCTCACTAAATACAACTGGTGGTATGATTAGTAATCGGTGATATTTCTCATTGAAACCGAAGGAGCAAATTCAACTCGTCCTTCGGACTCGTATTCGCACCTCGGTTTCAATTCGAAAACATCACCGATGATAATCATACCACTTGTGGTATAATGGCTGAGAATATAATTCATGTATCACGTGACGCTATTTCAACCAATGAGGTGCATGTAAATGGCTAGTTACACATTATCACAGCGGTAGTAATTTATTTTTGTAATTGTTTTTACGGGTGATCATAAATGGTTGTGATTGTTTCTTAAGTTGGCACTGTTAATGTTGGTTACCCTGCTGTCAATTTTAAGTCTATGTCAAATTCCAGGTTAGCAGGTTAGGTTTTCCGTCAGTTTTGACATAAACTGACACAAAACCTAACCTGCTAATCTCGAATTTCACATAGACTTCAAATTGACCGCAGGGTAACCAACATTAACAGTGCCAATCTAAGAAAAAAAATTGATATTTTGCATTTCCAAATATAATTCGTGTAATGATTAATGATCGATGATTTTTTACTCGCCAAGACCGAAACAGCAAATTTAACTCGTGCTACGCACTCGTTAAATTTAGGTTCCGGTTTTAATTCGGAAAAAAAATCATCGATAATAATCACTCCACTTATTATATTACAATTGAATGTAATCTATTATTGATTTTTCTTTTCTACTTCCGATTTCTCTGGTGTGTTTGTGTATGTCTTTGTGTTTATATAATGTGTTTGTTTTATTAAGTTATTTTGTATGCAAAAATTTATCAATCTTCTTCCAGTGTTGTTTAGATGTACAGTCGCGGAAACATAAACCGGGACAAGTCATGTAAGACAATTTTTCACAATTTGAATATTGCAATTTTGCCTTCCTAATTGTTCATGAAATCCTATCTACCACATACCAATGAACCAAGAAGAACTTGTTGATGCAATATAAGCAACTTGGGATAGCACCAACAATGAATTCATTCAGACAATTTAACTTACGCAAATTTTAGTGTCCCGCTTTATATTTCCGCAGCTGTACCTCCTCCTCGTGGTCTCCTATTACGTCTATTGCTTCGTTAGTTCTTTTCCCTACATGGCTGTTGAAGTCTCGTATCAATATTAACCTTTCATTTGTATTTCCAATTATGTCCGCTAGTTTCTCCCAGAATTCGTCCTTCTTGTTTGCTACTTCTCCTTTGCTGTGACCACATACTACCAGGTGTCTTAAAAAGCATTACATCTAGTATGCTTTGAATTTCCCATAATGCAATCTAAAATTTTATTTGAAATTGGCAAAACTGTAAGTCTATGTCAAATTCGAAATTAGCAGGTTAAGTTTTGCGTCAGTTTGTGTCAAAAATGACGCAAAACCTAACCTGCTAACCACGAATTTGACATAAACTTACAGTCTTGCCAATTTCAAATAAAATTTTAGATTGCATTATGGGAAGTTCATAGCACACTAGATGTAATTCTTTTTAAGACACCCGGTATTACCAATGTTGAATTTATTTTCTGGTTCAGTTCAATTTCGATTTTTAAAATTCTTTCCGATACTAATTCCCAATTCTTTAGCTTTTCCTCATATTCTTTTTTAATTATATACCCAACCCCTTCTGCTACTCTTTTTTCTTGTTTTACGCCACTAAAAAGAATAAGTGTCCTCCTTGTAGTTTTATTAGTCCTTGGCCTCTTTTCTTAGTTTCTGTTACCGCCAAAATGTCAAGCTTTATCAAATTGCTGTATTAATTCCTGTTCTTTCCCGTTTATGCTTCTAACATTCAAAGCAGCTATTTTTATTACCCTTGTTGGGCCATATTGGTTTTTCCCTTATTGTTTTTGGTTTCCTTACTCGTATCCTGAGTCGTTGCCGGGTTTGTCTTCGATTTCATTGTTGTAAAGGGGCTCGTCAGTTTTTTGGAAATGGCTTGTTCACTTTCAATTAGCTCGTTTTCCTTGTCGTTCCAAATTAACTGATTTTTATGCCCTCTCCTTAATTTGTTTTTGTATATTTCTCTCATTAATCGTCAAGTCGCTGTGAATGATTATATTCTTATGTTTTTCAGTTTTCTTTTATTATTTATAATTTTCATTTTGTTTGCGAAATTTTCGAGTTCTACAATGCACATATTTTGGAAATGTATGGGATAATTTATGCTAATGTAACACTATGATATAAAATTCCGTTTATAACGAATCGAGCCGCTACACAATGATGTGCTAATTGTAGAAAGACAAATAAATAAATCTTAAGTTACGAATTAGCTCATAAACACACTAATAAAACATGTAGATTCAGATATAATGAATTGGAAAATTTAGATACATCCAACTCAATCAGAAAAAACTTACACAATGCACCAAGCAACTGCTGCAGAATCTAGGCATCAATAAACACTGAATAAACCAACTGACCTCATCAAATACAAATACAAATAGATGTACATACCATGCATAAGTACTTACACAAGGGATATATTATCTAAAAAATAATCCTTCATAAGAGCAAGATAATAAATGAATCCTTACTAAAAATAAACGCTTCATCATACCTCAGCAAATACTATTATTAATTTAAAAACAGCAAGTTTCCTTTATGTTACTGAACTGAAGTGGGCTCCAATTAATTTTACTCCAGTGAAAGCCAATGGATAAGTCACGTTCTTCAAGATGACAAAAGAAGAGAGTGGAATTAATAGAGAAACGATTGGAAAATGCTGGTAAAAGATTTGTTCTCAAAGCTTCACCCCTAAACAAAAGTAACATAGAATTGAATGTAGTAAGGTTTCATTAGCACTTGTGATGCAACCCCAACTTTTTGTGCTCAATTATTACTGTCATAGTGGGTTGTGCCCCAAGACCAAGTACAGAGAAGAGTGAAGCTGAGTTTACTGTATAATAACGTCACTCCTCACAGCGACAAAAGAGGTTGTTGGGACTAGCCAACCACCTTTTTTGCAGAATCTAGTTCTGTCAACTTAATGCTGTCTCCAAAGCTAAAAAAACATAAACATTTCCCACGAAACTGAGGTCATTCAGAAGAATGTGACAATATTTTGGTAATGATTTAAAAAAAAGCTTTAAAGCTTTGGATCAAAGATACGTCTAGTGTATTTATGTTATGGTCGTACCTTTTCAGAACTTTGTACAAAAACAAAGTAAACTTATGCTTTCTCCAGTACTTTTTAAGGGATAAACTGAACTTTATAAGAGTTCTGAAATGTTGACTTTCTAATTGGTGGTTGAGAAAAAACTGATTTAAGATATGCCAATGACACCACCATCATTGTAGTTGCAGAAGAACAGGTTACAGTAGAGATTATCAGATAATATATCGTACTAAAAAATATTAAAAACTATGTGAAACCATTAAAAAAAAAGATTATCGTAATTTTCCAGAAATAATGTCAACGTTTTAATACTTTGCATTTTCTTTTGCACTCTATTTTTCATAACCTCTGCATAATAATAAAAGTATAATCGTGCCCCACATTTCATGAAGTGTGCTGCATACTGTTATGAGCTGAATAGTTATTTTGACAAATCGAGTAACAACAAATAACTCAAACGACACGAAACCGACTCTTTTATAAAAATTAGCTATGTGGCTTAATGTACAAAATACCTACACCTAATGCTCACACATACCTTCAATTTTAGCCGTGCAACTTCTAGTTCAGACGTGTTATGTTTGCGTTGGCTCTGCATAACAAATACGTGACGTACAGTACAGGCAATGGAAAATTAATGCAAACACAAATCAGTAAATGAAAGTATTATTATCGGACAACAAACACATACCATGGGATAGTTATCTGGGCAACAGACATGGTTACGAGGTGAGACAAAGATATTTACAGACTTACCTCCTGCAAAAGCAACTTCAGCGATTCGATATCGTTAGGGTCTTGCCCCTCGGGCTCGAACGTAGCCTCATTATTCGACGAAGAACTTACATTCCCGTCCGATATGCTACTATTTGCCGAGCCTGAGAAAATTTTGCATTAAAACGCAACCGCCACCACTAAACAAGATCCCTACCTAACATGATCGCAGAGCCATCGTTCTGATGTTCGGCTTCGATCGCCCGTTGCCTGCGTTCCTCTCTCTCTCTGTCAGCCAGAAGCGACTGCTTGATAAGCTGTGCCACTTCGCTATTCTCCGGATCTTTTTCTCTGCCGATACTGAACTTCACTAGGCCAGACGTGTTGCGTAACACACTGGCTGCATAGGCCTGAGTGACGCCGACCAAGCTCTTCCCGTCGACCTCGATGATCTGGTCGTTGACGTGAATGCGCCCGTCTCGTGCAGCCGCTCCGTTGGATGTGATAGTTTTCACGAATATACCTGGAGTATGATGTTATATAATCGTTATTTTAGTGAGTAAAATAGGAACTAACCGAGTTTTTCAAGTCCTGCATCCGCGCCAACTCCCATGCCAATGATGCTCAACCCTAGGCCTTCCGGTCCTTTGACTAATTCCACAGGAAATACGTCCATTTTTTCCACGCGTTTTTCCAGCTCATATTCTGCAGATGCGGCTACAGGATCGACGTCTTCATTTCTAATAACAGCGATAATTTAACATGATGCATACAAAGCTATCTATTATGTTGCAATCTTCAAAGGTTATATTTAGTAACTTTTGTGGGTATTGGTTTTAGTGACCTTTTCTGGTATTTTTTGAGTAAATTACATCCCGAATAAATATTCTGGATGAAAATGGATTATTAATTCTATTTAAAAAACTGAGCAACCTCTCGACAAAGTCAATTTCTTAAAAATTAGATTTATTATTTTACATAAAACTTTCTACTTAAATTTAATCATTCCCAAATGAATATTGTATTATTGTCGTTCACAGATAAAAATATAATGTATATTTTAAACTGCATACATGGCCAGCAATGATTTAATGTAATAAAATGCAAAAAAATTAAATGAGACAAATGAGATTTTTATTGAGGTTTATAATATCATACGAAAGGATCGAAAATCTAAAGGTGGAGATAAACTTTTTCATATACAATTTTAACTACTTCCAACGATATTGAACAATTATAGATAAGCATCGCCCTTTAAAAATCGTAAATATGCATTTGAAGTATTATACAACCCACACCAATAATATTACTTAGCAGTTGTCAGTTTTACAATAAATAATAATACAATACCTATTACAGATACAATTAAAAATGTGAGTGTAATCCTTGAATAAAATTTTTATTTTTAAAACCCATTTAAATGTTTACAAAGCTTATTGCAATTTAAAAACTACTTTCTTAAATCTTATTCAACATTAATATTAAAGCCACATTGTGTAACAGTATGGTGTTTTATATCTGGTTGATTATTGTGATGTGTTGTAAGAATTTTTTATTGATTCGCAAGATAAATCTAAGATCCAAAAACTTCAAGATGCATGTTTGTCATATATGATATAAAAAAAATATAGTAGAATATTCCATAAATTAAGATAACTATGTCTTTAGGAAAATTAGGCAGCCTTTTTTTTCTTCTTTATACATTGATTTAACGTTCCATCACCTTAGCTGACTTCTTCAAAAATACAAAATATATTAGTATTATAATAAGCTAAAAACGAAAATGAGTTTTAGGTTAGATAGTTAAAACAATGCATACTTATTCTTACCTCATGTAATATCAACTGAATTTTTTTTAAATTATGTTATAAATGGTTAAAACTAATAATTCTTACAATATCGATTGATAAAACCAAAATTCAATTTAAATCAAATATTGTTTAACAAATTAATTGTAATAATTGCAATGCTAAATATATAGGACAAACGAAACAAAATCTTAAAAAAGAATAACTAGAAATTCTATAAAAACAAAAATGTTAAGCCCAAATAAACCAAATACTGCTCTCTCTGACCATGCAGTTGATAATTATCATAATTTTTAATTTTGACTCACCTAAAATATTGCAAAAAGAAAATATTCTACAAAAACGCCTTATATATGAAACGATTGAAATTTGAAAAAAATCCAAATTCTATTAATTACAAAACTGACATAGATAATCTTCATTCTATTTACTATAACCTTCTCTAAATAACCTTATATAAATAACTAAAAAAAAAAATTATTATTAATATCAAGATACCCCATACAATAGAAACATTTTTTTTTTATCAAGATATCCTTCACAAATGTTTAGATTTCAAAATTGACATCTGACATTTCGCAAATTTTAATTTCTACATTCATTTTAAATATCTTTCCAATCGATATTGCAAGAATTATTAGTTTTAACCATTTATAACATTATAATCCAAAAAAATTTCACTTGATATTACATGAGGCAAGAATAAGTATACATTGTTTTAACTATCTAACCTAAAACTCATTTTCGTTTTTAGCTTATTATACACTAATATATTGTGCATTTCTGAAGAAGTCAGCTAAGCTGATGAAACGTTAAATAAATGTATAAAGAAGAAAAAAAATTGGCTGCCTAATTTTCCTAAAGACATAGTTATTTACAATACCCAGCTGTAATAACAAACATAATATTAATTTTATTATTATAATAACTGGCTGGGTACTTAAAGAGACAAATGTGGAGCCAATACAACACTTCTGATACGTCTATTCGGGGAAAAAAGACAAATATTCACAAAAATTTTGATACGTTTGTAACGTTGAGTAATCATCTTACAGTACGATTGAAATGTCTGGATTATAATTTTGACAATTTTCTGTTCCGAGTCATCCCAAAACAACTTCCTTCAATCGAGCTATTTATGAACCAAGCATAAAATGTTCATACTTATGGTACGTGGCATAAAATTGTCCAACTTGACTTTGCCTCGATGGACAACATGTCAAGTGTAAAAATTGGTATAGTTCGACAGAACTGTCACACTGTGTTCGATATTCTAGGTTATGTTGACATAGAAATTAATAACAAGGCATGCGATATACGTTTTTATTGCATGCTACCCCTACCTTTGTGACGGATAAAATAATTAGTAATGTGGTAGTCAAGTTGATTTATTTAAATAAACATTAACTTGAAAACTTTTCATCTAACGGATATAGGATTTTTAGATTGGCAGCCCATACTTTCCAAATATTTCACATTTCTTTCACACCATATTAAGTCTTAGGCAACAATACTTTCGGAATTTGTTAAGACGAGTGGTTTAGCATAACTAGTTTTAGAAAAAAATAAACTTTGTTGCTTATATTGCCGCATATGGGAAAATTCTCTCATCTGTTGCTACAGAAATGCGAAGTTACTAAATACCCTCTTTAAGAAACAACAGTTTTCTGTCACGACCACCAATATTATTCTAACAAAGCTTAGCTTACCTTCTATCATATTCAGTGATGCTAAACGTCGAAAAGACAGTAATAGGGCCGCAGGAAAAAGACACTTTCGATGGTTTATGTGTGTACATGGGATAATCCAAGTCATCATCTTCGTCATCCTGTGGTAAGCCCGGAACTTCCATGAAGAAATGCCCATCTTCATAATAGTGCACCCCATGCTCTACGCCTATAATTTTGTAATGATCAGGTGTAAACCCTTTACTACTTTCCATGTTGGTGTCCAAGTTGTTGCCTTCGGAGAGGCTGGTAACAGAATCTGCGAAAAAATTTGCCATACAAAATGCACACAAAGAACGCAATTCAATACCTATAAGGCCCGAGTCTGACACGCTCGACTCCATTTTCGAAGAGGACAAGCCGTCGTCGCAACTGGAAACGTCGATGCTGGATACGGACTCCTTCATGTTCGTAGAGCTGGTTTCTTTAATGCGGGTCTGCGCCACGATGTCATTGTAGGAACCGCCGACAGACTCTGTGTGGGAATCTTCTTGCAGAGATGACGGCGCTAAACTGTCGTTTAACGACTGAGGCCCTGCGGAGTCTACTAAGGAGTTTGGTCCAGACGTGGAGTCTTGAAGGAAAGAGCTGGACGCGTTGGGATGCCAGCGATCATCTTTGACTTCCACAGGACTCAACAAACGGGTCACCTCTTGTGCTTCCTCGTCAGACAAAATCTCCTGCCTGTGCCAATATTTGTTAGAGTTTAAATGTTGCAAGGTTGACGGTTCAAATGATAAATTTCACTAATTTTATTAAGAAATGTATGCTATGTGAAAATCTTGCTAATAAATAAATAAAAATGGCATGCTCATCGAGTAATTATGTAAATAGTACAGAAATCACACTAAATTATAACTAATTGTTTGGATAAAATTGAGACACCCCTGAATTAGATAAAAAAACTATTGAGGATACAAGAAAAACACACTATAAAAAAGACAATATAAAAGAACAGTAAAAAAATGTCGATATATTTTTATATTGATAAAGAATGTCAAGCATTAACGATTGATGTATCTGACATTTGCTACTTTTAAATGAAATCTATACATTTATTTCTAGGCACTCTTATTTTTAGTGGTTTTGTAATAAACAAGTTTTAATCATGAGTGGTTAAATACCGTATGATCGAAAAATTTTATCCTTTAGAGCTGTGAATTATTTTAAAATTTAATTTATGTTGGCAATGGTGTGTAAAAGGTACTAATTTAACCTATACAGTTTTGACAGCATCACTTAACTTTTACTTCATGTTTAATGCTGAACACAATGTATGGAAAATGGAACAGCTGCAGTTTATTAAAATTTTTTATGTATTAATACACTCAGCGGCACGAAAAATGGAGCACTTGCATTTTTTGATTAGATTTAAAATTGTATCCCTTTGTGATGTTTTATTATTACATTTATTATTATACATTTATTATACATTTAACATTATAACATGGGTGACCATAAATATCTGAGATCCCGGTAGCCATGGAATTAGCTACTTATAAATGTTGGTTAGCATTATATTTCAATTATTATAATAAGTATTGGTATGAAATGTAATAAAATGCAAATAAGAGGAGGGGAATGTGCCCCGGATTCTGCAGGTTAGCCTAATACTCTATTATAACAATATCCTGTTCTAACTTCAATACTTATTGGAATCTGTAATAATTTTTGACAGATAGGAATTTTAGTTGTGATGACATTAATGACATTTAGTTTAGTTGGATTCATCACTTTAATAAAGCGGTGTTGATTCCAAAGGTAATGTGATATCAGATATTTATGGCCACCCGGTATAATAAATGTATAATAATAAATGTAATAATAAAACATCATAAAGGGATACAACTTTAAATCTAATCAAAAAATGCAAGTGCTCCGTTTTTCGTGATGGTGAGTGTAGTTATTTTTGATTCTAGATTGCAAAATGCTACTTTTGTATTCGCGAATGCAATAGAATTTCGCAAACGAGTATCAAACAACGTTTTTTCGAAAACTGCGCAGCTCCACATTAGCGGAAACTCAAAGAAAATTTTGTCTACATTGTGACCTCTTCTTTAATAAAAAATTATCGGGCTTGAATCTAGTTTAGCGACTAACTCCGATCGACATGTGCTATACACCATTCGACGCGTCTCGTCGAGCTGAACAACATTGCTGCTGGGGACATTCGAGGCAGACCAACGCTCACTGAGATACAGCACGGTAAAGTTTAAAATGTGCCATACTAAGTCTATGGCGCGTTTGCTTTAAAATGTCTCTATGTTAAATCATGTAGCGGTAGATGGCGCTAGCATCGCGCGCATAGTCTCTGCAAAAAGTTTGTTTACAATTCAGTGCAACGTTAGGTTAGGTTAGGTTGGGTTCGGTTCGGTTAGGTTAGGTTAGGTTAGGTTAGATTAGGTTAGGTGGCGCGCATGGTGACTGTTATTAGCCTTCGGTGAAGTACGCAGAGCAAAGCGCTGTGCGGCGCCCCGCTGAAAGCCCCAGAGGGTTATCCACGAAGAAAAATTTTATAAAAAAAAACTTTATAGTGCTGTATCTCAGTACCCATTGGTCTGCCCCGATTGTCCCCAGCAGCAATATTGTTCAGCTCGACGAGATGCGTCAAATGGTGTATAGCATATGTCGATCGGAGTTGGTCGCTAAACTAGATTCTTACCAATTGCTGAACGCAAAAGTATTTTTTTGTTCTTGATTGTAAAAGACTTTTACATCCAGTGAACAAAAAACAGTCACTTTGGCAACCGATTTAGGGTCATGTAAATGTCAACATTTATCAGAAAAAAAAAATTTTGTATTTGTTAAAATGACATTACTGACAAACTTAAACTGTGACTTTTACTACCACGACTGCCAACATAAATTTTTAACAAACAGTTCTACACCCTCTAGAGGATAAAAGTTTTTGATCATACGGTAGTTATATGGTACAGAGTGATTTTTTATAAACTGAATTGCAACAGGCCCTGGATAGCCTGAATCAGTTGGCAGTACTGAAGTGCATTGCCAGTCTATGTCAAATTCGAGATTTGCAGGTTAAGTTTTGCGTCAGTCTGTGTCAAATAACAAACAAAACCTAATCTACTAACCTCGAATTTGACACAGACTGACAATGCACTTGAGTACGACCAACTGATTCAGGCTATCCTGGGCCTGCTGCAATTAAGTTTTTAAAAAATCACCCTGTATAAGGGTGCTATATTACAATTAATCCACAAGAGAAACGTTGAGCCCTCGAGGTCGAGAAGGGTAATTTCTTGAGTGAAATATTTGTAATAACACACGCCTGCCATACAATAAATATTTAAAAACCATAAATTTTGTATTGACAGCCGTGAAAAGTCATAATGACAATTTGGAAAGTACCGAGAGATTCGTGTAATGTGTTTAGCAGTACTGCAGTGTATTGTCAGTCTATGTCAAATTTGTGGTTAGTAGGTTAGGTTTTCTTTGTTATTTGACATACACTAAAGCAAAATTTAACCAGCAAATCTCGAATTCGACTTAGCTTGACAGTGTTTTAAATACAATAAAACCATAAAACCCTAGGGGTTTATGGCCTACATAATATAGCAGATATCAGTGTGAGTTATAGATACAAAATATAAATTTCCTATGACAATTTTACATTTAAAGCAGCAATAAATGTAAAATTAAAACGATTTCCGGTTTAATTACAAGAGATCAACTCTATTGAAAATAGCCCTGTATATCCACACAACTTTTTTTATAAAATACAGAATTAACCTTTTCAACAACTTTTCGAATTTTAAATCAGTTTATACGTAATAGATACAATTGTTATTTTGACCTTAAACTGCATACCCATCAAACTTGTTGTACACGACACAATTAAATCGTTTTATTAGCTTGAAAATATAATCTATTTGGCATTTTTATTAATTTTACTACTAACAACACTTTATTTTCTGTTCAGAATTAAGTAGCTTCCGATATTGTATGTTAATTCGGCTAAACTGCAGAATCTGGAGCCGATTCTCCTCCTTTTACTTACTTCCCTTATAATTTTAGTTACAGTTACTAGAGAAACACAGTTAATAATAATTAACTAGCAGTCCAGTGAGACAAATGTCTCATTTAATAAAACAAAAAAGACCGTTTTGCAAATAGAACGCGTATTCACCAAACGTACGTATATGACGTCATTGTTGGTAGCAAACTACCAGTCGCATTCGCCTTGATAAAATTTGCCTAGAATCTAACCTAAAAAGTTAGGATTAGGATAATTAAGTAAATAATTAGTGTTAGAAACTGAAATTCGGTTCCTGACCTGACATGACCATTCCAAACATATAACTTTAATAACTTTTTTCTCTATCTCTTACGGTTTGGCTGCTGAAACAGCATCCCAGACAGACAAAACAGCGTCCCGGACAGACACGTCTATTAGATAAAGGATATTAACAATAGAGGGGAATTGGCCGCGGTTGTTGCAGTTTTCACGTCAATTCTTTAATATATGGCATGCCACTGCTACTTGTCACATTACTTTTGTAAATGTGGTTGTCTATACTACGTGGTCAAATCAACCTTTTTTTATGCATCTGTAGTTAGGAAAAAGATAGTTAGGTAAGCTCAATGTAAGTGTTGTGCACTCTACTGTTTATTTAATATTTCACAGTTAAGGGCTTGTGAGTAGTACCAACACAAAACCAAAAATCACTTAGTGAAAAATAACAGTGGCACACACCATCAATTTGACAATGTAGATATTAAGTAAATGGGTAACAGTTGTCTGTTACTATTATATAGAACAATTTATAACTTCAGAATAAATTTTATAAACAGATAATGAAGTGCTTTAAAGCTGAAACTAGAATTAAATCTTGTACCTACTTAAAACCAAAATTTATAGATGAAAAAAGTATAATGTAAAACAACCGTAACTGCAAGGTATCGTTCAAATGTCATTTCTATATAAAAAACAAATGAATACACATCAACGTTCCGTTATTACATCATTTTTTAGCACAACTGATTAAGAATAACATATTTTTCCGCCAATCGTACTAGAACTGACACATTATTGATAACATTTTGTTGAGCAAAGTCAAACATACCAATACATCAGCCGTTGCTACATAATTTACAATAAAACTGTACACGAATAAGATTCCCGGCCTAGGCCGGGAATATTTTTCGAATTTTCCTAATTTATTTTACTGTCATATTGGACAAATGTCACATTGACAGTATTATAAAACAAGCCATACTTAAAGCGGACCTGACCAAAAACTGCTGATTGTTTCGTCCAGTTCCTTATAGTTGAATAAAGAGAGAAAATTGTTACGTCACATCAAAAAGGTAATGTGTACACCTTACTATTAAAGAGGTTTTTATTTATTTTACGTTTCCTTAGTATAACATTTTTTTAAATTTACACCTACATATCCTACGTCTAAATGAATGTGCATATTGTGGAATCAATTCAGCCTAGTTTTACAAAATCGAGAACTTTCTGTACTCACATACTTGCATCTGCAAACACTGTTGAACCAACTAGCACCAGATGTGGCAGTGAATTAATTGCTTGTGTGCTCTCTAGATTTGAATGTTTACAACCAGAATGCAAAAAATATTCACGTCGCCTGGTATTCTGACCTAATTAGCAATCTGCTTTCTTCAATCATATCTGAGCAATACTAAAATCCCCTGTTTTTATTTACATCAAACTTCCTGAATAATTTTTTTAATAGTGTTTCCTTCCACTATGTTAGGCAACAACTTTACATTTGGCCATTCAATATTGAGGTACTAAGGCACTTAAGTCATAAGCAGCTTGCTGATGACCACACACAGCTAATCAATGTTGTTTTCAACGCTAACAACAAAATTATTACACAATAAAACAGTTAACAACACTAGAAAATTGTTTTTGTGATGACTAAATTCACTAGTAGATTAGCAGTTTGCAATGGTATAGCACAGTATTGTGCACTTTGGTTAATGATAACAATCTAAGTGCAAACCTGAAATTAGGATTTTACAATAGTTCCGAAAATTAAGTGCTGTATCACTATGTAAACATATTATACATAACTAATATTTAGTCAACTACTTAGCATTGTACAGCAACAAAACTTCCTGTTAAATGGTATGACAGCTGCAATTACAAGAATCACCCTTAAAGGTTCAATAGCAAGCATTTCATCAACTATTATTCCAAATTAAATTGTTATCTATCCTTGAATTAAATATGCTAGAGCTAATTGGTGATAACCAGTGCCCATAAATAATGTTAAGTAATAATGTATACATATTACAATAATATTATTCAAAATAAAAGACTGCTATTGTTTGCTGCAAAAATTTAGATTTACAGTATGTATTTAAAAAACTATAATAAACAACATTGTATAGCTTCAAAGCCGAATTCAGAGTTAAAAAAATCAATTTAAGCTTTATTCAACATTTAATATTTATTATGCAACGCAATATAATACACCGGGTGGTGACTTGCATTCAAAAAGTGTTAGTGATCAATAAAATACAGATAATTTCAGAAAAAATTTAAAGTTGCAGAACATTCCTATCCATCCATAATAAACCATAGAATATTAAGATATCAAACAGAGTTTACTACTTGAAAAATGTTGTTTGGATTAGGCAGAAATGAACAATGCATATTCTATTGGAACCAACCTACTAGTATTTCACTTTAACAAGTTGTAATTATTCATAGAAAGCTGCAACTGACGCTAGTTAAATAATTACAGCATTAAGAGTAAAGACACATGACGCGGTTCACGCCAGGTTGGCTGCCGACTCGGCCTTTGATTCTATGTAACAAGAGATCAATAAAAAACCAATTGGGGTAGACTGTGATATGTGTTATACGTTTGGCAGTACTGAAGTGTATTGTCAGTCTATGTCAAATTTGAGATTTGCAGGTTAAGTTTTATGTCAGTCTGTGTTAAACAACAAACAAAACCTAACCTACTAACCTCGAATTTGACATAGACTACAATACACTTCAGTACTGCCAAACGTGTAACACATATCACAGCCTCCGTAATTGGTTTTTTTATTGATCTCTTGTTATTTCAAGCGGACTAAACACACGATGCGTCATGCAGTGCGTATGCTGCGTGTTTATCTGCCGGGCTTGTGAGGCAGATAAGTACAGCCGAGCCACATAATAGTTATTTAAGTAACAAGGAATGTAAGGACCAATTAACATTTGAGGTAGGCACGTACAAGCCAAGACAAAGCTTTTTAATTTTGCATTGGAATACGCACTTAGAAGAATTTACAAGGGCACAGTAAGAACATCTGGTAGGCAAATTATAGCTTATGTGGATGATGTAGTACTGGTTAAACCGTACAGTGATGAAAGAGATGTTAAAAGAAGTAATACAGGAAGGAGGAAAAATGGGGTTGAGAATCAGTATTGAAAAGGCAAAAATAATGAGAATAAGCAGACAACTACAAACGGAAAACCAAAATATCAGGATGGAGGGACTTGAATTTGAAGTTGTAAGTAAATTTAAATACCTTAGGAGTTATGATATCAAGTGATGGAAATAAAGATATAGAAATTAAAGAAAGGGTAATGACAAGAAATAGAGCATTTCAAGTGAACAAAAAAATGTTAAGTAGTAAAGTACTCGGAAAGAAAACAAAAATAAACATATATAAAACAATAATAAAACCAACAATATTGTATGGGACGGAAACAATTACAATGACAAAGAAACAGGAAGATTTTAGGATATTGAAGAGGAAAATTTGGAGAACGATACTAGGACCTGTAAGGGTAGCAGAAAACGAATACAGAAATAGAATGTATCAGGCCATTTTTAAATTCGGCTTCTTGGACTATTATCTATTTAATAATTACAATTTCGCTGTATACAGGGTGCCCGTTTTTGGAGCTCCACCATGGGGATCTCGGTAACCATAAGAGATACGAGGTCGGTTAAATTGGGGCAAAGTTGCGCAATTTGGAGCTCAATAATATGCCGGTTTAAAATTTCAAAAATTCCGATTACCTCCGGAGATATCCGAAAAAAACCGGAATTTTGGAAATACGTTTTTATTTTTTCCTCGGCTTATTTGGTGACCTAATTCAAAATGAGTGACACTTCGTCGTTGCAACTTTTCCTCCTCTACAACCTGCCGATGTCATATTTGAAATCAGACGTTTCGATTTTCGACAATCATCATCAACTTTGGTTTTTCTTATGGGCACTATCTTGGATTTTCACATTTTTGAATTCAGCTTTGTTTTCTGATTACGGTGATGTATCACATGTTAAGGTTCAGTGTTGCAGTTTGGGTGAAATATCAAAAATTCTGTTTTGCAAAGACTGCCTTGGATATAACATCCATACTTTTGTTTAACAAAGGCATTGTTGACAGTTCGATTGAAGTTGGCTTAACGTCACCTACAGTTACAAAATTAGTATAAATTTATTAACAAAATGCTCTTTTCAACTGAAGAAAAACGAGATATGCTAGAAATTTATTTATTTGACAGTAGGATATAAAAAAGGAGAAAATTATGTTTTAAATTTACAACATAGGATAAAACTAAATTTTGAGAAACAAGTAAATAAAGAAAATTATAAGAGGTGCTCGAAGGGTTCACCCTCCACTTCCAAGCACAGCTCTATGCGTCTTCTTAAATTCTGCATTGATCTTAAAACGTCCCTTCTTCTTATTTTGGTCCTTAAAGTTGTGATGATCTTCCTTCGCAGCTCATTAATATCGGCGGGTACAGATTTATAAATGAGATCTTTCATAGTTCCCCATAAATAGTAGTCTAATGGGGAAAGATCTGGTGAACGTGCCGGCCAACGTATGTCTCCACTGTTTGAAATGACTCTACCCGGAAATATTTCAGACAAATAATCAGCCACTCTCCTAGCATTATGTGGCGGAGCACCATCTTGCTGGAACCAAAGGTTATTCAAGCGGTTGAGGCAAATGTTGTCATCGATGTAATCCGTAAGGTAGGTCCTTAAAAAGTGCAAATACCCATCTGCGGTCAAATTGTCTTCGTAAATGTATGGGCCAATGATCGTACCGCCAAATAAACCAACCCATACATTTAGCCCGAAACGTGCTTGTGGTCGACGTCCTTGGTGTTCGTGTGGATTTTCAGTGGACCAGACATGTTCATTGTGACGATTGAACATGCCTGAGTTGGTAAATTTGCACTCGTCCGTGAATATCACGTTGGAAAGAAAATGGGGATTTTGTTCCAACCGTGCCATGATATTCCTACAAAACGCTGCCCTCCGTTCAGTATCTCCTGGATGCAAGACTTGGGTGATATGAATTTTAAACGGGCGATATTTATGTTTTTTTCAAGACTCTCCACACTGCTTGATGTGATACGTTAATTTCGTCTGCTATAGCCCTTGTTGAAGTTGAAGGATTATCTTGAATCTAATGAAGAATTCAATTCATTGCCGTTTATTATTTTTGAGAAAGTTTTAACAATTTACTCACCGCCTGTAAAATTTCCACTTCATTCGCATTTGGTCTATGAACACGTCTTCGAGGCTTAGAAAATGCACCAAACTCGGCTAAATTTCTATGAAGGAATAACAAATAATTTTGAGCTGGTTGTTGTCTTTCTGGATACCGCTGTAAATATCTTTCCGAAGTAACTTGCGCATTTCGATGCGAAGCGTAATAAATTTCTAGCATATCTCGTTTTTCTTCATTTGAAAAGGGCATTTTGTTAATAAATTTATACTAATTTTGTAACTGTAGGTGACGTTAAGCCAACTTAAATCGAACTGTCAACAATGCCTTTGTTAAACAAAAGTATGGATGTTATATCCAAGGCAGTCTTTGCAAAACAGAATTTTTGATATTTCACCCAAACTGCAACACTGAACCTTAACATGTGATACATCACCGTAATCAGAAAACAAAGCTGAATTCAAAAATGTGAAAATCCAAGATAGTGCCCATAAGAAAAACCAAAGTTGATGATGATTGTCGAAAATCGAAACGTCTGATTTCAAATATGACATAGGCAGGTTGTAGAGGAGGAAAAGTTGCAACGACGAAGTGTCACTCATTTTGAATTAGGTCACCAAATAAGCCGAGGAAAAAATAAAAACGTATTTCCAAAATTCCGGTTTTTTTCGGATATCTCCGGAGGTAATCGGAATTTTTAAAATTTTAAACCGGCATATTATTGAGCTCCAAATTGCGCAACTTTGCCCCAATTTAACCGACCTCGTATCTCTTATGGTTACCGAGATCCCCATGGTGGAGCTCCAAAAACGGGCACCCTGTATAGGCTTTCCAATCATATTTTTTACGGGTGCTAGTTCATCAAATGGTATTTAGGCAGTTGGTGGTTCATAATTTCAAGCAACCGTAACGGCCACTTTAATCTTTTCGTTCATAATTATTTGCCTTGGTTTATTTAGAATTTTAGGATTTCAAACTCAGCTTTGTTCTAGAAAGTCCGTCGTTTTGGGATTTCAAGCACAGCTTTGTTCTAGAAAATTCGTCGAGCGGTTGTTTCTCGCTCCGTGATTGGGCACAGCTGCAGAAATCATGCCACTTATCGTTTTCCCCCCCTGCACGCTGCAAGCCAGCGTGTCTGTCTAGGTTGGCGTACCGTGGGTTTTTTGTCTTTTAATACTTCGGAACAGGCCGTGAGAGTGAAAGGCGGCTTAAATTTGCAATTAAATTAATCACATACTGTCGTAGCCCCGCAGGGGGCTTGTATTGGAATGTATAGTTAGTGATTAGAGATAAAGAGCCCCCCCCCCCCCCCCCGCTGGGTGTAGTATTACGATATGATCTCAATGTGTGTGTAGCGAATTTATTCATATGTGCAAAGACCAATAGATCGGTTAATGAAAGATGCCTTATGATTTCCCCCCACGTGTTTGTGCTTGCTTATATATATATATATATATATATAGGCGTTTCGTTCCTTGCGGAATATCGCCGCTTCTTTCCGAAGCTTTTAAATCCTTTTTTTGAGGTGGATTAATCCTCTTTTTCCTTGTATACGTTCTCCTCTTTTTATAGTTTGCTATGTGTTTTTGCCATTTTCACAATTCTTCTCCATTCGGTTCTGTCTTCTGCTTTTCTTTTCCAGTTCTGAATCTGCATCTCTTGTAAATCTCTTCTTACCTCATCGTACCACCTCGTTCTTGGTCTTCCTCGTGGTCTATCTCCATCGGGCTTCCATTCCAACATCTGCTTAGTTGTTTTACTGTTGTCACTTCTTGTTACATGACCCAACCATCTGATGCGTTGCGCTTTGATAAATTTTACGATGTCTTCGCCACCCACTTCTTCATTAAGTTCGTGGTTCATCTTGGGCCGTAACTCGCCGTCATCAGTTCTTTTAGGACCCAATATCTTCCTCAGTATTTTTCTTTCGAAGACACGCAATTGCTCCTCTTCCCTTTTTGTGAGACATAACACTTCCGCGGCATACGTGACTACCGGTCTTATTATTGATTTGTACAGCTGTAGCTTCGCTGTCTTGCTAATGCCTTTGTCTTGAAGTGTTTTTTTGTTGCTGTAGTATGCTCTGTTCCCTAGTATTAATCTTTCTTTTATGTCATGCTCACTTTCATTTTTGCAGTTAATTTGTATGCCCAAGTATTTGAAACTCTTTACTGCTTCAAATGTATAGTTGTCTATCGTTATATCTTGGACTGTTCTATCGTTCCTCTGCAACTTCATGAACTTTGTTTTATTTTGATTTATTTCCAAGCCAATATTTTTTGCTGCTATTTGTATTTTTCTGAACGTTTCCGTTATACCTCTATATGTTCTTGCTATGATCACTACGTCATCGGCATACGCTAATATCTGAACT
Source organism: Agriotes lineatus (assembly GCA_940337035.1). Lineage (NCBI taxonomy): Eukaryota > Metazoa > Arthropoda > Insecta > Coleoptera > Elateridae > Agriotes > Agriotes lineatus. The sequence goes on along the minus strand of OW679199.1, from coordinate 32,795,211 downwards.
TCTTTGTTTGTTATTGTCCCTTCTTGTTCTGTTTCCTTTATTACTTTTTCTATTGCGTAATTAAATAGCGTTGCCGAGAGGGCATCTCCCTGTCGTACTCCCGAGTTAGTAGTGAATTCCTCCGTCACGCCTTCTGCTAGTTTCACTATGGCTTTTGTGCTTGTTAGCGTCATATTAATAAGGTTTATCAATTTCGATGGAAGGTTTGTGCTTTTTATTTTCTGTAGTAGTTCTCTTCTGTGCACTTTGTCGAAAGCCTGTTTGAAATCGATGAACAGCATTTGAATCTCTATTCCGTGTTCGTAACATTTTTCCAAGATTTGTTTCAGAATGAATATTGCATCGGTGGTTGATCTTCCTGGTCGAAAGCCATATTGTTGTTCGCCTATTTCCAGTTCGCTGTATTGTGATAGTCTTTTTTGAATTAAGTTGGCCATTATTTTATACACCACATTTAGCAGTGAAATACCCCTGTAGTTGGAACATTCTTTTGGATCACCCTTTTTGAATAGTGGTATTATCACTGCTTGTTCCCATTCTGTAGGCATACTTTCGGATTCCCATATTTTTGTTATAAGGCTGAAGATTCTTTTATGTACTTTTTCTCCACCCATTTTCACCATCTCCGAGCATATTTCATCGGTTCCTGTTGCTTTTCCATTTTGTGTTTTATTGATTATATTGATTACTTCCTCATATGTTGGCTTTGGAATTTCTGTTTCGTTTTGAGGCGGAGTTTCATTTTCGTTATTTATTTCGTTGTTAATTTCTTCATTTAGTAGTTTCTGGTAAAACTGCTTCCATATCACTTTAATTTTTTTCTCATTGTATTCTATATTACCTTCTTCATTTTTCATTCCTCTCCTATATTGCCCTGGTCCTTTTTTCCGTTCTTGTATTTTTTGATAGAACATTTTTGTATTGTGTGCTTTGTGACTGCTTTCAATTTCTTCCATCTTGTTGTCGAACCATTGTTTCTTTTTTCTTTTACACATGCTTGCTGCTTCTTTCCTAAGGTCGTTGTATAATCTTTTATCTCTATCGTTGTTTGTTGCTAATAACCTGTTCCTAGCTTCTCTCTTCTTCTTTATTAGTTCTTCACACTCCTCGTCGAACCATTCTTTTGTCATATTTCTCTTCGTGAAACCAATTACTTGTTTCCCTGCTTCTACTATACAGCTTTTGATAACTTCCCAATCTTCTTCTATTTCTTTCCTTTCCTGGGTTTGATCTAATTTTTGACTTAGCACATCTGCATATTTCTTTCTGACTGCTTCATTGTTCAATCTTGTTCTGTTCCATATTTTTCTCGATTTACTTCTTAAGTTATTACTGTATAATGAATATTTAATTTTTGCCACGACTAAAAAATGGTCGCTATCGACATTTGCACCTCTGAAGGTTCTTACATCGTTAACTTCGGTTGCTGCCTTTTCTGCTATTAGGATATGATCGATCTGGCTTCCATTTGTTGCTCCAGGTTTTTTCCACGTTTCTTTGTGTATTTTCTTGTGCTTGAACTTTGTGCTGCTTATTTCCATATTCAGAGCTGACGCTAGATTACATAATTTATTTCCATTGTCATTAGTCTTTTCGTGTAATGTATGCTTGCCTGCTACTGGTTTAATATATTCTTCTTTTCCCACTTGGGCATTGAAATCTCCAATTATAATTAGACTATCACTTTTAGGAATCTTTCCACATATGTTCTCCACTTCTTCATATACCTTCTGCTTATCGGTTTGTTCGGCTTCTTCAGTTGGAGCATATACATTAACCACAGATATGTTCTTGTATTTTCCCTTTATTCTCAGGTATGCTATTCTCCCATTCACTGGTTCAAATTGCATAATGTTTTTTAAAAACCTCTTTGTTATTATAAAACCTACACCGCTACTTCCCTGTTTTTTCTCCCCTGAGTATAATAATGTGAAGTCTCTTTTTCTTATTTCACCGTTACTGCACCATCTTACTTCTTGTAGGCCTGCTATGTCTATCCTGTAGCGTAGTAGCTCGTTGGCTACTTCCCACATTTTTCCTGGCTTCAGCATTGTTCTAACATTCCAGGTTGCAGAAATCATGCCACTTATCGTTTTCCCCCCCTGCACGTTGCAAGCCAGCGTGTCTGTCTAGGTCGGCGTACCGTGGGTTTTTTGTCTTTTAATACTTCGGAACAGGCCGTGAGAGTGAAAGGCGGCTTGAATTTGCAATTAAATTAATCACATACTGTCGTAGCCCCGCAGGCGGCTTGTATTGGAATGTATAGTTAGTGATTAGAGATAAAGAGCCCCCCCCCCCCCCCGCTGGGTGTAGTATTACGATATGATGTCAATGTGTGTGTAGCGAATTTATTCACATGTGCAAAGACCAATAGATCGGTTAATGAAAGATGCCTTATGATTTCCCCCCACGTGTTTGTGCTTGCTTATTTTCAGGTTATTTATTAATACACTGTGTCCGATTTTATGTGAAGTGGAGCTTGAAAGTATAGAAACATCACAGGTAGATCGGTAGACTTGTCGTTACATGTGTTGGGAGTCGTTGGCTATGCACTAATATCCTACCCCGTTTGGCTTTCGAGTTTCGGTTAAGCGTGAGCTCAAGTTTGAATCTCGTGGCGCCCGTTTATTTTGCAATACCCTATACATACCCTGTGGTGTACCGTTTATAGGACCACGCCCATCTCCCTGAGCGTATCAAGCCGCGGCCTTTAGCCCGTTTTGTGAGATTTCCAGGGTAAGTTGTTGTTTTCATTTGAATGTATTCTTTATGCAATATTTAAGGTTTTTTGTATTAGTATAAATATAAAATGTTTTATTCCTGTCGTATTTGTTAACTGTTAAAATGGGGTTTCCCGTAAACTTGATAATAAATAAATATATAAAAGATGGTCAAGGTTATTGTCCCCTAAGTCTACTCAAATATTTTTTCGCCTTAAATCATCCAAATTCGAAAAAACAGCTTCTGAACGAATTTTCAACATTTAACCTTGATTTGACCTTTTCAAGGTCACTCCAACGAGTTATAAACTACCATTTTGGACATAAAATTTTCCGCTATTTTCAAATCCGGCATCAAAAATAGGGGTTCCCATTAAAAACAATGATTTTGACCTTCAAATGACCTTGAAAGTTGACGCCAAGGTCAAAGTTATTAGTACAATCAAATGACCCCCATCGTCGTGAATAACTTTTGTCTGCACATTTTTTTTTATTCGGCTTACCAACGGAGATATTCGGATGCGTCGATTAAAATGGCCCACCCTGTATACATATATACAGAGGGAGTTAAAAGTACGGAGACACCGATTTGCTGTCGTTAATATTTATTTTATAAGAAAATGTTCAATACAAAAGTTTTTTATGAAAGTTTTATCTACATATCGATACACACAAAAATTATTCTTATTCAATTGTCTTTGAGTTGACTTTACGCAATATTTTTTTAATGGCAACCTATTAATGTTATACTACTATTCGATAGATTTTTTTCCTCTTTATAATGGTATTAAACATTTTTGGGTTTGCATAACATTTCTTCAAGAAAATGCCGGTTAAAGTGAAAAAACGATCCAACCATGATAAACAAAAGTGAAGCGATAAACAAAGGCTGAATTTGTTTGTTTACGACACATTTATTAATTTTGTGCAATTTATTGCTGTTGGCATTGGCAATGGCTAGTTTAAGTGAACGTGAAAGAACTGAAATACTTATGATGCTGGGTTACTGAAACAGAGGTAGAAGTTTACAAGATTTTTGTAATTTATTTAATGATACGCATTCAAATAGAAATCCAATTTCTAAATCTGTTGTTGGTAAAACTTTACAACATTTTGAACAAACGAGTAGCGTTAAAAATTTACCAAAGAGTGGTAGACCTACAACATTGACAATTGGTGATAACAAACTGGATGTTTTATTGGCTGTATCAGAAGATACCCATTTACCAACCAGACAATTAGCGGTCAATCTCAATATTTCAGTTTTCGGTTATTTCAATTTAAAAAAATGAAAAGCATAAACCCTGTAGGTACATCTTGTACATGAGTTGATGGAGGATGATTTTGATAGGAGACTCCAGTTTTGTGAGGAAATGTCAAATATTTGCAATAATAATGAAAATTTTGTCAACAATATTGTTTTCCCTGGCGAAGCTACGTTTTGCCTTAGTGGTGAAATAAACAGACATAACTGCAGATACTGGTCATCAGAAAATCCTCATTGGAGCTTGGAACACCATACGCAGTATCTCAAAAGGTTAATGTTTGGGCAGGCATTCCAGGGGGTTATATTATCGGTCCCTTTTGCATCGATGGCAATTTAATTTCGACTCTGTATTTGCAGTTATTGCAAGCTCTTTAAATTTTTTTCTTTGGGGATACGTAAAAAGAAAGTTTATAAAGATAGGCCCAATAACATGGAAGATTTAAAAATCCGAATTACCAGAATGATGCAAGAAATTCCCCGTGAATTCTTAGAAAAGTCTCTTCGGGGGTTTTAAAAATCGATTGGGTCATTGTCAAATTGTAAATGGAGGACAGTTTGAACATTTAATTCACTAGAATTAAGTGTTTGTTCGTATTTATCTATGCGTTACTTGTTTTTGTTAATTTTTTTGTGGTTTGTAACATCATTGTATTTTTCTAGTAGTTGTTTAATTTAGATATTAATTTCTTTCTAACAATAACATTTTGACGGACAACTTTATTGCAAATAATTTTTCATGAAATAAAAATATTAAAACTCGCTTGCCATTGTTTATCGCTTCACTTCTGTTTATCATGGGTGCATCGTTTACGCATCGGGAAGTTAGTTAATTGTAAATACTTTTACTTTAACCGGCATTTTCTCGAAGAAATGTTATGCAACCCCAAAACATTGTTATACCATAATAAAGAGAAAAAATTCTGTATCGAATAGTAGTATAACATTAATAGTTGGCCATGTCAAAAAATATCACGTAAACAATTGAATAATAACATTTTTCGTGTATATCAATATGTGATAAAAATTTCATAAAAAACTTTTGTACTAAACATTTTCTTATAAAATGAATATTAACGACCGCAAATCAGTGTCTTCATACTTTTAACTCTCTCTGTATATATTGTGCTGCACATTAAATCTGCTGCAGTAGTTGTTATGCTACGGCCAAAAAACCTCATATATTTTACTGTGCTTTGCAAACACCGGGAATAAAGAAAGTTTGATCAATATGAAATTTGATGAATAAAGCAGCTCATTCTTATATAGACTAATTTTACGTACTTCAAATATCTGTAATGTTATTCAAAAGAGTGGCTAACTATTTATTTTAAAAGTCACTGATTTTTGTTTTACTCTTTAAAAAAAAATCTAAACAAATATTTTATTAAATATCAGGGTATTCACTCTACATGACATGCTCAGTATGCATTTTGCTGTATTTTGTTATAATATAAAGTAAAATAACTGAGAATTCGAAGAAATACTCATCACCCTGACAGATATTCACCATGTGGTGTCACTTATCGCACTAGTGGTTCTAATATTATCCACGCTATAAAACAAAAGAATAAACTTCATTGCTTATTAGTAAAAGAGATACAAAAGCAGCAGGGGTGTCCCATAAAAAAATAGTATGAAGTCTACGAATACATAATATAAACTAAATTCAGTTTGAAACTAATTTTTGATAAGAAAGTAAATTTCAACCCATAAAGCAAATACAGCTCTTAGCATAAAATAAGCAAAAATTATCTTTGAAAAACAAGGTGATCGAGGCAAATTAGATGTGGTTACTTACCTAATTCTCTTTTCCATGATTCTGCTGGTTCGAAGCCAAACATGCAGAAAAAAGCACATTAATAGGGCACAAACTAACAATAAGAAAAATATAAATGAGAGCTTCCTACGGCGAACAAAAATATCTAAACTAGCTATGCGTGACTGCACGCGTTAGGTACCTACAGAAAACAATTGCTGTTAACACAATCTAATCCATTGTAAGAAAGCTCTACGCAACTACCTTAGGCGAGAACGATAGTACTCACTTAGAGCTGAGCAAATTTTCGGCTTCGGCAGGAGTCATTGCGTCGGCAATGATGAAAGTCCGTCTTCCACAGTCGATCACATCTTCCTCCCCATCACTGGCATCCGCGAACTCGACGTCATTCAAGTCCAGAATACTGGCCTCCGACTTAGTCTCTTGATGTGAATTTAAAATTAGGTTGCTGCTGCTTAGGGCGCAATTGTCCGTGCAGCTATCTTGGCTTACTTCCGAATCAGTCTTTTTGTTGCTCGCACTCACTAAATCACTACTTTTAAGTACCCGATTCTTGTTTTCGAACTCCTTCTCGTGCTGCAAGAACTCGCGACAAGCATTTTCGTAGCTCTCCTGCGTCTCAAGCTGCGACAGCACCGAGTTGGTAATGTAATTCGGCGGGTTATTGTACATAATATCCGAGTCCACGGACTTTTGTTGCACCACAGTCACCTGGGAGGCTTCAGAGTCCGTCGACGTCACCGATTTTTGATGGGACACCGCAGCATCTGACAACTTTGGCTTGTGGGGCACTGCGTAAAGGGCTTCTATGGACTGTTCCCGGGGCTTTACCTGAACGGGTGTGGAGTGGCTCGACTCGGTGTTGGATCCTACGTCGCTCTGGTCGTCCTGGTCCTTGCTGGAAGCGTCGCAGGCTTCGCTGGTGTGCGGCTTGAGTTTGGCTTTGATTTCAGGATAGGGCTCGTTGAAGCCTCCTTCGTCGAGAGTGGAGGTGCTAACAATCGACGGCGGTCGATTGCCCAAGCCAGCAGCTGGAATGTTGAGCGATATACTAGAAACTTTAGTTCTTCGTGGGGCCACGACATCGTCGGGTTTTTCGTCGAGGGACTTGCTCGACTCAACATTATCTGCAAAATGATCCGATAGTAAAATAAATACAGACTATGTTAGGAAAGAATTAGCTTGTTGTTAAAAGCAGGAAGTGCTTCGAACACCAGCCAGGCACTGAATGCTAAATTATTGATCACATTTGCATAATAAGAAAATTACAGTTTCAACAGAAGGTGGAACGAATACATTTGTATGTACCTTTGGAAGAATGTGATATCCGTTATAAAGGAATGGAACAATTTGAGCAATTTCAAATCAGTTAAAGCACGAATGTGTTTGGATTTCATTAGCATTCACCGTGGCTATAAATAAATATTGATTGTATCGTGGAGGAAGCAATTTTGTCAATATGATAAGCACTGACAGTGGATTTTGAGCATGCAAAATTTTGAGTTAGCTCATGAAAACAATACTAACCTGAACAATCGATACACATGAGTCGCAGACGTAAACACATCTTTCCAATGTACTTAACCATTAGAAAGTTTGAAAATACTGATATAGTATAATTAACAAAAAAAATAAAAGCTCTATTTATCACCTTACAATACTGAGAGCAATTGCATTGGGAATTATATAAAAATTCCCTCTGATTGCAGGATTTTTCCACGAGGGTCAACCCAGTTTGTCAGTTTATTAATAAACCATGTATGTGCACGCATTTAAATTAAACCCTTGGGCAATATAAAACTGCACTTGATATGGAAAAAATTAAAGTTCAAAGTCCATGTGCAACATGTAGAAACTAGCCGGTAGGCAGCAAAAACATCTAGGAGAAGTTTGCAACTAAATAACAACCAGAAGGAGTTGAGTGAGGCAGAAGTTTATGTCTGGCCTCTCCCAAACATACTGATCTATAAATAAATTCCAGCAGACCTACACAGTTGGTTTTTGTTTGTGGTTGCTGCCTGTTCCTTTTTCAACTGCCCACACTGCCAATTGCTGTTGTTGCCTATTAATGTGGGGACATTTCAATTCCAGCCATCAGCCTACAGTGTTATGTATGCAAGCAGTGTAGTGAGCAGAAACACATAACGTGGCTGCTGCAGACAGAGCAGTCTAAAATGGTTCATCGCCAAACTAATGTGTATTTCCTCCTTAACATCATTGTGGCTAATTGGCATCGGCCCTGTGCATCCCGTGCCAACAAACTTGTCACTTTCATGCACAAAAATGTGTGACTCTCGCACTATCCCGTAATGTATTAATCGCAACTGTGTAGCTATTGGAGCAGCTGAATGATTTTTATATAATTCTAAGTTCACAGTGGTGAACAAAACAATAATTTTATAGTTAGAAATCTCAGTTATCTAAACAGGAAGCGAAGATTGCAACTTGGCACCTGCACAAATTTTGCTGGAAGCAACGATCCACAACAATTTTGAAAATTCTTGAACGTTAAAAATACTTTCTAATAATATAACCGGGTTGACAATCTGCATTTTATTAATCTTTAAATTAGTGCAACTCAAAACATGTTTATACCTGTATGCAACTCGTAACACTTAAATAATTATTACCCCATCAAAAAAATAGTTTAACGTAAAGTAACTTACTATCGAATTCACCTAAGGACGGTCTGACGTCATACTAACGTTCGTATGGGTCAAACTGATTAACTGCGTGCATCACTGTAACAAACAGTTTCATGCAAATGATAAACGCCAACAACTCGGCTAGTCAAAATCACGTCTATCTGTCAAAATGACTAACCTAGCAATTGGTTTTTTAAAATAAATTTTAAAATTAGAGTAACAGAAATAATGCGTTTCAAAAAACTTCCAAGTTATTCAGGCTGTGAAAATTTCAAGGAAAGCAAATGGTTTGATACATTTTAATTCATAGGCTTTTTGTACATAAAATTTAAATATCTAATCTGTATCACTTAACATAACCAATTTCATCTGTTCATATTTCCATCTTCTTCAATGTGTTTGTTGTATATATATATATATATGTCCTCAAGCTCCCGGGTTGGAGCATAGGGCCTCCACAAATGCTCGCCATCTTGTTCTGTTTTGCGCTATTAGTTTGACTTCCAGCCACGCTCTTCCTGTTGTTTTTATTTCTTCTAATATTGTTCTTCGCCATGTTGATTTAGGTCTTCCTCTCCTTCTGCTGCCTTGGGGGTTCCACTCTAATGCTGTTCTCGCGATGTTGTCAGGTTCCCTTCGTGTTTGTTGTAGTAGCCTGAATTTTGCTTTTCCCTTTCGAAATACTTTTAAACAGTGCCAATACCATTGCTTGACTTAGCGAATTTAACGGTTGACCCTTTATCTAAACCAACAACACCAACAGAAAAATCTGATATGAAAAGGCGCCTGTAAAAAATAATTGTATAAAACGCAACCGCAAATCTAAATAAAAAAATAAACAAAAATGTTAAGAATACTAAAACAAAACACTGGTCAAAACAACTGAACTGAAATTGAATGGGGGCACTTTTAATCCTCAATCTTTGTCAGGAGAACTGGATTTGCCTAGCATATTCTACTCCCCATGGAAGGTCTTTCGTAAACTCTATTCACTATAGTCCCGGATTGTCAAAAATGACGTTTTATGGTAGCACTGTTGAACTTCTATTGTTTTTTTTTTGTTACTACTAGGTTGGAAAACGCAAAACTGTAATTTTTAAAATTTGTGTTTTTGTTACCTGGCAACTTTTATTTATTTTTGCTTAAGTCAGTTCAAAATAAAAAATATTTTGATTTAGCCATAACCTATAATTTATAGTTTTTAAATTTGTAACTTAATTAATTGTTACTAGTTACCCATAGCTTGACTTAAAAATATTAACCAAGATATAAAGAATTGTTTTTAATTGGATTTTGACATTGACAATCCGGGACTATACTTTAACTTGAAAATGATTTGATGACATCAGACCAATCAGAACAATTTCATAGTGTTTATAAGTATTTTAGAAAATTAACAAAATGAAACAGAATATAACATGTGATAATGAAAAAAAAAAGCTATAAACAGTGTTTTTTTTTTAGAAAGAACATGCCACAGACCGTAAAAATTGGCACGCAACGGGGGAGGTCTTCACCCGACAATGGGATCTTGGTTCGTAATGATAATAAAAGATCTCTTCAAGGTGTACAATCCTTCACCTTACATATTAATATGAAAAAAATATTGCTGCTGAGTAGTAATTTTAATTAAGTTTTATTGGGTTGTTGCTGTATGGCAACTGGCACCCATAGTGTTTACAAATAACAATTTCGTTAACCAAAACCATGATAAAAATCGCCGATTCAGTTGATCAGGGCCGTATGCCCATCCAGAAATTTTGTGCAAAAGGCGAGACAAGATACGGCACTCCTAGTGGCTGATATAGGTACTCAGACAAAAACAAATAAGTTAAAACTGTTAATAATTAAGAGGAAAAAAAATTTATGGAATAGAAGCAGTAGATGTTAATGGGGTAGCATTTGTGTGGTTAGAGACGTACCGGAATGCGCAATAAGTATTTTTAGAGTACTAGTAATACTTTAGTCATTTTGGTCAGCTTGGACACCCTCTCAAATTAAAAACAAAAACACAAAGCAACAAAACAGCTATAATAGAAGCCCCTCCCACAAATGAGTGCTAAATTTGAATAGAATATTGTTATTGGTAAGCTGATTATACACAGCTCAATTTAATTGAAATTAAACAATTTTTAAACTCTCCCGAATTCTTAATTTGCAACTTATAATAGAACAGATTTCTGCAATCTAGGCTCCTGCCAGTAAATGGAATTTTCAATCTGTTCGTTAAATAAAGTATAAACGAGGACACACTGTTGCAATGAAATTGTTTGAATTAAAATAAAAAAACAAAAAATCCAACGTGAGTTTATAAGTTTGTTATTAATGTTGATAATATAATGTAGTATATTAAGTATAGATAGAGTAAGAAATTTTTACCATTCGAAGACAATTGTTTGGAGGAGGAGTGAAGCGACGACTCCAATTATTGTCTGAGAATGGTAACCCTTAACGTTCGACGTGCTCATAACATTTTTTGCACGATCGGAATTAAAATTATACATAAAATTATAAATTATTTACTGAGAAATTAAAACAAGTGAAATACATCAAAATGATCGAAGTGATATGGCACACATCACTAGGTAACCAATTTGTTATTTCTCAAATAAAATTGTGCATGTAAGACATTGTTATATTTAATGATAGCTCCACATTTGAACTAGTCATATAATTTATGTAGCGACTATTTTACTTTGAGCTTGCCCTTAATTAATACAATGCACCATATTAGAAACCTAGAATTACTTTCAAATCAATTATTTCAATTAAGTACTCTTATTCAGGGTGGTTCGCCAAATCTAGATCTCTATTAGTTGAAGTTTAAATTTTTATTTTAATTCTTGACTATTTAATGACATCAAATGTCAACTTCACTTCTACATTTACTCAAACCAGGTATTGACAAATCTATTTTTACATTGACATAACTATCAATTAACTCACCAAAGTAAGTACTGTTTTGTATTTTACTCTTTCTAAATATTGTTCGTTTATTAACACAAACCTTATCACTTCTTCAGCTCACACTGCCAATATTTAAATACCACTGTTCCTATCCTCAAGAGATCCCGATGTTCACCTTATGCAACACCTACAGCTTATTCCTATCAACCAACTCCAAACATCCGCAGAATCCGGTATCGTTCCCCTCATCAAACGTCACCTTCACGCCAATAATCTCCTGGTAAGTTTCAGCTTTTTAAATGAATCTGATCTTACTTGTTTATTCCTTAGATAGTCCTCTGCACTCAGCAACCCCCACAGAAGCTGTCCAACTCCAGCTGGCACTCCTACTAACCTCCTTCTAGATAAATGACCTCACTTCCATACAACCACCAATGTAACCAATGAATATTTAATTATGTGTCACCTTCACCAATAAATTCAATTTCCTCCAATTCAGTAGTTCTCTGGTTCTTTCTATTTAATTCACTGTATTAGACAATCTCTTCACTGATTGTTTAGTTTTAATAAATTATTATTTCATTTTCATTTCTGCACCTCGTAGATTTGTTAATAGCCTTTAAATTTGTATACTACCGAATAACTATACAAATAAGGCATAATGTCTAACTTTTATTGATCAAATTAAACATTTCAAGATTATTTGTCCATTTTTTCGAGTTTGTTTTTACAACTGACTAAACAAAATTTTCATTTCTATTAGATACAATTCTTCTTGCCCTCTTATAAATTTTAAATATCCTATTATTACATACTATCAATTCTTATTATTATAACGAATACATTTGTCAATTGTAACCTTGGCTTGAAACTTATTAAAATTAACTGCAAGCATCAAAATTTGAATAATCAATTGCTATTTATACCTCAAATTACCTTACTCATTGTCTTAATAAATTTTATCATTCTTATTGAACTCTACACCCAATCTTTATTAAATCCTTTAGAATTTGATTATAATTAACATTCCAAATTTCTATCATCCATATTTTAAAACTACCTTTTGCACATCATAACAACATATTTTGATTGTTTTTTAAAAAAGCATCGGTAAGTATTTTTGCTGTTCAGTTTTTAGATTGGTAAGTCATCTTGCTGTCGTTGTAGTTATAGCAACTGGTAAATTCCACTTACTGTCATGGAAACACCCATGGTAAATGATCATAAATGACCAATCGTGCAAAAAATATTATAAAAAAGGCCACAGCTTATAGCCCTTTATTTAAAGATTTTGGACCCAATAAACTATACCTATATATATTATTAAATAGTATACTTTTACCTAGATTTTGAGTATTTTGATGATATTAGTTTGAAGATTACAGTCAACTGTTTCGACTATCAATATTCAACGTTTTTATTTGAAATGGAACACCCTGTATATTTTTAGATATGTATTTTGAAAGGATTTTTAATTCTCTTTATTTTAGTATACACAGGTTAGGGTTTTCGTGGAATATACTGCAAAAATTTATTAAAATGTATCAAATTTAGCCTTCCATAGAAATTCGAATTTAAATCTAAAAATCTTAAAAAATAGAAATAAACAAAGAATAATCTTTGTTGAAGATTATTTTTATCATGTTGATCATTAAACGTGTTTATTCGTCAGATTTCGTTGTTAATGATGGCAGAAATTAACAAACGAGTTGTTATGCTACAGATTCATTATAAATGCCTTAAAAACAGTACTGCAGCATTACGAATGTATCACTTACGATTTCCTGAGAGCAATATGCCAAATCGAAGACATTTTAGGATTTTTTCCTCTGGAGCTATGTTAAAGATTACATTTTCCTCACGGTGCTCTAAGATACTGAAGAGTTAAAAAACCATATAAGAGAGGCAGCTAACTGTACTCCAGCTCAGTAGAAAGTTTAACACCCGTATTCATCGTCGTTCGCCAGCGGATCGCCGGCGACTCGCCGGAGTTTCGTTATGAATAGTATGTTGGCGGCACTGTACGTCTATGTCCAATTCGAGGTGATCAGGTTAGGTTTTCAGTCAGTTTTGACAGAAACTGACACAAAATCTAACCTGCTAACCTCAAATTTGACATAGACGTACAGTGCCGCCAACATACTATTCATAACGAAACTCTGGCGAGTCGCCGGCGATCCGCTGGCAAACGACTATGAATACGGGCGTAAGAGTATCAACACTGTATTGATAATAATGAACTACATTTTGAACAATTTTTGTAAACTAGAAAGTAGTTTTTGTTTTTAATTTGTCACGTTCTTTGCTTTTCTTCATAACTAGGTTTAATTATTTGTTTTTAAGTTATATTCTTACATAATGTCAATTTATAGCGATTTTCATTGATAAATAAATTATAATTGCTTGTAATGTTGAAAATGGTAAACTAAATCATTCATTAATGATCGACTTTATAAAACCAATCATCAGCAAAGATTGATCTTTGTTTACTTCTGTTTTCTAAGACTTCTAAATTTAAATTCAAATTTTCATAGAAATCTAGGTTTCATAAATTTTTTGGCAGTATTTTCCACGAAAAACATAACTTATGTTATATCAAAAGAAACAAAATATTGATAATCGAAACAGTTGACTGTAATCTTCAAACTAATATCATCAAAATCTAGGTAACAGTATAACATTTAATAATATACAGGGTGTTTGTTTAAAAATACGTTCGGACATTTTACCCACTTATACATCTCATCAATACAAGCAAAAAAGTCTTAATAAACATGGGTCTGGAAACCCTTCGTTTCCAAGATACAGAGTGTTAAAAGTTTTCAAAAAATCCTGGCCGCTCCTGGAATAAATAATTTAAATCTAAGTATGCTAAAACATGATTCTTAATAGCGTCAATAAACCATAAAAGTTTCACTAAAATCAGCTGATGGGTTTTTGAGATATTGGAGCATTTTAGTTTTTGTCTTAATAGGTTCAGAGGCGTGCAAAGGGGATTTATTTTTTCTTTGAAACCAAGCGAGATACGAAAAAATTCAAGACAAAAAAAATACACTTTTAGTTGCTTTATTAAAAAAATATATGAAAATTGCAAAAAATCTATTGGGCGTTATTTTTTTTTTATGAAAAACCCTAATTGACATGCCCCATGGGCACGCCTCTGGAAGTACTGGATCAACTGTAATATGTTCAAAAGGTACCTCATAAAGTTATAAACAAACTATAAAAATTTCATTAAAATCACCCAAAGCGTTTTTTAGATAACAATAAGAAACGGATTTTTTTTAAACTTAAAACACCCTGTATCTCGGAAATGAAGCGTTTCCAAACCCATAGACTTTTTTGTTTAGCTTGATGAGATCTATAAGTGGGTAAAATATCCGAACGTATTTTTTAAACACCCTGTACACAGTGTGTCCCAGTGATTACCAGACATGGCAGAATTAACATTGAGAAATTATCTAAGGATCAACTATTGCTGTCTGTATCTAAAAATGTAATTGTCACAAATGAAACAGCAGGTACTTGGATTAATCAAATTTACATTATTGCCAGATTGCTGTTATTTTTAGAATTTGTTGACACAATACAACTATCACCAGTTATTTATCAATATTAGTATTTAGAGATAAATAATGTGGTATAGTAATTACCTTGTATAAGTAATATTCACTATAAAAGCATAAGTATTTAGAATTTACACAACACAAAAATAAAATAGAAAGTAAGGTTAAGGTTTAGTGTTCGTGCGTAAACAAAATTAAACTATTTATTATTTTATAATATAGTTTTTGTACAAACAACTTTGGATGATTTTCAGTAATACATACAACAGAAAGCTTAAGAGTTTGTATTTTGTAATAAAATAACGAAGAGAAACACAACAGATAAGCACTAAAATTCAATAACACTAACAGATACTAAATAATTAAATGTTCAAACGTATCCCCGTTGACTAGTAGACAGTAGCTTAATCTGTCATATAAATTACGACGTACATTTCGTACTGTTTGAGGGGTTATGTTAAAACATGCCTCCGTGATAGAGTCCTTTAGAGATTCTAAATTTGCATACCTTCGTGAAGTGTACATTTTTTATTTTAGGAAGCCCCATAAGAAAAAATCATTGGGTGAAAAATCTGGAGAACTTGGAGCCCAGTTAGAAGAGCCACCACGATCATTCCATGTGTTGAGGAATACTTCGTTTAGGTGTTTTCGCACTTCTCTTGAATAGTAAGCAGAAGCTCCATCGTTCTGATACCACACTGTGTTGATATTATCAACTACTATCAACTATAGGTATTTGAAGTATATCTAAATAAATTCTGCTATTCCAGGTACCGTCGATAAAGAGCGGACTAATTAAATTATCACCCACTATTCCAACCCATACATTAAGATTTTGACGGTATTGTGTATGTGTTCGCACATTCACATGTTGATTACATGGCTCCAATACAGATAATTTTGACGATTTGGTTCTCCATTTAATGTGAATGTGTACTCGTCAGTGAAATGTTCATCAGCATGACATTTATTAAACATAATTCACAAGAGGTGATTAGTTTTTCACTATCTGCTGCTAATAGCTCTTGCTGCGTGGAATATTTGTAAGCAATACAGTTGTGTTTTTTACGTTGGGATCGGCTTCGACACCTGCTAAAATATCTACTTCGTTGTTAACATCCTGGTTATCATTTCTATTCCTTTTGCAAAGGCTTTGACGCACCCTGTTTCTCCGAATTGTTTTACAATTCGTGCAACTGTGTTTTCCTTTAAATAATTATGTTAATATGAAAATTATTTGACAGAAGCAAATTTCTGTTTGTTTAAAATCTTTGGTTTTGCCCACTCAGAAAGAATATATAGCTCATGGCAATAGCTGATACTTTATAATTTCTCAATGTTAATTTTGCCATGTCTGGTAGTCATCGAGGCACACTGTATATAGTTTATTGGGTCCAAAATCTTTAAATAAAGGGCTATACGCTGGACGATTTTTTATAGATCGGACAGTTTTAACAATGAACACCCTTTCCTCGTTAGAGTAAATTGCATCCATTTTAAGCGACACAATTATCTGAGTTGTCAACAGACACCTTTTGTTTTTTAACAAGCGCGGCCACTCATATTTGAGAAGCGCGGCCGCCCATATTTGTGACTATCTAAATTTTAAAATTAATATTTTTATGCACAATTAACATATCCAATAAGTTTTTAATACTAAATGACGCGGAAAATTATTCTCTTTAATTTAGTACCACTACCATATTTTTCCATAAAATTGATGTTTATTTAAAGAATAACTATCATTAATAAATTAAATAAAAATATTTGCATTTTTGTGAACTAAAATAAGTAAATTGAGGGCCTTTTTAATTTCAACAATGCCCAGCGTTATTTTTTTATTTAAATCTTTCTAAATGTTTCAACCAGTGTAACTCGGATTGTTCATGTTTACATGGATTACTGCTTACTTTGTAGTTTTGTACTTGGCCGGCTTACATAAATTGCTGTTTCTCAGGGTCATCAAATTGATAACTTTTTTATACATGTTTCTGCACAATGTTGTTTTGTATCAGTCAGTAATTTACTCATAGTAAGGTGTTCATTTTCCACGTTATATTGCCAAATGATTTAGTTCGCACAGTAGTTTTCATCCATCGATATCATTATTTTCCACAATGTAATTTGCTATCCTTGATATTTCAGTTCTTCCTTTTGCGTTTACGTTAGCGCGATGTTTTCATTATCCGGTGTTTACGTTATCGAGCTCTTGCTGTAATATGGTGTCAGTGAGAATTGTCAAATTTGGCATGTAACAAAAATTTTACTGTTATAAACACACATCATTAAACTTTTATACATATTTCAGCTGAATGGGAGAGCGATTTAAATGCGGTCACTTTTGACGGAACTCATGCTGAGGTCTACTAGATGTCATTACTAGTCTAAAACTTTCTGGGAAAATTGCAGAATCCAGTCAATTCCCCTACTATTGTTAATATTAATTATTATTAACCATGTTTCTCTAGTAACCACAACCAAAATTATAAGGGAAGCAAGTAAAAGGTGGGAAATTGGCCCCAGATTCTGCAGTTTAGCCAACGTTGTGACTGTTGTTGCGTTTAAGAGTTTATGCTGACTTCTTTTTGGATTGTATACCTAGTGCGCAGGTAAGAGGCGTGACTGTGGTGATAAAAGCATTTGAGTATACAGTAGAAAAATTCAGCCACAAAATTCGAAGGAGTTTGCAGCAATTCATCAAGTTACTTCAGATGCTCTAAATTGGATATCTATCCTGAAACCATTGTAGATATTTTTCACAAAATTTAGAGTCGAAAATCTTAATACTAAAATGTTGGATTGGTCTTAATGAGCCCTCACGAGCGGTAGATGGAAAATTTAATTTTTGACATATTTCAACTCCAAATAAACCTAATACAGCACTTTCTGACCATGCTGTAAACAATTTTCACAATTTCAATTTTGATTCCCCTAAATTATTACAAAGAAGAAATTTTCAAAAACACTTAGTCTATGAAATGATAGAAATACAAAAAAATTCAAAATCTATTAATTATAAAACTGATAAAGAAAATATTCATTCAATATACTATAACTTCTCAAAATAGGTATAAATAAGTAAACCTTTTACTCATTTGGAAAATAACTTAATCCTAGAACGCATACGTGGCGTTATATGAGACACCACCTATTTAACTATCTAGTTTTTAGTGATTTACTGTTATGTTATCCTATTTATATTTTCAGTACCTCTCCAGCAGATTATTGTTGATATATCCCTTTTATTTTTAATTTCCAAAAATTGTTACAAGCTTTATAATTAGTTTTTTAGTTACTTGGTGTCGCATATGACGCCATCTATGCAATCACGTAACAAGTTTTCTCGGTAGGTGTTGGTCGGTAACAACTTGCCATCTGTCAGTTTACGTAAGTAATTTTCATAGTAACGTAATGCGAAGTGGAATTTGTTAAAATAGCTATCAGTACTGTCTTTATAGGATTGCCAGTTAGCTATTATACTTGAGCCGCCGAACAGATAGAGTGGAGCAGGCAACCAAAATAACATATTACAAAGGTCACCCGATAATATTTTAACTATAATTACTAAAATGAACAGAGATGGCGACCCTTATAATTAGAACTAGTGTTTTGATAGAGACAGTGGCGACAATAGGCACAATTTGCCACAAAATGGAGGCCATGGCCTACTAACTTTAATAAATTGAACGTTTTTGAATGGTCATGGTTACACAACGTATAAATAATATGTTGGTGGCATTGTAAGTCTATGTCAAACTGACGCAAAACCTAACCTGCTAACCTCGATTTGGTATAAACAAACAAAAGCATCAACAAATTTTGCCTGTTAATGGCGGCCGATTCAAGCGACCAATAAAAAAGAATACACTCTATTGTCGCCACTGTCTCATATAAAGTCACTGTAGTAGAACTAATTTGAATTGACATTAAATAACTTTTTGAGGTTATGATGCAAATATCGAGAGATAAAAAGAAATGATCCTCTGCGGGCTGTGGAAATTCAAACGTATGAATAATATGTTGGTGGCACTGTAAGTCTATGTCAAATTCGAGGTTAGCAGGTTAGATTTTGCCTCAGTCTGTGATAAAACTGACGCAAAACCTAACCTGATAACCTGCAGTGTAATTTATGTGCTGAACAGAGACTACCGAGTGATTTTTTAAAAACTCAATTGCAGCAGGCCCTGAATAGCCTGAATCAGTTGACAATACTGAAATGTATTGTTGGTGACACTGCAAGTCTATGTCAAATTCGAGGTTAGCAGGTTAGGTTTTGCGTCAGTTTTGACACAGACAGTGTCACCAACAATATACTTCAGTACTGCCAACTGATTCAGTCTATCCAGGACCTGCTGCAATAGAGTTTTTAAAAAATCACACTGTAGTTACTTGTCAAAACTGTTTAACGTAGATATTAGTATCTGATCAGTTCCCTAGATTTAACAATTAATTTATTCATACTCATAAATAAATATTTTAACAACTTTAACTAGTACCGTTTTGCGCTTTAATATGCATCTATGCAGTCAAAATTAACTTCCAGATATTAGAAAAGATGTATAGTAAATTTAAAGTGCCTCATTAAACAAAAAAAGGTGTGGTGTCGTATACGACACCACATATGCGTTAATGTAACTTTCTTAGATGTATGCGTTCTAGGGTTAATATCCTGATTGATATCTGACACACTAAATAAAATTTTTCTACCCTGTTAACTTCATTTGTACAGAATTTAATTTTTTTAATTAATTCCAAGCATAAGATGTATTTAGATCCATGTTATGGAGTGCCAATTCCTCCCATAATCTATCAATTTGAATACATTGTTTAATTCAAAATTCTAACCTATTCCCTCATTCTAGGAACATGTGCTGTAAATAATTTTTAATTTATTGTGATGAAGCCCCAGTCTCAAGATGCCAACGTATGTAACTATTACATGACGTTTTATTAAACTGTTTAAGAAAATTGGCTGCTTTAACATATAACCTTGAAAAAGACAGCCATTTTGAATTACATATTTTAATTAGTTTTCTATGCATTGCAAAGTGGCAATATCTAAAATTAGTGCGGTTATCTGATCGTATTATTTTGAGTGCATTGCCAAGACTATATAACTGACATCTGTCTAAACTGAAATTTATTATGATTGAGTGCTGTACACTTTTGAATATGATGGTCGATACTAGTTTATTTAACAGATTGTCCATAACTGAGACAGTAATTAAACTCTGAAGTTTTCTTTAACCATTTTCTGAAATTAGGTGATGGTACTATTTTAGAAAGTGCACAGCTGCTTACTTGTTTACCTTGACATATTGCACACAGTTGTTTCCATATTCATAAATAATCCTAAATATAGCAAATACCACTCGTTAATTAATTGGAATTAGATAAGAAACTACTTCAAATGTTGGAAATATATCAGCATTAAAAAAGTAATAGTGCAAAGTTATTGCTGAAATTGCTTTCAGGCAATTAAAAAAATGTGTTAAGAATCGAAATTTACAATTTATCTTTTTGTTTATTTATGTGCAACTATATATTTTATTATTATCAATGATACTATTAATATACAGGTCTTCAATATAAAACGATGTAGGTTACTGTTACTACAGACACTGATGCGGATTACCATTGATTTGAATTACCACCGACTTGATTTACTACCTACATGAAAAATGTTGTGATAAATGAAATGTCATCAAACTAAAATACCCCCAACTTGGTTTACCAACGACTTGAATTGCCGTCGATGTGGATATACATTCAACTGGAAATATCACTGACATAAACTACCTTTAACTGCATCAACACATCTTATGTGGATGACCACAAACTTGCATTTTTCCCAATATTAATAATTTGGCAGCAACAACAGTATTTTATCAATACTTGATATTACTATCCTTTGAAAGGCTTCATATTTCGTCATAAAATTGTTTATACTGTATGTTTTCAGGCTTCATAGCAAAATTCAATTTGAAAAAAGTTGAAAAAGTAGTTTTGTAAAATAAAAAGTAACAATATTATTTAGTGCTAATCAATCAGTATGTATTGCCTTGTATTTCCTATAATATCCATTCAAGTCAATGTATTTTATATACAGGAGTTTCATTTAAAAAATCAAAGCTAATCAGATAAGTTGAGTAGTAATTCGTTGCATACTTTTGAACCACATTTTATATTTTTCAGTTACAAGAGATCGTTTTCTTCAAATAAAACACCAACAATTTTATCAAAATTTACAACCGTTTCCCTTTTTCCAATATGTAACACCAGTACCGTTATTAATTTCCTTAATTCTGTATAAAGTCACTGAATTAGGGATTCATTTCTTAGGAAGAATCCGGTTATGGTTGTAAATAATTTGATTTAAATTTAACTCTGATTGGCTGCATCTGTGATAGCAATGAAGTAGGAAATACCAATAACCACACACAAATGATACACTGCAACAGTACCAACTGATTTAAGTCTTTTCCATGACATCTGTACTAGTTACTAACGTAACCATAGATTTTACATTACAAAATCACTGAACCAAAACCTTTAGATTTTGTCACCGGTGAGTGCACACTGTAAAGAATTTTGACAAAAAAGTTGAAAGAGTGAAAAAGCCTGTGTTTTAACTCATACATAATTCAGAAAAATCTTCAGGATGTGGTAGTAAAACCTATTAAACAGGCAAATTGCTATGTTACAAAGAAAGCTAATTAGTGCTGTGGTGGTAATTTGTATCGGTGGTAGTCCACTCAGTGATTATTTTGCATAGGAGGTAAATTCAGTCGGTGGTATTCCCCATATTTTGACAAATATTAAAATAACATGGAATTAATGCCACTTGGTGGTAATTGTTGTGTTGGTGTTTAACACAGTTGTAGTTAACACCAAATGTTGTCGACTAAATAAGCAGCATACATGCAAAGATCGAAGACGAAGTAGTTGTATCTCGAAAAATACAAAGGCACCCTGAAATTACTGACAAACTGTACCCATATGAGGGGTATTTTTAATGCTAGTCCTAAACAACATAAGAAACAGTACCCATTGGTCAGTGGTCTATGTGGATGATTATTCAATGACGTAGTAGGTAAAATATTTCCATGTCAAATCAACCATAAATGACAAGTGATACAATGCTACAAGAAAACACACATTATAAAACTCCAATACAGCATTTATACGCAAATGTTGACTGTAACTACACAGGAACTACGTGAAGCTGCCATTAGAGATTTTTTTTTTAGTTTTAAATCATTCAGGTCTGTTTGTGGCAACAATACTTAGATATTGACTTTCATTTCTTATGAACAACAAACAAATTTATTTCATATTTTAATTTAGTCCCGTCTCTTATTTCTGTTTACGCTGTATATTCTGTCATAAATATTAATTAGCTACTTGCAAACTCCTTCCAACTATTTAAAAAAAAAATACAACTCACCTTCAAAATATGACTTTTCATTGCTCTCTTGCTCTTGTTTCTCATTTTCAGTTTTAACCCGGCTCGGGCTGCTGGGAGGGCTGATGGACGACAAACTCCCCGAAGTGCCAGATAGGTTGTCTTTGCTACGATCCTTGTCCTCCACGGGGGACTTGCTCGCACTGATGGGCGACCGTGGAGACGAAGACGAAGTAGCTGAGGAAGGTCTCAAGCTGTCCTGGCTGGGAGACTTCGACTTTAGGCTTGGTTCTTGAACAACTTGGTCTTTCTCTAGGCCGTCTTTACCAAACAGCGTTCTTGGCACGAAGTCTTTTTTACTACTAGGCAACTCATTTCGGCTAGAACTTAATGACCCTGTTTTGGTGGGGCTCGTTTGTGGGCTTGCAGTCTTTTCTTTCGGCGGGGAGCCCGCTAGTACGGAATCCTTGTCTAACGATCTCCTATGGGCACTAACTTCCTTTCGGCTAGAACTTATATTAGTCGTGGGGATGACGGACGCAGGTCGGTCCCGCCGAACCACGTTGGGCCTCCTTGAAGCCTCCG
Organism: Agriotes lineatus; assembly: GCA_940337035.1. NCBI lineage: Eukaryota > Metazoa > Arthropoda > Insecta > Coleoptera > Elateridae > Agriotes > Agriotes lineatus. Next base: position 32,772,339 of record OW679199.1, on the reverse strand, counting down.
TACGCTCGGGAGGTGGAGGGGGCGAGGTGGGGGGGCTTCTAATCTTATTGTTAAAGGATGCACTACGCGTTGCCACAGCCGAGGTCTTGTTACTATCACTACTGTCCCTACTACCATTTGTTACCGCTAATTTAACTTCAGCCTTGTTAGGATCACTGTTAAACCGGCTCGAGCTGCGGGTTTCGAGAAATGCGACGTCCAATTGCGCTGCTTTTCAATTAATTCCCGACTGTTGAATTTGCGTTCAGGTTTCTCGGGCTTCTTCATGAGGGCGGGTTTATTAGTCCTTTCCTCCTCGGTTCTGGTCATTTTGTCGTGGTCGATCGCGGAACCGTTAACGCTATGTCCGTTTGATTTCACCACGGGGGCACCACTGTTCAACACTGGCACGCTGTTGCTGAAGCTGTTGAAGTTTAAGCTATCCTTCTCAACAGGCGACGGGGACCTGGAACCCTGGTGGGACTTCGTGTCGCGACTCTCGCTGTTCGCAGAGCTGCTCCGAGACCGCAGGTCCAGAATGCTGGAGGCGCTCTTGGTTGACTGCAGCGGTATGACTTTTTCTTTGCTGCCGCGGTTCTCCTCCCCTAGCTTCTCGAACAGGGCCCTGGCATTGTTGAACCGGGCCACATGCGACTCCGTGCGCATCACAGTGACGCTGGGAGACTCAGTTTCTTTTTTGTCGGCGGTGGTTTCGGCGTGCTTGGGCTTGGTGCGGAGGGGAGTGATGATGTCTTCTCGCGCTACGGGCGCTTTGTTTTGGAAAATGTTCGCAATCTGAGACACCTTGGTGCCACCTACTCGAGGTGCCTTTTTCTCGTCCATACTAGGCGGAGCGACCTACGCAAACAAAACATTTTCATTTAGTGCTAATATTGAAACTGCTTTGTTATATTATAAAGCAAACTGGTACCAAATCATCTTCATAATTAGATTTTACTGTTCTTATCGTTTCTGTTTGTAAAATGTTATCTGCTGCAGATAAAGGGGAACTGCTACAGCAACAATCTGAATGTTTGTTTTGCATACAATTATTAAAGAAGAACTTAGACTACAAGAAATCAACCGTTACAAAGGATGTACAACTAACAAAAGTTTGGTCCATTCAGGTTTTTTTCAACGATGAACTTTAGCTACATGGACAAAATATAAACCCCAAAGCTATCTCCGTACGCAATCAAACTTCTCAAATTTTGCTTGGTTTATGCTTGACAATAAAAAAACAAGTATGCAATGTTTGTTTCCTCATTACATATACGTATTAAGGTAGTTAGAATAGAACGATCTTGACATTACTAAGACATTTTTTAAAAAGGAATTCAAATCACAGTTAAGATTTTCATTCCCTTTTATAGTTTCCGAAATTTTTACATATATTACATACAAATCAAACATGGCTGTGATACCATCGAGAAATCGTTATTTTTATACTCTCACTAATACCGAGTCTTCATTTGAATTTGTGGTTTGGTTAACTATGGAATTGTTGAAGTCACATCGTGCATTACATCATATGGTTGCAGATAACCTCATATTTAATTAAAAATTTGGTTCAAATAAATACACAAAATTATTGGTAATGGAAAGTTATTATTTTTATTATAACAACAAGCAACTTAACGTCACGATTTCCTTGTTGCTATTGCTGGTAAAACAGGTTACAAAGCTGTTGTGTTATGAGAGTTAAAAATGTGCGTGTGGAATACGCTATGAGGTACATAACAATCACAGCTAACTAGACCACAAATTTAAATAAACACCTTTTATAAGGTTTGCTACACTTATTGATGCACACGTTGATTCACAAAAATGAGGAGTAAGTAATTTTTGTTACATTAAAAATATTTTTGAAAAGTTAAAAAGTAAAATTTTATCAACATTATGCAAGTGAACAGTTGAAAACTACCAAATTCGATGAAAATATTTTATGAGGCACAAATGCTTTGTCTCCCAAAGTTTAACAAATGCAAACTGAAAAATTGTTTTAGGAAATAGAGCCCTGGTTGTATGAAATATTAAGAAGTATTGAAAAACTAATTAATGTTTGTTAAATATTCACAGCATAAATTAATATTTCAGGAAAAAAATATGCAAATTTCAGTAGCATGATAATTAAGATCAATTTATTAACAATTTTGCATAGACTTGGCACCATGCAACTTTATCTACCTATCAAAATTTGCTGCTATTTTTTGTAAAGTTCTACAACGTGTACAACACAACATATGTATAAATCAGGATCTGAGTTACAAGACTGAGGTCTAATATTTCAGGAAAAATTAAGCACATTTCAGTAGCATAATAATTAAGATCAATTTATTAACAATTTTGTGTAGACATGGCAACACGCAACTTTATCTATTAAAATTTACTGATATTTTCTGAAAAATTCTACAACTTATACAACAACATTTGTATCTGAGTTACCAGATTGTGTTCAAAGCGTTAAGCCGATTGTCATGTTGGAATTGTTCCACCTCCCACTATGCTTTGCTACACTGCAGGATTGAAGTCTAACATTAAACCCAGTTAATGTGTGTTGTATTTAATCAATGATAGTAGTTTTTAATTTTTACAAATTTACAGGCGAAATTGCGGAATTAATTACAAGCAGTTTTCGTTCGTACAAATATATAATTTTTATTGGAGAAAATAGAAAAATTAGAAGACTATCACAGCAATGGGAAAATAATATATTATGTTAATTGGAGCAAAACTTATACTACCTCGCAAGCTTGGCACATAAGTCCAGCTGAGTCACATAAACGATACTTTTGCTCCGAATAACATAGTATTTTTTCTTCAAATGTTGATAACAATTTTTTTAAGAAATGTTAAGGAACCAGGATTTATTTTAAGATCGAATACTGGGTAAACCAATGTGGCTTACTTTAATTTGGTGAGAATTTGTAAGTATATTTTGCAATTATGTAGAAGTTTCTTGAGTAAATCTTATTTATTCATTGCAGCTTTTAATATGTCAGATTTAGAAACTGATGAGTGTATTCCGCTGCTTGAAGTATCAAATGCCACCAAGTTAGGAATATCAAATTAGTTAGCTAATTTACTCTATTTCCGCTAGTCAGCGGAGATTATAACTTCATCTGCTGCTGACAGTGGTTTAGATGCCATGGCAATGAAGTGGCACTTTAGCATTATCAATCCAGCAGTATAATGTCACGTTTTACTGACGTTTGAAGAAATTTTGTTTTACAAAGAGACCATGGAAGTAAAAACGTATTGTCTAGACAAGGATGAAAACCTAATTGAAGAAGAAAAAAGGCAGAATACTTAGAAGAGATGCTCAATAAGAATATCACAAAAATCGATGCAGAAACAGAAAGTCAAGACGAAAACCAAACGGAACCACCAAGTATAGAGGAAGTAACAGAGATCATAAAGAATTTAAAATAATAAAAGCCCGGTAAGGATGAATTACAACCAGAACTAATAAAATATGGAGGTCAACAGTTACTCAGAGAAATACATAGAATGATATCAGAGACATGGCTAAAACAGAAAATGCCCAGATCAGTCATAGATCAAATATTCACAGGAAAGCAAGATGCAAGAAAAATATTATGAAAGAAACATCTTTACTGACTACTATCAAGTATATGACAGTATAAGAAGACATAAACTCTTCCAGAAGCTGGAAATACCAAACAAAATAGTGGAACTAGTCAGAACGATGCTTGAAGACAGAGTATATTAGGTATGAATACATAAGTCATGTTAAACACCTTCCAAATAAACAGTGGACTAAGGCAAGAAGATCCGTTATCAGTAATCCTTTTCAATATAATACCCAAGAAAATAATAAGAAACAGTAAGATAAACAGAGAGGGAAACATTTTCAAGAAATCATATCAATGCGTAACATACACAGACGATCTCGTCATAATTTCAGGAATAAAAGAAGAGCTAAAAAACTAAGAAGATTAATAAAAACATATGAGAAATATGGCCTAGAAATTAATGTATAAAATACAAAATATATGACAATAACAAAGGCAGAAAAAGCAATAAATAATTTAAAAATAAAAATTAGGAATGAAGAGAACAGTGGAGTATTTCAGGTTCTTACACACTGAAATAACAAAAAAAGTAATCAAAACAACGAGCTACAAAAAAAAAACAGCTGGGTGCTGCAAAAGTGAGGATGCAATGCGAAATTTATTAAACTCAAAAAATATGTCGAGAACAATAAAAAGACCATCTGTGATGTACGTAAATGAAATGTGAGTCTTAAACTAAGAATTCCTACAAAAGTTGGGAATATGGGAAAGAAGGATCCTCAGGATATACGCATGAAAAAATAGAGGAACAACGAAGAACTGACATGAAGCTAAAAGAAAAATGTATAAGGAATTGGACAAAACAACAGTAATAAAATGGCTTGGACACGTGATGCGAAGGACAAATGAAAAAAACAACAAAAAAGATACTGATGGAAGAACCGCGAGAATAAAGGAAGAGGGGAAGACCGAAAAGAAAATTGATGGATTGTGTGGAACAAGATCTAGACAGGCTACAAGTAGAAGACTGGAAGAACAAGACAAGAGATAGAAAGGAATGGACAAATATTGTCAATCAAGCCAGCCAGGGGCCTCAACAGGAAATGAATACATAAATGATTTTTATTGGTATTTTTCAGTTGCTTTACCTGCTTAAAAATTATTTTTAACTATAATTTTTGCTATTTCCGCCTTTTAGATAAGTAACCTATGGACAATACACACAATAGATTACCTAATAATTGAATTTTCTCATTCAGTTTTCAATTTTTTTTTTCGTAATGTTGCTTACAAAATTCACACGTGACGCTTAAACTGGTTGTGGTAGTTTGATGCCTCACTAGGTGGCGCTATTAGCATGTGCTCTGAAAGGTCACTAAATCACTTTAGCGTCGCTAACATAGGTAGGGAAACTCCGGTTTTTCAACGACATACACAATTAGTTTTTATTACGGCCGAAAAAGATATCTGTCTAGCTTCTAACCTAAAGAAAGTATTATGCCCTCGCATTCCAAAAGCTAAATTAATAATAAAAACTATTGTTTACGCACTTACTAGTAGCGCCTAAGATAAATTTGACATTGAAAAACTCGTTTTTTGAACCTGTCAACTTGTGTTTCCCTACCTGTGTTAGCGTAGCTAACGTGATTCAGTGAGCATAGTGCTGCGTAGTGTCACTCTATTCAGAAAGTAGCACAAGCAATTGCGCCAGAGTTTTGTATGGAAGCGGCCATTTTTCCTCCCCTGCATTCGGTGCAGGTGCTTCGAGTTTTTGAATTTTTGCAAAAATGCCTTGTTGCTGTGCAGTAAATTGTGCGAATCATTCGGAATCCGATCACAGACGATTTTTATTGCCTCAGGGGAGTGCAAATACCAAAACGAAAACATTGTGGATTAGATATATTGGAGGACTTAATCCTTTTGTAGCTGAGACATTTATATGAAGTACATAACGTTTTGTCCAATTATTTTTTAAGTTGTATAAACATTGTAGGTACATTTTAGGAAAGATAAATTTGAGCATTAAATTTTGCAAAAAAGTGCACCATTCTTTGCCAGACCCTGACTTTTACACCTCGCTAATTGCCAGACAACGAGTGCACGACTAATCCCCATGTTTGCATCGTTCGATGTCACTTGGCACACTGAGTCATAACACTTGTTTAGTGCGTCACCTAGTGGTGCACTGTGCTATCCTAGTGGTATGTAAGCATCGCAGCACTAGTCCGAAATATTTTGGATACACGTCGTGTTATATTCTAGATAAAACTGCAGGCGTACTGACCTGTGTGACAGTCTATTTGTACTTACAGAAATTAATCGAACAAAACCTATTTTTACTATGAATTACGATTAGATTGGATTTTTCTACTTTCACACTTAATTCCATACGCTTTCAGGTTCATAATTTCTAATTTTTGTTCCAATAGCAACAAATATTGGTTGAATTGTTTCCACAAACCAACAAAAAGTATGTTTCACTTCCTTGTTCAAATCGTAAGTATGCTAACCTTAGATTGAAATGACAAGAGTTGCAAAAGCTACGTACCAGTCCTCCATCATGCACAAAGATTCCAACTATGATAACATATGAACACACATGAAAATACGTCTTCTCTAGTTTGTGAAATAGGAAGCATTAATTATGCCCAGGAAAAAAAACGAAGTTTGTTTTTCACGCTTTCGTTCACAGTTGCATGATTTACCGTCCCAGAACTAATTACCTAATAGCTTAATACCCCTCCTCAAAAAAGTGCCGACAGATGGCATAACGATTTTAAAAGCAAGTTTGGCTATTAAAATGTAGCTAATTCGCTTATCTAAGCATTTAAAAAACATTCAATTACGTAATATAAGTACAGCAACTCCGATCATTTCCATCTAAACTAGCCATTTTCCTTTCTAATTATTTGCTACACAAATAATTAACTTCCACATTTAATTAACAAACATTATAGATATACATTATGCATTACCTAATAGCCAGGAGTGGTCTTTCATCAAATTATAGTTGTGTGAAACATGAAACTTGCCCTAATTTTAGTCCGATTATTATTTAAGGCGAAATCAATAAAAAAGGTTTAAATGCATAGGAATAGAAGCTTCTTTCGGATTTCCTGTTTTAAAATACCTTTTACTATTTTTACGCAATATTAATTACACGATCAATCACTATAAATTCGTACCATCTAACATTAATTTGATTTACGTATCTCATTTCACTGGCAAAAAAATAGGAAGTGGTGTGAAGCTGCCACGGGCAAAGATGCCTTTGCTGAAAGTTAGATCTCATCGATTAGTGAATGTTATTAATTTCAAGGAATGGTTATATTTGCTGCAGTTTATATCAGAAGAAGTTCAGAAGTGTGAGGATTCTATTTTTAAGAATTCTATAAGATGTAGGTTGGTTGCTGTACAAGCAGTAACTGAGTTTTAGCAGTTCCTTAAGCAGTAGATAAAATTCATGTTAATGAAACAGTAGTTAGTCGTTAGTGGCGAGATTGTTTTAAATGATAAACTGACCTTCATGTTCATATTTTCGATAACATGTCATGCACGGTGTAAGCAAACGCCTTATTTCCTACAAAGCTACATATTTTGCTCATTAGCTTTTCTGTACCTGTAAATAAAGGTAAAATTTTAAATTTAGGAACCTTTGCTTATCTGCCTACTTGCAGAACTATCTGTAAATTATTCACTTTTAATCAGTGAGTCACTTCAAATGAAATTGACCGGCACCAAACACAATTATTGGTCATAGAAGATACTCAAAAGCTGTAAATCGATTAAATTAAAGGAAATACAATTTATCTAAGCCCAACATAAAAATTCTCTCCCAAAACCCAGGTATGTGAGTGACAGCTAAAGCAGTGCTTGCACAACTTTCGCTTTTATTTGCAGGTCCAGAAAAGCTAATGAGCCAAGATTCATTTATCAGATTCAGTTTTCAAAAGAGAAGACGTAGTTGCATCTCTTTCTAGTAAATAAAGCGATTGCTTAAACTGTGAGTGACTAGTAGCATAGTTTCGAACTGAAAGTGTCTCTCATTGTGCCGATTAGAAAAATACTAAAACGGTGAAGTGTGAGGAATTCAGACCAGTAAACATGCTGCCAGCAATAGAATTTTTTTTAGAGGAAACTGATTATACCGAGTGTTTCACTTAAGGTGCATGAAAAATTGTATATATAATCTATTCCATCTTTAAAAAAACTATAGGTTGCCATGCTTTTCTTTTCCTAAATTGGCAGTACTAAGGAAAGCAGTAGTTATATTTCATTTCTTTGTGGTGGCAAACTTTTTCTAACTAAATTTGAAATGCCGTGTTGCCAATGCTACCAAACCAAAAAGACAAGAAAATATGTCAATCAATGTCATTATGACACTTTCCTAATCTCTGAAATATAAAGTGATAGTGTAAGTGATTATTGTGAAAAATTTAATAAACAGCATGCCAAATGTTGTGTCTTTGGCGACGAAAGCAGTGTGTTAAAGTGCTACACACATTTCAGACGAGATAAAACCGATCTAAGCAATGATCAAATTATTAGTAGATTGATGAACATTTTCAACGTGAGTACACTGAATTCCTATCCCATAAAAGAATTTTCTTAAAAAGTGCATCATTTATTTATAGGTAAAAAGATCTGTTATCTATTCTATAATTACTAAAAATAATGTAGCACATTATGGCAACATCGGGCATTCTGAACCTTCAAAATTCCTAACCTAACTTTACCACAGTTTTGTCAGTTCATATACAGAGTGTTATCTGTCAGATTGTCATGGCCAACCATCGTTTTTTTAAAGATGGAATAGATTATATATATGCATATTCCTGCTTGCCGCTTGAATTGATAGGATTGATAATGGTATCAATCTACTTTACTTGAATTTGTTGCTTGTTTAAGATAGAAATGGCTTGAAAACTATAATAAATATTTTGCATTTTACTCACAAAAAACAGACCAGCCATGAACAAATTTGTTTAGGCCAAAATGAATATAATTTTCTGTCAGTTATCAATTCACGTATTTAACTAATTACTATGAAAAATAATGTTGAATATTCTAAAAAAGAGAGAGTATTTTTTATCAAAGCATTTTACAGTGGCGTCAGTTTACTCACAGTTCGTGATTTATTCTCGGTTAAATTTAATAAGCGACCTATTCCAACTATATCAACAATTCACAAGATTGTGAACAAATTTGAAACTACAAGCACATTTATGCTCAAAAAGTTCTCCATTCTGCTGTAAACAATAACCCAATCTGTTATAAAATGCCTGCCTTACATTAGCCAACTGTCTATATGTGATTGGCCTACACTCTGCAACGACTGCTTCCCGCAAAGAGTCACTATTTGGGTGGCGTCTTCTGTAAATTTTGTTTTTCAGATGACCCCACAAAAAGAAGTCGCATGGTGTCAAATCAGGAGATCTTGGTGGCCAGTTAATAGTGCCACCACAACCAATCCAGCATTCAAATCATAATGCGCTGGACAGCCATCATGCTGAAACCATATCTCCTGATTTTCACGTGCAAGTTCTGCTAAAGCAGAGCCGATCTAAGTGATTAAAAGTTCTAAATAAGAATCCAAATTTAAATTTCCAACTATTTTAAATGGTCGAATAATGTTATTGTTGAAAATACCAGCCCAAATATTAATTTTCTGCGGAAACTGCGTTTTTGTTCCAAGAGTTATTCGAGGATTTTCTTGGGCCCAGTATCGACTGCTCTGCGTATTTGGTTCATTATTAACTGTGAACGTACATTAATCTGTAAAACAGATTGACCGCAAAATGTGACTTTACAGAATACGTGTCTGCTTTCTTCATCGACTAAGAAATCTCTTGATGGTACTGAGGTTTCAAGGGATGCTTCTTCAGAACCTTAGACACTCACCGTGTCGATACGTTGCACTCTAGAGCAATACATCTTATGCTGGTTGTTTGATCAGCATGTATCAACCACAAAACCCTTTCTTCCACCTCATCGTTGGTTCTTCTATTCCGTTTGCCTGTAATGTTAATGTCTCGATTGAATATCTGTTTAAACTGAAATATTAAAACTACCTTTTGAATCACTTGCTGCTATACTTGCTATAGTTTAAAAAATTTTCACAAACTTGTGAATTGTTGATACAGATGAAATAGATCGATTATTAAATTTAACCAAGAATAAATCTTGTCTTCATAAGAAAATTCAACATTATTATTCATAGCAATTAGTGAATTGATAACTGACACAAAATAACATTTATTTTGGCATAACAAACAAATCTGATCATGGTTTGTCTGTTTTTTGTGAATAAAATGCAAAATATTTATTACAGTTTTTAAGCTATTTCTATCTTAAACAAGCAACAAATTCTCAGTAAATTTAATAATGTTACCACCTTCAATACTCTCTACAACACAATAGTACTACCTTATTTTTATTTCTATGGTACCATATTATATTTATTTAATAATAGAGAGATAAATAGATTACAAGTGTTGCAGAATAGAGCAGCTAGAATTATTTTAAAATGTGATATACACGAATTCATGCTACGATGTTAAGGCTGCAATGGCTAATGTACCTGAGTTCTGCGAGTACTGTGCCTAGTGATATGGGTTGGGTAAATACCCAGTGGGTAGGGTATTTACCCCTGCCTCGGGTAAATACCTAAAAACTGGGTATTTATTAAATTTGTAATATTTATAGAGCTAAACTAACTTTTGCTCATGGAATAGTGTCATTGCAATAAAATAAACTATATGCATTTGAATATATTGGAATATTTACAGCCGGTCTTATAAAGACAACTAGTCTGACGTTAACTTTAATTCGCTGTTAAAATAAACAAAAGCGTTAGTGCTTATGACATTTTATTCATTAGTAAACAAATTTTTATGCGCTTTTGTTTATTTTAACAGCGAATTAAAGTTAACGTCAGATTAGCGGCCTTTATAAGATTGCCTGTTAATGTAAAATAACAGCCTAACAGCCAGTCTTATAAACGCCACTAATCTGACGTTAACCTTAATTCGCTGTTAAAATAAACAAAAGCGCATCAAAATTTGTTTACTAATGAATAAAATATCATAAGCACTGACGTTTTGATGAGCTTTTGTTTATTTTAACAGCGAATTAAAGTTAACGTCAGATTAGTGGTCTTTATAAGACCGGCAGTAAATGTTGTAACATTGAATAAGCATGCATCCAGGTAGATTAATCGTTTACCAAGGAAAAACATAATAGCTGCCAAAGTTTAGAAAAATAAATAGACGCAAAAAATTGCTACCTACAGAATTTACAAAAGACAGGCTGAAGCACAGCGACCCTGATCAGTAAAGACCGAGGTTCAGGCATAAAAGATTATTAAAGTAGGCAAGACTTCAGGCACTATAAAAATACAAAATAGGCAGTAGTCAAAACAGGCATTTATTTTGCCATAAATGTAGTGAGTAGAGTTGTTTTAGGCGCTCCACTTTTTACTTTCTCGCATACGGTAGTATAGAGAAAGTATTGTAATCGTCAAAAAAATCGACTTCGAGATTTTGACGAATCTTGACGTTTTAGACCTCCTAGAGTCCGAAAAAACCATTTTTCGAATTATGTCTGTGTGTGTGTGTGTGTGAACACGATAACTTAAAAACGAAATAAGCTAGACCCTTGAAATTATGTACATAGTCATTATTCAAAATTTGTAGATTCCTATCAAATTTTGAGCGAAATCGGTTAACCGGAAGTGGCACTTTACCTAAACAGGTAGCGGTACCTATTCAAGTAAAGTACCAGTTTGCTTCGAGATATTTGAACAAAATTTTGTACATACATTTCTTATGTAGAAAAACTACCAGATATTACATTTCAGCATGATCGGTTAACCGGAAGTGGCATTTTACCTAAATAGGTAGCGGTATCCATTCAAGTAAAGTACCAGTTTGCTTCAAGGTATTTGCGAGAAAGTCTAGGGGAGCACACTCCCGATTTTTTATTTTATTATTTTTTGTGCTTCATTCCTTGTACATGCTGAGTTTGAAAATACTTTTTTAAATAATTTAGGGGTTTGTCAAATAATTTACAGTACCGTCACTAGTTAATACATCACTACCAAATTTATTATTTAATTTTTGTAGTTTCTTCGTTACTGATGCGCGTACTTTCAGCATTTTTAAATGTTCATGAGGACTGATACCACGATCACGGTAGAGTTCAAAACCAAACTGAAACTAATATCCAATTTTAAGAGTAAAAACAAGTTGCAAATTGTGATTTCGTCTAACTGCTGTTAATAAAAATCCCAGTAAATGATTTAATTCCTGTAATGAACAGTTTATTATTTCCCTGTAGGTGCTGTCACCTTCAAGGGTGGGTTCAGCTTTTGTTAAGCTTTTACTAAGTACAATAGAAGAAAGTAGGTTTAATATATATTGCTTTAAAAATAGAACCAAACAGGCGTTTATACCTAAAAATGGTATTTATGTAGAGAAGCAACTAAAATATTTTTCAGTTATTAGTAGCTTCAGCGTACTTATGCGAACGTTTTGTCCGTCCGTCTGTCTGTCTGTCTGTCTGTCTGTCTGTGTGTCCGTGTGTCTGTCTGGATCGCTTGTAACTTTCGAACGGCTACAGATATCGAAATTTTGAAAGGGGGCAAAGTTGTTGCTAAGGTCCCGAGCACCTTCATGCGCTATTTGGTTTTGGCGAAAGGTCAACCGTGTTTAATGTTTTCGCAGTGCTGAAGCTACTCTTTAGACCTGTACTTGAGCAGTTTATTTTAGACGAAACTTCCGGTCGTTATTGATAAGTAAATGACATGGCATTTTTCAAATCAGAAAATTATATAAACAGCGTTATATCTCAGTACAGCTATTTTATTCTACATTTTTATGTAATTTCAATAGAGCAACTTTACTTACCAGTAAATCATACTTGTTAGATTAGGTTTATCATATTTGTAAATCAAGCCATAAATACCCGTGTGAGTACCCATTTTGGGTATTTACCCTTAAAAATAAACACCTGGGTAATTTACATTACTAACTGTTCCTTAATTTTTATTCACAGTCAGAATGGGATAATTGCCACTCTATTTCAAACAGATGTTGGTAGAATGTAATACAGTGAATAACTATAGCACCTGCAATGTAAATAACTACTATGTAGATTGTCAAGTTAAAGCTATATCTTTCAATTCATTATTTGTTAAGGGAGTTATATACAATAGTCTAAGACAGGCTTGTCAAACATGTGGCTTGTGGGTCGCATTTGTTCATAACGTTGTAAAAAATACTATATGTTATTCAGAGCAAAAGTATCTTTATGAGGCTCGGCTGTACTTATCTGACTCGCAAGCTCGGCTGATAAACCGTCCAGCCACGCCGCATAAAGTATAACTTTTGCTCCTAATAACATAATACACTATTTTCTTCAAACGTCATAAAAGTGACAACTTATATGACTTGACAGATACTTTTATGCCTAGGCTGACACTCATCAGTCAAACGCATCCGGTCTCGCCACACAAAGTATCACTTTACTCCTAATAACATAATATACTATTAAGAGAAATAAGGGGACTGTATTTAACTGAATAGGGTAAATGCATTATAGTAGTATATTATTCGGTTTCTTATTTAATTTTTTGAATGGGTGTTAATTTTTTATTTAGTTTAGTGGACTGTAAAATATTTGAATTTTGTTGCCTTCTCGAAAATTTATGTATGGCAGTTTGTTTAATTAATTTATAAGTGTAATTTTTATTTTTCTATAAGTGCAATGTATTAGTAGTAACTAAATAAATGCAATAATAATAATGAGCCATTAACTGTGCGTACATTGTGAAGAAACCCTACACAGTTTTTTAACCAACTGAAACTTTGTGGGATTTCTCATTTTGGTATAAATTTTCCTTACCGTAAACCAAATTAAAATAAACTGAACACAGATTCAGATAGTACCCGACTTCCTGATCACAACTATGGTGGAAGAAAAAGTTGGAATTAAAAAATACGAGCCCCGTCTCAGTGAGGTTGGCCCCAACTAGCTACATTATGTTTCCTAAAAAGAATTATCCACGTAAAAGGAAAATCAAGGAGTGTATTGTCCAGAGGACCATCAAGCTGTAATATACTCTAAGTTTTATTTTCCACACTTTTGTATTTCTACGGAAACACACTCAATAAATTTCTGAATATCTTAATTGTAGTTTTGTAGTGAACTAACAGCTGTTTATTAACTTCTACAAAAAGATTACTAGCAGAAACAGAAAAAAAGTGCGTGTTTTGGAATTATGAACAATTTTAAGAATTCAGGCAAATTTTGAAAATCAAGTTACCACTCAGTTACATCATTCTTTCGGCTTATTACTGCTAAGTTTTGGCATTCATAAGGTGTGAAATTGCCCCAAATTTCTTACAAATGGGCACACAACTCTGGCACCGTTCTTGCAGATTGTGTTCGCAGTCTTCTCTTCATGACAAAAATGTTCTTAAAAACTGTTCTAACAACATACGACAAAAAATCACGTACCGTCAACAGTTTTCCCTTAACTGTAACTTAAATTGGCAATTTACAATTTTTGAGTAGTTGGGCAACTTCAGTGAGATTATGTAACATTATGAAAATGCTCTATTAATAGAGAGCAGTTGTATTGAGTTTATTATGATTATGATTAGTAATGTAACCTAACCAAACCACCAAGCTGTTACACTTACAGGGAGTAGCAAGACCACCCATATCGGAATTTTTTATGGAAAATCGTTAATTGTAGCACGTCAAAATAAAATGTATATTACCAAAGTCAGTATGGAGAATCTATCTAGGATATTAGCTTGGAGCAAAGTACAACGGCATTTCCGTGACTAGACAAAACAGTTTCTGAAATTTTTAGTGCTAAATTGTAATTTCTTTCCACTACCGTTACATTATTTTGCCAAAATTATCGAAGCACTATTTTTCGAGATAAACATGAGGTAAAACAGGGTAATGCTCCGGATTATTTCTTTAAACAAAAGCAAAAGAATGTAACCAGAAAAAAAATGTTTACAAAGCAGGGTTGGCCTGATTTTCCCTAACCCGAAAAAACCTGCGGGTTTTAGACTAAATCTGGGTTTTTTCAAAAATTGACAAAAAAGTATTCTAACTGCCGGTCTTATAAAGGCCACTAATCTGACGTTAACTTTAATTCGCTGTTAAAATAAACAACTGCGCATCAAAACGTCAGTGCTTATGACATTTTATTCATTAGTAAACAAATTTTGATGCGCTTTTGTTTATTTTAACGGCAAATTAAAGTTAACGTCAGATTAGTGACCTTTATAAGACTGGCTGTAAAGCTGTAAGTGGTAAGTATAAAAATCTTCCATTAATAACAATTTCCTAATTTTTTCAATCTAGTGATTTTTGCAGTTTTCAAAGTGATGTCTGTCAGTTGGTGAGTCTGTCTGTCAGCTAATGGATTGACCTGAAAATGTATACCATCGTTTCTAATATAAATTTAGAGGGCCTATTGATTTTTGGTTAAAATGAAGCAACCAGAAGTGGCACTTGACTCTTATTTTTTCCGTTTTGTGGGGAAATTTTGTAATTGTTTAATAAAAATTAAATTTCATAGAACACAATCATGTATTATGCAATTTTATTTCAAATTTTAACCCTTTTAAATACCAAATATCTTTTAAAAACTTTTATAAAGCGATTTATTTTTATAATTTCAAACAATACAAATTGTATTAATACATTATTCTTGTTATCAAATTTTTACATTCTAATCAATAAAAATCTCCTTAGTAATCAAGCTTATATTATTTCATAGTCCAACACACTATAGAAGCTTCATTATATTTTTCTGATACCCACTATGTTAAATAGTATATTTCGAAAAAGTATTTGCCATTAATTCCCCTTTTCATTTCAGATAAATTAAATTATGTTAAAATCCTACTGTTTCTAGTAGGTATATATAATGATATAATTAAACATAAAGAAAGTATTTTGTATGTAGTAGTATTTTGTAAGGTAACAAATCCTTATTTTTTCCTTAAGTTTTAAGTTTTTTGTTTATTTTAAAAACATTTACATACATATATGTTTTAAATGTCTCAATTTCTTTAATTACAGTTTTCATTAAAAAACCGATTTTTTTTTTCGTATTTCTTTTAGGCGGACACCCCTCTTGAACGGACACTTTCAGTCGGTCCCGTTGGTGTCCGCCCAAGGGAGATTTCACTGTATACAGACAGATCAATAAAAAAACCAATTAGGGCAGGCTGTGATATGTGTTATACGTTTGGCAGTACTGAAGTGTATTGTCAGTCTATGTCAAATTCAAGATTTGCAGGTTAAGTTTTATGTCAGTCTGTGTCAAACAACGAACAAAACCTAACCTGCTAATCTCGAATTTGACATAGACTGACAATACACTTCAGTACTGCCAAACGTATAACACATATCAAGGCCTGCTCAGAATCTTTTTTTTTATCTCATGGTCCTCTCTCCTGATATTACATGACTTAGATATTGTAATTTTCTTATTTTAACTGTATTTAATATTTCTTTTTCTTTCCTCATTCTTCTAATCACCTCGTCATTTGTTACTCTTTCTACTCAGCTTATTTTCAGCATTCTTCTGTAAGTCCACATCTCGAATGCTTCTAGTCTGTTGCTGATATGTGTTTTCATCATCCAGGTTTCCATTCCGTACAGCACTATTGAAAATACATAACATCTCAGCATTCTGATTCTAAGTTGTAGATCCAGGTCTCTGCTGCATAATACACTCTTCATATTATTAAATATTGTCCTGCCTTTACCCTAATTTCCTCTGTACATTCATTATTTTTGTTGACAATTGTTCCTAAGTATTTATATTTTTGTACTTTCTCCACTTGTTCACCCCCTACCCATAAATTTTGTTGCTGTTGCGATTTTGTGATCGTCATAAATTTGGTCTTTTTAACGTTGAGTGTCAGACCTTTTTCCTGGCTTCTAATATTCTGTGTAGATCTTTTTAACTTGTTATTATTACCTGAGAAGCAAGAAAATGGAGATATATTTTAGAAGGGCGAGATATATATCATTCGACTCAGCTTGAAGAGTAGATTCCAAAAATATATAGAAACCGGAAATCGGATTTCTTTTCTGAGGTCGACTTCCGGTCAATTTTTTTTTAACTTTTAACTTTCTCCTTTATAGCTCCTGCAGTTTTTGAGATATTTAGCTCAAATTTGGAATACAGGTTACGCTGCAGGGCTTACATCATTGAGCATATCAAATGGTTGTGAGAATCTACAGGGAGATATTTTTTCAGGGGTCATGCTTTCTTTTCTCCCCCTGAACTTTTTTGCGGTGCGCCGCTGTTAGATTCTAAAATACAAATTGAGTTTTCTGTTTTGTTTAGAATCTTTTTGTTCTCTTGCAGTTTTTTCGTATCTGCAACCGTTATCGAGAAAAAAAAGTATAAAAACGATTTTCTGTAATTTGCTCGACGAAATTTAAATTTTTAAAAACTGAGAAGCAAGAAAATGGAGATATATTTTAGGAGGACGAGATATATATCATTCGACTCAGCTTGAAGAGTAGATTCCAAAAATATATAGAAACCGGAAATCGGATTTCTTTTCCGAGGTCGACTCCCGGTCAATTTTTTTTTCATTTCGTGTTAAATTCTTAATGTCCAATTATTGGCTCCCGAAATTTCAGGTGAATCAGCTGCCGTTGATATGCAGTTGGCAGAATTAGAAAACGATGGCGATTTAGAAATTTGTGAGAATGTAATCAAGACCTACACGGAAGCATTAACAGTGAATAATTTTAAATGCTTTGCTAAAGAAAGTAACGACTTTAAAGTATTCAAACTGTCAAAATATTTAGAAATACATGCTGAAAGTATAATAAGCAGTCAGAAAAAACCCTTACGTCAAACGAGTATTTTAGATTTTTTAGCGATCATTACATAACTTTGTTTCAATTATTTATTATTGTTAGCGCATATACCTTTGCATAATACGACTTTTTTAAACATAAAAATTGATTTTCCCTTAAGCGGACGCCTCTAATAACTGGACAAAAACTTTGGCACCGTGCGTGTCCGCTTATGGGAGATTTCACTGTATTAAGTTTTGGACTTTCAAGAAATGTTTGTAAAAAGAACCTTTTTAAACACAAGTTGTAGATAATTGCATAATAGATGACTTTGCTTTATGAAATACAATTATTATCAAACGATCATAAAATTTTGCCGAAAAACTGAAAAAAGAAGTAAAAGTCGAGTATCGCTTCTGATTGCTCGATTTTAATCAACCTTCACTGGAAACTCCATATTTATACTAAAAAAAAGATATAAATTTTCTAGCTGACTGGGCTGTAGAGAGGACCCAGACAGACATCACTTTAAAAACAACTTTTTTTGAATCAAGAAATACTAAAACGGATATTTACACAAAAATCTCGAATTCGAAAAAACATGATTACTATACTCTCTTTTACTTCGTAAAAATGTAATATTTATTACATTGCTTTACAATAGTTATTTATGTATTAAGGGTATAATCAATAGATTATAGCACGAGGGAATGTTTAAAGCATGACTCGAAGCAGAGAGCTTTAAATTTCCCAAGAGCTATAATCGTGATTAGACACGTGGTATACAACATTTTATTTCATTCTGATTCTCAAAATGGACAAAATTCAAGGATTCAGTATTTTGGCTACAGATTACTGCGACATCGTTGTGCTGGCACTGTGCATTTTTGGTGTGCTATGATTTTTATGCAGATTGTTGATGTTACTATGCTACTCGCTATGCTACTTTGTTGGTGCTTGTTATACTGCTAAGCAACTTTCTAGGCCCCAGGCGTATAATAGTTATTTACATGGCAAGCTTAGTAAATTAGCTTTTACGGGCGAGTCGGATAATTTGTAATTTGTAATCCGATGAGCCCCAATAAAGGCTAATTGCAAGCGAGCCGCGTACAACGTTTTATTTCCTCTGGCTGAAAATCGTAAAAATGAATATTAGTGATTAATAAAGAACGTGTGTATTATAAAACCAGCTGCTTGTAAAGTCGCCAGGGCAACATTTAACAGGCACCGTGCCTGTAAAGACTCATTTACCGAGTCAGTTCAGACGACAGTAAACAACCAAGTCTTGAGGAAATAAAAGTCACTTTATGCCTGCTATCGAGGGCCAATAAACAAGATTATGGTTCCAAAATGAAATAAAGTAATGTAAATACCAGGTGTTCAAAAAGAAATTATATAAGGGTTGGCCATGGAAAATATAACTAATGTCAACAGCAGGCTTTAGAGACCGAAATCTTTGGAATTTTCAATCACGATGTCAGCGTATAATATAAACTTACAATAACAACAGTCTTCTTCTTCTTTCAGCCCCTAATAGTCCACTCCTGGACATAGGCCTCCCCTTGTTTCTTCCATGTTTTTTTATCTTGTGCCAGTTGGTGCCAATTACTTCCCGCTTTATTTTTGATGTCATCAAGCCAGCGTCTTCCAATGCTCCTCTTATCCTCCATTGTATTATATGTTGTCCATCGACGTTCGTCCTGTCGAGCGACATGTCCAACCCAACTCCATTTGAGGTCCGCTATACGAGTTATGACGTCTTTTACCTTAGTTGTCTGTCTGATTTTCTCATTTGTAACATGATCTCTGAGGCTTACATCTAGCATTCTTCGCTCTATTGCCCTTTGAGTTGTCATGAGCTTATTTGCCAAGTTTACTGTGAGCGTTGTGGTTTCCATTGCGTATGTCATCACGGGAAGCACACAGCTGTCAAACACTTTCCTCTTCAGATTAATTGGGATATCTGCATTTTGTAATACATTTGTCAATTTTCCTGTTGCTGCCCATGTCATTCAAATACGTCTATTTATTTCCGCGGTGTGATTTTTCCTGCCTAGTCTGATATTATGTTGTAAGTAAACATATTCTTCAACTTTTTCTATATATTCATTTCCAACACTCATACTTACATCTTCTAAGGTTATAACTTTTGTTTTACTAAGGTTCATTCGTAACCCAATTTCAGCTGATTTTGTTTCGAGTTCTTCTAGCATATTTTGTAATTCATGTATATTTTGGCTAAATAGGACAATGTCATCTGCAAAACGGAGGTGACTTAAATATCGACCCTCAATTATAATACCCTTTTCATTTCAATTTATTGCTTTAAAAACGTCTTCCAGCCCAAGAGTAAACAATTTCGGAGAGATGGTGTCTCCCTGCCTAATTCCTTTTCTTAATGGTATTTAATTTGTTTTTAAATCAGCTGTTATTTTTACAACAATTGTTGCATGCTCGTATATATTTTGGAGTAGGTTTCTATACCTTGAGTCAATTCTTGCATTATTCATGGCACAGCTCCACTGAATCGAACGCCTTGTTGTAATTGACGAATGCAAGATGTAGTAGTTCGTTATATTCATTGAATTATTTTAGTTTGTTAATCTATTATTTATATATTTCTAGACCCACAGCTAGATTTTTGCAATCACGTTCAATATCTATCTAAGAAATTAGGAAAAAAAATTGGGTTTTTTAAAAGAATATCAGTACATCTATCTGCCTGGACTAAAAAAATTATTTATAAGACAATCATTTTTCCCCATTTTAGCTATTGCATGTCTCTTTTGATTTCATGTAATAAAAATGTTATAAATAAGCTTCAAGTGCAACAAAATAAAGTTATGCGAATACTGTTAAGCTGTGACAGATATACACCTATTAATTATATGTTAACAACACTAGGTTGGCTCTCAGTTAGGCAGAGTATAGATAAGGCAAATTTAGTTTTAATTTATAAAATTGAACACAACTTATTGCCAAAAAATTTAAATTTATACTTAAAAAAAAGGTCAGAAATTCACTCACATAATATAAGATCAAAAGAAAATTACAATGTAGTACAAGTAAAACCAACCAAACTTCAAAAATCTTTATTTTATGAGGGTGTCTGTCTTTTTAACGCTCTGCCTGCAAACATTCAAGCGTCTTTAACATTAAACGAATTTACTCGATTAGTAGATAGTTATATTTTGAATCAGTAAGTTAAGAATATTATATTTTTGTCTACTTAGTAAGTTACATACTGTAAGTTTAATTTTGTAATTGAAATTGTAGAATTTAGTAGCCAAGTGCTAAATAAAAATTTCTTTCTTTCTTTCTTTCTTATTTGTTACAATTTTAGTCAGCAGGGATGAGGTAGTAAACTTATATGCCGATAGTTATCAATTTTTAATTTATCTCCTTTTTTTTATAGTAATATCACCTGTGCGTTTGGCTGTTTCTGGTATTTTGCCATCTGTAAGACATTTACTGAGGAGTATCTTGATAGATTGTAGTGTAGTACTCCCCCCAGCTTTCATCATTTCGTTTGTAATTCCGTCTTCCCCCTGGGCTCTACCGTTTTTCATTTGAGATAACGCTAATTTTACTTCTTCATTCGTGATTTCGGGCATTTCTTCGGAACTGACATTCATAATATTTTCAGAGATGGTATTAGGGGGACCTGGGTTTCCTTGTTTGTATAGTGTACCATAGAATTTTTCAACAATACCTCTAATTTTTTGTGTCATTTTGGATGTTACCTTCCGAGTCTTTTAGTTGATGTATTCTTGGTCTCCCATTTTTATTAACTGTTCTTTATATTTTTATTATTTACTATTAGATACAATTTTCACCATTTTTGTATTATAATCTCTTATGTCTTGTCTAATTTGTTTCTTTATAGCTTCCATCGTTTTGTCATAAGTTATTTTGTTTCTTTTTTTATTTTTGTATTTGTACTTCTAGTTACGACTCATATCTTCTTATTTACTGTATTTACGTCAGTTCTTATTTTCGTTTCTAGTTTATTAATATATAACAACAGTAATGAAAGTTAATACATTTTAAAGCTTGCTGTTGACATTAGTTTTATTTTCCATGGCCAACCTTTAAGTAATTTCTTTTTGAACACACCGTATAAACACCTCAAAGATACTTTGGCAATGTTGAATAAATTGTTTTCACTTATTTTTACGAATCTGTGAACTAGAAACCGTATGGCAAACCAATTTAATAGGTTTAATTATCTACACTAAAAGTACACAAAGGGCTATATTAAAATAAAAATTTGGCAGTAGCTTCAAATTAAAGCACATTTTTCTTAAAACCGACTTTCTGTAATTATTACATTGTTTTGCCTTGGCACAGTAGAGAATTAGAACCACTCTAACCTAACTTTCAAAATGTACGCAGAGACCGAGGCCAAGTTGACCATGATTGGCTACATTTCGTTAATCTGAACAACTTGTGCATGTTTTTTACTGTTAACAAAATAACGTATTAGAAGATGTTTATTAGTAGGCGTAAAAACAATTCAACAATTATGATGCTATATTATTAAGGTGTATCGATGTATTTATCTTATCATTAATTATGAAATCATGTCATATAGCAATGAGGCAGTAGATGTTGAAGCGGAAGACTCATTTCCCAGAAACAAAACTGCTTGAACTGATATGGGGAAGAATTCCAATATCTTTAGTTCCATTTTTAGTATATCATAATCGTTCAATTGCGTTTATGGCCATTACTAACAAAAAGTGTAGGTAATCTTATTATAATTTTATATTGTGAACAGCAACAGCTATGTAAAAATGCTTCGTATAAAAGTCACTCGTATTAAAGAACTTTACTCAATCATGACCGACTTAACCTCAGTTTCTATTTATTTTAAAAATTAGGTTAGGTTGAAACTCCTTCCGATCTACTTCGTTTCAAATAGATTCTCCCTACTGAATTTGTTCTCAACCATGTTTGTATTCAGTAGTTAGAATATAAATTCCGTTTCATCAATTTTATAGTTAAACAAATTGACTTAGTAGTAGTAGTAGTACTTATTTCAGCTTCATGTACCTATACAGCATATAAGTTACTTTGTACCATCGCTATTTTACCGTGTGTTAATGCTTTAACAGCTCGTTCTAGACAAGTATGAATGACAAAGCATGTCTTCAAAAATAAACAAGTACCAAAGATTATTCTTGTATTTAAATAAATATCTATATTTGTTGTTTGATTTTACACCATGATGTGTTGGCTTTAAAATGTATTTTGTAGGCTAGTGATATCATATAACGAAGTGTACATAGTTTGGAATATAATTTATCATTTTCTTTTAACTGTTCACGTTAGCAATAAAAACTAATCATTCTGTTATTCGGTCAGACGTTTCAATTTAATACAAAATTGTTGGGATTCCTTCCATACATTGCATTCTAACAGTCCCTGTGAGCCTGTAAGAACGGAGATCGATACTTTATTCCATTTTTATGTGCACATCCATAAATGAATTTTCTTTTAATTCTGAATCTGATTCATCTAAGAAAATTATAAATGTTTATATATCATTTGCGATTACGATACAGTTACCCATCAGTTTGGTCCAGTCGTCCTTAATAAGTTTTTCGCAATATTCAATGTCTGGGGTACAAATCAAAAGAAGCCATAAATTCACAGCTCTATCTTTAGATGACCGTGAATTGATGTGTTTACTGTATTCACATAATCCAATAGCATTGTATTACTACATACTTTTTCTTCATCAAAAAAATTCTAATTAAATCCGATAACTGTTTTTTGTCGGTCAAACCAAATTAAATGTCATGTGGAGCTAACTTTTTTTGCATTCATTGGGAAGAAAATGTGGGTGGGTAATTTAAACGGATACTATCATACCTTCCAACCTAGACTAAGTAGAAAGCAATTGATTTTCTCACCACTTTTCGAAAATCTTGTGCTAGTCTTCGTCATTAATGTTACTATATAGAAGCACACACTGGTAAAAATCCTGAAGTACATCTTAGATGTAGAATTGTAAACCTTTTCCCTTCTTTGAATTGTTGTTAAATCAGTGATATATTTTTCTAGTGTTCACAAACTTGCGCTGATAAGGATAAAAAACTATCTAGTACCAACGCTGAAATTAAACAACTGTGAGAAGAAATTAAAAACAAAGAAAAAAGGGGGACGAAGAGAAGAGAGACATAAGTAAACGAATAACTATACTGGAAAACCAATTAGAAAATGAAGAGAGAAGAAAAAAGAATAAGCAAGTACGGATTAGAGAGATAACAATAACACAAGGTCAAATAAGAAGGAATGAAGGAATTATTTTTTAAAAAAATGAATGAAACCACAAACAATTACTTGTAGTAGAATATAACAACTGGGAAGAGAAAATAAAAGTGATAAAAAACAAAAACCAATTAAAGGTAGAAATATATTTGTAGAAAATGATATGACCAAAGCAGAATTAAAAAGCTCCAAAGACAAAAAGTTAATAAGAAAAAACTCATTCAACCAAACGCGATGCTAAAAAACACAAACAAACAAAAAACTGAGGAAACCTATGAAACACACCCAGCAGTGTGATTAACATGGGAGCAAAAGACCAAAACCCCCAAAGTAGCAATTTAATTTGACAAATATGTACTTACGGTGTCTCTGTTAACGGATGGAAGTATAATCAAGCTTCAGGAATCCTTAGAAAAAATTCAATGGAACATCATTAGCACTGTTGAGTTTAGAATACCAGAAAAGAAATAGAATCCAGGAAAAACGGACTGTATGGTTTCATGTTGAGCAGGAAAAATGACAAGCAGGAATTCACTTTTATATAAATAAAAACCTTGTAAACTCAATCGTCAAACTGAAAGCATATCAGAGCCAATTGAAGTCCTGAAAATGAAGGCAAACAACGAATTGATAATGATTATTCAAGAATAATAGCGAAGAAGAAATATCCAAAGCAGTGAAGACAGCAAAAGAGAGTCAAAACATGTAATAAGTACAAGACGAGAGGTATTCTGTGAAAAAATATTATGTACACTAATTCCCAAGATTGTCAGTAATTACTCGAATTCCGTACTAATTCCTTACTAATTCCCTTGTAATTTTCTAATTCCCTACTAATTCCTTAGTCATTCCCCTAAATCTCCACAACAATAACTAGTAACACCCTTAGTATAATACTAGTAATTCTAAGATAATGACACCCAAGTGACAATATTAATATCTACTCTTCAATTAAATAAAAAATATATAAGCAAGATAATTAGATCTAGAACATGTATGTTGGAAATAGCGGTCAGGATTTCGAAGTAAACCAATTTCTATGTGGTCGAAGTTTCGACAATTTAATTTTGTCATCCTCAGGATTCCGAAGATAAGCAAGCAAAGATTGTTGTCTATACATACAGACTAAGTATGGGTCATTCCTAAAAACGCTAAACACCAGTCATATAATCGCTTAAATGTACAATTATTAGCTATCGTAGTTATAACTCGATATTTTTTGTTAATAATGTTTTGTTTGTTTATGTAAATAACCTTGCGGATGGCGAAATAAGATTGTCAAAACGTCGACCAGATAGATTTCAACCAAATTTCTTCAAAATCCTCACCCCAGTTCTCAAAATACTACTTCTACGTTAAACTACATGATTGTTAAAACAAAATTTTGAAGATAATTACAAATTGTGGAAATGTTTACAATAATACCCCATGAAAAATGAACATTTTATTCACATAAAATACAGCATGAGAGTGTATATCTACGGTTACTATTGGAGAGGTTCAACCTTTTTAATTCAAATGGCCCGATTCCAATTAGATTGATTGGACCGTAGAAGATTAAATCTTTATATGTATTATCAACGTCATCTTTTCGATGCCAAATAAAAGAAATGAGCTGGGCTTTTTAAAACTTAATTTTGTATTGCTCGTCTCCACTATCTTAAATTAATTGACCAATGAAAAATGACTGGTCGTTGAAAATTGCGTAATAGTTCTATTCTATTTAATTTAATTTCCAGTCCTGTTTTGCCTAAGACATCTTTAGATCCGGACTGAAAAAATTCTTCCAAACTATCAACCGAATCGGAATTGTCGAATGCCATATATGTTCTTCTGAGTCAAGGTTTGAAGTCGAGTCAGTGTCATTTGTTTTATTCCTTTTCTGTTGCTTCTTGTTGATGATTTAGAGGTTGAGGTCAGCTGTCTTTTCTTAGCTTTCTTATGGGGTTTGCGTTTGATAGATTCAAAGGCAGCAGCATAAATTGTTTTTTAATTATTGACGACTTATTATGAACAATGAATTTTATATATGGTGATTTTTCGAATAAACGTTGACTACCCACTTTTTCGGAGAAATCGTTCGAAGTCATTGTTTCAGAAGAGGTTTAAGTTGAATTGCTTTCATCAACAATTAATTCCAAAACCATATCATTCCCATTATTTAGATTTGTTTTTACTAGATCTCTGTCAATTTCGTTTTCTTCATATTCGTCGTTCTTGCTCGTGCCTATCATGTTGTCCTTTGTAAGTTCAGAATTTTAATGAAATTTCAGGAAAGGAACATGTATGTATTTCCAATAATTGTCTTTTGCATCAATACCAAGTTGTTTCCTATAAGCTAAAGCATTCTGAAGAGCTTTTCGACTTCGGGCTTTATATCAATATTAAATATTTTTTTCTTCAGTTAATATTTTTTCTTTTATTTTTGAGCCTTTTGTCTTCCCTTGGAAAGGTAAAGGTCTCCATAAATCGTTGGTGGTACTCGTATCATTCATTGTTTTCAATCTTTCAATTTGATTCAGCATGTTCTTTATACAAAAATTTATTATTGTGGAATACGTGGAGCTCATTGATCTGGCAGCCTTAAATAGAGATTGACGTGTTTGATCACAGGACTGAACATATTAGGTTTTAGTTTACTGCTTTTGAGATTCAATATAAGTTTAATCAAGGTGTATCTGTTCAGCTCAATGCAAAGGTAGCATTTGCTGGACCAGAGTTGTATCTTTTTTGGTAGTTTACGCTACCTTTAATGCTGGCTCTCCATATTCTGGTAAAAATACAACATACCAGATGTGATATAATCTGGTACTCAATTCTGTATTGGGACCCAAAGAAGACGACTCAATATAGTACATATGTTAAGGTAAGCCACAGCGCCCTCACTCTGTGGAAACACCTTCAATTATTTTCAAACTACATATTTTTTGTATACCTACCACTAATTTTCAATAAATATAGGTTTTAAATTAAATACTTCTGATTGGAAATCCCTATTCATAGCAATAATAGCAATGTAGGAAATAGTTTAGTAAAAGTTTATTTTGAGTAAATAAATAAAATGAAAAGCCTAATAGAGCAATTGGTAGAGTGTTAGGCTGTCATAAGCAAGTCCTCCATTCGAATCCACGGTGAGCGTATCAACTCCGGTGAGACTAGGGTGACTTGATGTTAATTTGACGTATTTCTCCTTGCCAGGGTACGGACAGATCATTGTCCCCTCTCACTCCAAAGTACTTTTGTATAGAATATATACTTTTTCTCTTTGTTCAGTGTTAGTAACAATAACTAAATTAATGACACTGCTAAATTATAAGTTATGTTTCATCGTGATTCGCGTATAGTGGAGTAAGATAGGTATAAAATAACTTCATTATTGGTTAAATAAACATGATAACAATTCCGCCTAATTTATTTGTACACGCTGAGGCCCCTCACTTTTCC
The DNA here is from genome assembly GCA_940337035.1 of Agriotes lineatus. Lineage (NCBI taxonomy): Eukaryota > Metazoa > Arthropoda > Insecta > Coleoptera > Elateridae > Agriotes > Agriotes lineatus. The sequence goes on along the minus strand of OW679199.1, from coordinate 32,745,253 downwards.
ATCATACAGGTCCTGAAATGTAGCGTATAGCAAATAGTTTTCTTTAATATAATACGATAAAATACCTTCTAATATTTTTTTTCGGAAACATTTATAGGTATATCAATTGAAAAGTAATGCCAATGTGACAATAATTAATTTACTATGCGATTGAAGAAAGGATGCAGCTATTGTGTCCGAACTCTGTTAATTAACAGATACGTCAAATTGACATCAAGGCACCCTAGGTGAGACAATTGACATTTGGGCACCAAATTAACTGTGCTCTACTTAGAACTACAGACTTAAGAGACAGAGTAACAAGGTCAACACATCACCAAGATACACACCTGATACAATGGTTGCTATGAAAGCACAAAAACTTAGCTGCAACTTTGTAACTCGGAAACTAGGTCAAGTGGAGCACTGCACCACCAGACGCATGCGTACAAAGCACCAGCCTTTACACCAGTAGGTACAAAGAGGTTACTAATAATGCATCCATACATACATAAACTAAGTTCAATGTATGCATTTAAAAATATAACAATAATAATACAGATTGAAAAGGTTACAAATAAGTTTCAAATACCTTTTTTAAATGTAGAATTGTATTGTAAAAAAATCAGGGTCGCCAATTAAAAAATAAAGTAAAGCATTATTTTTGGAGGCACCAGAAGTATTTTATGCAAAATCGTATAGTCTTAAAAAACTATATACAGGGTGTTTGAAAAGAGGTTAATAAACTTCAAGGGGTGACAATACTCAGCAAAATCAGACAAAAGTTTCAGTAAACATATGTTCGAAATGCGTTCTAAGAGAGCTACAGTCCTGAAAATGGTATTAAAAAACAGATTCTATTTAATTAGAATAATAGGTACACGTGCGAATCACTGAACCAATTTAACAATGCACTTACTTACCCTAAGGGAGCTTTCACACCAAAGTAGCATGCGACTTGCCGCCTAAAGCAGGAAGCACGTCGCAACTTGCGTCTTCCATGTTTACTTTCATACCAAAGTCGCACAGTGCTACTCCATTTATCATTAGTGCTCTGTTGCTAATAATAACACAGTTGCCTAGATGTCGTAAGAAGAAGACAATATTGTGTTAATTGCTGCTGTGATTGCAAGGAGGAGGAGAAAAAAAAGAAGGAAGGCCTAGATTCATCCGTACTTACGAGATAATGCTGATACACATAGCACATTTATTGTATTCCAGCAGTTATCGTCCGGTAAACATTTTTTGCTAGACATCACGAAAAACGTACAAGAAATGTTAAAACTCAGACACCAAAGCAAATCAAACAACGGGTACGAGGCTTGGAAACACGTCGCAAAGTGTCAAAATTATACGACATGCTTTATATTCGAGTCATACGTCGCATGTTGCCAGGTCGCATTTTTGCGACGCGACTTTGGTGTGAAACCACCCATATATTTGAGTAGGTTTTAAAATAAGTGGCATGCTTCCTGCTCTCTGGCAGCAAGTCGCACGTCGCATGCTACTTTGGTGTGAAAGCTCCTTAAGGAAAGCGTGTAGTAGAGTACTGTAATGTGGGAGACGTTTACATTCGTTGCTAAATATGTAGGGTTATGTCTCGAGTTGCGTGCGCTGCGCTGTAATTCCTCATATTCCTCCCTAATTCCTCTAATTCCTTAACCAATTCTCCTAATTCCTTAACGAATTCCCCTAATTGCTCAACCAATTCCCCTAATTCTTCCACTAATTCCCCAACTAATTTCCCTAATTCCCCAACTAATTCCTCTAATTCCTGGAGCTTGTACACCAAAATTCCCCCGCGGAATACCCCTCGGTACAAGAGGACTTTAATGCAAAAATTGAAAAAATGATTGCAGGAGAAAAAACGGTTAAGGACTGTACAGCTACGAAACAAGAACAACCAATAGAGGAGCCCAATTAATTGAATTCGCATTAAGTCATGAACTACTAATAATTACCAATACTGTTCAAATGAAGAAGTGGACCTGGATTTCAACAAATGAAAAGCACAACAAAGAGATAGACTTTATTCTTACTGACAAGATAAGCACAGAAGTAATCAGCAACGTCAGATTCAATACAGATCACCGGCTAAGCTATTACGAATGACACTTACACGAAATAGAAAAATAGAAAGATACAGAACCTTTATAATTGAAAAATATGGAAAAAAACAGATATAAACAAAAAGAAGAAAATAAGAGAAGAACTACAGAGAAGTTGTGTGAAACTGAATAATGTGACAAATCTAGATGTTCAGAATACGTATAACAAATTAGACGGTCCACAAAAGACAACAAATAAGAGGACAAGATAACAACAAAATTTTGTCAGATGAAACACTAAAATTTACATAATCATGGGAAAACCTGAAAAACGAGATACTAACTGTAACACAAGAAAATAAATCGAGTGAAGTTAATAAACTGGTGGAAATATGCTCGCAGACACTAACTCGACAAGGAAATTTAAAGAATTTGCTACAGGAAAGAAATGGATCTACAAACGATTTTGAAATTATGCTAAGTAAATTAAGTGTAGAATGCAGAAAAATAGGCCTGAGTATAAATCAAGAAAAACTAACATCCTGACCAACAAAGACAAGATGAAAACCAAGTTACAAAATGTCACTTTAAAATATGCAGACGAAGCAATATACCCAGGGCAAATTATCTCCTTTGATAGCACCAATGAAAAAGAGATACAGAGAAGGACATGTTTAACATGGAAGAAGTATTGGTCTTTAAACATTTATGGACAAATTCGAACAGCCACAAGTTGAAAGGTAAAGTATTTCCACCGTGTATTAACCCACAAACATGGACTACCACACAGACAGCTGTCAAGCAGCTGGAAGTGACACAAAACAAGATAATGAGAAGCTCATTGAAAATTAAAAATCGTAGAAGTGTGAAAAAGATAATAGTTGGAAACTGAAATAGATAACTAAAATAGAAATGGGCTGGTCCACAATTAGGGGAGGGGATAGATGGTCAAAATGAAGTTTAGTGTGGAATCCTAAACTGGTTGGACAAAGAGGAAAGAAAAAAAGATGGGTCGACGAACTCGTGAACGAAGAAAAGATTGGATGAAAATAGCTCAGAACAGAGAGAAACGGAAGAACCTTGGGGAGGCCTTTGGCCACACATGAGCGAAATACAAATTTCAATATTTAATGTTAATAATAATAAAGTGTTAACTTTAAAATATATAGCGATATCTAACAAAGCATACCTAGTTGACAATACAATTTATTATTTTCTTTTAACTGTTCACGTTGTTTTTAATGAGTTTATTGCAATATTCAATGTCAAAAGTGTTTGAAGCCATAAATTCACATCCTGATTCAATAGAATTGTATTGACAATGATGAGAGGATAATCTAAGAACTTCATGCTCGTGTTTGTCAAAGATATTGATTTATTGAAAAAATTATAATTAAATCCATGACAGTTTTTTGTCAGTCGAGCCAAATTTAATGTCATGTTGAGTTACCATTTTTAAAAAAGTGGGTGGGTCGTTCAAACAGATTTATACTATCGTACATTTTGCATCCAACTAATTGTCTATTCACTTTTCGAAAATATCGCCATTCCTGATGTTGAGTGTGATAGTCTCGGTCGTTATGTTGCTCCTTAGAAGCACCACACCGGTAAAATCCTCAAATACATTTTGGATGCAAAATTGTAAACATTTTCCCTGTTTTGAATTGTTAAATCGCTCATGTATTTTTTTAGTGTTTGCAAACTTTTATTTGTTTGATTTTAAAATCCGAAAGAAAATTGTTCTTCCCCATTCCTTTAAATTCCTGCCTGGCATATTCAGTATTTAAATGAAAATGTTATTTAAATGCAAATGACAAATCGTTCTGAAAATTGTTGTTATGTACTTTGTTGTTGCCCAATTTAGGTACCTATACATGTACTTTCAGAATGAAAACATAAAATTGTTAATAGAACTCCTACAAACATCTACGGAAAATATATCTCCCACACTATACACGATTTCTGTGTCGCTTAAAGCTTTTCCATTGAATAAGCCTCAAAAACTATTGATGATTGCCTAGTACTAAAATTAATCTTTATTTTCCCATTCTGGAAAGACCAGCAGATATCTAGTGTTTTGTCAATAACCGTTATTAGATAAAACTAATTTGATACAATTAATCTAACTGACTTTTATAGAATCACTTGCTAAAGTCATAACAAACCAAAACTTGCAAATGTTACACACTGCAAAAAAGCGTTGAATAAAATATTCCAGCTTTCTTAAATTGCATGAAAATGGTTTGGAGTAGGTATTCTGAGTAACTTTGACCATAGAACTAGCTATAACAGTAGGATAAGACTTGTCTATTAAAACACCACAATTATAATCGATTCAAAAGAAGTTGCATGAAGGTTGGCCATGGATTTTTGTTCGTAAGTTGCACATGAACAGAACTGAAATTTTTATTTTGTTGTATAACCTGTATAACCTTCAACGAATTTACTGTCATTTGACAGACTCAAAAATTGTTGCCAGATGGACTGCTTATTTTGGTAGTTTTTATTGATAAATATTTATAATCTAAAGTATTGAAGAACTTCCATATATTTAATTAAAAATGCCTTCAATTACACAATTACTGCAACTGGAAACATAAAAATTACTAAAGCTTTATTTTCTGCCCTGCTTATATATGACAACTTTACATTTGAAGGTGTTTTGTCATATTTCTAACCTCAATGCATCTGGAAACAATAAACTCAAATGTAAACCTCGTTTAAACACAATAAAGAGTAATTTTGCACAGCTAAATTGAGAAAACTTCCATGACTAACCTTCATGCAAAGAAGATGTGAACAGGGTATAGGTATTTAATATAACATGTGAGCAAATGCAAACAAAATCATGCTTGGCTTAGAAAACATTAAGTCGTGTGCTCTATTACTTCTCATGTTTTTAATTTAAATATGACCGTTATTATAATACTAGATGTGACGTGTTGTTTAAATTTTAAATTACTCATATTTAAGTGTTGGTTTTTACTTCCTTTTACTACTATAAAGGAAGTATTGGACTCACCCCAAAAATTCGAAATTGAGTTTTCAACAGATCTTCACGTTTTAGAGTCCCCTGATCCCAAAAAACATATTTTTTTTCATTGGTCTGTGTGTGTGTCTGTGAACAGAATATCTCAAAAACGAAGAGGTATGGCATTGAAACTTCATATATAAGTTTTGTGTACTATGTAGATGAGACAGCAAGCTTTTGAAGAAAATCACATAACCGGAAGTAGGTGTTTACTCTTGTGATTTTTTCAAAAACGGCTCTAACGATTTTTTTTAAACTTTACATTTTTCTTACATTTTTAATGTGTATTGATGTGAGATAGGTTACTTTCCAGTTGAATACTTCTAAAGTGGGTTTCTTTTGTTTTTTTTTCTATTTTTTTTATTAACTCCTATTTTAAATAAAACACCCGGTATATTATTACATTTTTGAATTCACCTTAAAATTCTAGAGAAAATTTGTCTCTTCAACTAACACTCGATTCTGTACCGTTTTTGTAGAATTTGTAATTTTTGAAAAATTTTAACAAATGGTTAAAAATTAAAAATGTAAATCACTGTAAAAGGAAGTTGTGTGAGTGTATCACACCAGATTTTTATGTTAATTTTCAAATAAAATTTTTACATGACAGTCGGTGACAGTTATACAATGGTTTAGGTTATGTATGTGCATTTCATTATATTAAGGTGAAATAATCAACATATGTTTTAATTTTCACTTTCGATTGCTCACATGTTACTTAGGTTACTATTGTTCATGTGATCACATTATTTTTGGTACAAATTATGAAAAACCTGCACCAGTAAACGAGTACAATTTGTTGTTTGTTTGTTTGTTAATGGACAAGGTCTAGGCATGCAGAGTACCAGGTACCTTAGACACCGACTGCTTTGGTCATATGAAAATGCAAACATATTTTTTTTTTTATTAAAACAAAAAATTCAAACAATTATTTTCACTATTACATTTTAACATAAAAGTAAGCAAAACTACTGTTGTCAATGCTACAAAAATTGTATTTGAAATGATACATTTAGATTTAATTATTGACTGCAACCACGACAAGCAGCCAGTTGTAACCTAAAATACGTAACTATATGTATAGGTACTGATAACTGCTTTTTGCATTAACCTTGTATATTTCCCCATTACGACTTGTTTTAGATTAAATCAGTACTACGTAATATGTTCTACAGAAATGCTGTGGATTTTGCATATTTTATTGCAATTTAATGACTACCGAATATAATTGACGGTTTGCAAGTAACAATGATAAAATCAGCTGTAGATAGCAACATAAAAAAAGCGAAATGCTGTCTGTCTTTATCTTACATGTGCGATTAACTGCAACTATTTCTTTCTGTCCTGGTGGTACACAACGCATCCTCATTACTGGCATTTTAGGCAAATTAGCATATTTGTTAAATGGCTTTTGCTACTATAGAAATTCCAATAGCGGCAATTGTTTATTACTGCACCCAGCCAACGTTTTTCTGTATACAAACATTCGTAAACGTCACGTCAAGTTGACGTGTATCGAAATTGATAATTTGCGAGCGCTGCCAGGTTGATTGCCTGCACGAATCGACACTAGTCCAAATATCACGAGGCCCGTGTAACCTCGACATTGACATTTATGGTAAGAGGCAATACAACGCCCCCCTTCGCGAACTACAACGTTCGCGTTTACCCCAAACCGGGAGCAGCGAGGTTTCGGCCTTCCGGCGTAAAATGCTGCAGAAACCAGTTTACGACACTAGAGAATTAGTCGGGGCGAATAAATCGAAAGGCTCGGGCCGCGGGGAGGCCCAACGCAATAAATAAAAACAGTAAACAAACACGGGAGGAAGCCCCGTTAGGCGCACTTACCTATTAGCGTATTAACGTGCCCGAATTAGCGCGGCCGAGACGTTTACCAAAATTCCTGCCGGAGGAGACACCTCGAACAACTGTCACTGATCTGTCCGCTTTTAGCGACGTTTCTGCACCACGCACGGCCACTCGCCATATTCAGTGCACAGCGCGACTCACCCTTGGTACGGCACTTACATCTTCTCCCCGTGGCGGCCCAATGTATAGGTCATGTTTTTTGGTACGGTATTTCACACGCGAAACGAGTTTTGTTGCTCCCAGAGAGCAACAACCCGAGACATCGCTCGGTTCCAGCGCAGGACTCACGCCCGGCTTCGCAGCGCCAATGGCAGGCGGCGACCGCCCGAACGCGCCCGAGCGCTCGCGACCTCCTTACAAAATCAAAATATGCCCATTAAAAGCTGGAATTTTTTAAATATTCCTACACATACGCATTCCTGGGATTGCTGATATTTTTAGGAATCGGCGCCGTAGCAGCTGAGGAATGAGAACACTTGCGGCCGCGAATTTAAGTTTTACTCGGGACTGTTGCACAGGTGCGTTTGAATATGTAGCGAGGTGCCGAATTAGGCAGTGGCGTAGCAATCGATCCCGCCTTGCGATGGGGGAAATTTTAAGGGATGCGCTGTCAATAAAACTCGGAATATTAACGATTTTACCATCAGTTTTGAACGCGTGCACCAAAAGAACCCAAATTTGCCTGCAGCGCGTTCACGCTGTTACGCCCTTGAAGTTAGACTGCTGCAAGAACTTTCACCAAAATCCTAACTTTTCCATTTACGACTTCTTACGTGTAAACATAAATCAATCATTTTTATAAGCCAAAATAAATTGAGAACTTAACCATGCCTATTTAAACCCATTTAGATTAAAAAGTAACGGAATTAAATCGACTAATACATTAATTTATTTACAAGTACATGTTTATCAGGTGAAAATAATTTTCCACTTTAATAAAAACTAGATTTTTCATAGATAAGGTAGTCACGCAATTGGAAGTTTAAATATTATATTTAATTTGTATTGTTTGCGCATCAGGTCCATTATTGAAACTGACGTTTGGACCCTATCAGTGTTGCCAGATCGAATAAACATTATTATCGTACGACAGTAGCAAAAATTATCGTACATTATCGTACATTTTATCCTATTATAATATTTTGGATGGTGCATAGCAAAATATAACTACAAGAATGAAATAATTCTGAAATAAATTCGATTTTACATGGTCTGTGTGATAGAAGATTGTAAATCGACGATAAGTGCTAATAATTAGTAAAAGTAGGCATGTGGAAAGTCGGTGATGTATGTGATCAGCTTGTTATCACAAATAATAGCAGCACCGAATTAAATTTCAGCACCTTGTGTTTAATACCGGTGCAGTAAAAATATCTGCACGTAACTGTCACATTGAAGATACGGTCAATATTAGTACTTATCTGCCAAATTTGCGAGAATTTTCAATAATAGCCAAATTATCGTACATTTTGCCACTATCGTACATGTGCTATCGTACATCGTACGACTGGTTAAACTATCTTACAAAAACGATAATTATCGTACGTCTGGCAACACTGGACCCCATTTTGATTGTTCTTTAAACGTGAACTATTCAATTCTAAAGATGATTTAGTTTAGTGGGTTTGTTGGTTTGCGAAGATTGTAATTATGAATGTGCTGGAAGAAGGCAGTACATTTCCATTCATATTTTGCATAATCGAGCAGATTTCAATGTTGGTACACTTGCTTACTGTTACGTAATACAAACATTTTCATAAACTAGACTCGATTGTAAGAGGCACTTATCGTTATCGTTATCGTTCGAAAGAGGATTAAAAAGGGTAAAAATAAAGTGCTCTTAGTTCATAAGCATAAAGGCAACCGTTTACCTTAAAATGCCTATCAAAAGCTTTTGTTTGTCATTAAGACATGCAGTTATCAAGTAGCCATCATCACAAAAACAATGGGTAGTGGCTTGTGATCTAGTAAACAACAATAATAAATCAATTAATGACGTTGGTAACATAAAAAACAATTTTTTCTACGACCACCACTAAAAGTAGGCCTTTTAGCGCTAGCTTTTTTCACTAAAAGTGACGTTTTATAATTTAGCTGTTTAAAGAAATCAGCTGTTTACTTTTAGCATATGTGTTATAAAGTGAAGTGAGGTTATAAAACTACAATTTTGAACTGGAAGTGAGATTGTAAAGTTATTCTAGTTACTTCTTGCGTTAGAGGTAAAACGTTTTTTAAATAATTAAAAGCGTTATGTAATGAATACAGTTAGATGTGTAGTATTAATAATTACCTTTGATAACTGACTTTGACAGTACTGGCTCCACAAACATTTACCTGCGCGTCAAGGCCATCTGTTTATTATCACATAAATTATAACTGTCGTAGATGTTAAATCGACATTTATGGATTAATAACAGTAAATTTAAGGTCGTAGAAAAAATATTGTATGCAACTCGTGCTAAAACTGGTTTATGCACTAGACATGTTATGAAACTCAGCCTTCGGCTTCGTTTCATAATTTTCATGTCTCGTGCATAAACCTCAACTTTTAACACTTGTTGCATAAATAGCTATTCTATGCATACGAAAATGCCGTGAGATAATGGACATTTCAGCATTGGAGAATTGATGTAGCAGTATTTTCGTAAGCACAAATGAAATAATTTGTACGTCAATAATGTCAGTAATCGATTTATTATTGTTGTTTACTAGATCACAATCACTATCATTTAAGGTAAACTGTCGCTTTTATGCTTATGAACTAAGAGTAGGTACTTTATTTTTACGCTTTTTAATTCTCTTCCAGATAATAACTTAAAATTTAGAAAATGAAACAGATTACAAAGTTAGAGCTAAAAGAAGTTTTCAAAGGTAGATAAAGTGCCTCGTACAATCAAGTCTAGTTTATGAAAATGTTTGTATTGGTGCAGTATATGTATAATAGTAAGCAAGTGTACCAACATTGAAATTGATATCTTTACATTTGTAGAAATGATCATAAAAATAACAAATAAAAAATTTAACTTTAAGGCTCTATAACTTCTTACTGAAGGGACTTTGTACTGAGGCATATTGGGTTTAATCGATTTATTATAACTTAAGGAATCTATGACTAATCGGTGTCCCATTATTTTTGGGACAACCTGTATATAATCGATTTCCGTTATATTTCACCTACCTTTCGATGTGGGGTGCACGTTTCCACTTTTCATGTGTTCTGTGTACTAAGCTTTTCCAATGTTTTCTATCTTTCACTTACTGTTTGTGCTTTTTTTGCATTCCCTTTTCCATTAGGTACCTATGTTGTCCCAGCTTTCATTTGCCCTTCCTCACGTCGCGTTTTTTTTGTTCTAGCTTCCTATATTCTCCTAACTTGTCTAATTTTTTCATTCGTTGTAGGTGTCCCCAATATCTTCTACTTTACCTCTATATAATTCAGTATCAGTTCAGTTCCTAGTTTTTCTCGAACTTCTGTTTCGTATCCTATCTATTCTGGTTATTCCCGTAGATATTTCATCGCTATCGCTTGTATCTTGCTCTCTATTTTTTCTCCATGTCTCGATAGGTTGGTAAACCGTTTTATTGTTTTAAGAACTGCTATTTTAGTATTCTTGATTCTGCTTTTTTAATGAAATTTTGTCTCATTCTATGGTATGCTTTGATCGTTTTTCAATTCTATTTCAGTTGTACCGGGTGTCTTAAAATGAATTACATCGAGTATGCTTTGAATTTCCCATAATGCAATCCAAAACTTTACTTAAAATTGGAAAGACTGTAAGTCTATGTCAAATTCGAGCACCCAAGTAACACTGATGCTCTTATTGCGATCTTCAAGGTCACTATGATCTTCAAGACAGCCCCAAGATCACTATAAAGCAGCTTCTAGCCAAAAAGGACCCATCCTAAAAAGGCATTCAAGACTAAATTTTAAAACTATATTAAAACCACTTAGTTTTAATATTATATTCTTAAAGAGTTCTTCAAGGCAACTTTAAATGTATGTATTAAAACTTATTAACTGACGTTTTTCATTTAAAATATACTTGCGACAGACTAAATTACCTTGAGAATCATAATTAATCCTAAAAGAGTTTTATTAAGTCGGACAACTTTTGTAAGTCTCTATAAGGGCAGAGTGGTAATATTTTAAACGTAACGCATACGTATATAAAGCAGGTCATAATAGTATATTATGCGACAAGTGGTTCAAATAAAATTTCAACGTTGAGAGTGTAACTCGAGGCGTTGAAATTTTATGAGCCACGAGTTGCATATACTATTTTTTCTACGAACTTTTAAAATAAACGTTAATAAACCATTGTAAGTCTATGTCAAATTCGAGGTTAGCACGTTAGGTTTTGCGTCAGTCTGTGTCAATTGAATGTCAAATAGTTTGAAATCCGAGTAGTCCGAACATTTCAATCTCTAGTGGTTGAAATGCGATTTCAACCACCGGAATCAATGTCAAAATGACTTATTTCAATGTCATGAGTAGAAAAAATTATATTAAAATGCAAACTATTCTGGTAAAGAATTTTCCAACGGATGGCACTTTTCTGAAAAAAAATAATAAAATACTTCTACATAACTCGAGCGCCATCAGTTTAATGTGTTTTTATATTATTTAAAAAATATCAAGTTTTATTTTGCATCTATAAGCCGTTCACGACCTTTTTGGGACAAAGTTGGCTATGATTTTTTCTTTTCATGTTGGACTAACTGATTCGATGATGTAGCGGATGCAACGCGAGTCGATGTGGACACTAGAGAATATCCGGCAACAATGTACCTGTTCAGAAAATATAACCTTAAACTGAAAACAACCTAACCTAACACAAAAAGTGTCAATTTCCATGTGGCAGTTTAGTTGCAACAGAGGTTCTGCCAACAAAATTACTAGATGGTCATAGCCTCACTTGACCCAAAAAGATCGTGAACGGCTTATAAACATCTAAATGCTTTTTTTATTAAATTGAATGTTTGGACACACCGTTTTTCAGTTATTTAAGAGGATCAATAATAATATTTTTTTCTTTGGCTGTTGTTAATGTCCATCATGGCGGATTCTGTATTTCATTTAAAACATGGCGTGATCTAGATTAAAACTGATTGCAAATTTATAGAACATTTTAAATCTTACGAGACTTAAAACAGCGTTTTATTTACCACTTTAAGTACAATTACTCTCGCAGACCTCTGTTTACATTTTATTCTAAAACTTAGTTGCTTTAATATGTTCAAATTCGTGGCCTTATTGATTTAAAGTGCTCTTGCGCAGGAATGAAATCCTAACCTCACAAATTTTGCGGTTTTGTGATTGCTGCATTTGGTGCATTTTCATCTTTATGTGCCCAATTTAATTAATAAACAGGTAAGTTTTGCATATTACTGTTACATTTTGTTACATTGATTGTATTTATAACTAATGCCCACACCTGAGCACCTTTCCCAATTTATTAACAGATGTAAGTACCCGAATCCAAAAGGCATTCATTTTAACCAAATTGACTAAATTAAAACCTTTAAGTTTTAAAATATTCTTAATGTACTCTTTGAAAGGTAAAAATGTTTTTGGATTTAATGTGGAATTTTATTGAGTATATAGGCTGTTTCCTAAAAAACGCCGCAATCCATAACCCCGTTGTTTTACATTTTAGACCCAACAAACTATATATATTCTTAAATGGCAAGACAAGAGCTACCTTTTGACATCGCCCGTTCCTAAATATATTTCAACTGTTTCGAGCAACGATGGTCAACCTTTTTATTTTAAATGGAATACCCTGTATATTTTTACATATTTGGATTCAGGATGAAATTCTGCATGCAGCAGTATGCTTCATTTGTTTCACTTAGAAATGTTTAAAATAATTTTTTAATATTGCATGTAGACGGTCGTACAGTACCATGAAATGTTCAAGTGTGCCGTGGAAAACAATCAGAATCATATCCATATAATAATGCAGAAGACTAAAAGCCGTGTTTACACAACTAAAAGTACCACAGTTGCATTCGACCATTTCTATTTTCGGGTTTTTGTAAACAAACTTCCCTTAACTTTTAATAGCTATATTATCACAGAAAACAATTATTTATTATGCCTATTTCTTGTGTTTTTTAAAACTATTGACTCAGCTTCGAAGGCAAGTCCACTTTGGTTAATGTTCATATCTGCTTATTGAACGCTCCCACAATCTAAGCCGCACTCAAACGATAAATAGGCGTGTCCGTTACATCATACATAACCTATATTTCTGCAAATTTTTATGCGTCGCCTTTCGTTTCTTCTAGCAGTAGCTACAAGTATTAATTCTCTTAAATGGTCTACTGTGCATCAGATAATTGTAGTACAAAGCAAGGTAAGGGATTATATGATTTGAATGTCTACGTATCAATAAACAAATTTAGTGCTATAGTGGGCTAACTCATAACCATACAATTGTTGAAATATTGCGATTTTGTTTCTGTCGTACATTATTCAAGTTTTTGATGTTTTGTTAAGAATCGGGTTGGCGTTGTCAGGGATATGTTTACAGCATGTCAATTGTTTCTGATAACTGTCAGTATTAACTGTTAATTCTCACTTCCGTGCCAAAATGCTGATATCTCCAGTAAGATGTGCAAAAATGATCGATTTATGTTGTTACAATCTTTAAGAAATCGCACTGCAACAGCTACAATTACTGCTAATGAACTGGCTGCTGTCAGAAATGTTCAAATATCGTCACGTACAGTTCAGCGACGACTTCACGAAAACAATCTGAAACCATATCGGGCTGCCATTGGTCCAAAACTTTCAGTACGCCACAAACATAATCGACTAAATTTTGCTAGAACTTACCAGAACTGGGGGGATCCCGAATGGAGATGCGTGTTATGGACAGATGAGTCTCGATTAGTTTGGATGCTCCAGATGGTCGTTCACGGGTATGGAGAAGACCAAGAGAACGCTATGCTGCTTGTGCTATGGCCACAACTTCAAATTTTTTTGGAGGTTCGGTAATGGTATGGGGAGGGATTTCTTCAGATGCGCGCACAGAGCTTCACATCTGTGATAGAGCAGCCCTCAACGCAGATAGGTACATTAGGAACATTCTTGAGGAATATGTTGTTCCGTTTAGTCATTTTGTTGGTGACAACCTTCGTTTAATGCAAAATAATGGACGGCCACACGTAGCCAACATTACTCTGCAATATCTAAACCAAGTTGGAATTACACTTTTGGATTGGCCAGCCTGCTCACCAGACCTGAACCAGATAGAACACGTGTGGGTTCAACTGGGAAGAGCAATTCGCACTCGCCCTAATTGGCCTCTGACATTAGGATAGGTTACCAAAAGAAAATCTTGCACAATTGATTAGCAGTATGCCTAGACATCTAGAATGTGTAATTAGAGCTCGTGGCGTAGAATTAACAGTTAATACTGACAGTTATCGGAAACAATTGACATGCTGTAAACATATCCCTGACAACGCCAACCTGATTCTTAACAAAACTTCATCAAAAACTTGAATAATGTACGACAGAAACAAAATGGCAATATTTCAACAATTGTATGGTTATGAGTTAGCCCACTATAGCACTAAATTTGTTTTCTCCATGCCCATCTAGTAAGTTACATTTACTTTGACATATCCATTGCAGGTAAGCTGATTTTACTGTTTGTTTACTGGTTGTCATGACATTAGAGAAGTAAGTACTTACTCCCCAAGGGAAGTAAGTGAATTGCGTCTTATTACAGTAATTTTAGTTCTATAAGTGTTCTGAACGGGTTTGAACTTAACTGATCCTAATCTATTTGAAATTTAAAAACTTGTTAAGATAGGGGCGGAGCCCCAAGGGCCCCCTTGGAGATGGGCGAAGTCCCGGGGGCCCCCTTGGAGAGGGGCGATGCCCCGAGGGCCCCCTTGGAGAGGGGCGGACCATCAACGGCCCTCTTGGAGAGGGGCGGAGCCACAAGGGCCCCCTTGGAGAGGGGCGGAGCCCCGAGGGCCCCCTTGGAGAGGGACGAAGCCCCGAGGCCTCCTTGGAAGGGGGCGGAGCCCCGAGGGCCCCTTTGGGGAGAAGCGGAGCCTCGAAGGCCTCCTTAGAGAGGGCGGTGCCCTAAGGGCCCCCTTGGAGAGGGGTGGAGACCCGAGGCCTCCTCGGAGAGGGGCGGAGCCCCGATGGCCCCCTTGGAGAGGGACGGAGTTCCGATGGCCCCCTTGTAGAAAGGCGGAGCCCCCAGGGCCCCCTTGGAGAGGAGAGGAGCACCGAGGGACCCCTTCGAGAGAGGCGGAGCCCTAGGGCCCCCTTGGAGAGGGACGGAGCCCCGAGGCCTCCTTGGAAGGGAGCGGAACCCCGAGGGCCCATTTGGGGAGAAGCGGAGCCCCGAAGGCCCCCTTGGAGAGGGCGGTGTTCTAAGGGCTCCCTTGGAGAGGGGTGGAGCCCCGAAGCCCCCTCGGAGAGGGCGGAGCCCCGATGGCCCCCTTGGAGAGGGACGGAGTTCCGATGGCCCCCTTGTAGAAAGGCGGAGCCCCCAGGGCCCCCTTGGAGAGGAGAGGAGCACCGAGGGACCCCTTGGAGAGGGACGGAGCCCCGAGGCCTCCTTGGAAGGGGGCGGAGCCCCGAGGGCCCCCTTATTTGGTCAGGCGGCGGCAGGGGAAGGCAGGTGCGGGTTGTGTAACAGAACAGAATGGCCCAACGTAATGGGCCTAAGGATGGTGGTAAATTGAATAGGATATTTTATTCAAATTTTTGTTGGGCATGGAGAAAAATGTTATAAGCATGCTTGGGAAGTAACTATCTATAACCAGTCTCGAACTTTGCCAGCCCTCGCTCGCTCGGGCTGGCAAACTCGTTCTCGACTGGTAAAAACTACTTACTTCCCTTGATACTTAAATAACTATTATTGATACGTAAATATCGACATCAGAACATGGAACATGGAAACGAACAAATACTACCATTAAAACGAAAGTACGCTTATACCGAACGCTGATCCTTCCCATTCTTCTTTATGGATCGGAAACGTGGACATTGCTCAAGCAGGAAGATGTGATCAACAAACACTGATAGGAGAACAAATACAAAAACGTCGACTACGATGGTTCGGACATGTCTGCCGAATGGATGATAACCGTTTGCCATGTAAACTTCTTTGGTAAGACCGTCCGGCAGACTGAAGAATTCAGCGATTGACACCGAAGAAAACCTGGCTAAAGAATATCGAGGGCGACTTAAAGAATCAGCGATTATCGGTTATTGATGCCCAAGACGTCGTCAAGAATGGAAACGAATCGTAAATGAGAGAATGGTGAATCATATTTTAGGTTACAAGGATTGTCACAGAAAGAACACATTTTCTCTAAAGTAGTCCGGTCAATTTAGACATAAAAATAGTGGTCATATAACAAAAATTCCCGGAGAGCCAAATATTGGTGGAGAGCTGGGGTTTACCATTACAAATAAAGTTTTAAAAATCCCCATCGATCCTATGTGTGCTACAAAAGTTATTCAGGGTCAAAGGTCAAAATTTGAGGTTTTTTGGATTTTTCTCGAAAACGGTAAGTTTTATAAAAAAAAACCTCAAACCAAAGTTGTAGATCTTAAAATTCTCTACAAAAATGGTCTTCATGATTTTTTTCCTAAGAGTTACCATTCCTGAGATAGCGCGATTCTAAGAGTCAGATTATACATGATATGCACACATTTCCACGCCAGCTGTGAGGTAGTGTACTCGGCGCGTTTCTTTTACCGTGGTTTCCCCTGTAGGCCTACTCCACTAACTGTCATGACAATTTTAGGATAATTTAAGGGAACAATACCCATCAAGTTCTAGATATTACCTTATTATTGATATTGATTATTGATATTGCTATTGATTATTGGGTTAACTATTGTTTTGATTTCTTTAGATATTTTAATCAGATTCATACTCTTGAAAGTCTACTTCAACAGTCATGTCTTCTTCGATTTCTTCTTCTTCCTCTTCCTCTTGCTGGATGTTCATAAATTGTTCAAATGTGGCTGAGTCATTGGTCTCTTCATTAAAATCACAGGAATCTCGAAAACGGTAAGTTTTATCAAAAAAAAACTTCTAACCAAAGTTGTAGATCTTAAAATTCTCTACAAAAATGGTCGTCATGATTTTTTTCCTAAGAGTTACCATTCCTGAGATATCGCGATTCTAAGAGTCACATTATACAAGATATGCACATATAAGCCACGTATATACATCATCAGGCACTTAAGACAAGTATAAATACCTATTTGTGTCTCTTTTATATATATTATACTATTCTGAAAACATTTATTCAAAAGATAGTCAGTCCCTAACTGAATCCCCTCTACCCACGTGGCCTTGAAAAACATCTGGCTATTCTATTGTCCGTAGGTCTCGTTCATATACCTGTTTCTTTTAGTGCTAAAGGTTCAGTTCAAGTGAATATACGTACTTATTACAAGCGTCTACCATTTAGGTTATTTGTGCTATTTTATAGCTCGAAAAAATGTCTCAGTTTTGCTTTATTTGCAATAAACTTTTAACTGAAGATGAAACAGTTGTGGTTAATCGTGGAATGCCAACTTTAATCGAGGCTAGTGTCGCGAGAGGTGATGAGTTTACTGAGTATTTAAGAACTCAAAATCCGTTACAATATACGTGGATTGCAGAAAATCATACACCCGGAAAACTTCAATCGCTGCAGTAAAAAGACAACGTGAGGAGGAACAGGCTAGTACTTGAAAAATAAGTCCACCTCGTACTAGAACGCGAGTAAGTGAAGCAAATTTTTGTTTTAAAAAATACTGTTTATTTTGTGGCAATGAAGCCAATGAAGAAACTGAGAAAAAGAAAGCACATCTTCGAAAAAAAAATTATAACGTGACTACACTAAAATTCAAAGAATCCCTGTTGAAATTAGTTAAAGATCGTTCTGATGATGTTTCAAAGGCTGTTCTTGCACGTATTAATTTTGAGTATGATTTAGTCGCTGCTGATGCAAAATACCATGACAGTTGTCACAAATCTTTCTTAAAACCTAATATTGGTGGTAAAATTGGCCGTCCACAAGATGAAACTGTAAACTCTGCGATGGAGAAAATTTTTCAATTCATAGAAACGAGTGATGATTGCCAGTTTTCGTTGGATGAATTGAAGAATGTTTGTCAAGATGGAGCTTTATATGACAGAACTATAAAAATACGATTGAAATTGAAGTATGACAGTAGAATTATTATTACAGAGAAGCCTGGAAAATTAACATTTATTTGTTTTATTGACAATTACCAAGATATTTTAAGTCAAGTCTGGTCTGATAAAAAACACTTGGATGAAAAAGACAAGCGGTTAAAAACTTTGAAAGCTGCGGCAGCAATTGTTCGTGAAGATATTCAATCTTGCGTTTTCGATAATACTATGTACCCCCCACCAGGTAGAATGTTCGAGGATATATATAACGATATTCCCGAATCATTGTCATATTTTTTGGAACAAGTCATTTTAAAAAACAAGCGTCATAATTTAGATCATCTAAAGTTAGTTTGTACGAATATTAGCCACTGCATCACGACTGCTGTTCGGCCTAGAACCTTTAAATCTTAACTACAGCTGGGTCTTTCAGTTTTTTTTCATCGGCGTTCATTGCCAAGGTCAGTCTTGCTCAAATGTCCAGTTGAGTACAATAGAGGAAGATTCCTGTGATTTTAATGAAGAGACCAATGACTCAGCCACATTTGAACAATTTATGAACATCCAGCAAGAGGAAGAGGAAGAAGAAGAAATCGAGGAAGACATGACTGTTGAAGTAGACTTTCAAGAGTATGAATCTGATTAAAATATCTAAAGAAATCAAAACAATAGTTAACCCAATAATCAATAGCAATATCAATAATCAATATCAATAATAAGGTAATATCTAGAACTTGATGGGTATTGTTCCCTTAAATTATCTTAAAATTGTCATGACAGTTAGTGGAGTAGGCCTACAGGGGAAACCACGGTAAAAGAAACGCGCCGAGTACACTACCTCACAGGTGGCGTGGAAATGTGTGCATATCATGTATAATGTGACTCTTAGAATCGCGATATCTCAGGAATGGTAACTCTTAGGAAAAAAATCATGAAGACCATTTTTGTAGAGAATTTTAAGATCTACAACTTTGGTTTGAGGTTTTTTTTTTATAAAACTTACCGTTTTCGAGAAAAATCCAAAAAACCTCTAATTTTGACCTTTGACCCCGAATAACTTTTGTAGCACACCTAGGATCGATGGGGATTTTTAAAACTTTATTTGTAATGGTAAACCCCAGATCTCCACCAATATTTGGCTCTCCGGGAATTTTTGTTATTTTAAATGTCTATATTGACCGGACTAAAGGGACAATATGAAACAAAATTAAAATGTCTGTTGTCATGGTATTCGTAAAATAAGTTCAAAGACTGCTAAATACCGATGGGGCCACAATTATATACAGAGAGATAAAAAAAAAACCAATTAGGGCAGGCTGTGATATGTGTTATACGTTTGGCAGTACTGAAGTGTATTGTCAGTCTATGTCAAATTCGAGATTAGCAGGTTAGGTTTTGTTCGTTGTTTGACACAGACTGACATAAAACTTAACCTGCAAATCTTGAATTTGACATAGACTGACAATACACTTCAGTACTGCCAAACGTATAACACATATCACAGCCTGCCCTAATTGGTTTTTTTATTGATCTGTCTGTATACAGTGAAATCTCCCTTGGGCGGACACCAACGGGACCGACTGAAAGTGTCCGTTCAAGAGGGGTGTCCGCCTAAAAGAAATACGAAAAAAAAATCGGTTTTTTAATGAAAACTGTAATTAAAGAAATTGAGACATTTAAAACATATATGTATGTAAATGTTTTTAAAATAAACAAAAAACTTAAAACTTAAGGAAAAAATAAGGATTTGTTACCTTACAAAATACTACTACATACAAAATACTTTCTTTATGTTTAATTATATCAGCAGCTTGTGTTTTTCCGATATCAAAACGCTTGGATAAGTTTCTTACACTTAACTTTTCCCTATTGTGAACTTCAACAATCTCAATTTTTTGTTTAAGCGTGAGAATTTTTATATTTGGTGCCATTTCTACAATGAATGTGTCCCCCACTGTGTCTTTTCCTCATAGACGTCAGACTAATCTTGAATCTCCGTGTGTACCGAAAGATTGAAGTCGGTGAATCCCCGGTTAACTCGGGAAAGTTTCTCAGTGAAGGCAGGCAGCGAAGTTGGTGCGCGGCACTATTGAGAAATGCAACAGCGACACTTGCAACAGAAAAATGAGACAAGGCGTTTATTTTTTTATTTTGTTTTTTGTCCGTTTAAGAGAACATTTTCTTGTGTCCGCGTCCGTTCAAGAGAATGTCCGTCCAAGAGGGAGTTAACACAATGCAAATTATATGAGAGTCGGTCGGGACCATGAGAAACTGTCCGTCCAAGGGAGGTGTCCGTGTATCCGCGAAGGTGAATTTTACTGTAATAGCAATAAGATAACATGAACAAGAAAATAACTCGTATTGCTCGAGTAAGAAAGAGATAAACATAATAGCAAATATTCGAGTAGGCCTGACGCACATTTAATTATGACAGATGTCAACCACACATGCATACTAAAATAATTTTTTTTCGTATGGTCATCTCTTACTTACTCAAGCATTCTATTTTGTTGTTCATGTTATCTCATTGCTGTTATATATAATTATGGCCCAATCCGTATTACAGCATAATTTTCATTTAGAGTAAAGAAATAGTATATTGTATGTTAAGAGCTGAAAGTGCATTCTTGCCTCTTGCGCATGAAAGCCGAAACCAGCAATCATGCAAAAGCGGCAAGCGCACTTTTAGCTCGAAACATACATACTATTTTTTCGACGACTGAGCATATTATTAATGGAAAATATCATATTTCATTTTATTGCAAATATTAATTGACAATCAAGTTAACATTACTCGCGCAGTCTATTTTGTTCACGCGGAAACCCAAAACGCTCGGCGAGCGCCAAAAAGATGAAAACGCACGCTCAGCGGCAAATGTCAACTTTCTGTTGTCAAATGACAGTGAGAAAAATCTACTTTCGATGTCAGTCGTCAAAAAATATGTTTCTTATGGTTCTGATCCTGGCGGTTGAAAAAATTGTATATACACGGCAGGACAGAACACCATTTTTCCCTCTGTGTATTTGTAGTGCTCGGCATCGCCCTTGAGCTGCAAACTCACATCTTGGGAAAAATTATGCTTTTCTCTTCCTTATAATGTATTATTTTTTCACATTGCCATTGGTGACATTAAACAAAGTGACTTTTTGATACTTTTCATAACTGCTCACAATCATATTGATTTCACCTAAAAATGAACTAAATGAATTATTAACAGATTCATCCATTTTCAAGTAAGCTCTATTCTATAATGTATAATGGTTAATTTATACAGGGTCCGGCAACGAAGCGGGGGTGGAAGATATTTCTAAAACTATGAGAGTTGCATAAATATTGTGTATATAAAAGTTGTAGGTACTAAAGTGGTGCACATTACTAAAGTAGTTTTGATTATACAGGGTGTCTCAAAAAAGTATGGCGAATCAAACTTACCTTTTTTTAAATAAAATGCCGTATATTTAGGTAGCTTAAAAGTTTTTTATTGAAATACTCTTCATTTTCATATAAAGTTGTATGGGTCTAACGTCAACTGTTTTGGAGATATTAACAATTTTATGCAAAAAATTGCTGAACTTCAGGCGGCTGCTGTAAGCGACAGAAAACAATTGAATGAAGGAAAACGTTACCAAAAAATTATGATTTTTGTAAACTATCTTTCAAGTGTAAAATGGTGGATCTGGGTATTAATGTTATACAGAGTGCTGAATATTTGCAAATTTAATTTAGATTTTTTTCAAATGGAACGCCCTATATATTTTTGTATTTCTGAAGAGCTCTTTTAATGAACTTTCCTTTGATATGTTACTTCATACCTCTTAAGTTCCAACTGTTTTTCAGATATGCGAGTTTAAACATAAAAAACAATTTAAACCCCTTAAGATGCTTTATTTTAAGGGATAAAAATATACGGTACCCCCCACCCAAGAAAAGCGCCCTTCCGTGCTTTCCAAGAATACTTCGATACTCAGCATCACTCCGTTTCGCTAATACAATGAAATGCTATGAACCAGTTATTTATAAAAAAAAAACAAAAAAAAATTTTTTTGCCGACGACCATAGCTCAAAAGTTGATGTTGCCTTCATTTTCGGAGGACCTATTGTATGAAAACGATCCAAGACTTCAGGAAGGTTCCTGGCGACCGGAATCGTGTACACATACGAACATACATCCCCCGCACAGCACGTTTAGGCACCCCCCAATACGGGGGATTGATCTAGTGGGCTGGGATTTTCACCAAAAGATCCGCACCGCCGAGACGGAGATTTGATATAGTGGGTTCATTAGTCGGTTGGCTCGAATTTTAGAGATATTTGACTCAGAGTGGTTTTCGATATGAGGGAATTTCAATACTTCGTACACTTCGTGTCGAAGTAAAGCAAACGCCTTTAAAATAATGATTTATACACTTGAATTCTTCAAACAAAAGATAAAACCAAGCTTAAAATACAAAAATTGAACCAGAACTCAAAACTAGAAATAACCAATACGACCGAATTTTGAGATAGGAAATGAAGTGGAAGAAGAAAGCTCATTAAAAGTACTTTTTAAAAATACAGGGATATACAGGGTGTTCTATTTAAATAAATCAAACTAATTATATTTCAGATTATGAATCCTCTGTACAGCTTTAATACTCAGAGCAGGAAAGGAGAACTATTTGGACATTTAGTGTAATTCCGTATAAGCTTTTGATGTATTGGCTTTTTTTTTAATCTGATTTAATTTGATCGTGGAATTAATTTATTCCTGCATTTATCGTTTTTTTCGTGTTTGTTTCCTGTATCAACACTGACTGAATTTATATTTTCTAAACCTGGTTTTGTGCTTTTATTCTAAGAGAGATCATGCGTTTAAATCACTATTTTAAGGGCGTTTGTTTTTTATCCCTTGAAATAAAACATCTTAAGGGGTTTAAATTGTTTTTATGTTCAAACACGCATATCTGAAAAACAGTTGAACTTAGAAGTATGAAGTAACATATCAAAAGAAAGCTCATTAAAAGGGCTCTTCAAAAATACAAAAATATACAGGGCATTCCATTTAAAAAAAAATAGAAATTATTAAATTTGCAAATATTGAGCACCCTATATAACATTAATACCCAGATCCACCATTTTACACTTGAAAGATAGTTTACAAAAATCATAATTTTTTGGTAACGTTTTCCTTCATTCAATTGTTTTCTGTCGCTTACAGCAGTCGCCTGAAGTTCAGCATTTTTTTGCATAAAATTGTTAATATCTCCAAAACAGTTGACGTTAGACCCATACAACTTATCTGAAAATGATGAGTATTTCAATATAAAACTTTTAAGCTACCCAAATATAGGGCATTCTATTTAAAAAAAAGTAAGTTTGATTCGCCATACTTTTTTGCGACACCCTGTATAATCAAAAATATTTTAGTAATGTGCACCACTTTCGTACCTACAAGTTTTATATACACAATATTCATGTAACTCTCATAGTTTTAGAAATATCTTCCACCCCCGCTTCGTTGCCGGACTCTGTATTTATACAGTACAGTAAACATTGCGCTTTCATACTTTGACCAAAATTATTTAAAAAGATATTTTTGTCAACTACACGGAAAAATTGCATGTTCAACACATTGGAAAAGTGATTCTTCCATGCTCACGTAAAACTTTTGCATTCGCTGGAAAACTCTCACTTTTCTTAACTTGTAGAACAATCTACTATTAATTCACTAGCGATTTAAGAACAACTCGCTAGCATATAAACATTATAAACAGTTACTTATGGTTGCTATTATATAGATAATAATAATAATGCCAGTTTAAAATGACAAAGAAATAATAATTAACCGAGTTATTTAACAATAACAGTAACGGCGTAACTGGAAACTTGAGTTACCGCATTTATATTTTTATGACGCTCAACGCCTCAACGGCTTAAACCTGAAAAGAAACACAGATTGCAAGCAGCTGAAAATTATTTCGGTGGCACAAATAATTTTCACATATAATCTCATAAGAGTATTAATTCTTTCCTGATTTTTTTTATTGCATCCAACGTCGTATTAATTAGTTTAATAGTTTAATAGTTTAATAGAGTACATAACAGGCGAAGCCCAAATAGTACATAAAATAACAGGCGAAGTGTATATAATAAGTAATACAAAAATATAAACATTAACAAAAAATAAACATTAACAATAACACCAAATATTAAATTAAAGTTAACAATTTGCATTTGAATTGATGTAGAGGAAGATTAAAGAAGTCCACATACTGTGTGATATGGTTAACTAGAGTGGCCAAACGGTTGACAAACGAATGCTGCTCATAAGTAGACCGACAGGCTGGTGTACATAGTAGATCGTTGGTTCGAGTATGATAAGATGGAATGCGAAAATCGAAAAGGTACAATAAATTTGGGGTGTCTGTCAAGGAGTTTATAACCTTAAATGCAAATATGCAGTCAAGGCAATTTCGTCTAGCCTCCAGCGATTTAACACCAGTGAGTGACAACCGTTCACTATAGGACAAGGAATGATGGTTTATGTTCATTTTGAATAATATGTAATTAATAAATTTTTTTTGGACCCGTTCCAATCTATCAATATGACACTGATACCCAGGAGACCACACAACAGAGCAGTAGTCTAGAGTACTTCTTACAAGAGAATTAAAAAGTAGCAACAAGCAGGTAACACTAGACATATCGCGAGTATTTCTTTTAATGAAGCCACACATTTTAAAAGACTTGTTTACGACATTGTCTAAATGAACAGAAAAATTCATATCGCTGCAGTATGTTACGCCTAAGTCATTAACAGTAGACATTCTTTCCAGATTTGAAAGTCCTATGGAGTAATTGAACAGAATGGTCGACTTCTTTTTAGCGAATGTGATCACTTCACATTTTCCAATGTTAAGCTCCATTAAATTGTCGACACACCAATTGTAAAGAGACGATACATCTTTTTGGATATTAAGACAATCATGGATGGTATTGACACTAAAAAAAGCTTTAAGTCGTCAGCGAAGAGCAGGCAGTTGCTATATTGAAAGCAATTGGTAATATCATTAATAAATATTGAGAACAGTATGGGTCCTAAATGAGAACCCTGTGGTACTCCGGAGGTTGCTAGATAGGGATCAGAATAAAATGAATTAACTTTAATAACTTGTAAACGGTCATGTAAGTAACTACCCAACCAAAGCAGTAGTGACCCATGTATACCATACAGTTCAAGTGTTGCAATAAGACACAATGATCGACGCGGTCAAATGCTTTGCTAAAGTTAGTGTAAATGGAGTCGACTTGATATTCCTGAGAAAAAGCAGATAGAATAAAATTTGTATATTCGACGAGATTGGTACAAGTAGACCTAGCTTTGAAGAAACCGTGTTGGTTTATAGATATTACGTTTTTAAATGAAGATGATAATACATCAGTCACAAGAGATTCGATGACCTTACCTAAACTACAAACTATAGATATTGGACGATAGTTTTTCACAAGACTTCGATCGCCTGTTTTAAACAAAGGAATAACATGTGCTTGCTTCCATGCTTCAGGAAATTTTCCAGAAGACAGAGAGGCGTTGAATAAAATTGAAATAGGTAGAGCGAGCGAAGGGCTACACATTTTTAAAAGAACTGGAGGAATATTGTCAGGCCCACTACCTTTGGAAGCATCCAAGGATACCAGTTTGTGAAATACAGAATCGGTAGAAAATTGAAGATTATGCAGATTCACATTGTAATTGTTATAAAAACTCTCATTAACGGTGTAGGATTGTCCTTCATTTTTGGAGTACACAGAACTGAAATAATTTGCAAAGAGGTCTGCAATTTCGTGGCCATCAGATGAATTTAGATTATCATGAAATATAATGTTTGGAATGGCAGACGAATTTCTTTTACTATTAACGAAATTCAAGAATGACTTAACATTACCTTTATTTACACCATCCTGAATAGTAGCGAGAAACCTGTTGTAGTCAGTTCTAATAGATATTTTCGACTCAGAACGAAGTTGCTTGTACTTCGCGACGAAAGCGTCACTATGACTTTTTTTTATTGAATTATACGCTTTATTTTTTATCTCTTATGAGGAGTTTTGTCTTTGAGGAAAACCATTTTGGAAATGTATCTGACTTGCAAAAACGTTTGGGTGCAAATTTATCAATAGCATCGTATAAGATGCTATAGAACAAATCGACTGAAGAATTAATATCATTGCTTAATATCACATTCCAATGTATGTTAGAAAGATAATCGTTTAAACCTACATAATTACAGTTTTTAAAATCATATTTCCAGTGATTGGCAGTAATTAAGTTCTTATACTTCACAAACAAGGGATAATTAAAGGAAAGTGGAGGGTGATGAGCATCTGGAGGTAATAAATAAAAGTCGCTAAAATCTACAGATACGCGGTCAACATTGGAAAAAATCAGGTCCAACACATTATTGTTACTGTTTCTAATAGTGTTGAATTGATGAAGATCTAAAAATGCGAATGTATCGACGATGCACTGTGCTTTCAGACTTACTTCGCCTTCAGCAGCCACATCGCCGTCGCTATTGGTCGTCCAGCGAATATTATAGGGAGATTGTAATCGCCATAAACACAGATGGGAGCACCATGGAACTTTTCCATAATCTGCTCAGTCGATCTAGAGTGATCACGATACACATCGATGTTGGATAGAGGTGGTACATAGATACAGCCAAAAACATAAGTAAGATCGTTTGCGTGTACACATGCCCATACTTCTTCAAGTTCTGCGTAGTTACTGTCAATTTTAATAGAAGATAAGTTGGCACGAATTGCAATAAGTACACCACCGCC
This sequence comes from Agriotes lineatus, assembly GCA_940337035.1. NCBI lineage: Eukaryota > Metazoa > Arthropoda > Insecta > Coleoptera > Elateridae > Agriotes > Agriotes lineatus. Next base: position 32,718,331 of record OW679199.1, on the reverse strand, counting down.
AATGGATTTTTTACTATTAAACGAGTTCCTATCCGTCCGGTAGACATTATAGCAATTAGGAAAAAGTTCACTATTAATTAAATCTTCACACAACCAGGTTTCAGTTAGCATTATAACGTCATAATCACAAGTTAAACAATTCACAAGAAATTCATTAATTTTAGTTCGCATACCTCTTACGTTTTGACAATATACTTTAATAAAATTAGTGTTTACTTTTTTGTCGCGGGAGTTTTATCGATAATTCTTGGGATTCCATTTAGATACTTAATAGTTTTGTTCACTATTCCTTGACTTTTTAACTCGTTGAGCTTCTCCTTCAGATTTTTATAATAATTTTGTTGCATTTTAGTTTTATCGGAGGTCAAGACAATGTTGTTCTGTTTGGTGTATTTTTTCAGAATATTTAAGACATCCTGTTTAGATTGAAGGGCAATCTTAATTGGTCGCACTTTTGAAGCCTCCATTTTTCCGATACGATCAATTTTCACATCAGCAAAATCCATGTTAACTACTTTAGATATAATTTCGGTGACCTTCCTGCGATCATCCCGTTTCTTTTCTTCGATCAGCTGTTTGTCGGACTCGGGTAGATTAAATATAATCAAGTTTCGTGCACGTTTTTGGCGTTTCTCGACCTCTGATATCAACTTCTCCTCGTCGTTTTGGAAATTTACTCGGTTCATAGAATTTGATTCAACATGGGCATCTTTTAACGAATTTACCTCATTTCTTAAGTTTACTACTTCTTGTTTCAGCGAAAGAATAGTATCAACAACATTACATCTTTCGCAAAAGAAGTTTATTTTGCGAGTTTTTGATTTCAAACATGAGGCTTCCTGTCTTGATAGCCCAGCGCAGGTAGAGTGAAATGTTGTTTTACAAATATCGCAAGTAACTCCATCACTATCACTCGCAAGGTCGTGTTTGCACAAAGAACACAGTGGCGGCATAACTGAAATTAACCGGAATATACAGAAAAATTACACTTCTTAAAGAACGACGTTAACACGCGTCCACTTCTCACGCCTCAAAGCATTATTGACGCCTTCCAGAGGCGAGCGTTTCCTTTCCAGAGACTTTCCATTTGAAAATATATTTTTTGAAACTTTTCCTTATTGCCAATCTCTAGTGTGCTTTTAAAACTTTCTGTTGTGCAACAAAAGTTATTACATTCGTCGTACATTTTAAATGCGGCATATGCCGCGGGTTTCAGCTAGTGTTGAAATATTTTATCTAACACGTCCAGAAAACGAAGAAACTCTGAGGCAGAGGATTATCAATGCTTGTCGCGAAATGCCTCCCAATTTGATATTGAATGCGACCAATGGAGTAACTAGATGTCAGTTGTGTGTTCAACAAGGTGGCGGTCAGTTTGAACAATACTTGTAGATACGTTTTGTAGTTTTGTTTAAATTTGTTTCCAATAAAATATTTCAAAATTCTGATTGTTTTCCACGGCACATTTGAAAATTTTATGGTACTGTACAACTGTCTAATGCAATATTAAAAAATTATTTTAAACATTTCTAAGTGTCCAAAAAACAAATGAAGCATACTGCTGCATGCAGAATTTTATCCTGAATCTAAATATGTAAAAATATACAGGGTGTTCCATTTAAAATAAAAAAGTTGAACATCGTTGCTCAAAACAGTTGAAAGATATTTACGAACGGGGTCAAAAGGTAGCTCTCGTCTTGCCATTTAAGAATATATATAGTTTGTTGGGTCTAAAGTTTAAAACAACGGAGTTATGGGTTGCGGCGTTTTTTAGGAAACAGCCAGTATAGGCTTAAGATAAAATAGTTTTTTAATGGGTTTTAATGAATACATCAAGGGTACTCCATAAAACTATATTAAAATCTTCTGTTCCAAAATGGATTGTTTTAAAACCAACTTGCTATTTAATCATTTAAAATAGCAAAATAGTTTTGAAATAGCCAACGTCAAGAGTATTATAAAACCAGTATAAGATTAATAGGACATTAAGAGCAAATAGTTTTTTTTATTTTAGTTTAAAGAGTGCAGTAATTTCTTTGCTTGAGAATAATTGGTCTTTAAGAACTTTTAGTTTATCTTAAGATAACTTTAAAACTAATATCGTTTTATTGAACATATTAAAACACTTTAAAAACCTAATAGATATTTGTGCAACAAGTGCTAAAAGTGGCCGTTTATGCATGAGACATGAAAATTATGAAACGAAGCCGAAAGCTGAGTTTCATGACATGTCGAGTGCAATAACACTTTTAGCACGAATTTGCACACAATATTTTTTCTACCGCCTTAAATTGACTGTTATTAATCCATAAATGTCGATTTAACAAAGGTTCGCATTTATGACAGTTATAATTTATGTCATAATAAAGAGATGGCCTTGACGCGCAGGTAAATGTTTCTGGAGCCAGCAGCTGTCAAAGTCAGTTATCAAAGGTAATTATAAATGTACACAATTTACTTTATTCATTACATAACGCTTCAATTATTTAAAAAACACTTTACCTCTAACGCAAGAAGTAACTAGAATAACTTTACAACCTTACTTCCAGTTTAAAATTGTAAATTCCACACCAGCTGTTTACTTTTAGCACATGGGCTAAAAGTAAACAGCTGATTTCACTTTTAACACGCTAAATTATAAAACGTCACTTTTAGTGAAAAAAACTAGCGCTAAAAGGCCTACTTTTAGTAGTGGTCGTAGAAAAATAAATGTAAAGTGTTTTAAAATTGTTTCTTGGGCAGGTTATGTTTTGCGTAGGTTTGTGTCAAAACTGACGCAAAACCTAACCTGCTAACCTCGAATATGACATAGACTTACAATTTTTCCAATTTTAAGTAAAATTTTGGATTACATTATGGGAAATTCAAACCCTACTAGATGTAATTCTTTTTAAGACACCCGGTATTATTTGCTCGGTAGTTTCTCCTTCAATGTGTATGTTCATTGCTACTTGTTCTTTAGCCGTCGTCATTACTTTTTAGTCTTTATTATATTCGTTTTTATACCATATTTTCTTGATGATTCACTGCAGCTATTTAGGTGTTGCTTAGCTTTCGCTGCCTGTCATAATAAATTACAATACCGTCTGCGAAACTACATTCAGTGATTTCTACTTGCTGTAGTTTTCTAAATCCTACCTACAAGTTCCTTACTTTGGGTTTGCATTCTTTCATTATATCATCGATAACTGTGTTGAACGGAGTTGGTTCATTTTTTTTCTTTTGTTTAAAATTTTTTGGATGTTTGATTCTACAGAGCGATCAAAAATTAGAATTGACCCCAGGGAACCTATAAAAATGATGACCACCGTCTACACTGCATTTTGTAAAGCTACCATTTGAACTACAATTAACTGTATTATTAGTTCATGTGTTAAGTAATAAGGTACGCAAATATGCAAAAATATAAAATTTATACATAAACTTGATGGGTAACATTAAAATAGGATGTGAATAAGTTAAACAAGATGTTGAAAATTAATTTTAAACTTAAGAAAAAAGTTGATAGCTCTATGTCAACAAAAAGCATGCTACAGACTAGGCTAGTTAAATTTTTTTCAATGGCTTCCGTGATCAAGTTTATTTTTGATCTCCTTGTACTTTATTGGCGAATATGACCTACCTGTCCTGACGTCACGCCGAAGAGCTGGGGCCCTTTCTAAGTCTATTAATAGAAGTACGCATTTGATTTGTCCACCACAGTTGTCTGTATTATCTGTTTTACTATAGCAATATGGTCTAGCACAATTCTGCCTTTTCTAAATTTAATCTGAATTTCTTCTAATGTTAGTGCTACGAATCTACTCAATCTATTCTCCAAATATTTTTTCAATGACTTAGCTGCGATACTTAATAAAGTATGAACAAACATTATTTTATCTAGAATGGCTATGGAATAGTTCCTAATTTATGAATATAACTAAGTTTACATTTGAACGTCAAAGTTGTCATTTGATTTTTAAATGAGTTATAGTTACATTCATAAATTAGGAACTATTTTATGGCCATACTAAATGAAAATTATTTCTGATCATATTGTAGCATATTTCCTTGTAGTTGTTACAGTTTCCTACATTTCCCTTCTCCTGTATTGGCAATATAAGTTCTATTTGCCAATCTTCTCGTATTTTTCTGTAGCGCAGCTGCATAATCGGCCTGAAAACGTCATACATAGGCCATAAACTAAAGAATGTAAAAGGTGATTTAAAGTGCATTACTAAATCAGCTAGTAAAAGTGGAGTTCGCAATATGACATTCTAGATAAAGTATCAATTGTACGCGTGCAATAAGAAACATGTGTAATGTCAAGTGTGATTTGTGTCGTCGAGTTGAAGAATAAAACTAACTTGTCTAAACGTCACGATGCAATTTTTAGCACAGCAGGATCCATATTGCCCAACAAACCCTTTTGCCCCGACTAACAATAAGACCAGACGAAAAGGAAAGTTAACCCTGGTGGACAATACAGTCGTAAACTACTTGACTATCAATGAAGCAGACAAAAGGAAAAATCCTTTTTTTGGCGGAATTTATTTCAACCACTTGTGCGACAATAGAGCAAAGAGAGCCTAGCTAGTAGTTTAGTTTTTGATTTCACTTCACTCCACTTCTTCTGCATATTCCGACTTGACGCATTTTGGCGGGGTCGAGGACCAAGGTCAGCTCCCAAGGTCTTTTATAAATAAATAATTCCGTATCGAAAACCAGGCTACTCGCAGTTTGTATTCGCATTTTGAATTAATATTAACGAATTTGTATATGTTGTATTTTGTTTTTGTGTTCTAAAGTAAATAAAAGGAATGTTATTGTTTTCCACAAACGGTTGTAGTTTACTGAACTTAATTCCACAGTGGTGAACTAATAATCATCGTAACAGTTCCAGTGATGCAAACCATTAAGTTCTTTCTTCCTACGCTTAAATCATTTCTGAAAACGTTCTATTTATTCTTTTCCTGGATGCTTTAATATTACCGAGGTTATTCTATCATGTCCTAGGTCTGTCTGTTTTTTTAGCGATTTAATTGATTCTGTTATTTCATCAAGTGTTATTTATCCTATATCTTTCTCATCTGCATTTTCTTTTTTATTCACATGCCCGTTTTTCGATTATATTGCTATTGGCTACCTTTTTTCATTTTGCTCTCTCACTATATTTTTTTCTTTCAATTTTTGTCGTTTGTATGCCTTATGTTTTATGTTTGCCTTCTGTTGTGCTTTATTGATGTTTCTTCCATTTGTATTTCTTTATTTATATTTTTAGGATATTTTACGCCTGTTGTGTGCTATGAATAATGCTGTTTATTCAATGCCTTATATTACATGTCACATGAACTACTAGTATTAATCTAATCTACTATAACATTTTTCCCTTTATGATAACTACATAATTCTTAAACAATGAACAAAACATCAGTATCCAATAAACAACATATAAGTATCCTAATCTAAATATCGATCTGGTGATTGGTATCTGGGACTTATTTCTTCTTCCATGTCGTTAGTTTTTGTTATGTCTTCTTCATCGTCCACGTCCATTGTACGTTGTCGTCTTATTTGTGTGTTTTGTATGTCTATCATCTGGTTTTCTTTTTGAGCATTATCTCCATCTATTTTTTCTTTTAAATGTTCTCTATTCCGTCGATATGTTGTACCACTTTTTTCTACTTCATATGATCTCGAACTTTATTTTTGTTTTACTCTTGTTTCTTGCCATACTTCTCCTGTTGGTAGGGGTTGCATATAAACTTCTTCACCAACCTCTAAGTCTGGTAGAGCTCTAGTTTTTTTATCATATTTGTTTTTATACTGTTGTTTTTTGTATTTGATTTTGTCGGTTACCTTTTCTTCAATTTTTGGTTTCAGTAATTCTGGTGTACTTGGAATCGAATTTCTTGTTTTTCTGTTCATTAGCCGTTGTACTGGACTGGCATCCATGTGATGTGATGGAGTGTTTCGCCAATCTAAAATGGCTAACCACATATCGGTTTCTTCTTTTTGCGTCTTTTTAATGATTTTCTTGGCAACCTTTACAGTTGCTTCTATTTTCCCATTTGATTTACTGTTATATGGAGATATAGTTGCATGATTTATTCCCCATTCTTTAGTAAACTTTCTGAATTGTTTACTAACAAACGAAGTCTGATTATCTGTCACTAAGATTTGTGGTATTCCATGCCTACTAAAATTTTTGTTTAATTTTCTTATTATGGTTTCCGATGTTGAATCCTTTAATTTGTTTAGTTCCCAAAAATCTGAATAGTAATCTGCTGTTACCAAATACTCTTGATTCTTTATTGTAAATAAATCTGCACAAACTCTTTGCTAAGGAAGCTCTGGTGTCTTATGTGTTTGCATGGGCATTTCTTGTTGTTTTGTAGAGTATTGTTGGCAAATTTTACATTGCTGAACAGTATTTTTTTTTCTTCTGACATATGTGGCCAATATAATGTATCCTTAGCTTTATTATTGCTTGCTTCAATTCCCAGATGACTTCTGTGCGTTTTTTCAATAACTCTGCCCGCATACTGTTTTATAATTGTTGCTAAAGCTTGTAGGTCTGGATCGCTATTGGTTTCTTTTTGTATTTGTATAAGTCTTGTATCCGTTGCGTTTAAATTTGCTAGTTGGTTTATTTTATTAAATTCTTCTGAGATTTTATAGATTATAGTGTCCTTGTCCTCATGTTTCTTGTTCCATTTGGTTTTGTCTACAGTTCTTGATAAAAGATCAGCTATTTTCATTTCATTGCCTCTTTTATACACTAACTTGATATTATATTTTTGTAACCGAAGCAACATTCTTTGTAGTTTTTTCGGGGCCTGAAGAATCGATTTATTAAATATTGATAATAGTGACTGATGGTCGATTTCTACTGTAATTAGGTTATTTCCACATATATATTTTTTGAATTTTAAACAGGTGTAGACGATAGAAAGACGTTCCTTCTTAATTTGAGCATAATTTCATTCCGTTAGTGTTAACGTTCTTGAGGTGAATGCTACAGGTCGTCCTTTTTGGATTAATGCTCCTCCCACACCATATTCACTCGCATCACATTGTAATGTTATATCTTGAAGTACATCATAGTACTTCAAAATTAGTGTTTTTGTTACTCTCTTTTAGAGTGTTAAAACTTGTATCTTGTTCATGTGTCCATAGCCATATTGACTCTTGTCTCAATAATTGTCTTAACGGTGCACATATTGTAGCTAAATCAAGCATAAATTTAATTAAATAGTTAATGAATCCCAGGAAGCGCTGTAACTCTTTATTTGTAGGTTTTGGCATGTTCAAGATTGCTTTGATCTTTTCGTCATCTGCTTTAACACCTCCTTCTGTTAGAATATGTCCTATATATTTAACTTCTTTTTGTTTATATCTGATTTTTTGTTTGTTTAACTTTAAATTTATGTTTCGAGCGCTTTCCATTAGCCTTTTAATGTTTTCATCATGGTTGCGTTCTGACGCTTCATATGTATTTCCTTTACCATATATTAAGATATCATCAGCTATTACAATTACTCCTGGTAAATCTTGGGTGGGTTCATGTAAGCGCCTTTGGAATTCCTCAGGTGCCGGTGCAATACCAAACGGAAGCCGGTTCCATCGATATCTACCGAACGGTGTATTGAATGTCGTCATCTTGCTACCTACTCCATCCAATTCGAGTTGCCAAAATCCATGTTTAGCATCAACTACTGTAAACATTTTTGCATTTATTAACTTGGGAAGCATTTCTTCAATTGTCGGCATTGGATAAATTGAGCGTTTTAATGCTCTATTTAAATTTCTTGGATCCAAACAGATGCGCATTTTATTGTTCTTGTTAACTACTACCATGCTATTCACCCAGTCGGTGGGTTCAGTTTCTTTTGTAATTATCTTTTGTTTTTCTAATTCGTCCAATTTGTTTTTCACTTTCTCTGTGATAGGTATTGGTAATCTTGGTGGTGGATCTTTCATTGGTTCTACTTTTTTGTTTACTTCTAAATGATACTTTTTTGGTAAATTTTCTAGACCTTCAAATACATCTGAATACTGTTCTGTCAAATTATTTTTTGTTAAGATATTTATTTGAACTATTTTACACAAGTTTGCATTTATCGTAATTAAACCCATCTGTCTACAAGTTTCAGCAGATAATAATGGAGCTTGTTTGTTTTCAGTATTGTTACGATACTTTTGGAGTGTCCCCCGTAGTATTGAACTTCTGCTAGCTGAATTTCTGAACTTGAATATTTATGGTTGGCTTTTGCCAATTTTTGCATGCTTTAAACTAGGTATAATTAGCTGTATCTTATTTTTAATTATTTTCCTATAATTATCAAGCAGTTTGGTAAGCAACTCTTCGAATAATTACCCATATTCTACTAATTAAATTTATTTTGGTCATATTCCTACAGATATTTGTATATGGCGCTTAGACAACCCCTGTTGCAAATTATTCTGCACTATTCTATTTGTTGCTAGATAAAGGATATCATTTCTTGCAGCCACATTTTTCAGGCTGTTTTTTTTGCATCTTCTGGCCCAAAAATTTTGGAAAGTTTTGATAACTGGTAACTGGTGGATTTTTGAGCTCTTTCCCATTTTAAACTTGGTGCAGGCTGCTAGTGCCTCGGCCGTGTGCTTAAATTTGTGAGCTAATTAGTATAGCTCAGCTCCGTTCTGATTTTTCGGAGGATCTGAAAAAGCACATGTGCCCTTAAGACGTTCGTATTTGATTTGGTTATACTTACGTCCTTCGCAACTGCGGATTCGTTTGAGGCCAGCATTGTTTCTGCCCTTTCCTCTGGCTCAATTCCAGCGTGAGGTAAGATAAGGCCAGTTTCTTCTTATTTGGGACTTATTTGGACGTTGTGCGTTATAGCCATTTACTGTGGGATTGGATTTACTGTCGGATGCCATTTATTGTGGGATGCCATGTCCTGTCGGCTACGATCTTGGGAGAGTTCGGACGCTTCCTGCGAGAGGTTGAACTCCTCCCTGAAGAGGCTTAGCATTCCTTGTTCGGCTGCACCCTGCGGGCATCCAAACCGTCGATTTGGGCTCCTGAAATTATCGAGTTGTCAAGGAGTTCTGCAAATCCCTGGGAGCTACGCTAGAGGGTGTAGCACTGCACTTACCTGCGACACAATCACCGCTTCCTCGGTCCGCTGGGCCTCCCGCTGTGTCTGCCGGAACCCCCATTGCTTCTGCCGTCTTCGGCCCCCGCAAGCCAAATGTTAGGAGCTGACATGTTTTTACTACAGGCAAGAAACTGATATAGCTATTTGCGCCTGGTGTATTTTATAGTTAGTTAATAGTATCTCGTCTCGTTAATAGCTAGGACATGTGCGATAATTTTTGGCATAGCAATGCTTCGTCTAGTTAAGTTATTAGTGCATGCCTTTGTATAGATCTGATGCGTTATTATAATAGGGCTTTTGCAAATTTCGAGCATCCATTTTGTGCATTTGAGTGAGCTTTATCGAATCATTAATCGAGCTTACCCGACTTTGTGAAGGCAGCTCTGCGGTTTGTTCAATATACAGATATTTATATTTACTTTCGCCGGCCGCCGCGCCCCATCGAGCTCCCCTGCAAATCGTATGTTAGATCTTTCGTTCAATTATTTCAGATTTAAGGTTTTACTTACGGCTCGTTGCCTGCAGTTTGTTTAATATACAGATATTTATATTTATTTTCGTCGCCATTTGCTGTCAGCCGTCTGACGTTTGCTGCGTTGTTTCGATGTTGATAGTGGCTAGAGTAGCGACATCGGTAGTCGATTGCTTCTGCAGTTTCAGTTCATGACTGATTAATCTCAAGTTAGTAGCGATTGCGTCATAAGGCCCGCCGCCGGTAGAATAATTGTCAATTCCGCGTTATTGTACTTTTTTTGCGAGTCTCTACTTAGGTACAAGTTTGCCGAAGGTTTATTCAAGCGATTGCTTTAGTGTTCATTTATGTACCTGATGTATTTCCACTGAGAATCTACCCTGCTTTTATATGGCCATATATCCTGGTAGTTTTGACCTTTAGAAATTTCGAATACTTACTTAGGATCTTTCTGAGCTGATATTCGGGGTTTCGCATCAGCTGAGCGCTTGCATAACCTGGCTCTGCTTTGCCCTGCCTTACGGGGTCTATTCTAGTTTTTTTTTGTAAGTCAATATTCGATACGCTTCCTTTAAACCTCGCGTTATTTTATTTTATGCTCGAAATGTTTTAGTGCGTTAGCCTATTCATATATATTAATAGCCCCCTTTATTGTTTTTTTATGTACTTATATTTAGTTTATATTTTTGAAAATCTAGTATTGTCGATGATTAGCAATATTCTCTTTTTTTAAAATGATCTATACTTATATGTTTGCGGGTTTGCGATGCACTATAGTACCCACCAATATTTAAAATAAAGCTGTGATCTATTCATTGGTTGTTGATTTGCTTATTTTTGACTTGCTGGTTTTTATCTTCGACCTTGTGTAAGGTCCGGCACAAGGAATTGGATCTGAGTCTAGGACCTGGCGCCCACTCCTTTTTTTTGTATTCTCTTTCAGCATAGCTGGAACCCTGCGACCCTCGCGGCGAGCTAGCCCAATTAGGCCGATAGTTACCAGCCGGCAAAATAACCAATATAACTTTCGCCAAAAGGTAAGGCCGAACGTCTATCTTCCCTTACAGTATCTATGATTTGAAACTGAATTTTACATTCTTTACCTTGAAATTTAGCATATGCATGCGACTGACCTATTGGTTCAATAAATTGACCACCGAAACATCTGAGTTTAATAGTTGACTTCTTTAAATTTCCTTTTGTTTTCTTAGTCAGTTTTTTATAACTTTCCCATTCCATAACATTGCAGGTTGCACCAGTGTCTATTTGAAATTTAAAAGTTTTTTCTGTAGCACCTCTTCGCAGTACTAGTTTTGTGAAAAGTTCTTTCTTTTTGTCGTTTTTATTTGTAATGGCATAGACACTTTCTGTTTCTGAATCAGTAGAACTTTCTTCTGTACTCGATTCTTTCGCATCTTCTAGTTGACGTACTTTTTCTTTCTTGCTAGTGCTGTAACTAAAATGCTATTTAACATACTAACATACACGTCGCTAAGTGACCTTTTAATCATGCCTTCATAACCTATGACTAAAGAGCCTCTTAGTCATGAGCTGAAGTTGGCAACGATGTTTTAGTCATGGGGTGAAGTTAGGTTCAAATAGTATTTGCTTTATTAGCCACAGCCAAAACTAAAATCAAGTTAGTTTTCAACCGTCACTTTGACGTTTATTAAGCATAATTTAACCTGATATAATAAATGTCAAAATTTTATTAAAATAATATGGTGTTATATTCTCTAAATGTGTGGTCCTAGAAAAAGTATAGTATGCAACTCGTTTTATAAACTTATTAGTCACTCATTTTATTAAACACTCGCTCCGCTGCTCTTCTCTCGTGATTAATAAAACTCGTGACTAAAATGACGTTTATAAAACTTGATACATAATATACTATTATATGCTTCTTGCCCTAGTAACGTTAACAAAGTAGCAACTTGTACGTTTGGTGGTTTACTCATCAAGTCTGTGGCTATGGCATAATTTTCGTAAGAAAGCCGAAAATATTTCCAACTTTCGTTCATTTCAGGTCCATTTTCACCTTCAGTGCTTGCGGGCACGGTAATGTTGACATTTTTTCATATGATTTATTTGAACTACTCGCTATTTAGGTCGTATGTATTTGTGAGATTCCGTCTTGCATTTATGCCTAACTTCGTCCCTAAAACTGTCGCGTTGCTTGCATTAATTTTCGTACCTGGTTCTGCTTCGATCCGGGTTTTGCTTCTGCTGTTTCCTCTAGTTTAATTCACTTTTGTCCAGTCTTTCGAATTAAAAAAGCACCACCGCTGTCACCGTGTTGTGTGCTATGAATAATGCTGTTTATTCAATGCCTTCTATTACATGTCACATGAACTACTAGTCCTTTATCTAACAGACGTGTCTGTCCGGGACCCTGTTTTGTCTATCTGGGACGCTGTTTCAGCAGCCAAACCGTAAGAGATAGAGAAAAAGTTATTAAAGTTATATGTTTGGAATTGTCATGTCAGGTCAGGAACCGAACTTCAGTCTTTTTTGTTTTATTAAATGAGACATTTGTCTCACTGGACTGCTAGTATTAATCTAATCTACTATAACAACGCCTAAAAATAAAACGAAAACCTAAAAACTAGAGTGCTTTATTAACCAGGCAAGCTTATCAGTAGAGTACCTCTGGTTTGAAACTTGGCTAAGTCTAGTCGAAGGTCACGGGCCTAGCCGGGGGGTCACGGGCCTCGGTCATTGGCCTCTGGTTTGAAACTTGGCTAAGTTTAGTCGAAGGTCACGGGCCTAGCCGGGGTCATTGACCTCGGCCACTTCCCGGAATTTTTTTTTGGGTTAAAAGTGTAGTTTTTGAAATTTTTACAAGATTTGTCAAAATTTTCCCACGCTCGAGCGGATGTGAGCGTCTGGGATGCATACATGTCCATTCTTGCAGGATGTTGTTATCAGTAAATAGAACAATGGCATCCATTGGAGAACAATGAAGCTATTGTTACGCTTGTAACGTTAGCTCCCGTTTGAATCCGATTAATTTAATATTAAATCATATTTGCTGATTTAAACGTCGCCGACCTTTAGCGTTATCAAGAACCCGGCGTGTCCCAGCAAGATAAGATAGCGCAGACCGAAGTTCCGCCCGTGAAAACAGCGCAAACAAAGGTATGAAGCGCGCCGTTTCTCCCCACCTAACAGCATTTCAAGACCTATAAAACAAGTTGCAGAGCGTATTTCAAGGGAGATTCCCCAGAGATTTCCAAGAGATACCTGATACTCCTCCAGCAAACACCTAGTTCCCGATTCCTTCATCCTGTTCTGTCCAGAGAGTCTCTCCGTTGACTCTACCAGTACCTGGGGAACCGTTCCGAGGCTGAGTTCAAGTTAGTGGTTTCGCGAGAAACGCCTGACACTCAGCAATACTTCCCTCTAACCCTCCGCATAAGCTGAGTTCAAGTTAGTGGTTTCGCAAGGAACGCCTGACACTCCAGCAACATTTTCCTTGTAAAAAATCCTACAACGAAAACCGCCTGTAGTCCAGTAATAACTAACATAACATTGAAATCCCAGCTCCCTTGCATTTTAAATTCACCGCCTTGCTATTTAAGCAGAATTAAAAGCTTCAAGCTACCTAAGTAGAATTTACCTGAATTAATCCTTGAGAATTGTAGCGGCCGTCTTGCTTGGGAACTCTGCGGACCGCACTGATAGCTTCGCCAAAGAGTTCACCTGCAGGTGCCGAGGATTGTTAATCTCAAAAGTCACGCCGATTCGGAGTTTCGTTCTTCAAGCGGAGCCCCGTCGTGCGGCGAATTCCCCGGAGCATTTCACCGACAAACTGTAGTTACACGTATAGGGTGAGAACTCGCGTTAGCAGTTTTAATTTGTTATTTGTTTACAGAAACCAGAATCTGCAGCTCGGCGAAATTTGACAGACTGCGCTGTGCCGTTGCGCTCGTCCCGAAGAGCAACGAAATAGCGGCCCGGCCGATCACGACGTCTCCGAACGTATCGCGCACGAGGTCCCGCCTGCGAGAACCAGGAAGCCGCTACCGTCCGTAGAATCCGTCTTCGCGAGAACCAGGAAGCCGCGTTTTTATACGATCGTTAATTTCGAGCAATATACATCTCATTTAATTAATTACACCAATATTTACTTATGTACGATAGTTATATAGAATAAATGTCATACAGGATACTCCGTTAGTGTGTTTTGCTTATTTATGGTATATCTGAGCTAACGATCGAACCCTATCTCCGAAATATGAGCTAACCCGTGGTAGATAAATATTACAACCCCTATAAGCAGGGGGGATATTACACGCTTATCAAAATTTTCTCAGGCTCGACCGGATGTGACTCATCGTCTGACAGACATGTCTATTCTTGCAGGATGTTGTTGAACAATGGCATCCATTGTTTTAAAATCAGCACGAAATTCGAGAACAATGAAGCCATTGTTGTCTGGAGATTAAAAATGTGTTGATCTGCAAAAAATTCAAACAATGAAACGCATTGTTTAAGAAAAATCAGCACAGTTGGAAGTTTTTGCTAATACAGTTAATGAGTCTAGAGATTAAAATGTGCTGATCTGCAAAAATGATCTTGAAATAAATTTGTCAAGTACTGATGTCTGTTAGACAAACAAAAAAGAATTACCAGGTGTGGGGTTCGAACCCACGCCTCCCTTAGGGAACCAGAGCTTAAATCTGGTGCCTTAGACCACTCGGCCAACCTGGCATGTTCCTGTAATCGGGTTTATAAGCACAATGGTGTAATAAAACAACAATGTAAATAGACTTGTATTTATTTGCCCAAAACATACATGTATAAAAATTATTACAACTATACATCAGCTAATTATGGTGCTACGGATGTCATCTCTGTCTGAACGATCTCCTCGAAGACAAGTTTCGTGCTGCTCCCACACTTGCCAACCGAGATGATATTGTAGCGACGTTTTCCTAATTGTTGTAGGTCTGCGTCTGTTAGGCAATCGTAGCGTGCTGGTAGAATGAATCTGAAGTTGTCCAATTCCACCGCCATTTTATTGCCGTATTTAGTCGGACATCGATACACATTTATTATTAGATATTTTTCGTCAATCTTCAAATCTCGTACATTTTCCCACTCTTTAACCTCATTTAAGTTGCAAAGTTTCTGGTTGAAATCTGCCATGTTTTTGGAAAGAGCGCGTACAGGAAAATGATAGAAATACTACAACACATCAGGTTTATATGGCACCGATGAAAATTAAGTGATGAGTCATCACAACGTGGTAATTTAGGCAATATTTTTAGCATCAATCCAGCTATTGTGCTGATTTGAACATCCAAGCCATTTTACAAATACTTTGTTACGTTTTCGTTTTATTACACGTTCAACGAGATGTATGTCTGGATATTTAACTTTTTGAAGCTCAAGATCGTAGAAACATCCTTGAATAGACCGATTGCAAGCATCTCTTAGTAGATAGGTAAATAGCAGGTCAATGGCATGGCAATGGCACGGCAATGGCACGGCAATGTCACGGCAATGGCACGGCAATGGCACGGCAATAGCACGGCAATGGCACGAAAATGGCACCGCAATGGCAAGGCAATGGCATGGCAATAGCACGGCAATGGCACGGCAATGGCACGGCAATGTCACGGCAATGGCACGGCAAGGCACGGCAATGGTATGGCAATGGAACGGCAATGGCACGGCAATGGCAGGCCAATGGCATGGCAATGGCACGGCAATGTCACGGCAATGGCACGGCAATGGCACGGCAATGGCTCGAAAATGTTACGGCAATGGCAGGGAAATGTCATGGCAATGGCACGGCAATGGCACGGCAATGTCACGGCAATGGCACGGCAATGGCACGGCAATGGCACGGCAATGTCACGGCAATGGCACGGCAATGGCACGGTAAAGGTACGGCAATGGAACGGCAATGGCACGGCAATGGCAGGGCAATGCCATGGCAATGACACGGCAATGGTACGGAAATGTCACGGCAATGGCACGGCAATGGCACGGCAATGGTACGGCAATGGCACGGCAATGGCACGGCAATGGCACGGCAATGGCACGGCAATGGCACGGCAATGGCACGAAAATGTTACGGCAATGGCAGGGCAATGGCATGGCAATGGCACGGCAATGGCACGGCAATGTCACGGCAATGGCACGGCGATGGCAGGGCAATGGCAGGGCAATGGCATGGCAATGGCACGGCAATGGCACGGCAATGTCACGGCAATGGCACGGCAATGTCACGGCAATGGCACGAAAATGTCACGGCATTGGCACGGCAATGGTACGGCAATGGTACGGCAATTGCACGGCAATGGCACGGCAATGGTAGGGCAATGGCATGGCAATGGCACGGCAATGGCACGGCAATGGCACGGCAATGGCACGGTAATAGTACGGCAATGGCACGGCAATGGCACGGCAATGGCACGGAAATGGCACGGCAATGGCACGGCAATGGCACGGCAATGGCACGACAATGGCACGGCAATGGCACGGCAATTGCACGGCAACGGCACGGTAATAGTACGGTATTGGCACAGCAATGGCACGGCAATGGCACGGCAATTGCAAGGCAATGGCACGGCAATTGCACGGCAACGGCACGGTAATAGTACGGTATTGGCACAGCAATGGCACGGCAATGGCACGGCAATTGCAAGGCAATGGCACGGCAATGGCACGTTAATGGCACGGCAATGTCACGGCAATTGCACGGCAACGGCACGGTAATAGTACGGTATTGGCACAGCAATGGCACGGCAATGGCACGGCAATGGCACGGCAATGGCACGGCAATGGCACGACAATGGCACGGCAATGGCACGGCAACGGCACGGTAATAGTACGGTATTGGCACAGCAATGGCACGGCAATGGCACGGCAATTGCAAGGCAATGGCACCGCAATGGCACGTTAATGGCACGGCAATGTCACGGTAATGGCACGGAAATGGCACGGCAATGGCACGGCAATGGCAGGGCAATGGCATAGCATTGACATGGCAATGGCACGGCAATGGCACGAAAATGGCACGGCAATGGCAGGGCAATGGCATGGCAATGGCACGGTAATGGCACGGCAATGGCACGGCAATGGCACGGCGATGGAACGACAATGGCACGGCAATGGCACGGCAATGGCACGGCAATGGCACGGCAATGGCAGGGCAATGGCATGGCAATGGCACGGCAATGGCACGGCAATGGCACGAAAATGGCACGGCAATGGCACGGCAATGGCACGAAAATGGCACGGCAATGGCAAGGCAATGGCATGGCAATGTCACGGTAATGGCACGGAAATGGCACGAAAATGGCACGGCAATGGCAAGGCAATGGCATGGCAATGTCACGGTAATGGTACGAAAATGGCACGGGAATGGCAGGGCAATGGCAAGGCAATGTGACGGCAATGGCACGGCAATGGCACGAAAATGGCACGGCAATGGCAGGGCAATGGCATGGCAATGTCACGGTAAAGTCACGGAAATGGCACGGCAATGGCACGGCAATGGCACGGCAATGGCAGGGCAATGGCATGGAAATGGCACGGCAATGGCACGGCAATGGCAGGGCAATGGCATGGCAATGGCACGGTAATGGCACGGCAATGTCACGGTAATGGCACGGCAATGGCACGGCAATAGCACGGCAATGGAACGGCAATGGCACGGCAATGGCAGGGCAATGGCATGGCAATGGCACGGCAATGTCACGGCAATGGCACGGCAATGGCACGGCAATGGCACGGCAATAGCACGGCAATGGCACGGCAATGGCACGAAAATGTTACGGCAATGGCAGGGCAATGGCATGGCAATGGCACGGCAATGGCACGGCAATGGCACGGCAATGTCACGGCAATGGGACTGCAATGGCACGGCAATGGCACGGCAATGGCACGGCAATGACACGGTAATGGCACGGCAATGGCGCGGCAATGGCACGGTAATGGTACGGCAATGGCACGGCGATGGCAGGGCAATAGCAGGGCAATGGCATGGAAATGGCACGGCAATGGCACGGCAATGTCACGGCAATGGCACGGCAATGGCACGGCAATAGTACGGCAATGGCACGAAAATGTCACGGCAAAGGCACGGCAATGGTACGGCAATGGTACGGCAATGGCACGGCAATGGCACGGTAATGGCAGGGCAATGGCATGGCAATGGCACGGCAATGGCACGGCAATGGCACGGCAATGTCACGGCAATGGCACGGCAATGGCAGGGCAATGGCAGAGCAATGTCACGGCATAGGCACGGCAATGGCACGGCAATAGCACGGCAATGGCACGAAAATGTCACGGCAATGGCACGTAAATTGCACGTCAATGGCACGGCAATGGCACGGCAATGTCACGGTAATGGCACGGCAAAGGTACGGCAATGGCACGGTAATGGCACGGAAATGGCACGGCAATGGCAAGGCAATGGAAGGGCAATGGCACGGCAATGGCACGGCAATGGCACTGCAATGGCACGGCAATGGCACGTTAATGGCACGGCAATGTCACGGTAATGGCACGGAAATGGCACGGCAATGGCACGGCAATGGCACGGCAATGGCACGGCAATTGCACGGTAAGGGAACGGCAATGGCACGGCAATGTCACGGTAATGGCACGGCAATGGTACGGCAATAGCACGGTAACGGCACGGAAAGGGCACGGAAATGGCACGGCAATGGCAAGGCAATGGCAGGGCAATGGCACGTTAATGGCACGGCAATGTCACGGTAACGGCACGGTAATGGTACGGCAATGGCAAGACAATGGCACCGCAATGGCAAGGCAATGGCACGGCAATGGCACGGCAATGTCACGGCAATGGCACGGCAAGGCACGGCAATGGTATGGCAATGGAACGGCAATGGCACGGCAATGGCAGGCCAATGGCATGGCAATGGCACGGCAATGTCACGGCAATGGCACGGCAATGGCACGGCAACGGCACGGTAATGGTACGGCAATGGCAAGACAATGGCAAGGCAATGGCACGGCAATGGCACGGCAATGGCATAGCAATGACACGGCAATGGCACGGCAATGGCACGAAAATAGCACGGCAATGGCAGGGCAATGGTATGGCAATGGCACGGTAATGTCACGGCAATGGCACGGCAATGGCACGGCAATGGCACGGCAATGGCAGGGCAGTGGCATGGCAATGGCACGGCAATGGCACGGCAATGGCACAAAAATGGCACGGAAATGGCAGGGCAATGGCATGGCAATGTCACGGTAATGGCACTGAAAAGGCACGAAAATGGCACGGAAATGGCAAGGCAATGGCATGGCAATGTCACGGTAATGGCACGAAAATGGCACGGGAATGGCAGGGCAATGGCATGGCAACGTCACGGTAATGGCACGGAAATGGCACGACAATGGCACGGCAATGGCGCGGCAATGGCACGGCAACGGCACGGTAATGGTACGGCAATGGCACGGCAATGGCACGGCAATGGAACGACAATGGCACGGCAATGGCACGGCAATGGCACGGCAATGGCAGGGCAATGGCATGGCAATGGCACGGCAAAGGCACGGCAATGGCACGAAAATGGCACGGCAATGGCACGAAAATGGCGCGGCAATGGCAGGGCAATGGCATGGCAATGGCACGGTAATGGCACGGCTATGTCACGGTAATGGCACGGCAACGGCACGGTAATGGTACGGCAATGGCACGGCAATGGAACGACAATGGCACGGCAATGGCACGGCAATGGCACGGCAATGGCACGGCAATGGCAGGGCAATGGCATAGCAATGACACGGCAATGGCACGGCAATGGCACGAAAATGGCACTGCAATGGCAGGGCAATGGCATGGAAATGGCACGGTAATGGCACGGCAATGGCACGGCAATGGCACGGCGATGGAACGGCAATGGCAGGGCAATAGCATGGCAATGGCACGGCATTGGCACGGCAATGGCACGAAAATGGCACGGAAATGGCAGGGCAATGGCATGGCAATGGCACGGCAATGGCACGGCAATGGCACGAAAATGGCACGGAAATGGCAGGGCAATGGCATGGCAATGTCACGGTAATGGCACTGAAATGGCACGACAATGGCACGGCAATGGCAAGGCAATGGCATGGCAATGTCACGGTAATGGCACGAAAATGGCACGGCAATGACAGGGCAATGGCATGGTACCGTCACGGTAATGGCACGGAAATGGCACGACAATGGCACGGCAATGGCACGGCAATGGCACGGCAACGGCACGGTAATGGTACGGCAATGGCACGGCAATGGCACGGCAATGGAACGACAATGGCACGGCAATGGCACGGCAATGGCACGGCAATGGCAGGGCAATGGCATGGCAATGGTACGGCAATGGCACGGCAATGGCACGAAAATGGCACGGCAATGGCAGGGCAATGGCATGGCAATGGCACGGTAATGGCACGAAAATGGCACGGCAATGGCAGGGCAATGGCATGACAACGTCACGGTAATGGCACGGAAATGGCACGACAATGGCACGGCAATGGCACGGCAATGGCGCGGCAACGGCACGGTAATGGTACGGCAATGGCACGGCAATGGTACGGCACTGGCACGGCAATGGCACGAAAATTGCACGGCAATGGCAAGGCAATGGCATGGCAATGTCACGGTAATGGCACGAAAATGGCACGGCAATGGCAGGGCAATGGCATGGCAACGTCACTGTAATGGCACGGAAATGGCACGACAATGGCACGGCAATGGCACGGCAATGGCACGGCAACGGCACGGTAATGGTACGGCAATGGCACGGCAATGGCACGGCAATGGAACGACAATGGCACGGCAATGGCACGGCAATGGCACGGCAATGGCAGGGCAATGGCATGGCAATGGTACGGCAATGGCACGGCAATGGCACGAAAATGGCACGGCAATGGCAGGGCAATAGCATGGCAATGGCACGGTAATGGCACGGCAATGTCACGGTAATGGCACGGCAACGGCACGGTAATGGTACGGCAATGGCACGGCAATGGCACGGCAATGGAACGATAATGGCACGGCAATGGCACGGCAATGGCACGGCAATGGCACGGCAATGGCACGGCAATGGCAGGGCAATGGCATAGCAATGACACGGCAATGGCACGGCAATGGCACAAAAATGGCAATGCAATGGCAGGGCAATGGCATGGAAATGGCACGGTAATGGCACGGCAATGGCACGGCAATGGCACGGCAATGGCACGGCGATGGAACGGCAATGGCAGGGCAATAGCATGGCAATGACACGGTAATGGCACGGAAATGGCACGAAAATGGCACGGCAATGGCAAGGCAATGGCATGGCAATGTCACGGTAATTGCATGAAAATGGCACGGCAATGGCAGGGCAATGGCATGGCAATGTCACAGCAATGGCACGGCAATGCCGCGAAAATGGCACGGCAATGGCAGGGAAATGGCATGGCAATGTCACGGTAATGGCACGAAAATGGCACGGCAATGGGAGGGCAATGGCATCACAATGTCACGGCAATGGCACGGCAATGGCACGAAAATGGCACGGCAATGGCACGGAAATGGCACGGCAATGGCACGGCAATGGCACGGCAATGGCACGGCAATGGCACGGCAATAGAACGACAATGGCACGGCAATGGCACGGCAATGGCACGGCAATGGCACGGCAATGGCAGGGCAATGGCATGGCAATGGCACGGCAATGGCACGGCAATTGCACGAAAATGGCACGGCAATGGCACGGCAATTGCACGAAAATGGCACGGCAATGGCAGGGCAATGGCATGGCAATAGCACGGTAATGGCACGGAAATGGCACGGCAATGGCAGGGCAATGGCATGGCAATGTCACGGTAATGGCACGAAAATGGCACGGCAATGGCAGGGCAATGGCATGGCAATGTCACGGCAATGGCACGGCAATGGCACGAAAATGGCACGGCAATGGCAGGGCAATGGCATGGAAATGTCACGGTAATGGCACGAAAATGGCACGGCAATATCAGGGTAATGGCATGGCAATGTCACGGCAATGGCACGGCAATGGCACGAAAATGGCACGGCAATGGCAAGGCAATGGCATGGCAATGTCACGGTAATGGCACGGAAATGGCACGACAATGGCACGGCAATGGCACGGCAATGGCACGGCAACGGCACGGTAATGGTACGGCAATGGCACGGCAATGGCACGGCAATGGAACGACAATGGCACGGCAATGATACGGCAATGGCACGGCAATGGCAGGGCAATGGCATGGCAATGGCACGGCAATGGCACGGCAATGGCACGAAAATGGCACGGCAATGGCAGGGCAATGGCATGGCAATGGCGCAGTAATGGCACGGCAATGTCACGGTATTGGCACGGCAACGGCACGGTAATGGTACGGCAATGGCACGGCAATGGATCGGCAATGGAACGGCAACGGCACGGTAATGGTACGAAAATGGAGCGGCAATGGCAAGGCAATGGCATGGCAATGTCACGGTAATGGCACGGAAATGGCACGAAAATGGAGCGGCAGTGGCAAGGCAATGGCATGGCAATGTCACGGTAATGGCACGAAATTGGCACGGCAATGGCAGGGCAATGGCATGGCAATGTCACAGCAATGGCACGGCAATGGCACGAAAATGGCACGGCAATGGCAGGGCAATGGCATGGCAATGTCACGGTAATGGCACGAAAATGGCACGGCAATGGCAGGGAAATGGCATGGCAATGTCACGGAAATGGCACACCAATGGCACGAAAATGGCACGGCAATTGCAAGGCAATGGCATGGCAATGTCACGGTAATGGCACGAAAATGGCACGGCAATGGCAGGGCAATGGCATGGCAATGTCACGGCAATGGCACGGCAATGGCACGAAAATATCACGGCAATGGCACGGAAATGGCACGGCAATGGCACGGCAATGGCACGGCAATGGCACGGCAATGGCACGGCAACGGCACGGTAATGGTACGGCAATGGCACGGAAATGGCACGGCAATAGAACGACAATGGCACGGCAATGGCACGGTAATGGCACGGCAATGGCGCGGCAATGGCAGGGCAATGGCATGGCAATGGCACGGCAATGGCACGGCAATTGCACGAAAATGGCACGGCAATGGCAGGGCAATGGCATGGCAATGGCACGGTAATGGCACGGCAATGTCACGGCAATGGCAGGGCAATGGCATGGCAATGGCACGGCAATGGCACGGCAATGGCACGGCAATTGCACGAAAATGGCAGGGCAATGGCATGGCAATGGCACGGCAATGGCATGGCAATGGCACGGCAATGGCACGGCAATGGCATGGCAATGGCACGGTAATGGCACGGCAATGTCACGGCAATGGCAGGGCAATGGCATGGCAATGGCACGGCAATGGCAGGGCAATGGCACGGCAATGGCACCTCAATGGCACGGCAATGGCAGGGCAATGGCATGGCAATGGCACGGCAATGGCATGGCAATGGCACGGCAATGGCACGAAAATGGCACGGCAATGGCACGGAAATGGCACGGCAATGGCACGGCAATGGCACTGCTATGGCACGGCAATGGCACGGCAATGGCACGGCAATGGCACGGCAACGGCACGATAATGGTACGGCAATGGCACGGCAATGGCACGGCAATGGCAGGGCAATGGCATGGCAATGGCACGGCAATGGCATGGCAATTGCACGGCAATGGCACGGCAATTGCACGAAAATGGCACGGCAATGGCAGGGCAATGGCACGGCAATGGCACGGCAATGGCACGGCAATGGCACGGCAATGGCACGGCAATGGCACGGCAATGGCACGGCAATGTCACGGCAATGGCACAGCAATGGCACGGCAATATCACGGCAATGGAACGGCAATGGCACGGCAATGGCAGGGCAATGGCATGGCAATGGCACGGTAATGGAACGGCAATGTCACGGTAATGGCACGGAAATGGCACAGCAATGGCACGGCAATGGCACGGCAATGGCATGGCAATGGCACGGCAATGGCACGGCAATAGCACGACAATGGAACGGCAATAGTACGGCAATGGCACGGCAATGGCACGGAAATGAAACGACAATGGCACGGCAATGGCACGGCAATGGCAGGGCAATGGCAGGGCAATGGCACGGCAATGGCACGGCAATGGCACGAAAATGTCACGGTAATGGCACGGCAATGTCATGGCAATGTCACGGCAATGGCACGGCAATGGCACGGCAATATCACGGCAATGGCACGGCGATGGCACGGCAATGGCACGGCAATGGAACGACAATGGCACGGCAATGGCACGGTAATGGCACGGCAATGGCACGGCAATGGCAGGGCAATGGCATGGCAATGGCACGGCAATGGCACGGCGATTGCACGAAAATGGCACGGCAATGGCAGGGCAATGGCATGGCAATGGCACGGTAATGGCACGGCAATGTCACGGCAATGGCAGGGCAATGGCATGGCAATGGCACGGCAATGGCACGGCAATGGCACGGCAATGGCACGGCAATGGCACGGCAATTGCACGAAAATGGCAGGGCAATGGCATGGCAATATGGCATGGCAATGTCACGGCAATGGCACGGCAATGTCACGTTAATGGCACGGAAATGGCACAGCAATGGCACGGCAATGGCACGGCAATGGCACGGCAATGGCACGGCAATGGCACGGCAATGGCACGGCAATAGCTCGACAATGGAACGGCAATAGTACGGCAATGGCACGGCAATGGCACGGCAATGAAACGACAATGGCACGGCAATGGCACGGCAATGGCAGGGCAATGGCATGGCAATGGCACGGCAATGGCACGGCAATGGCACGGCAATGGCACGGCAACGGCACGGTAATGGTACGGCAATGGCACGGCAATGGCACGGCAATGAAACGACAATAGCACGGCAATGGCAGGGCAATGGCATGGCAATGGCACGGCAATGGCACGGCAATGGCACGGTAATGGCACGGCAATGTCACGGTAATGGCACGGAAATGGCACAGCAATGGCACGGCAATGGCACGGCAATGGCACGGCAATGGCACGGCAATGGCACGGCAATGGCACGGCAATAGCACGACAATGGAACGGCAATAGTACGGCAATGGCACGGCAATGGCACGGCAATGAAACGACAATGGCACGGCAATGGCACTGCAATGGCAGGGCAATAGCATGGCAATGGCACGGCAATGACACGGCAATGGCACGGCAATGGCACGGCAACGGCACGGTAATGGTACGGCAATGGCACGGCAATGGCACGGCAATGGAACGACAATGGCACGGCAATGGCACGGTAATGGCACGGCAATGGCACGGCAATGGCAGGGCAATGGCATGGCAATGGCACGGCAATGGCACGGCAATGGCACGGCAATGGCACGGCAATGGCAGGGCAATGGCATGGCAATGGCACGGCAATGGCACGGCAATTGCACGAAAATGGCACGGCAATGGCAGGGCAATGGCATGGCAATGGCACGGTAATGGCACGGCAATGGCACGGCAATGGCAGGGCAATGGCATGGCAATGTCACGGTAATGGCACGAAAATGGCACGGCAATGGCAGGGCAATGGTACGGCAGGGGTACGGCAATGGCACGGCAATGGCAGAGCAATGTCACGGCATAGGCACGGCAATGGCACGGCAATAGCACGGCAATGGCACGAAAATGTCACGGCAATGGCACGTCAATTGCACGTCAATGGCACGGCAATGGTACGGCAATGGCACGGTAATGGTACGGAAATGGCACGGCAATGGCAAGGCAATGGCAGGGCAATGGCACGGCAATTGCACGGCAATGGCACTGCAATGGCACGGCAATGGCATGTTAATGGCACGGCAATGTCACGGTAATGGCACGGAAATGGCACGGCAATGGCACGGCAATGGCACGGCAATGGCCGGCAATTGCACGGCAACGGCACGGTAATGGAACGGCAATGGCACGGCAATGTCACGTTAATGGCACGGCAATGGTACGGCAATGGCACGGTAATGGCAAGGCAATGGCAGGGCAATGGCACGGCAATGGCACGGCAATGGCACTGCAATGGCACGGCAATGGCACGTTAATGGCACGGCAATGTCACGGTAATAGCACGGAAATGGCACGGCAATGGCACGGCAATGGCACGGCAATGGCACGGCAATTGCACGGCAACGGCACGGTAATGGAACGGCAATGGCACGGCAATGGCACGGCAATGGCAAGACAATGGCACGGCAATGGCACGGCAATGGCACGGCAATTGCAAGGCAATGGCACGGTAATGGCACGTTAATGGCACGGCAATGTCACGGTAATGGCACGGCAATGGCACGGCAATGGCACGGCAATAGCACGGCAACGGCACGGTAATGGTACGGCAATGGCAAGACAATGGCACCGCAATGGCAAGGCAATGGCACGGCAATAGCACGGCAATGTCACGGCAATGGAACGGCAAGGCACGGCAATGGTATGGCAATAGAACGGCAATGGCACGGCAATGGCAGGCCAATGGCATGGCAATGGCACGGCAATGTCACGGCAATGGCACGGCAATGGCACGGCAACGGCACGGTAATGGTACGGCAATGGCAAGACAATGGCAAGGCAATGGCACTGCAATGGCACGGCAATGGCATAGCAATGACACGGCAATGGCACGGCAATGGCACGAAAATAGCACGGCAATGGCAGGGCAATGGTATGGCAATGGCACGGTAATGGCACCGCAATGGCACGGCAATGGCACGGCAATGGCACGGCAATGGCAGGGCAGTGGCATGGCAATGGCACGGCAATGGCACGGCAATGTCACGAAAATGGCACGGAAATGGCAGGGCAATGGCATGGCAATGTCACGGTAATGGCACTGAAATGGCACGAAAATGGCACGGCAATGGCAAGGCAATGGCATGGCAATGTCACGGTAATAGCACGAAAATGGCACGGGAATGGCAGGGCAATGGCATGGCAACGTCACGGTAATGGCACGGAAATTGCACGACAATGGCACGGCAATGGCGCGGCAATGGCACGGCAACGGCACGGTAATGGTACGGCAATGGCACGGCAATGGCACGGAAATTGAACGACAATGGCACGGCAATGGCACGGCAATGGCAGGGCAATGGCATGGCAATGGCACGGCAAAGGCACGGCAATGGCACATAAATGGCACGGCAATGGCAGGGCAATGGCATGGCAATGGCACGGTAATGGCACGGCAATGTCACGGTAATGGCACGGCAACGGCACGGTAATGGTACGGCAATGGCACGGCAATGGCACGGCAATGGAACGACAATGGCACGGCAATGGCACGGCAATGGCACGGCAATGGCAGGGCAATGGCATAGCAATGACACGGCAATGGCACGGCAATGGCACGAAAATGGCACTGCAATGGCAGGGCAATGGCATGGAAATGGCACGGTAATGGCACGGCAATGGCACGGCAATGGCACGGCGATGGAACGGCAATGGCAGGGCAATAGCATGGCAATGGCACGGCATTGGCACGGCAATGGCACGAAAATGGCACGGAAATGGCAGGGCAATGGCACGGAAATGGCAGGGCAATGGCATGGCAATGTCACGGTAATGGCACTGAAATGGCACGACAATGGCAGGGCAATGGCAAGGTAATGGCATGGCAATGGCACGGCAACGGCACGGTAATGGTACGGCAACGGCACGGCAATGGCACGGCAATGGAACGACAATGGCACGGCAATGGCACGGCAATGGCACGGCAATGGCAGGGCAATGGCATGGCAATGGTACGGCAATGGCACGGTAATGGCACGAAAATGGCACGGCAATGGCAGGGCAATGGCATGGCAACGTCACGGCAATATCACGGCAATGGCACGGCGATGGCACGGCAATGGCACGGCAATGGAACGACAATGGCACGGCAATGGCACGGTAATGGCACGGCAATGGCACGGCAATGGCAGGGCAATGGCATGGCAATGGCACGGCAATGGCACGGCAATTGCACGAAAATGGCACGGCAATGGCAGGGCAATGGCATGGCAATGGCACGGTAATGGCACGGCAATGTCACGGCAATGGCAGGGCAATGGCATGGCAATGGCACGGCAATGGCACGGCAATGGCACGGCAATGGCACGGCAATTGCACGAAAATGGCAGGGCAATGGCATGGCAATGGCACGGCAATGGCACGGCAATGGCACGGCAATGGCACGGCAATTGCACGAAAATGGCAGGGCAATGGCATGGCAATGGCACGGCAATGGCATGGCAATGTCACGGCAATGGCACGGCAATGTCACGTTAATGGCACGGAAATGGCACAGCAATGGCACGGCAATGGCACGGCAATGGCACGGCAATGGCACGGCAATGGGACGGCAATAGCTCGACAATGGAACGGCAATAGTACGGCAATGGCACGGCAATGGCACGGCAATGGCACGGCAATGAAACGACAATGGCACGGCAATGGCACGGCAATGGCAGGGCAATGGCATGGCAATGGCACGGCAATGGCACGGCAATGGCACGGCAATGGCACGGCAACGGCACGGTAATGGTACGGCAATGGCACGGCAATGGCACGGCAATGAAACGACAATGGCACGGCAATGGCAGGGCAATGGCATGGCAATGGCACGGCAATGGCACGGCAATGGCACGGTAATGGCACGGCAATGTCACGGTAATGGCACGGAAATGGCACAGCAATTGCACGGCAATGGCACGGCAATGGCACGGCAATGGCACGGCAATGGCACGGCAATGGCACGGCAATAGCACGACAATGGAACGGCAATAGTACGGCAATGGCACGGCAATGGCACGGCAATGAAACGACAATGGCACGGCAATGGCACTGCAATGGCAGGGCAATAGCATGGCAATGGCACGGCAATGACACGGCAATGGCACGGTAATGGTACGGCAATGGCACGGCAATGGCACGGCAATGGAACGACAATGGCACGGCAATGGCACGGTAATGGCACGGCAATGGCACGGCAATGGCAGGGCAATGGCATGGCAATGGCACGGCAATGGCACGGCAATGGCACGGCAATGGCACGGCAATGGCAGGGCAATGGCATGGCAATGGCACGGCAATGGCACGGCAATTGCACGAAAATGGCACGGCAATGGCAGGGCAATGGCACGGCAATGGCACGGCAATTGCACGGCAACGGCACGGTAATGGAACGGCAATGGCACGGCAATGTCACGGTAATGGCACGGCAATGGTACGGCAATGGCACGGTAATGGCAAGGCAATGGCAGGGCAATGGCACGGCAATGGCACGGCAATGGCACTGCAATGGCACGGCAATGGCACGTTAATGGCACGGCAATGTCACGGTAATAGCACGGAAATGGCACGGCAATGGCACGGCAATGGCACGGCAATGGCACGGCAATTGCACGGCAACGGCACGGTAATGGAACGGCAATGGCACGGCAATGGCACGGCAATGGCAAGACAATGGCACGGCAATGGCACGGCAATGGCACGGCAATTGCAAGGCAATGGCACGGTAATGGCACGTTAATGGCACGGCAATGTCACGGTAATGGCACGGCAATGGCACGGCAATGGCACGGCAATAGCACGGCAACGGCACGGTAATGGTACGGCAATGGCAAGACAATGGCACCGCAATGGCAAGGCAATGGCACGGCAATGGCACGGCAATGTCACGGCAATGGAACGGCAAGGCACGGCAATGGTATGGCAATGGAACGGCAATGGCACGGCAATGGCAGGCCAATGGCATGGCAATGGCACGGCAATGTCACGGCAATGGCACGGCAATGGCACGGCAACGGCACGGTAATGGTACGGCAATGGCAAGACAATGGCAAGGCAATGGCACGGCAATGGCACGGCAATGGCATAGCAATGACACGGCAATGGCACGGCAATGGCACGAAAATAGCACGGCAATGGCAGGGCAATGGTATGGCAATGGCACGGTAATGGCACCGCAATGGCACGGCAATGGCACGGCAATGGCACGGCAATGGCAGGGCAGTGGCATGGCAATGGCACGGCAATGGCACGGCAATGTCACGAAAATGGCACGGAAATGGCAGGGCAATGGCATGGCAATGTCACGGTAATGGCACTGAAATGGCACGAAAATGGCACGGCAATGGCAAGGCAATGGCATGGCAATGTCACGGTAATAGCACGAAAATGGCACGGGAATGGCAGGGCAATGGCATGGCAACGTCACGGTAATGGCACGGAAATTGCACGACAATGGCACGGCAATGGCGCGGCAATGGCACGGCAACGGCACGGTAATGGTACGGCAATGGCACGGCAATGGCACGGAAATTGAACGACAATGGCACGGCAATGGCACGGCAATGGCAGGGCAATGGCATGGCAATGGCACGGCAAAGGCACGGCAATGGCACGAAAATGGCACGGCAATGGCAGGGCAATGGCATGGCAATGGCACGGTAATGGCACGGCAATGTCACGGTAATGGCACGGCAACGGCACGGTAATGGTACGGCAATGGCACGGCAATGGCACGGCAATGGAACGACAATGGCACGGCAATGGCACGGCAATGGCACGGCAATGGCAGGGCAATGGCATAGCAATGACACGGCAATGGCACGGCAATGGCACGAAAATGGCACTGCAATGGCAGGGCAATGGAATGGAAATGGCACGGTAATGGCACGGCAATGGCACGGCAATGGCACGGCGATGGAACGGCAATGGCAGGGCAATAGCATGGCAATGGCACGGCATTGGCACGGCAATGGCACGAAAATGGCACGGAAATGGCAGGGCAATGGCACGGAAATGGCAGGGCAATGGCATGGCAATGTCACGGTAATGGCACTGAAATGGCACGACAATGGCAGGGCAATGGCAAGGTAATGGCATGGCAATGGCACGGCAACGGCACGGTAATGGTACGGCAACGGCACGGCAATGGCACGGCAATGGAACGACAATGGCACGGCAATGGCACGGCAATGGCACGGCAATGGCAGGGCAATGGCATGGCAATGGTACGGCAATGGCACGGCAATGGCACGAAAATGGCACGGCAATGGCAGGGCAATGGCATGGCAATGGCACGGTAATGGCACGAAAATGGCACGGCAATGGCAGGGCAATGGCATGGCAACGTCACGGCAATATCACGGCAATGGCACGGCGATGGCACGGCAATGGCACGGCAATGGAACGACAATGGCACGGCAATGGCACGGTAATGGCACGGCAATGGCACGGCAATGGCAGGGCAATGGCATGGCAATGGCACGGCAATGGCACGGCAATTGCACGAAAATGGCACGGCAATGGCAGGGCAATGGCATGGCAATGGCACGGTAATGGCACGGCAATGTCACGGCAATGGCAGGGCAATGGCATGGCAATGGCACGGCAATGGCACGGCAATGGCACGGCAATGGCACGGCAATTGCACGAAAATGGCAGGGCAATGGCATGGCAATGGCACGGCAATGGCACGGCAATGGCACGGCAATGGCACGGCAATTGCACGAAAATGGCAGGGCAATGGCATGGCAATGGCACGGCAATGGCATGGCAATGTCACGGCAATGGCACGGCAATGTCACGTTAATGGCACGGAAATGGCACAGCAATGGCACGGCAATGGCACGGCAATGGCACGGCAATGGCACGGCAATGGGACGGCAATAGCTCGACAATGGAACGGCAATAGTACGGCAATGGCACGGCAATGGCACGGCAATGGCACGGCAATGAAACGACAATGGCACGGCAATGGCACGGCAATGGCAGGGCAATGGCATGGCAATGGCACGGCAATGGCACGGCAATGGCACGGCAATGGCACGGCAACGGCACGGTAATGGTACGGCAATGGCACGGCAATGGCACGGCAATGAAACGACAATGGCACGGCAATTGCAGGGCAATGGCATGGCAATGGCACGGCAATGGCACGGCAATGGCACGGTAATGGCACGGCAATGTCACGGTAATGGCACGGAAATGGCACAGCAATTGCACGGCAATGGCACGGCAATGGCACGGCAATGGCACGGCAATGGCACGGCAATAGCACGACAATGGAACGGCAATAGTACGGCAATGGCACGGCAATGGCACGGCAATGAAACGACAATGGCACGGCAATGGCACTGCAATGGCAGGGCAATAGCATGGCAATGGCACGGCAATGACACGGCAATGGCACGGTAATGGTACGGCAATGGCACGGCAATGGCACGGCAATGGAACGACAATGGCACGGCAATGGCACGGTAATGGCACGGCAATGGCACGGCAATGGCAGGGCAATGGCATGGCAATGGCACGGCAATGGCACGGCAATGGCACGGCAATGGCACGGCAATGGCACGGCAATGGCACGGCAATTGCACGAAAATGGCACGGCAATGGCAGGGCAATGGCATGGCAATGGCACGGTAATGGCACGGCAATGGCACGGCAATGGCAGGGCAATGGCATGGCAATGTCACGGTAATGGCACGAAAATGGCACGGCAATGGCAGGGCAATGGTACGGCAATGGTACGGCAATGGCACGGCAATGGCAGAGCAATGTCACGGCATAGGCACGGCAATGGCACGGCAATAGCACGGCAATGGCACGAAAATGTCACGGCAATGGCACGTCAATTGCACGTCAATGGCACGGCAATGGTACGGCAATGGCACGGTAATGGTACGGAAATGGCACGGCAATGGCAAGGCAATGGCAGGGCAATGGCACGGCAATTGCACGGCAATGGCACTGCAATGGCACGGCAATGGCATGTTAATGGCACGGCAATGTCACGGTAATGGCACGGAAATGGCACGGCAATGGCACGGCAATGGCACGGCAATGGCACGGCAATTGCACGGCAACGGCACGGTAATGGAACGGCAACGGCACGGCAATGTCACGGTAATGGCACGGCAATGGTACGGCAATGGCACGGTAATGGCAAGGCAATGGCAGGGCAATGGCACGGCAATGGCACGGCAATGGCACTGCAATGGCACGGCAATGGCACGTTAATGGCACGGCAATGTCACGGTAATAGCACGGAAATGGCACGGCAATGGCACGGCAATGGCACGGCAATTGCACGGCAACGGCACGGTAATGGAACGGCAATGGCACGGCAATGGCACGGCAATGGCAAGACAATGGCACGGCAATGGCACGGCAATGGCACGGCAATTGCAAGGCAATGGCACGGTAATGGCACGTTAATGGCACGGCAATGTCACGGTAATGGCACGGCAATGGCACGGCAATGGCACGGCAATAGCACGGCAACGGCACGGTAATGGTACGGCAATGGCAAGACAATGGCACCGCAATGGCAAGGCAATGGCACGGCAATGGCACGGCAATGTCACGGCAATGGCACGGCAAGGCACGGCAATGGTATGGCAATGGAACGGCAATGGCACGGCAATGGCAGGCCAATGGCATGGCAATGGCACGGCAATGTCACGGCAATGGCACGGCAATGGCACGGCAACGGCACGGTAATGGTACGGCAATGGCAAGACAATGGCAAGGCAATGGCACGGCAATGGCACGGCAATGGCATAGCAATGACACGGCAATGGCACGGCAATGGCACGAAAATAGCACGGCAATGGCAGGGCAATGGTATGGCAATGGCACGGTAATGGCACGGCAATGGCACGGCAATGGCACGGCAATGGCACGGCAATGGCAGGGCAGTGGCATGGCAATGGCACGGCAATGGCACGGCAATGTCACGAAAATGGCACGGAAATGGCAGGGAAATGGCATGGCAATGTCACGGTAATGGCACTGAAATGGCACGAAAATGGCACGGCAATGGCAAGGCAATGGCATGGCAATGTCACGGTAATAGCACGAAAATGGCACGGGAATGGCAGGGCAATGGCATGGCAGCGTCACGGTAATGGCACGGAAATGGCACGACAATGGCACGGCAATGGCGCGGCAATGGCACGGCAACGGCACGGTAATGGTACGGCAATGGCACGGCAATGGCACGGAAATTGAACGGCAATGGCACGGCAATGGCACGGCAATGGCAGGGCAATGGCATGGCAATGGCACGGCAAAGGCACGGCAATGGCACGAAAATGGCACGGCAATGGCAGGGCAATGGCATGGCAATGGCACGGTAATGGCACGGCAATGTCACGGTAATGGCACGGCAACGGCACGGTAATGGTACGGCAATGGCACGGCAATGGCACGGCAATGGAACGACAATGGCACGGCAATGGCACGGCAATGGCACGGCAATGGCAGGGCAATGGCATAGCAATGACACGGCAATGGCACGGCAATGGCACGAAAATGGCACTGCAATGGCAGGGCAATGGCATGGAAATGGCACGGTAATGGCACGGCAATGGCACGGCAATGGCACGGTAATGGTACGGAAATGGCACGGCAATGGCAAGGCAATGGCAGGGCAATGGCACGGCAATTGCACGGCAATGGCACTGCAATGGCACGGCAATGGCATGTTAATGGCACGGCAATGTCACGGTAATGGCACGGAAATGGCACGGCAATGGCACGGCAATGGCACGGCAATGGCACGGCAATTGCACGGCAACGGCACGGTAATGGAACGGCAATGGCACGGCAATGTCACGGTAATGGCACGGCAATGGTACGGCAATGGCACGGTAATGGCAAGGCAATGGCAGGGCAATGGCACGGCAATGGCACGGCAATGGCACTGCAATGGCACGGCAATGGCACGTTAATGGCACGGCAATGTCACGGTAATAGCACGGAAATGGCACGGCAATGGCACGGCAATGGCACGGCAATGGCACGGCAATTGCACGGCAACGGCACGGTAATGGAACGGCAATGGCACGGCAATGGCACGGCAATGGCAAGACAATGGCACGGCAATTGCAAGGCAATGGCACGGTAATGGCACGTTAATGGCACGGCAATGTCACGGTAATGGCACGGCAATGGCACGGCAATGGCAAGGCAATAGCACGGCAACGGCACGGTAATGGTACGGCAATGGCAAGACAATGGCACCGCAATGGCAAGGCAATGGCACGGCAATGGCACGGCAATGTCACGGCAATGGCACGGCAAGGCACGGCAATGGTATGGCAATGGAACGGCAATGGCACGGCAATGGCAGGCCAATGGCATGGCAATGGCACGGCAATGTCACGGCAATGGCACGGCAATGGCACGGCAACGGCACGGTAATGGTACGGCAATGGCAAGACAATGGCAAGGCAATGGCACGGCAATGGCACGGCAATGGCATAGCAATGACACGGCAATGGCACGGCAATGGCGCGAAAATAGCACGGCAATGGCAGGGCAATGGTATGGCAATGGCACGGTAATGGCACGGCAATGGCACGGCAATGGCACGGCAATGGCACGGCAATGGCAGGGCAGTGGCATGGCAATGGCACGGCAATGGCACGGCAATGTCACGAAAATGGCACGGAAATGGCAGGGCAATGGCATGGCAATGTCACGGTAATGGCACTGAAATGGCACGAAAATGGCACGGCAATGGCAGGGCAATGGCATGGCAATGTCACGGTAATAGCACGAAAATGGCACGGGAATGGCAGGGCAATGGCATGGCAGCGTCACGGTAATGGCACGGAAATGGCACGACAATGGCACGGCAATGGCGCGGCAATGGCACGGCAACGGCACGGTAATGGTACGGCAATGGCACGGCAATGGCACGGAAATTGAACGACAATGGGACGGCAATGGCACGGCAATGGCAGGGCAATGGCATGGCAATGGCACGGCAAAGGCACGGCAATGGCACGAAAATGGCACGGCAATGGCAGGGCAATGGCATGGCAATGGCACGGTAATGGCACGGCAATGTCACGGTAATGGCACGGCAACGGCACGGTAATGGTACGGCAATGGCACGGCAATGGCACGGCAATGGAACGACAATGGCACGGCAATGGCACGGCAATGGCACGGCAATGGCAGGGCAATGGCATAGCAATGACACGGCAATGGCACGGCAATGGCACGAAAATGGCACTGCAATGGCAGGGCAATGGCATGGAAATGGCACGGTAATGGCACGGCAATGGCACGGCAATGGCACGGCGATGGAACGGCAATGGCAGGGCAATAGCATGGCAATGGCACGGCATTGGCACGGCAATGGCACGAAAATGGCACGGAAATGGCAGGGCAATGGCACGGAAATGGCAGGGCAATGGCATGACAATGTCACGGTAATGGCACTGAAATGGCACGCCAATGGCACGGCAATGGCAAGGCAATGGCATGGCAATGGCACGGCAACGGCACGGTAATGGTACGGCAACGGCACGGCAATGGCACGGCAATGGAACGACAATGGCACGGCAATGGCACGGCAATGGCACGGCAATGGCAGGGCAATGGCATGGCAATGGTACGGCAATGGCACGGCAATGGCACGAAAATGGCACGGCAATGGCAGGGCAATGGCATGGCAATGGCACGGTAATGGCACGAAAATGGCACGGCAATGGCAGGGCAATGGCATGGCAACGTCACGGTAATGGCACGGAAATGGCACGACAATGGCACGGCAATGGCACGGCAATGGCGCGGCAACGGCACGGTAATGGTACGGCAATGGCACGGCAATGGTACGGCAATGGCACGGCAATGGCACGAAAATGGCACGGCAATGGCAAGGCAATGGCATGGCAATGTCACGGTAATAGCACGAAAATGGCACGGCAATGGCAGGGCAATGGCATGGCAACGTCACGGTAATGGCACGGAAATGGCACGACAATGGCACGGCAACGGCACGGTAATGGTACGGCAATGGCACGGCAATGGCACGGCAATGGAACGACAATGGCACGGCAATGGCACGGCAATGGCACGGCAATGGCAGGGCAATGGCATGGCAATGGTACGGCAATGGCACGGCAATGGCACGAAAATGGCACGGCAATGGCAGGGCAATGGCATGGCAATGGCACGGTAATGGCACGGCAATGTCACGGTAATGGCACGGCAACGGCACGGTAATGGTACGGCAATGGCACGGCAATGGCACGGCAATGGAACGACAATGGCACGGCAATGGCACGGCAATGGCACGGCAATGGCACGGCAATGGCACGGCAATGGCAGGGCAATGGCATAACAATGACACGGCAATGGCACGGCAATTGCACAAAAATGGCACTGCAATGGCAGGGCAATGGCATGGAAATGGCACGGTAATGGCACGGCAATGGCACGGCAATGGCACGGCGATGGAACGGCAATGGCAGGGCAATAGCATGGCAATGGCACGGCAATGAAACGACAATGGCACGGCAATGGCAGGGCAATGGCATGGCAATGGCACGGCAATGGCACGGCAATGGCACGGTAATGGCACGGCAATGTCACGGCAATGGCACGGTAATGGCACGGCAATGGCACGGCAATGGCAGGGCAATGGCATAACAATGACACGGCAATGGCACGGCAATTGCACAAAAATGGCACTGCAATGGCAGGGCAATGGCATGGAAATGGCACGGTAATGGCACGGCAATGGCACGGCAATGGCACGGCAACGGCACGGTAATGGTACGGCAATGGCACGGCAATGGCACGGCAATGAAACGACAATGGCACGGCAATGGCAGGGCAATGGCATGGCAATGGCACGGCAATGGCACGGCAATGGCACGGTAATGGCACGGCAATGTCACGGTAATGGCACGGAAATGGCACAGCAATTGCACGGCAATGGCACGGCAATGGCACGGCAATGGCACGGCAATGGCACGGCAATGGCACGGCAATAGCACGACAATGGAACGGCAATAGTACGGCAATGGCACGGCAATGGCACGGCAATGAAACGACAATGGCACGGCAATGGCACTGCAATGGCAGGGCAATAGCATGTCAATGGCACGGCAATGACACGGCAATGGCACGGTAATGGTACGGCAATGGCACGGCAATGGCACGGCAATGGAACGACAATGGCACGGCAATGGCACGGTAATGGCACGGCAATGGCACGGCAATGGCAGGGCAATGGCATGGCAATGGCACGGCAATGGCACGGCAATGGCACGGCAATGGCACGGCAATGGCAGGGCAATGGCATGGCAATGGCACGGCAATGGCACGGCAATTGCACGAAAATGGCACGGCAATGGCAGGGCAATGGCATGGCAATGGCACGGTAATGGCACGGCAATGGCACGGCAATGGCAGGGCAATGGCATGGCAATGTCACGGTAATGGCACGAAAATGGCACGGCAATGGCAGGGCAATGGTACGGCAATGGTACGGCAATGGCACGGCAATGGCAGAGCAATGTCACGGCATAGGCACGGCAATGGCACGGCAATAGCACGGCAATGGCACGAAAATGTCACGGCAATGGCACGTCAATTGCACGTCAATGGCACGGCAATGGTACGGCAATGGCACGGTAATGGTACGGAAATGGCACGGCAATGGCAAGGCAATGGCAGGGCAATGGCACGGCAATTGCACGGCAATGGCACTGCAATGGCACGGCAATGGCATGTTAATGGCACGGCAATGTCACGGTAATGGCACGGAAATGGCACGGCAATGGCACGGCAATGGCACGGCAATGGCACGGCAATGGCACGGCAATTGCACGGCAACGGCACGGTAATGGAACGGCAATGGCACGGCAATGTCACGGTAATGGCACGGCAATGGTACGGCAATGGCACGGTAATGGCAAGGCAATGGCAGGGCAATGGCACGGCAATGGCACGGCAATGGCACTGCAATGGCACGGCAATGGCACGTTAATGGCACGGCAATGTCACGGTAATAGCACGGAAATGGCACGGCAATGGCACGGCAATGGCACGGCAATTGCACGGCAACGGCACGGTAATGGAACGGCAATGGCACGGCAATGGCACGGCAATGGCAAGACAATGGCACGGCAATGGCACGGCAATGGCACGGCAATTGCAAGGCAATGGCACGGTAATGGCACGTTAATGGCACGGCAATGTCACGGTAATGGCACGGCAATGGCACGGCAATGGCACGGCAATAGCACGGCAACGGCACGGTAATGGTACGGCAATGGCAAGACAATGGCACCGCAATGGCAAGGCAATGGCACGGCAATGGCACGGCAATGTCACGGCAATGGCACGGCAAGGCACGGCAATGGTATGGCAATGGAACGGCAATGGCACGGCAATGGCAGGCCAATGGCATGGCAATGGCACGGCAATGTCACGGCAATGGCACGGCAATGGCACGGCAACGGCACGGTAATGGTACGGCAATGGCAAGACAATGGCAAGGCAATGGCACGGCAATGGCACGGCAATGGCATAGCAATGACACGGCAATGGCACGGCAATGGCACGAAAATAGCACGGCAATGGCAGGGCAATGGTATGGCAATGGCACGGTAATGGCACGGCAATGGCACGGCAATGGCACGGCAATGGCACGGCAATGGCAGGGCAGTGGCATGGCAATGGCACGGCAATGGCACGGCAATGTCACGAAAATGGCACGGAAATGGCAGGGCAATGGCATGGCAATGTCACGGTAATGGCACTGAAATGGCACGAAAATGGCACGGCAATGGCAAGGCAATGGCATGGCAATGTCACGGTAATAGCACGAAAATGGCACGGGAATGGCAGGGCAATGGCATGGCAGCGTCACGGTAATGGCACGGAAATGGCACGACAATGGCACGGCAATGGCGCGGCAATGGCACGGCAACGGCACGGTAATGGTACGGCAATGGCACGGCAATGTCACGGCAATGGCACGGCAATGGCACGGTAAAGGTACGGCAATGGAACGGCAATGGCACGGCAATGGCAGGGCAATGGCACGGCAATGGCACGGCAATGGCACGGCAATGTCACGGCAATGGCACGGCAATGGCACGGTAAAGGTACGGCAATGGAACGGCAATGGCACGGCAATGGCAGGGCAATGCCATGGCAATGGCACGGCAATGGCACGGCAATGTCACGGCAATGGCACGGCAATGGCACGGCAATGGCACGGCAATGTCACGGCAATGGCACGGCAATGGCACGGTAAAGGTACGGCAATGGAACGGCAATGGCACGGCAATGGCAGGGCAATGCCATGGCAATGACACGGCAATGGTACGGAAATGTCACGGCAATGGCACGGCAATGGCACGGCAATGGTACGGCAATGGCACGGCAATGGCACGGCAATGGCACGGCAATGGCACGGCAATGGCACGGCAATGGCACGAAAATGTTACGGCAATGGCAGGGCAATGGCATGGCAATGGCACGGCAATGGCACGGCAATGTCACGGCAATGGCACGGCGATGGCAGGGCAATGGCAGGGCAATGGCATGGCAATGGCACGGCAATGGCACGGCAATGTCACGGCAATGGCACGGCAATGTCACGGCAATGGCACGAAAATGTCACGGCATTGGCACGGCAATGGTACGGCAATGGTACGGCAATTGCACGGCAATGGCACGGCAATGGTAGGGCAATGGCATGGCAATGGCACGGCAATGGCACGGCAATGGCACGGCAATGGCACGGTAATAGTACGGCAATGGCACGGCAATGGCACGGCAATGGCACGGAAATGGCACGGCAATGGCACGGCAATGGCACGGCAATGGCACGACAATGGCACGGCAATGGCACGGCAATTGCACGGCAACGGCACGGTAATAGTACGGTATTGGCACAGCAATGGCACGGCAATGGCACGGCAATTGCAAGGCAATGGCACGGCAATTGCACGGCAACGGCACGGTAATAGTACGGTATTGGCACAGCAATGGCACGGCAATGGCACGGCAATTGCAAGGCAATGGCACGGCAATGGCACGTTAATGGCACGGCAATGTCACGGCAATTGCACGGCAACGGCACGGTAATAGTACGGTATTGGCACAGCAATGGCACGGCAATGGCACGGCAATGGCACGGCAATGGCACGGCAATGGCACGACAATGGCACGGCAATGGCACGGCAACGGCACGGTAATAGTACGGTATTGGCACAGCAATGGCACGGCAATGGCACGGCAATTGCAAGGCAATGGCACCGCAATGGCACGTTAATGGCACGGCAATGTCACGGTAATGGCACGGAAATGGCACGGCAATGGCACGGCAATGGCAGGGCAATGGCATAGCATTGACATGGCAATGGCACGGCAATGGCACGAAAATGGCACGGCAATGGCAGGGCAATGGCATGGCAATGGCACGGTAATGGCACGGCAATGGCACGGCAATGGCACGGCGATGGAACGACAATGGCACGGCAATGGCACGGCAATGGCACGGCAATGGCACGGCAATGGCAGGGCAATGGCATGGCAATGGCACGGCAATGGCACGGCAATGGCACGAAAATGGCACGGCAATGGCACGGCAATGGCACGAAAATGGCACGGCAATGGCAAGGCAATGGCATGGCAATGTCACGGTAATGGCACGGAAATGGCACGAAAATGGCACGGCAATGGCAAGGCAATGGCATGGCAATGTCACGGTAATGGTACGAAAATGGCACGGGAATGGCAGGGCAATGGCAAGGCAATGTGACGGCAATGGCACGGCAATGGCACGAAAATGGCACGGCAATGGCAGGGCAATGGCATGGCAATGTCACGGTAAAGTCACGGAAATGGCACGGCAATGGCACGGCAATGGCACGGCAATGGCAGGGCAATGGCATGGAAATGGCACGGCAATGGCACGGCAATGGCAGGGCAATGGCATGGCAATGGCACGGTAATGGCACGGCAATGTCACGGTAATGGCACGGCAATGGCACGGCAATAGCACGGCAATGGAACGGCAATGGCACGGCAATGGCAGGGCAATGGCATGGCAATGGCACGGCAATGTCACGGCAATGGCACGGCAATGGCACGGCAATGGCACGGCAATAGCACGGCAATGGCACGGCAATGGCACGAAAATGTTACGGCAATGGCAGGGCAATGGCATGGCAATGGCACGGCAATGGCACGGCAATGGCACGGCAATGTCACGGCAATGGGACTGCAATGGCACGGCAATGGCACGGCAATGGCACGGCAATGACACGGTAATGGCACGGCAATGGCGCGGCAATGGCACGGTAATGGTACGGCAATGGCACGGCGATGGCAGGGCAATAGCAGGGCAATGGCATGGAAATGGCACGGCAATGGCACGGCAATGTCACGGCAATGGCACGGCAATGGCACGGCAATAGTACGGCAATGGCACGAAAATGTCACGGCAAAGGCACGGCAATGGTACGGCAATGGTACGGCAATGGCACGGCAATGGCACGGTAATGGCAGGGCAATGGCATGGCAATGGCACGGCAATGGCACGGCAATGGCACGGCAATGTCACGGCAATGGCACGGCAATGGCAGGGCAATGGCAGAGCAATGTCACGGCATAGGCACGGCAATGGCACGGCAATAGCACGGCAATGGCACGAAAATGTCACGGCAATGGCACGTAAATTGCACGTCAATGGCACGGCAATGGCACGGCAATGTCACGGTAATGGCACGGCAAAGGTACGGCAATGGCACGGTAATGGCACGGAAATGGCACGGCAATGGCAAGGCAATGGAAGGGCAATGGCACGGCAATGGCACGGCAATGGCACTGCAATGGCACGGCAATGGCACGTTAATGGCACGGCAATGTCACGGTAATGGCACGGAAATGGCACGGCAATGGCACGGCAATGGCACGGCAATGGCACGGCAATTGCACGGTAAGGGAACGGCAATGGCACGGCAATGTCACGGTAATGGCACGGCAATGGTACGGCAATAGCACGGTAACGGCACGGAAAGGGCACGGAAATGGCACGGCAATGGCAAGGCAATGGCAGGGCAATGGCACGTTAATGGCACGGCAATGTCACGGTAACGGCACGGTAATGGTACGGCAATGGCAAGACAATGGCACCGCAATGGCAAGGCAATGGCACGGCAATGGCACGGCAATGTCACGGCAATGGCACGGCAAGGCACGGCAATGGTATGGCAATGGAACGGCAATGGCACGGCAATGGCAGGCCAATGGCATGGCAATGGCACGGCAATGTCACGGCAATGGCACGGCAATGGCACGGCAACGGCACGGTAATGGTACGGCAATGGCAAGACAATGGCAAGGCAATGGCACGGCAATGGCACGGCAATGGCATAGCAATGACACGGCAATGGCACGGCAATGGCACGAAAATAGCACGGCAATGGCAGGGCAATGGTATGGCAATGGCACGGTAATGTCACGGCAATGGCACGGCAATGGCACGGCAATGGCACGGCAATGGCAGGGCAGTGGCATGGCAATGGCACGGCAATGGCACGGCAATGGCACAAAAATGGCACGGAAATGGCAGGGCAATGGCATGGCAATGTCACGGTAATGGCACTGAAAAGGCACGAAAATGGCACGGAAATGGCAAGGCAATGGCATGGCAATGTCACGGTAATGGCACGAAAATGGCACGGGAATGGCAGGGCAATGGCATGGCAACGTCACGGTAATGGCACGGAAATGGCACGACAATGGCACGGCAATGGCGCGGCAATGGCACGGCAACGGCACGGTAATGGTACGGCAATGGCACGGCAATGGCACGGCAATGGAACGACAATGGCACGGCAATGGCACGGCAATGGCACGGCAATGGCAGGGCAATGGCATGGCAATGGCACGGCAAAGGCACGGCAATGGCACGAAAATGGCACGGCAATGGCACGAAAATGGCGCGGCAATGGCAGGGCAATGGCATGGCAATGGCACGGTAATGGCACGGCTATGTCACGGTAATGGCACGGCAACGGCACGGTAATGGTACGGCAATGGCACGGCAATGGAACGACAATGGCACGGCAATGGCACGGCAATGGCACGGCAATGGCACGGCAATGGCAGGGCAATGGCATAGCAATGACACGGCAATGGCACGGCAATGGCACGAAAATGGCACTGCAATGGCAGGGCAATGGCATGGAAATGGCACGGTAATGGCACGGCAATGGCACGGCAATGGCACGGCGATGGAACGGCAATGGCAGGG
Source organism: Agriotes lineatus (assembly GCA_940337035.1). Classification (NCBI taxonomy): domain Eukaryota; kingdom Metazoa; phylum Arthropoda; class Insecta; order Coleoptera; family Elateridae; genus Agriotes; species Agriotes lineatus. The sequence goes on along the minus strand of OW679199.1, from coordinate 32,674,632 downwards.
CAATAGCATGGCAATGGCACGGCATTGGCACGGCAATGGCACGAAAATGGCACGGAAATGGCAGGGCAATGGCATGGCAATGGCACGGCAATGGCACGGCAATGGCACGAAAATGGCACGGAAATGGCAGGGCAATGGCATGGCAATGTCACGGTAATGGCACTGAAATGGCACGACAATGGCACGGCAATGGCAAGGCAATGGCATGGCAATGTCACGGTAATGGCACGAAAATGGCACGGCAATGACAGGGCAATGGCATGGTACCGTCACGGTAATGGCACGGAAATGGCACGACAATGGCACGGCAATGGCACGGCAATGGCACGGCAACGGCACGGTAATGGTACGGCAATGGCACGGCAATGGCACGGCAATGGAACGACAATGGCACGGCAATGGCACGGCAATGGCACGGCAATGGCAGGGCAATGGCATGGCAATGGTACGGCAATGGCACGGCAATGGCACGAAAATGGCACGGCAATGGCAGGGCAATGGCATGACAACGTCACGGTAATGGCACGGAAATGGCACGACAATGGCACGGCAATGGCACGGCAATGGCGCGGCAACGGCACGGTAATGGTACGGCAATGGCACGGCAATGGTACGGCACTGGCACGGCAATGGCACGAAAATGGCACGGCAATGGCAAGGCAATGGCATGGCAATGTCACGGTAATGGCACGAAAATGGCACGGCAATGGCAGGGCAATGGCATGGCAACGTCACTGTAATGGCACGGAAATGGCACGACAATGGCACGGCAATGGCACGGCAATGGCACGGCAACGGCACGGTAATGGTACGGCAATGGCACGGCAATGGCACGGCAATGGAACGACAATGGCACGGCAATGGCACGGCAATGGCACGGCAATGGCAGGGCAATGGCATGGCAATGGTACGGCAATGGCACGGCAATGGCACGAAAATGGCACGGCAATGGCAGGGCAATAGCATGGCAATGGCACGGTAATGGCACGGCAATGTCACGGTAATGGCACGGCAACGGCACGGTAATGGTACGGCAATGGCACGGCAATGGCACGGCAATGGAACGATAATGGCACGGCAATGGCACGGCAATGGCACGGCAATGGCACGGCAATGGCACGGCAATGGCAGGGCAATGGCATAGCAATGACACGGCAATGGCACGGCAATGGCACAAAAATGGCAATGCAATGGCAGGGCAATGGCATGGAAATGGCACGGTAATGGCACGGCAATGGCACGGCAATGGCACGGCAATGGCACGGCGATGGAACGGCAATGGCAGGGCAATAGCATGGCAATGACACGGTAATGGCACGGAAATGGCACGAAAATGGCACGGCAATGGCAAGGCAATGGCATGGCAATGTCACGGTAATTGCATGAAAATGGCACGGCAATGGCAGGGCAATGGCATGGCAATGTCACAGCAATGGCACGGCAATGCCGCGAAAATGGCACGGCAATGGCAGGGAAATGGCATGGCAATGTCACGGTAATGGCACGAAAATGGCACGGCAATGGGAGGGCAATGGCATCACAATGTCACGGCAATGGCACGGCAATGGCACGAAAATGGCACGGCAATGGCACGGAAATGGCACGGCAATGGCACGGCAATGGCACGGCAATGGCACGGCAATGGCACGGCAATAGAACGACAATGGCACGGCAATGGCACGGCAATGGCACGGCAATGGCACGGCAATGGCAGGGCAATGGCATGGCAATGGCACGGCAATGGCACGGCAATTGCACGAAAATGGCACGGCAATGGCACGGCAATTGCACGAAAATGGCACGGCAATGGCAGGGCAATGGCATGGCAATAGCACGGTAATGGCACGGAAATGGCACGGCAATGGCAGGCAATGGCATGGCAATGTCACGGTAATGGCACGAAAATGGCACGGCAATGGCAGGGCAATGGCATGGCAATGTCACGGCAATGGCACGGCAATGGCACGAAAATGGCACGGCAATGGCAGGGCAATGGCATGGAAATGTCACGGTAATGGCACGAAAATGGCACGGCAATATCAGGGTAATGGCATGGCAATGTCACGGCAATGGCACGGCAATGGCACGAAAATGGCACGGCAATGGCAAGGCAATGGCATGGCAATGTCACGGTAATGGCACGGAAATGGCACGACAATGCACGGCAATGGCACGGCAATGGCACGGCAACGGCACGGTAATGGTACGGCAATGGCACGGCAATGGCACGGCAATGGAACGACAATGGCACGGCAATGATACGGCAATGGCACGGCAATGGCAGGGCAATGGCATGGCAATGGCACGGCAATGGCACGGCAATGGCACGAAAATGGCACGGCAATGGCAGGGCAATGGCATGGCAATGGCGCGGTAATGGCACGGCAATGTCACGGTATTGGCACGGCAACGGCACGGTAATGGTACGGCAATGGCACGGCAATGGATCGGCAATGGAACGGCAACGGCACGGTAATGGTACGAAAATGGAGCGGCAATGGCAAGGCAATGGCATGGCAATGTCACGGTAATGGCACGGAAATGGCACGAAAATGGAGCGGCAGTGGCAAGGCAATGGCATGGCAATGTCACGGTAATGGCACGAAATTGGCACGGCAATGGCAGGGCAATGGCATGGCAATGTCACAGCAATGGCACGGCAATGGCACGAAAATGGCACGGCAATGGCAGGGCAATGGCATGGCAATGTCACGGTAATGGCACGAAAATGGCACGGCAATGGCAGGGAAATGGCATGGCAATGTCACGGAAATGGCACACCAATGGCACGAAAATGGCACGGCAATTGCAAGGCAATGGCATGGCAATGTCACGGTAATGGCACGAAAATGGCACGGCAATGGCAGGGCAATGGCATGGCAATGTCACGGCAATGGCACGGCAATGGCACGAAAATATCACGGCAATGGCACGGAAATGGCACGGCAATGGCACGGCAATGGCACGGCAATGGCACGGCAATGGCACGGCAACGGCACGGTAATGGTACGGCAATGGCACGGAAATGGCACGGCAATAGAACGACAATGGCACGGCAATGGCACGGTAATGGCACGGCAATGGCGCGGCAATGGCAGGGCAATGGCATGGCAATGGCACGGCAATGGCACGGCAATTGCACGAAAATGGCACGGCAATGGCAGGGCAATGGCATGGCAATGGCACGGTAATGGCACGGCAATGTCACGGCAATGGCAGGGCAATGGCATGGCAATGGCACGGCAATGGCACGGCAATGGCACGGCAATTGCACGAAAATGGCAGGGCAATGGCATGGCAATGGCACGGCAATGGCATGGCAATGGCACGGCAATGGCACGGCAATGGCATGGCAATGGCACGGTAATGGCACGGCAATGTCACGGCAATGGCAGGGCAATGGCATGGCAATGGCACGGCAATGGCAGGGCAATGGCACGGCAATGGCACCTCAATGGCACGGCAATGGCAGGGCAATGGCATGGCAATGGCACGGCAATGGCATGGCAATGGCACGGCAATGGCACGAAAATGGCACGGCAATGGCACGGAAATGGCACGGCAATGGCACGGCAATGGCACTGCTATGGCACGGCAATGGCACGGCAATGGCACGGCAATGGCACGGCAACGGCACGATAATGGTACGGCAATGGCACGGCAATGGCACGGCAATGGCAGGGCAATGGCATGGCAATGGCACGGCAATGGCATGGCAATTGCACGGCAATGGCACGGCAATTGCACGAAAATGGCACGGCAATGGCAGGGCAATGGCACGGCAATGGCACGGCAATGGCACGGCAATGGCACGGCAATGGCACGGCAATGGCACGGCAATGGCACGGCAATGTCACGGCAATGGCACAGCAATGGCACGGCAATATCACGGCAATGGAACGGCAATGGCACGGCAATGGCAGGGCAATGGCATGGCAATGGCACGGTAATGGAACGGCAATGTCACGGTAATGGCACGGAAATGGCACAGCAATGGCACGGCAATGGCACGGCAATGGCATGGCAATGGCACGGCAATGGCACGGCAATAGCACGACAATGGAACGGCAATAGTACGGCAATGGCACGGCAATGGCACGGAAATGAAACGACAATGGCACGGCAATGGCACGGCAATGGCAGGGCAATGGCAGGGCAATGGCACGGCAATGGCACGGCAATGGCACGAAAATGTCACGGTAATGGCACGGCAATGTCATGGCAATGTCACGGCAATGGCACGGCAATGGCACGGCAATATCACGGCAATGGCACGGCGATGGCACGGCAATGGCACGGCAATGGAACGACAATGGCACGGCAATGGCACGGTAATGGCACGGCAATGGCACGGCAATGGCAGGGCAATGGCATGGCAATGGCACGGCAATGGCACGGCGATTGCACGAAAATGGCACGGCAATGGCAGGGCAATGGCATGGCAATGGCACGGTAATGGCACGGCAATGTCACGGCAATGGCAGGGCAATGGCATGGCAATGGCACGGCAATGGCACGGCAATGGCACGGCAATGGCACGGCAATGGCACGGCAATTGCACGAAAATGGCAGGGCAATGGCATGGCAATATGGCATGGCAATGTCACGGCAATGGCACGGCAATGTCACGTTAATGGCACGGAAATGGCACAGCAATGGCACGGCAATGGCACGGCAATGGCACGGCAATGGCACGGCAATGGCACGGCAATGGCACGGCAATAGCTCGACAATGGAACGGCAATAGTACGGCAATGGCACGGCAATGGCACGGCAATGAAACGACAATGGCACGGCAATGGCACGGCAATGGCAGGGCAATGGCATGGCAATGGCACGGCAATGGCACGGCAATGGCACGGCAATGGCACGGCAACGGCACGGTAATGGTACGGCAATGGCACGGCAATGGCACGGCAATGAAACGACAATAGCACGGCAATGGCAGGGCAATGGCATGGCAATGGCACGGCAATGGCACGGCAATGGCACGGTAATGGCACGGCAATGTCACGGTAATGGCACGGAAATGGCACAGCAATGGCACGGCAATGGCACGGCAATGGCACGGCAATGGCACGGCAATGGCACGGCAATGGCACGGCAATAGCACGACAATGGAACGGCAATAGTACGGCAATGGCACGGCAATGGCACGGCAATGAAACGACAATGGCACGGCAATGGCACTGCAATGGCAGGGCAATAGCATGGCAATGGCACGGCAATGACACGGCAATGGCACGGCAATGGCACGGCAACGGCACGGTAATGGTACGGCAATGGCACGGCAATGGCACGGCAATGGAACGACAATGGCACGGCAATGGCACGGTAATGGCACGGCAATGGCACGGCAATGGCAGGGCAATGGCATGGCAATGGCACGGCAATGGCACGGCAATGGCACGGCAATGGCACGGCAATGGCAGGGCAATGGCATGGCAATGGCACGGCAATGGCACGGCAATTGCACGAAAATGGCACGGCAATGGCAGGGCAATGGCATGGCAATGGCACGGTAATGGCACGGCAATGGCACGGCAATGGCGGGGCAATGGCATGGCAATGTCACGGTAATGGCACGAAAATGGCACGGCAATGGCAGGGCAATGGTACGGCAGGGGTACGGCAATGGCACGGCAATGGCAGAGCAATGTCACGGCATAGGCACGGCAATGGCACGGCAATAGCACGGCAATGGCACGAAAATGTCACGGCAATGGCACGTCAATTGCACGTCAATGGCACGGCAATGGTACGGCAATGGCACGGTAATGGTACGGAAATGGCACGGCAATGGCAAGGCAATGGCAGGGCAATGGCACGGCAATTGCACGGCAATGGCACTGCAATGGCACGGCAATGGCATGTTAATGGCACGGCAATGTCACGGTAATGGCACGGAAATGGCACGGCAATGGCACGGCAATGGCACGGCAATGGCCGGCAATTGCACGGCAACGGCACGGTAATGGAACGGCAATGGCACGGCAATGTCACGTTAATGGCACGGCAATGGTACGGCAATGGCACGGTAATGGCAAGGCAATGGCAGGGCAATGGCACGGCAATGGCACGGCAATGGCACTGCAATGGCACGGCAATGGCACGTTAATGGCACGGCAATGTCACGGTAATAGCACGGAAATGGCACGGCAATGGCACGGCAATGGCACGGCAATGGCACGGCAATTGCACGGCAACGGCACGGTAATGGAACGGCAATGGCACGGCAATGGCACGGCAATGGCAAGACAATGGCACGGCAATGGCACGGCAATGGCACGGCAATTGCAAGGCAATGGCACGGTAATGGCACGTTAATGGCACGGCAATGTCACGGTAATGGCACGGCAATGGCACGGCAATGGCACGGCAATAGCACGGCAACGGCACGGTAATGGTACGGCAATGGCAAGACAATGGCACCGCAATGGCAAGGCAATGGCACGGCAATAGCACGGCAATGTCACGGCAATGGAACGGCAAGGCACGGCAATGGTATGGCAATAGAACGGCAATGGCACGGCAATGGCAGGCCAATGGCATGGCAATGGCACGGCAATGTCACGGCAATGGCACGGCAATGGCACGGCAACGGCACGGTAATGGTACGGCAATGGCAAGACAATGGCAAGGCAATGGCACTGCAATGGCACGGCAATGGCATAGCAATGACACGGCAATGGCACGGCAATGGCACGAAAATAGCACGGCAATGGCAGGGCAATGGTATGGCAATGGCACGGTAATGGCACCGCAATGGCACGGCAATGGCACGGCAATGGCACGGCAATGGCAGGGCAGTGGCATGGCAATGGCACGGCAATGGCACGGCAATGTCACGAAAATGGCACGGAAATGGCAGGGCAATGGCATGGCAATGTCACGGTAATGGCACTGAAATGGCACGAAAATGGCACGGCAATGGCAAGGCAATGGCATGGCAATGTCACGGTAATAGCACGAAAATGGCACGGGAATGGCAGGGCAATGGCATGGCAACGTCACGGTAATGGCACGGAAATTGCACGACAATGGCACGGCAATGGCGCGGCAATGGCACGGCAACGGCACGGTAATGGTACGGCAATGGCACGGCAATGGCACGGAAATTGAACGACAATGGCACGGCAATGGCACGGCAATGGCAGGGCAATGGCATGGCAATGGCACGGCAAAGGCACGGCAATGGCACATAAATGGCACGGCAATGGCAGGGCAATGGCATGGCAATGGCACGGTAATGGCACGGCAATGTCACGGTAATGGCACGGCAACGGCACGGTAATGGTACGGCAATGGCACGGCAATGGCACGGCAATGGAACGACAATGGCACGGCAATGGCACGGCAATGGCACGGCAATGGCAGGGCAATGGCATAGCAATGACACGGCAATGGCACGGCAATGGCACGAAAATGGCACTGCAATGGCAGGGCAATGGCATGGAAATGGCACGGTAATGGCACGGCAATGGCACGGCAATGGCACGGCGATGGAACGGCAATGGCAGGGCAATAGCATGGCAATGGCACGGCATTGGCACGGCAATGGCACGAAAATGGCACGGAAATGGCAGGGCAATGGCACGGAAATGGCAGGGCAATGGCATGGCAATGTCACGGTAATGGCACTGAAATGGCACGACAATGGCAGGGCAATGGCAAGGTAATGGCATGGCAATGGCACGGCAACGGCACGGTAATGGTACGGCAACGGCACGGCAATGGCACGGCAATGGAACGACAATGGCACGGCAATGGCACGGCAATGGCACGGCAATGGCAGGGCAATGGCATGGCAATGGTACGGCAATGGCACGGCAATGGCACGAAAATGGCACGGCAATGGCAGGGCAATGGCATGGCAATGGCACGGTAATGGCACGAAAATGGCACGGCAATGGCAGGGCAATGGCATGGCAACGTCACGGCAATATCACGGCAATGGCACGGCGATGGCACGGCAATGGCACGGCAATGGAACGACAATGGCACGGCAATGGCACGGTAATGGCACGGCAATGGCACGGCAATGGCAGGGCAATGGCATGGCAATGGCACGGCAATGGCACGGCAATTGCACGAAAATGGCACGGCAATGGCAGGGCAATGGCATGGCAATGGCACGGTAATGGCACGGCAATGTCACGGCAATGGCAGGGCAATGGCATGGCAATGGCACGGCAATGGCACGGCAATGGCACGGCAATGGCACGGCAATTGCACGAAAATGGCAGGGCAATGGCATGGCAATGGCACGGCAATGGCACGGCAATGGCACGGCAATGGCACGGCAATTGCACGAAAATGGCAGGGCAATGGCATGGCAATGGCACGGCAATGGCATGGCAAATGTCACGGCAATGGCACGGCAATGTCACGTTAATGGCACGGAAATGGCACAGCAATGGCACGGCAATGGCACGGCAATGGCACGGCAATGGCACGGCAATGGGACGGCAATAGCTCGACAATGGAACGGCAATAGTACGGCAATGGCACGGCAATGGCACGGCAATGGCACGGCAATGAAACGACAATGGCACGGCAATGGCACGGCAATGGCAGGGCAATGGCATGGCAATGGCACGGCAATGGCACGGCAATGGCACGGCAATGGCACGGCAACGGCACGGTAATGGTACGGCAATGGCACGGCAATGGCACGGCAATGAAACGACAATGGCACGGCAATGGCAGGGCAATGGCATGGCAATGGCACGGCAATGGCACGGCAATGGCACGGTAATGGCACGGCAATGTCACGGTAATGGCACGGAAATGGCACAGCAATTGCACGGCAATGGCACGGCAATGGCACGGCAATGGCACGGCAATGGCACGGCAATGGCACGGCAATAGCACGACAATGGAACGGCAATAGTACGGCAATGGCACGGCAATGGCACGGCAATGAAACGACAATGGCACGGCAATGGCACTGCAATGGCAGGGCAATAGCATGGCAATGGCACGGCAATGACACGGCAATGGCACGGTAATGGTACGGCAATGGCACGGCAATGGCACGGCAATGGAACGACAATGGCACGGCAATGGCACGGTAATGGCACGGCAATGGCACGGCAATGGCAGGGCAATGGCATGGCAATGGCACGGCAATGGCACGGCAATGGCACGGCAATGGCACGGCAATGGCAGGGCAATGGCATGGCAATGGCACGGCAATGGCACGGCAATTGCACGAAAATGGCACGGCAATGGCAGGGCAATGGCACGGCAATGGCACGGCAATTGCACGGCAACGGCACGGTAATGGAACGGCAATGGCACGGCAATGTCACGGTAATGGCACGGCAATGGTACGGCAATGGCACGGTAATGGCAAGGCAATAGCAGGGCAATGGCACGGCAATGGCACGGCAATGGCACTGCAATGGCACGGCAATGGCACGTTAATGGCACGGCAATGTCACGGTAATAGCACGGAAATGGCACGGCAATGGCACGGCAATGGCACGGCAATGGCACGGCAATTGCACGGCAACGGCACGGTAATGGAACGGCAATGGCACGGCAATGGCACGGCAATGGCAAGACAATGGCACGGCAATGGCACGGCAATGGCACGGCAATTGCAAGGCAATGGCACGGTAATGGCACGTTAATGGCACGGCAATGTCACGGTAATGGCACGGCAATGGCACGGCAATGGCACGGCAATAGCACGGCAACGGCACGGTAATGGTACGGCAATGGCAAGACAATGGCACCGCAATGGCAAGGCAATGGCACGGCAATGGCACGGCAATGTCACGGCAATGGAACGGCAAGGCACGGCAATGGTATGGCAATGGAACGGCAATGGCACGGCAATGGCAGGCCAATGGCATGGCAATGGCACGGCAATGTCACGGCAATGGCACGGCAATGGCACGGCAACGGCACGGTAATGGTACGGCAATGGCAAGACAATGGCAAGGCAATGGCACGGCAATGGCACGGCAATGGCATAGCAATGACACGGCAATGGCACGGCAATGGCACGAAAATAGCACGGCAATGGCAGGGCAATGGTATGGCAATGGCACGGTAATGGCACCGCAATGGCACGGCAATGGCACGGCAATGGCACGGCAATGGCAGGGCAGTGGCATGGCAATGGCACGGCAATGGCACGGCAATGTCACGAAAATGGCACGGAAATGGCAGGGCAATGGCATGGCAATGTCACGGTAATGGCACTGAAATGGCACGAAAATGGCACGGCAATGGCAAGGCAATGGCATGGCAATGTCACGGTAATAGCACGAAAATGGCACGGGAATGGCAGGGCAATGGCATGGCAACGTCACGGTAATGGCACGGAAATTGCACGACAATGGCACGGCAATGGCGCGGCAATGGCACGGCAACGGCACGGTAATGGTACGGCAATGGCACGGCAATGGCACGGAAATTGAACGACAATGGCACGGCAATGGCACGGCAATGGCAGGGCAATGGCATGGCAATGGCACGGCAAAGGCACGGCAATGGCACGAAAATGGCACGGCAATGGCAGGGCAATGGCATGGCAATGGCACGGTAATGGCACGGCAATGTCACGGTAATGGCACGGCAACGGCACGGTAATGGTACGGCAATGGCACGGCAATGGCACGGCAATGGAACGACAATGGCACGGCAATGGCACGGCAATGGCACGGCAATGGCAGGGCAATGGCATAGCAATGACACGGCAATGGCACGGCAATGGCACGAAAATGGCACTGCAATGGCAGGGCAATGGAATGGAAATGGCACGGTAATGGCACGGCAATGGCACGGCAATGGCACGGCGATGGAACGGCAATGGCAGGGCAATAGCATGGCAATGGCACGGCATTGGCACGGCAATGGCACGAAAATGGCACGGAAATGGCAGGGCAATGGCACGGAAATGGCAGGGCAATGGCATGGCAATGTCACGGTAATGGCACTGAAATGGCACGACAATGGCAGGGCAATGGCAAGGTAATGGCATGGCAATGGCACGGCAACGGCACGGTAATGGTACGGCAACGGCACGGCAATGGCACGGCAATGGAACGACAATGGCACGGCAATGGCACGGCAATGGCACGGCAATGGCAGGGCAATGGCATGGCAATGGTACGGCAATGGCACGGCAATGGCACGAAAATGGCACGGCAATGGCAGGGCAATGGCATGGCAATGGCACGGTAATGGCACGAAAATGGCACGGCAATGGCAGGGCAATGGCATGGCAACGTCACGGCAATATCACGGCAATGGCACGGCGATGGCACGGCAATGGCACGGCAATGGAACGACAATGGCACGGCAATGGCACGGTAATGGCACGGCAATGGCACGGCAATGGCAGGGCAATGGCATGGCAATGGCACGGCAATGGCACGGCAATTGCACGAAAATGGCACGGCAATGGCAGGGCAATGGCATGGCAATGGCACGGTAATGGCACGGCAATGTCACGGCAATGGCAGGGCAATGGCATGGCAATGGCACGGCAATGGCACGGCAATGGCACGGCAATGGCACGGCAATTGCACGAAAATGGCAGGGCAATGGCATGGCAATGGCACGGCAATGGCACGGCAATGGCACGGCAATGGCACGGCAATTGCACGAAAATGGCAGGGCAATGGCATGGCAATGGCACGGCAATGGCATGGCAATGTCACGGCAATGGCACGGCAATGTCACGTTAATGGCACGGAAATGGCACAGCAATGGCACGGCAATGGCACGGCAATGGCACGGCAATGGCACGGCAATGGGACGGCAATAGCTCGACAATGGAACGGCAATAGTACGGCAATGGCACGGCAATGGCACGGCAATGGCACGGCAATGAAACGACAATGGCACGGCAATGGCACGGCAATGGCAGGGCAATGGCATGGCAATGGCACGGCAATGGCACGGCAATGGCACGGCAATGGCACGGCAACGGCACGGTAATGGTACGGCAATGGCACGGCAATGGCACGGCAATGAAACGACAATGGCACGGCAATTGCAGGGCAATGGCATGGCAATGGCACGGCAATGGCACGGCAATGGCACGGTAATGGCACGGCAATGTCACGGTAATGGCACGGAAATGGCACAGCAATTGCACGGCAATGGCACGGCAATGGCACGGCAATGGCACGGCAATGGCACGGCAATGGCACGGCAATAGCACGACAATGGAACGGCAATAGTACGGCAATGGCACGGCAATGGCACGGCAATGAAACGACAATGGCACGGCAATGGCACTGCAATGGCAGGGCAATAGCATGGCAATGGCACGGCAATGACACGGCAATGGCACGGTAATGGTACGGCAATGGCACGGCAATGGCACGGCAATGGAACGACAATGGCACGGCAATGGCACGGTAATGGCACGGCAATGGCACGGCAATGGCAGGGCAATGGCATGGCAATGGCACGGCAATGGCACGGCAATGGCACGGCAATGGCACGGCAATGGCACGGCAATGGCACGGCAATTGCACGAAAATGGCACGGCAATGGCAGGGCAATGGCATGGCAATGGCACGGTAATGGCACGGCAATGGCACGGCAATGGCAGGGCAATGGCATGGCAATGTCACGGTAATGGCACGAAAATGGCACGGCAATGGCAGGGCAATGGTACGGCAATGGTACGGCAATGGCACGGCAATGGCAGAGCAATGTCACGGCATAGGCACGGCAATGGCACGGCAATAGCACGGCAATGGCACGAAAATGTCACGGCAATGGCACGTCAATTGCACGTCAATGGCACGGCAATGGTACGGCAATGGCACGGTAATGGTACGGAAATGGCACGGCAATGGCAAGGCAATGGCAGGGCAATGGCACGGCAATTGCACGGCAATGGCACTGCAATGGCACGGCAATGGCATGTTAATGGCACGGCAATGTCACGGTAATGGCACGGAAATGGCACGGCAATGGCACGGCAATGGCACGGCAATGGCACGGCAATTGCACGGCAACGGCACGGTAATGGAACGGCAACGGCACGGCAATGTCACGGTAATGGCACGGCAATGGTACGGCAATGGCACGGTAATGGCAAGGCAATGGCAGGGCAATGGCACGGCAATGGCACGGCAATGGCACTGCAATGGCACGGCAATGGCACGTTAATGGCACGGCAATGTCACGGTAATAGCACGGAAATGGCACGGCAATGGCACGGCAATGGCACGGCAATTGCACGGCAACGGCACGGTAATGGAACGGCAATGGCACGGCAATGGCACGGCAATGGCAAGACAATGGCACGGCAATGGCACGGCAATGGCACGGCAATTGCAAGGCAATGGCACGGTAATGGCACGTTAATGGCACGGCAATGTCACGGTAATGGCACGGCAATGGCACGGCAATGGCACGGCAATAGCACGGCAACGGCACGGTAATGGTACGGCAATGGCAAGACAATGGCACCGCAATGGCAAGGCAATGGCACGGCAATGGCACGGCAATGTCACGGCAATGGCACGGCAAGGCACGGCAATGGTATGGCAATGGAACGGCAATGGCACGGCAATGGCAGGCCAATGGCATGGCAATGGCACGGCAATGTCACGGCAATGGCACGGCAATGGCACGGCAACGGCACGGTAATGGTACGGCAATGGCAAGACAATGGCAAGGCAATGGCACGGCAATGGCACGGCAATGGCATAGCAATGACACGGCAATGGCACGGCAATGGCACGAAAATAGCACGGCAATGGCAGGGCAATGGTATGGCAATGGCACGGTAATGGCACGGCAATGGCACGGCAATGGCACGGCAATGGCACGGCAATGGCAGGGCAGTGGCATGGCAATGGCACGGCAATGGCACGGCAATGTCACGAAAATGGCACGGAAATGGCAGGGAAATGGCATGGCAATGTCACGGTAATGGCACTGAAATGGCACGAAAATGGCACGGCAATGGCAAGGCAATGGCATGGCAATGTCACGGTAATAGCACGAAAATGGCACGGGAATGGCAGGGCAATGGCATGGCAGCGTCACGGTAATGGCACGGAAATGGCACGACAATGGCACGGCAATGGCGCGGCAATGGCACGGCAACGGCACGGTAATGGTACGGCAATGGCACGGCAATGGCACGGAAATTGAACGGCAATGGCACGGCAATGGCACGGCAATGGCAGGGCAATGGCATGGCAATGGCACGGCAAAGGCACGGCAATGGCACGAAAATGGCACGGCAATGGCAGGGCAATGGCATGGCAATGGCACGGTAATGGCACGGCAATGTCACGGTAATGGCACGGCAACGGCACGGTAATGGTACGGCAATGGCACGGCAATGGCACGGCAATGGAACGACAATGGCACGGCAATGGCACGGCAATGGCACGGCAATGGCAGGGCAATGGCATAGCAATGACACGGCAATGGCACGGCAATGGCACGAAAATGGCACTGCAATGGCAGGGCAATGGCATGGAAATGGCACGGTAATGGCACGGCAATGGCACGGCAATGGCACGGTAATGGTACGGAAATGGCACGGCAATGGCAAGGCAATGGCAGGGCAATGGCACGGCAATTGCACGGCAATGGCACTGCAATGGCACGGCAATGGCATGTTAATGGCACGGCAATGTCACGGTAATGGCACGGAAATGGCACGGCAATGGCACGGCAATGGCACGGCAATGGCACGGCAATTGCACGGCAACGGCACGGTAATGGAACGGCAATGGCACGGCAATGTCACGGTAATGGCACGGCAATGGTACGGCAATGGCACGGTAATGGCAAGGCAATGGCAGGGCAATGGCACGGCAATGGCACGGCAATGGCACTGCAATGGCACGGCAATGGCACGTTAATGGCACGGCAATGTCACGGTAATAGCACGGAAATGGCACGGCAATGGCACGGCAATGGCACGGCAATGGCACGGCAATTGCACGGCAACGGCACGGTAATGGAACGGCAATGGCACGGCAATGGCACGGCAATGGCAAGACAATGGCACGGCAATTGCAAGGCAATGGCACGGTAATGGCACGTTAATGGCACGGCAATGTCACGGTAATGGCACGGCAATGGCACGGCAATGGCAAGGCAATAGCACGGCAACGGCACGGTAATGGTACGGCAATGGCAAGACAATGGCACCGCAATGGCAAGGCAATGGCACGGCAATGGCACGGCAATGTCACGGCAATGGCACGGCAAGGCACGGCAATGGTATGGCAATGGAACGGCAATGGCACGGCAATGGCAGGCCAATGGCATGGCAATGGCACGGCAATGTCACGGCAATGGCACGGCAATGGCACGGCAACGGCACGGTAATGGTACGGCAATGGCAAGACAATGGCAAGGCAATGGCACGGCAATGGCACGGCAATGGCATAGCAATGACACGGCAATGGCACGGCAATGGCGCGAAAATAGCACGGCAATGGCAGGGCAATGGTATGGCAATGGCACGGTAATGGCACGGCAATGGCACGGCAATGGCACGGCAATGGCACGGCAATGGCAGGGCAGTGGCATGGCAATGGCACGGCAATGGCACGGCAATGTCACGAAAATGGCACGGAAATGGCAGGGCAATGGCATGGCAATGTCACGGTAATGGCACTGAAATGGCACGAAAATGGCACGGCAATGGCAGGGCAATGGCATGGCAATGTCACGGTAATAGCACGAAAATGGCACGGGAATGGCAGGGCAATGGCATGGCAGCGTCACGGTAATGGCACGGAAATGGCACGACAATGGCACGGCAATGGCGCGGCAATGGCACGGCAACGGCACGGTAATGGTACGGCAATGGCACGGCAATGGCACGGAAATTGAACGACAATGGGACGGCAATGGCACGGCAATGGCAGGGCAATGGCATGGCAATGGCACGGCAAAGGCACGGCAATGGCACGAAAATGGCACGGCAATGGCAGGGCAATGGCATGGCAATGGCACGGTAATGGCACGGCAATGTCACGGTAATGGCACGGCAACGGCACGGTAATGGTACGGCAATGGCACGGCAATGGCACGGCAATGGAACGACAATGGCACGGCAATGGCACGGCAATGGCACGGCAATGGCAGGGCAATGGCATA
>OW679199.1:32517049-32658422 GCA_940337035.1 Agriotes lineatus | reverse complement strand
GGTTTATTTATAGCTTTAAAAAAGTATGTAGATATTTTCGAATATTATTTTGGCATTGTACGGCTATTTTATCATATACATTTTACACAATAATACCTTACCTTATGATTTCCGCTATCTGTTTTCGAACTTATTTAAAGTAAAGTAAACAAGCAACAGAAACATTTTTGTCATGCAAAATTGAGTCTGGAGTCCATCTTGTTATCTAGGGGTTGGCGCTACTGCAAGTTGACAGATCAATATTTGACAGGTGTCTAACCAAAATCTGAAAATTGTTAAAAATTTGATGTTTTGTTATTTTGTCCTGTCGTTCGTAGTTTTAGTTAGTTTTTCAAGTGCTTAAAAGTAAGTAAAACGACCGTTGAAAGTGTTCAGGATTCAAAAATTGCCTGCTTGCGCAATGTTTACTCAGATTTTTCTCGGAAATTCAAATCGAATTCCGCTAAAAAGACGTATTTGCATTTCTAGTAAACGAAAGTGGGTGCCTTTAAATACAATTGTGATATTAATTTAACTTCGACTGCCAAAAAATGTTTCGCAAGAACAAGAAGGAAAATAAAGCCAAACTGGAGCATAAACTGTACTTGGTAAGTGTCTTTATCAAACTGAATCACATCTTTATCATGTTACTGCTTTCCAGGCTAGAGAAAATCCAGAACCTGTGTTTGATTTATCCGACTGTGGAATACGCCACGTTCCCGCAGGCATTTACTCGTTATGCCGAGTATTTCTAAAAGAAAGTCTCCACTTAGAGCACAACTTGATATCTTCCTTATCGGGAGGAGGTAGTTTAAAAGATTTACATTTGTTAAAAATTTTGGATTTACATGATAATGCATTTGCAACAATACCAGAAGAAATAGAGCTGTTAACAAATCTTACGGTAAAATTTATGCACATGTTAGGTATAATAATGGTTATTTATTGAACATTACAGGAATTATATGTAAATGACAATCACATAAAAAAGTTACCTTCCTCAATATGCAATTTAAAGAAGCTGCAGGTTTTAGATGTTTCAAATAATATGTTGAAGAAATTGCCTGAAAATATGGGCCATTTAGTTAGTTTACGAAAATTAAATATTTTGGGCAATAGCAGTATAAACCATTTTCCAAAAACTCTGTGTTGTGCACAAAGGTTGAGTGAAATCGAAGTGAATCCAGTAAACTTCGTCTACCCACCTGTGGCTATAGTAGAACAAGGCACAGAATTTATTATGAAATATATATGCGACGGTAAGTTATTATCGTTATTATACTGCCACTTCAACTTTAATTTTATAGATACTGGTTTTACGTATGTTCCGCCTGATTCATTAGAGGAATTGCCAAATTCTTCAAATGACAAGGACACGGTGGATTACGATGATAGTTTTAAGGTATGTTACATTCATCCCAACTTTAATCTTTTTATTTTTTGTTTACTAAAATTGATTTTAATTGTAAATATATGGCAAGGAATATGTATGTACTTGATGTATAATAACAAAAGCAACAATGACTATCGCTACCTAATTTGGCATTTCTGTTTCTTTTTAGGCTAAAATATGGAAGCTTGAAAAAATTAAGGCATGTTATTTTTCTTTTACCCGGAATGTTGATAATTGGTGAAGTAGTTTTTTCTTTAATATATTTTATTTGCACCAGCTATGCTACATGACTGCATAAGTTACTCGTTTTTAGAGTGCCTCTTAATCAGCCTGCAATATTTTAGTTTAATAATGCAAAAACTATTTTAATTATTTTATTTTTGTAAAAAGCTAACTTCAGCTTAAATTATACATTTTTGTAATGTAATCAATATCATAAGTGTTTCAAATTGTAAAATCACAATAGTGTTGAGGTGGAACCTACCCTACGTCGTTAAAATTGAACCAAAATGACAGAACACATCCTGTGTAGTGCTATTTATAACTAACTGAATTAGAAAAAGAATAATGTATTCCTTCCATGTTTCTCTTTAAAAGAGTTGGTTCTATTAGCTGTAGATAAAGTTAGTATACTCTATTCACTATAGTCCCGGATTATCAATGTCAAAATCCAATTAAAAACAATCCTTTATATCATGGTTAATATTTTTAAGTCAAGCTATGGGTAACTAGACACAATTAATAAAGCTACTAATGTCAAAACTATAAATTATAGGTTATATTTCGAACTGACTTAATCAAAAATAAATAAAAGTTTCCAGGTAACAAAAACCCAAATTTTCAAAATTATGCTTATGCGTTGTAGCGTTGTCCAACCTAGTAGTAACAAAAAAACCAATAGAAATTCTACAGTGCTACCAAAAAACGTCATTTTTGACAATCCGGGACCATAGTGAACAGAGTATAGAACCCACACACAAATGTTTTTTAAATAATTATTTTTAATTGAAACAGTTGCTATAAGGGGTAATTAAAAACTAGATATGCAAACACTTTTTGATCTAAAGACAGCAAAACCAGCGCAACTGAAGCAGCAATGATGCATCTAATAATGAATAAACTGATTGAGAATTGTCTAGATATTAATGACTCATTAAACGGCAATTAGAAGCTGCAGATTAAAGCATGTATCATTTTAAAATTTGTTTTTATGCAGTACATCACCCCAAAATCTTACAAGACATTGCTGAACTGGCAAAAAGGGCAGTTCGAAGCTGGAGATTCGAGCATTTTTCATTTTAAAATTTGTTTTTATTTAGTATGTCACCCTAAAAGCATGCAGAACCTTGCCAAAACAGCAAAAATGCGTCTAATAATGAATAAACCGATTGAGAACCATCTAGAAATTAATGACTCGTTAAAGGGCAGTTAGAAGCTTCAGGTTAAGGCACTTTTTTAATTTTCAAATTTGTATTTTGTTTAGTACATCACTCCAAAAGTGTGTGCAATATTGCTCAACCAGCAGAAAGGCATCTATTAATGAATAAACTGACCGAAAATTGTCTTGAAATTAATGACTCATTGAAGGGCAATTAGACACTGTAGATTGATAGAAAATTATAAATTAACGACTCATTAAACCGTGCAGATAAAAAAAATCCACTTTTTATGCAGTTACATAACCGAAGAGCGCACAGGAATCGGCGGAGCCAATATAAATGCATCTAGTAATGAACAAACAAATAGATAATTCAATACCACTTGATAGCTCATTAAAAGTTGCTTTTAAGTTTCCATCTACGCAGTACACGTTCTGTCATTTTGATCCTCCCAGCTTTAAAACTCTGTGCTATTTTATATTAATGAAACATTCATTCGTATAAATGTTACTACACGTGCAATAACAAGTTGTAGTTTTGCTTATTAGTAAGGAGCAGCTTCTAACTACACGCTTTATTCATTCAAATTAAAACTTCTGCATCATGTATTGTGGCTCATATGCACATATTAACTATTTTTGGATTTGAAAAATTACAAATTGCACCATCGTGTTTGGTTTTTTATTTATTTCCACTTAAAACGCACATTAATGTTGGGTTACCTTATAGGAGCAAAGATTACAGGACTTTTTGGAGATCGAAAGAAACAACGAACTTTTGCAGAGGCAAGAATTCGAATTGGCTAATGCGATGAAAGTAAATCGAGAGAAGGTACAGTAGAGGTGTCTAACTGTCATCAATTTCATGCTTGTGTTTGTAGCTCCTCACAGACATTTCAGAGCGGCAAACAAAATTCGACTTGGAATTGGCTAAAGTTCAGCAGATGAAAGACTATGATAGATTTAGATTGATCGAGCAGCTGCAGGAAGGTAAGTCGTAAAAATTGTAATCTAATTTTGCTCTTACAATCTAATTGCACAGTCGAAGAAAACGCCAACCTTTCCATCAACCAATTACTTGCTTTCAATAAGGAGCCGCTAGCCCAATTGCTAGAGCAGGAAATAATGGAAGAGGAGCGGCTGCTAGCCGCAGCCAGCAAGTACAACGAAAGTTTCCATAAAAGCGACGTTTTAAACGCCATGCGCGAACTACTTGAGCAGGAGTCGGAGAGGTTTAACCAATACCATGAAAGCCGCTCGGAATCGACTAGGAGCATATTAGAACAGTAAATATCATTATTATTAGAAATCAATTAATTACAAATGCTATGTTTATTACAGAGAACTGCAGTCAGATTCCCACCTTTCCGGCATATTGCACAATCGGGGGCTTCAGCAAGCGGAGTTGGTATCAAAGTTGCAAGAGGATGAAGAACTTCAAAAGGTCGTGGTGGGAGCATTGCTGGAAAGAGGGGATGCTCGCAGCTGGGGGCTCGTTCAGCAAGTGCGATTAGTAGAAACTCAGTTAGCTGCCTTAACGTCGATCGAGTTGGATAGGCGGAAATTGAAAATGGATGAGCATGTGGTATGTGGACAAACAAATTATTTACATCGTGTAATAATGTGTATTATACTGACAAAGTTTTCTGTTTCAGAATGATCTCGCAGATAAACGATTACACCTTTCTATGTTGTTAATGGAGTTGCTTCACCAACAGGAGATGCGCAGAGCACAGCTTTTGACAACCTTAAGGACAATGGAAGAACAAAACACAATGGAAGACTTTTGGTTGAGGCAATATCAGCAGCTTCTTGAAAGGTATGCTGGGAGTGATCATTTTTACTTTGACAATCTAGTTGATAATTTCCTTTTGCTTCGTACATAAGTTTTTCTTAAGTTTTCCTCTACATCCTATGAAAAAATTGTGTACTAAAAGTGGTCTCAATCTCCCCATTCTTATTGAATAGGAATTTAGCAGTTAATAACGGCACAAACGAGAGTGAATTAAAATTGCTTATGTTTCTACACAGTGACCGCAAAACAAACAATAACTATCACAAAATTTCAATAATGTAAAGTTTAGTAATAATGGGCAAAGCAGAGAAGATGTTTAATAACGAATATGAAGGTGAAATAAATAGAAGATGCAAAAAAAATATATTATACAGGAAAAATCTGTTGAGGACGATGATCGAAAGATTGGGTGCCCAATTTAATGAGCATTGTGATCTACTTTGGTTATTCTACACCTTAGAATGAGTTTTTAATTAAACACAAGCTTTATTATAATGTAGTCGTTCTCGCTATCAACCACCATTAGGCTCATGATTAACCTAATGGAAAGTAGCAACCAGATAAAATAGAAAAACAGAAAAATAATACACTTAGACAGAAATTAAATGGGACAGGTGAAGATACTTAGAGAAAATAGCTGACAAAGCACAAATTGCCACAAGCAAATGCGATACAAAGCAATTAGACAGAAATTAAATGGGACAGGTGAAGACGCGTAGAGAAAATAGCTGACAAAATACAATTTGCTACAAGTAAATGTGATACAAAGCAATTAGACAGAAATTAAATGGGACGGGTGAAGATACGTAGAGAAAATAGCTGACAAAGCACAAATTGCCACAACCAGCTGTGATACAAAGCAATTAAACAGAAATTAAATGAGACCGGTGAAGATACGTAGAGAAAATTTCTGACAAAGCACAAATTGCCACACGCAACTGTGATACAAAGCAATTAAACAGAAATTAAATCGGACAGGTGAAGACACGTAGAGAAAATAGCTGACAAAGCACAAATTACCACAAGCAAATGCGATACAGAGCCATTAGACAGAAATTAAATGGGACAGGTGAAGATACGTAGAAAAAATAGCTGACAAAGCACAAATTGCCACAAGCAACTGTGATACAGAGCCATTAGACAGAAATTAAATGGGACAGGTGAAGATACGTAGAAAAAATAGCTGACAAAGCACAAATTGCCACAAGCAACTGTGATACAAAGCAATTAAACAGAAATTAAATCGGACAGGTGAAGACACGTAGAGAAAATAGCTGACAAAGCACAAATTACCACAAGCAAATTCGATACAGAGCAATTAGACAGAAATTAAATGGGACAGGTGAAGATACGTAGGAAAAATAGCTGACAAAACACAAATTGCTAGAAGTAGATGTGATACAAAGCAATTAGACAGAAATTAAATGAGACCGGTGAAGATACGTAGAGAAAATTGCTGACAAAGCACAAATTGCCACACGCAACTGTGATACAAAGCAATTAAACAGAAATTAAATCGGACAGGTGAAGACACGTAGAGAAAATAGCTGACAAAGCACAAATTACCACAAGCAAATGCGATACAGAGCCATTAGACAGAAATTAAATGGGACAGGTGAAGATACGTAGAAAAAATAGCTGACAAAGCACAAATTGCCACAAGCAACTGTGATACAAAGCAATTAAACAGAAATTAAATCGGACAGGTGAAGACACGTAGAGAAAATAGCTGACAAAGCACAAATTACCACAAGCAAATTCGATACAGAGCAATTAGACAGAAATTAAATGGGACAGGTGAAGATACGTAGGAAAAATAGCTGACAAAACACAAATTGCTAGAAGTAGATGTGATACAAAGCAATTAGACAGAAATTAAATGAGACAGGTGAAGATACGTAGAGAAAATTGCTGACAAAACACAAATTGCCACACGCAACTGTGATACAAAGCAATTAAACAGAAATTAAATCGGACAGGTGAAGACACGTAGAGAAAATAGCTGACAAAGCACAAATTACCACAAGCAAATGCGATACAGAGCCATTAGACAGAAATTAAATGGGACAGGTGAAGACACGTAGAGAAAATAGCTGACAAAGCACAAATTGCTAGAAGTAAATGTGATACAAAGCAATTAGACAGAAATTAAATGGGACAGATGAAGACACGTAGAGAAAATAGCTGACAAAGCACAAATTACCACAAGCAAATGCGATACAGAGCAATTAGACAGAAATTAAATGGGACAGGTGAAGATACGTAGCAAAAATAGCTGACAAAACACAATTTGCCACTAGCAAATGCGATACAAAGCAATTAGGCAGAAATTAAATGGGACAGGTGAAGATACGTAGAGAAAATAGCTGACAAAGCACAAATTGCCACAAGCAACTGTGATACAAAGCAATTAAACAGAAATTAAATGGGACAGGTGAAGACACGTAGAGAAAATAGCTGACAAAGCACAAATTACCACAAGCAAATGTGATACAGAGCAATTAGACAGAAATTAAATGGGACAGGTGAAGATACGTAGAAAAAATAGCTGACAAAACCCAAATTGCTAGAAGTAAATGTAATACAAAGCAATTAGACAGAAATTAAATGGGACAGGTGAAGATACGTAGAGAAAATAGCTGACAAAGCACAAATTGCCACAAGCAAATGCGATACAGAGCAATTAGACAGAAATTAAATGGGACAGGTGAAGATACGTAGCAAAAATGGCTGACAAAACACAAATTGCTAGAAGTAAATGCGATACAAAGCAATTAGACAGAAATTAAATGGGACAGGTGAAGATACGTAGAGAAAATAGCTGACAAAGCACAAATTGCCACAAGCAACTGTGATATAAAGCAATTAAACAGAAATTAAATGGGACAGATGAAGACACGTAGAGAAAATAGCTGACAAAGCACAAATTACCACAAGCAAATGCGATACAGAGCAATTAGACAGAAATTAAATGGGACAGGTGAAGATACGTAGCAAAAATAGCTGACAAAACACAATTTGCCACTAGCAAATGCGATACAAAGCAATTAGGCAGAAATTAAATGGGACAGGTGAAGATACGTAGAGAAAATAGCTGACAAAGCACAAATTGCCACAAGCAACTGTGATACAAAGCAATTAAACAGAAATTAAATGGGACAGGTGAAGACACGTAGAGAAAATAGCTGACAAAGCACAAATTACCACAAGCAAATGTGATACAGAGCAATTAGACAGAAATTAAATGGGACAGGTGAAGATACGTAGAAAAAATAGCTGACAAAACACAAATTGCTAGAAGTAAATGTAATACAAAGCAATTAGACAGAAATTAAATGGGACAGGTGAAGATACGTAGAGAAAATAGCTGACAAAGCACAAATTGCCACAAGCAAATGCGATACAGAGCAATTAGACAGAAATTAAATGGGACAGGTGAAGATACGTAGCAAAAATGGCTGACAAAACACAAATTGCTAGAAGTAAATGCGATACAAAGCAATTAGACAGAAATTAAATGGGACAGGTGAAGATACGTAGAGAAAATAGCTGACAAAGCACAACTTGCCACAAGCAACTGTGATACAAAGCAAATAAACAGAAATCAAATGGGACAGATGAAGACACGTAGAGAAAATAGCTGACAAAGCACAAATTACCACAAGCAAATGCGATACAGAGCAATTAGACAGAAATTAAATGGGACAGGTGAAGATACGTAGCAAAAATAGCTGACAAAACACAATTTGCCACTAGCAAATGCAATACAAAGCAATTAGGCAGAAATTAAATGGGACAGGTGAAGATACGTAGAGAAAATAGCTGACAAAGCACAAATTGCCACAAGCAACTGTGATACAAAGCAATTAAACAGAAATTAAATGGGACAGGTGAAGACACGTAGAGAAAATAGCTGACAAAGCACAAATTACCACAAGCAAATGCGATACAGAGCAATTAGACAGAAATTAAATGGGACAGGTGAAGATACGTAGCAAAAATAGCTGACAAAACACAATTTGCCACTAGCAAATGCGATACAAAGCAATTAGGCAGAAATTAAATGGGACAGGTGAAGATACGTAGAGAAAATAGCTGACAAAGCACAAATTGCCACAAGCAACTGTGATACAAAGCAATTAAACAGAAATTAAATGGGACAGGTGAAGACACGTAGAGAAAATAGCTGACAAAGCACAAATTACCACAAGCAAATGTGATACAGAGCAATTAGACAGAAATTAAATGGGACAGGTGAAGATACGTAGAAAAAATAGCTGACAAAACACAAATTGCTAGAAGTAAATGTAATACAAAGCAATTAGACAGAAATTAAATGGGACAGGTGAAGATACGTAGAGAAAATAGCTGACAAAGCACAAATTGCCACAAGCAAATGCGATACAGAGCAATTAGACAGAAATTAAATGGGACAGGTGAAGATACGTAGCAAAAATGGCTGACAAAACACAAATTGCTAGAAGTAAATGCGATACAAAGCAATTAGACAGAAATTAAATGGGACAGGTGAAGATACGTAGAGAAAATAGCTGACAAAGCACAACTTGCCACAAGCAACTGTGATACAAAGCAAATAAACAGAAATCAAATGGGACAGATGAAGACACGTAGAGAAAATAGCTGACAAAGCACAAATTACCACAAGCAAATGCGATACAGAGCAATTAGACAGAAATTAAATGGGACAGGTGAAGATACGTAGCAAAAATAGCTGACAAAACACAATTTGCCACTAGCAAATGCAATACAAAGCAATTAGGCAGAAATTAAATGGGACAGGTGAAGATACGTAGAGAAAATAGCTGACAAAGCACAAATTGCCACAAGCAACTGTGATACAAAGCAATTAAACAGAAATTAAATGGGACAGGTGAAGACACGTAGAGAAAATAGCTGACAAAGCACAAATTACCACAAGCAAATGTGATACAGAGCAATTAGACAGAAATTAAATGGGACAGGTGAAGATACGTAGAAAAAATAGCTGACAAAACACAAATTGCTAGAAGTAAATGTAATACAAAGCAATTAGACAGAAATTAAATGGGACAGGTGAAGATACGTAGAGAAAATAGCTGACAAAGCACAAATTGCCACAAGCAACTGTGATATAAAGCAATTAAACAGAAATTAAATGGGACAGGTGAAGACACCTAGAGAAAATAGCTGACAAAGCACAAATTCCCATAAGCAAATGCGAGACAAAGCAATTAGGCAGAAAGAAAATGGGGCAGGTGTAGATACGTAGAAAGTAGGAATTGTTGACTCCATACTGCTATTGAAATTCGGCAGAAAATTAGAGTGTTGGATTTAGAGCTTCTACCTCATCCAGCTTACAGTCCAGACCTTGCACCTTCCGATTACCACTTATTCCGATCCATGGCACACTTTCTGCATGGAAGAATTTTCACAAGAGATGAAGACGTTGAAACTGCATGCTGAGAATTCTTTACCTCGAAATATGCAGCATGGTACCGTCGTGGCATTGATTTTCTTGCAGAAAGATGGAGAGAATACAATTACTGGCATATGCTGATGACATCACAATAGTAAACAGAAGTAAGAAACGGTTTGTAATGTCTCATCAAAGTTTTGGATCAAGAATCAGAGAAATTGGTTTATAAATTAACAAAAGACCAAGTATATGAAATTCACTAGAGACGGTTATGAAGACAAGATGCTTAAAATCCAGGATTACAAGATCGACAGACTACAGAAATTCATGTACCTTGGCTCAGAAATTAGTAGTGATAGTCATGGAAGAGACGAAAGAAGGTGAATGGCAATAGTTTCTCGAGTCTCGAAGACTGTGTTCCTTTAAACATATGCGAAGGATGACTACAAGAAGAATATAGTACATGAAGTAACTGGTTGGAAGCCAATTAGAGCAAGACCAAGAGAATGGCTCAGAAAAAGATGAAAAAATGAAGTAGCAGAAGATCTAGTGAAAATGAGAATAACAGATACGGGCCAAAGAAGCCTCAAGAGAAAAGAACAGAATTGAACCATGGAGCAAGTGAAACCCACTTAGAGTTATCAAGCTGCTAGAAGATATTGTTTATATTGCAATGGTTTACTACCCACAGCAATTCTGGTTGCCTAACTAACACGAAAATGGAAGAATTTCAAAATGAGCACAGAATTAAATATTTTATTTATTGTAAGAAAGTCAGTAATTTTACACTAATAAATGCACTTGAGATGAGTAGCAGTAATTATAATTGGAGTGAGAAAGGTTAGCCAGAAATAGAACAAAAGCAGATCAGAGCGTCGGTTTGCGTCACTGAAATAAAACCAGGTTAGCCGGAAATTACGTCACATCAATTACATTGTATTTACCTGATGTTAAACATGCCATTTTTTGATGTTTCAGGTCAAATTACGCAAATGTTTATATGTGCAGATCGCCTTTGTGTTTACAGTTAATTTGAGGTTAGAATTGTCAGAAACAAATTTAAGCAATTGACATACTAGAGAATTTGTCATACACAAAAGTATTTGTAATATAAGTTGTTGAACCTACCCTTGTTTTAAGAGTTTATTTCATGCTAGACCGGAACTGTAATTCAATTAATTGCAAATAAATAAGATACATAAGAGTAATAAACCATTTATTTATCAGATAATTATAACACAGAATTCTATTATTAAAACCACTTAATTTATAAATTGTGTGATACGTCTCTAATTATTCATCTTATTATTATTTCTACATAATTTGTGGGGGCGATCATTACAATATATTTTTATCTGTTTTCAACATTTCTTCTCTTTCCGTCCTACTGATTCCAGTGTTTCAAAAAGCTGTTGCTGTTCTAGAAACTTTCTCACTAAATGCTTAATCATGCACCCATTCTTTCCTTATAGTTTTATCTCTGATATAATACAGACTAAATTTTTTTTTCAGAATACCGGCATCAATAGCCGAAGCACAAAAGAATATCGACCCACGCCTCTCCCAGGCTCTTCTGGCATCCGGTGCTCTCCATTGTTTGCCATTTTTAGCACACCTAGCACAGACAGAAGGTACGGTACGCATTCTGTTGACATTTATGCTCTTTCAACCTCCATTTTCCAGGTGACATTTTGCATGTAACTGACGAAGACATACGAGATGCAGGCGTGACCAACAGTGATGACCGCAAAAAAATCTTGAAGGCTTTCGAGACGTACTCGAAAATTCAGCCTATGTACTCGTATGATGCTGAGGCTTCAGCCCCGGTACTTGAGGAGGCCAGCGCCCCCTCAACTGAGTCTTTCCAGGGTGCAAATGAGTGTGTGATATGTATGGATATTAGCGTAAGTAGCTTAGTATCTGTGTTGTGCTTCAGTAATTATGTTCCTTTCAGTGCGAAGTTATTTTTGTCCCTTGTGGCCATCTGTGCTGCTGTGTTAACTGCTCCGATCCGTTGGTCGATTGTCCAATGTGTCGCGCAACGATAGAGCGTAAGATAAGAGTGTACACTAATTAAGCAACGGCTGTTTCGCGTCTTTTCCATGTTGACTACTATGCCTTGTTGTCTTTAAGTGTTACTATATTCCTTAAGGAGTTGCTTTTTATAAATTGGGTGTAGAAGTTGGCAAGTGATTATCAACTCGGATTCGAGTACGAAACGGTAAGAATGTATTTAGTCTAGTGTTGAATCAACATTGATTTTGTGAAATCTTTGATGTGTTTTTATATTTTAGAAAAAGCTCAAATACAATAATGTAGATTTAGTATTGGGGCTGTCATTTGTTTTAAAATTGTAAAAGTTTTTTAGAATCTCTAACCATCAGTCTATAACTTAATTTTTTCAAATAAAAACTCAGCTTTTTAGCATTTTGTTCAATAGAAAATTTTAATGGCAGTCCTACCAGTGAAAAAATCTCTTCAGAGAGTATAATCCTGTTTCATTTCTTGTGATATTAGTATTATCATAGAATTATTAAGTTGTTTATCATACAGGATGTTTCAAACTTAATGCTTACAATTGGCGTGTTGTAAACCGTAGTTGTAACGATGTTGCAAAGCTATACATTAGTTGTAATTACTAGACATTGCAGGAGTGTATAGTGTAGGTGCAATATTCCTATAAAATTATTCAGCCAAATACATAAGAAGTGAAAAATTGTATCTAATACATTAATTTGAATGTATCTCCTGATAGTAGGAGATACAGTGAACCAAGTTCAGGTAGGGGAGAGGCGGGTAATAATGGACAAAGTGGGTAATAGTGGGCAAAAGAACAACATGCTAAATCCTGCTCTTATCTTTAGATCTAATGATTGTAATGTTTATCATCATCAGGAAATCTAGAGAGTCTACAGGGAATATTCTTGTTGATCTGAAGCCCGATATTAAATGTTCTGGCTTAAACAAAGTCTCCCATACCACTTTAAGAAATTTAAAAAAATGTTAGGTAATAACCTTCCTGGAAAGTCACTATTAAAATGAAACATCTTTCAAGAAACTTTTGTAGACTTGAAAAGAGACTAGATGTGATGTGTGACATTAGGTGGGGAATTTATTAGAATGACACTGTTGTCAACTGCTACTTTGGATAAAGCTTAATTTGTATGTACGGCAGCTCCATCGTACAACAAAACCACTTTACAACCACTTCTTTCCTTTTTTCACAAATATTAAAAAACGTCTCTGAATCATTTGAAGAAAATTCCTCCTTCCATTCACCCCTTTTTTTGAGCTGTATAAAATGCACTTGAGAAGAGAAGCAAAGCAAGATGGAACATGTTAATGAAAAGAGGAAAATACAGCACAATATCAAGAACAAAGGAGAAGAATGAGAATGATATTAGGGACACCAAAAAAAGAAATAAGGAGGTGAAAAAGGCAATCGGAGAAACAAGAGCCAAGATAATATTTGAGAGACAAGAAAAGAGATGTAATAGGAGGTAAGGTACAAATTGTAGCAAGTTGGCAAAAATACTGTGAGGAACTGCTGAACAAAGGACAGAACGAGGAGGAGGGAGAAGAGACAGAATTACTAAAAGAGTCTTATATGGAGGTCTAATCAGAACACGAAGAAGAGGTCATCCAAAAAAGAAATGGGTGTGACAACGACAAAACCAGGGACAGGAGGGAATGGAGAAGAATTATTACTAAACCTCTGGGCCACCAACGCCTGTAGTGGCTATATATAAGCGTTTTGTACCACTCTCTAATGGTGTACAGGTCTGAGCCTCGTAATCTTAATGAGCTCATGCTCTTTCCTCCTTTTTTGATAGACAACTCTTCATGTCTTTTCATAAATCCTTCATACCATTCTCTTCCAGGTCCAGAATGCAATATTCTGGTATGTCTTGAAATATTTATATCATAAGAAACTGCTTTGGCTTTGATGTGTATTTTCTAGGCATTTCTGAAATTAAGACAGTTGTCAGGATGTCCCCCGGCTACCATGCTAACACCTGTGGTAGTCGTTAACCTTTAATAAGGGAACTCTTTCTCACTTTTGAGGAGCAGGGCTAACCACCTACCCGGCTTACAAGTAAAGAGGGCTCATAGAACCACTTTGTTGTTAAAACAGACCACTGGCCTATAATAAGAGGAAGAAGAAGAAGACAAGGTGTCAGGGATGTTTACTATTGCTGGCCTTTTTTGAGGGTAATGAACACTAAGGCACTCTATCTCTCAAAGATCGAGTGCCTGCTTGGCCGTGACTTCTTGTGAACAGACCTTGATAAATTTAAACCAGTTTTGGCCAAAACTACCTCAAATTTGCGATCTTGACGTTAACTTAGACTTCAAGTTTAAAAGCAGTAACATTTTAATCTTGTAATTAATACCATAAAAATTATTCTTACCCGTAACATCAAACACCACACAGGTAGATCTGAAGTAATTTTCTCACTAGTTTGCGCCTCAGTGTGATAAATTTGAATTTTTTATAAGCAAAATCCACTATTACCCCTGCCCACAATTTCCTAATTCTCCCCTACTCAGAACCAAAATACACACCTTTTGCACTTGAAGTATTTAAATTGTTATACTGGTACTTTTACTCGTGGTTATTTTTAGACAACGTAGAAGTGAGAACTCAGTCATAAAGAAGATAACTAATTGGAAACCCGAAGCCACCAGACACAGAGGAAGACCTAAACTTAGATGGGAAGACCAAGTTATAAAAGACATACACAAGATGAAAATAGTGGACTGGAGAAGAAAGACCAAGGACCGGAAGGAATGGAATAAAATATCAAATACAGCAAAAACAAACAATAACCTATAAATGGAGAAAGAATGAAACTAGAACATGCGGACCAATCCACCGCGGAAACCGGATTAGAAGAGCTCAACCCGGAGCGGCTTATACTCCGAATAGGAGTGAAAGGCCTATATATATATATTTTTAGACATTCAGTATTTTTCATATTTAAGTAAAAGTTCGAGGTGCTGCACTGGAACTCAGCAGGTCAGGCCTCCGATTATCTCTTCTGAAGGCAAGGTGTCTAGCACAGTGGTTCTCAATGGGGGCCAAAGGGAAAATTTGGAAAAATGGGTGGCCGCAGCAGCTCTTAAAGGGGCCACTGTAGCTTCCAAATAAATAAAAAGTATATTCTGCAGGCATACTATTGCGAGAACAGACTCTTCATAGATGGTTTTCATTCATGTGAACACAGTTCATTTCTAAAGCAAGAGTCTGTTTCCTGGTGGAAATATATAGTAGGATTGGATGTTATGATATGGGAAGATCTTCAGCTGTGTCTGAAGAATACCAAATCAAACATAAACAAAGGTGCTTCTTCCCATCACAATAAAAGTTACACTTTAGCAACACCCAACGTAGTTGCTGTTTTTCACTTGAAAAGTATTTAATTACAAAGATATTAATGTGTGATATGAATTTTTGAAAATATTGTTTACATTTCTTTTGTTCAAAATTTTTTAAAATTTGGTTGAACTCAATAATTTTTTTTTTGCAAAACTAAGAAGTTTCATTATAAATAAAATACCTTGTATATTTGGGTAGGGATATAATAATTAGGAAGACTTTGAGGGGGCCACACATCATGGAAGAATCTCAGGGGGCCGCAAGAAGAAAGGCTGAGAAGCACTGGTCTACCACACATTAACTACTGGGCGATATGTTTAGCCCCATGCCTTCGATGGCTGCGTTACTTCCTTACTTCTACAACCTTGGTTTCGGTACCTAATTTTTAAAGCGACTGGGTAGGCTGTCTGCCAGTTGCCAGATGTGAGGATTAAATCCCTTATCTGCAGCACTGCAGCCGAGTTCCTTATCCACTCGATTTTATGTTTAGGAGGGTGTAATAATTTTTCTGAAAGAAACCAGCGAAATATGTAGTTTCTTAAGCGTTGATCATATATGTTTCTCATCCTAAAAAAACGCTAAACAATTGAATTCAAAGATGAACTCGTAAAACCAGAAAGCATCCAAAATCTAGTAATTACCTGTTGAAAAGTTATCAACTTTATTGTTGCGTGGCCTTCCCATTCGCCGGATAATTATTTCACCGGAAATCTATTTGCCCGATTGTAGGGTGCTTGTCATATAATGAAATTTAGGTTAGTTGCAGTCTTTGATCATTTTTTTTCACTACCACGGCCGTGTTGTCCCCACGATCAGCATAGTGTCCTCGATCTTGATATCTGACGCAAAGCATTCCAGTCAAAAGACTTCCGACGAATAGAATTCTGGCATGACGGATACCGGCAAATCAAATTCCGGCGAAAAGAATCCGGCAAATGGAAACGGAGCCTATTGTTGATATACAGTGGAACAGTGTTTTATTTAAAACAAGTTTTTATGTATAAATATAAAACGATATAATTATTTACCATATTTGAGACATCCTGTAGAATGTCAAAGCATGCAAAAATTGTAAACATTTCTACCATTTTTAATGTTTAAGTGTAGTTGCTTAGATATTTAGAGTATAAAATACATTTGTAATAAGCGTTACTTTATTTGTTTTAATTTTAGAACGATTCACCTAGACACTACTTAGTTATGTAAGTGTTCCAGATTATATTACAATCGTTACTTATAATCTTAAGTTTAATCAGAAGGCTTCAAAATTAATCTAAAAATTGTTACTATGTCATATTGCAGTAGGCGAGGGGCTGGTATGGCTACTGCCATTTAGTCTACCTTACTGCTTACATACCATATTACCAGCGTACATAAATCAAACAAGTAGAGACTTAGGGGGTATTTCGAAGCTTGACTACTAGATGGCAGAACAAAGTTCGACCAATGAGAGCCAGTTACTGGCTCTGTTACCAATCGTGATGTGGTAAAGTAGTGGCACCATCTGTTAGTATTATCGAAAAGTACCCCCCAAGAGCTGTTCAAGGTCATTCACATTGGTATTTTGACATCAAAAGAACCGACAGTGAGTGTCTCTACTTGTTTGATTTATGTACGCTGATAATACTAGGCAATAGTGAATATTATTATTATTGCACAACAAGAAATTACGGAAATAGGACTAAGTGTCCATTCAGTCAGAACTCATTTTTGTTATTACAATTCTTGCAAAGTTAGCAATACATTCACATGGTATATGATATAGGTGCAAAAGTTCATTTAAAATTGTGTAAAAAGGAGTGTTTCGTATGCAGTTGGTAAATATTTCCCTTTTACAAACTATGACGCTTAAATTGAATGTATGCTGAAATCAAATAAAATAATTAACAAGCAAAGTAGGTTGATATCAATATAAACTTGTGCCATAATTTACTCAACAAAACTTTTCATGCAAATCGAAGCTATAATGTACTCCTTATAAACATAGCACAATTTTCAATACTCTGTGTGGCCTTATAGCAGTATATAGTTAATGTATAAGCTACTTGTGTGGTGTTGTTAATCTTGAATATCTTATGGAATAAAAAAAATACATTACCAAATCATATACATATGCTCGGGTTAACTCTAGCTTATTTCAAAGCTGGGATTTATTCAATTTGTAATTTTATAAGAAGTGTTCTAATTTGTATTTGAGTCAGAATTTGTATATTATTAAAAGCAATCAGAGTGTGTTATAATATAAATTGGTTTCACTAAGTAAACTGTTGCTTTAACATAAATAAAAAGTAAAATGTAAGTTAAACCCGCATAATGTGTGATTTGGTTGTAGT
The DNA here is from genome assembly GCA_940337035.1 of Agriotes lineatus. Lineage (NCBI taxonomy): Eukaryota > Metazoa > Arthropoda > Insecta > Coleoptera > Elateridae > Agriotes > Agriotes lineatus. The sequence goes on along the minus strand of OW679199.1, from coordinate 32,640,748 downwards.
CCGAAAACAAGCGACTTTAAGATCCTCTAATTATAGCTGCCTAGTCAATAAACGTAATCTTCATGCATTAGCTTGTAAGTTCTTGTTCTTGAAAGTATTATATTGAATATTAATACTTATTTTGTGTACGTTGACCAATTTTTGACACTGGTGTGTTAGTAAAAATATAAAATGAACATAAATAAACATTAATAAACAACAAATTATGAAGATACTGCTCTTGTGTTTTAATTCCAAATACAAGCTTTACCAATACCATATTATCCACCATATGAAATATTGTAATCGTCTAAAATGTCCGTTTGGTGATATTTTTCTAATACCTCTAGAAATCACAATTTTAGTCGGTTCCATAGCTCCTATCCTCCAAATACAGTGAAGCTATATCCTTAGAATTAGGTCACTTTAAGCACCTGTGTGTGGAGCCTATTTTTATTTTGGGTATATTGAAAAGAGGAGTTCGGAGAAGGAGAAACTACTAGAAACGGAAGACATCTGCTGGAATTTTGTATGGAAAACGAATTAATAATTATTACAAATACCAAATTTAAACAGAGACATCCATAAATATATGAGGGTGCTTAAAAGTAGAGAAGAAAATTCTATTATAGATTATGTATTAGTCTCGAAAGCAGTAATGGAAAGAGTAAGAGATACTACAGTAAAACGAAGTGCTGAGAAAGGCAGTGACCATTACCTGGTGGAGACGAAAATAGCAGTAGTGCAAGATGTAAAAGTAAATGGAAAGAAATTAAAGGAAAATCGGTAAAAAAAATTGAAATGTTTAAACTTAGAGATAAGGAAACGCAGACTGTTTGAAAGAAAGAATAAATACATACAAGAAAAGAACAAAAGAATTCGAAGTACAAGACGTGCGAAATACTTACAACCAGCATCATAGAAAGCGCAGCAGTAACCTGTGGAACAACAGTAGAAAATAAAAGCCGTAAAGAAACTCCTTGGTGGTCAGAGGAAGTAAAGCAAGCCATAAATATGAAAAAGATTGCGTGGAACAAATACCTAAGGGGGCAAACAGCAGAAAGCTACGAGCTGTACAAAAACGTAGGAAAATGGTCAAAGGCATGGTGCTCAAAAACAAAGAGAAAAATGTGGGGGAATTTAAAAATTAACCAGAAACTTTTCTATAAAGTCGTAAGATATATACAGAAAAAATAGGCAACGATATTATCTATATTATGTGCAAAAAGAGACTACTAACACCATAAGAAGAAATAATTGAGAGGTGGAGGGAATATTTTAAGGAAGTGCTAGACAGTAATAATGAGGAAGAGGACAATGAAACAGTAACAACATCACCTATGCTAAGTATAGATGAAGCAGGCAGCTTAAACATAACAACGGAAGAACTAGAAACAGCCATAAGGAAACAAAAAACAGATAAAGCACCAATTACAGGCAAAAACTTCCTTTTTTAGAATTGTTGAATAAAATAGCGAGGGCAAGTGAAATCTCCCGGGATTGGAAAATAGCAATAATACTACCACTGTTTAAAAAAGGAGACAGGAAGGATTGGAAAAACTATTAAGCCATCTCGCTGCTAAGTGAAATTATGAAACTATACGAAAGCATTTTAACTGAGTGCCTGAAAAATTTAATAGAACAAGACTTGGAGGACGACCAGAATTGGTTTAGATCGGAAAGAGGAACAACAGATGCCTTACATAATTATGATTAAGCAAATAATTGAAAGAACAATAGAAGCTAACGAAACAATATATGCCTGTTTCATTGATGTATCTAAGGCATTTGATTCAGTAATAAGGAATGACGTAGAGAAGCTCATGAGTAATTGAAACATAAATAAAAACTTAATGAGATGTATAAGAAACATGTAACAAGAGATCAATAAAAAAACCAATTAGGGTAGGCTGTGATATTTGTTATACGTTTGGCAGTACTGAAGTATATAGTCAGTCTATGTCAAATTCGAGATTAGTAGGTTAGGTTTTGTTTGTTGGTTGACACAGACTAACGTAAAACTTAACCTGCAAATCTCGAATTTGACATAGACTGACATTACACTTCAGTTCTGCCAAACGTATAACAAATATCACAGCCTACCCTAATTGGTTTTTTTATTGATCTATTGTTACAACTAACTGACCCGGCAAACGTTGTTCTGCTCAAAAATAATTTGATTTTGTATACAAAAATAACAACAGAGATGGAAATAATTATAAAGAAACTAGACGAGCTAAAAGAAGAATTAAAACACGAATTTAACAAAAAACATGAGGAATCGAAAGAAGAATTTGCAAAACTAAAGGACGAATTCCAAAAAACAAAGACATTATGGGAAAAACAGGCAGAACAATGGAAGAGGGAAAGAGAGACACTGGAAAATAAAATAAGTAAACTGGAGGACAAATTAGAAAAACAGGAACGAGAAAAACGTAAGAACAATTTAATAATAAAAGGAGTGAACATTGAACAAAATAGGATAAAAGAGGGAGTAGAACAACTATTAAAACAAAAACTCGAAGCAGAGGTGGAAGTAAAAAGTGGTTACTCCATTAAAAATAAGAAAAACAACCAAATGATATGCGTGGAAATGAGCTCTTGGAAAGATAAAAAGGAGATATTGGAAAAAAAAGGAATACTGAAGGGAACCAGAATCTACATTGAAAACGACCAAACATATGAAGAAAGGAGAATCCAGAAGGAAATACCTACGGAATATAGCAAGAGAGGAAAACGGAAAGGGTAGAAAAACGAGAGTGGGATACCAGGCAATAACAATAGATGGAAAAAGATACGTTTGGGATTCCGCCAAACAAGGGATCATAGAAGCCCCGCCAAAAAAACTAAATAATACAAAAAGAGAGGAACTGAGATTAGGAACGACCCAAGCAATGAATAGGCAAACGAAGGCAAACGGATTAAAAACAAAAACAAAAGGGAAAAAGGACAAAAAGAGGACCACTGTGAAAATTGGGATATGGAACGTGAGAAGCATAAATGGGAAAGAAGAAGAAATAGTCGAAGAAATGAAACTACAAAAATTAGATTATCTAGGAATAACCGAAATAAAGAAGAAAGGAAGGGGTATAGAAGAATTGAAGGATGGTTACTGGCTATACTGGTCAGGTGTAGACACACAACAGAGAGGAGCTGAAGGAGTGGGATTAATAGTGAAACCAGAAAACACGAAAAATATATCAAAAGAAAAATACATAAACGAAAGATTACTAGCACTCGAAATAAAACTGGACGAGAATAGTAATTGGAATGTAATTATAGCATATGCACCAAACGACAATGCAAAGAAAGAGGAAAAAGACAAGTTCTTCGAGACACTGCAAACAGAAATAGATAGCGGAGAAGAAAATATTGTGGTGATGGGAGATATGAACGGAAGAGTAGGAAATGAAAACAGAAACAAAGAAAAATATATGGGAATATACGGAGAAAGAGTTAAAAATGACAATGGGAACAGATTAATAGAACTGTGCATAGGAAATGACCTTATCATAACAAATACAAAATTCAAACATAGGGACACACATAAATACACGAGGGAGGTAAAATCAAGAAACGAAAGATCAATTATCGACTACTTTTTAGTAAACACAGAAAACTGGAAAAGAATAAAAGATGTAAAAGTTAAACGACAAGCAGAAATAGGAAGTGATCACTACCTAGTACAGATGGAAATATTTACCAACAACAGCATAAAATACGATAAAAGGAAAAAGAAGATCACAGTGAAAATTAAAAGTTATAAATTGAAGAACACAGAAACCAGATCAATATACCAAGACAACCTAAAGAAACAGTTCGAACAGGAATCAAATCATGAGACAGGAATAGAAATCAAATGGCAACAATTTAAAGAAAACATTCTCGAAGCAGCAAACGCAAGCTGCGGAGTGTCAAGAATTTCAAACACAGCTGCAAAAAAAAGTAGATGGTGGTCACCATATATACAGAGCCAAGTAAAGAATAAGAAAATGAAATGGAAAAGATATATACAAACAGGAAAAGAAGAAGATTATAATATGTATAAATATGCTAGAAATGAAGTCAAACAAACAATCAAAAATGCAAAACAGCAGTCGTGGGAAGAATTCGGACACAAGATGAAAGAAAATTATGCAGAAAACCAAAAGTTATTCTACAGCACATTAAAACAACTAAAGAAGAAAAAAACACCAAGACAAATGAATATAAAAGACAAAAGTGGAAACGTATTAACAGATGAGAAAGATATAATGAGAAGATGGAGAGAATATTTTGAAGAACTAACAGAGTTAAAGGAAGAAGGAGAATTGGAAGAAGAAAACAACAAAGAAGAACAAATAGAACATAATGAAGAAACAAATATACAACCAATAACACTGGAAGAAGTTACACTAGCCATAAATAAGTTGAAATTAGGAAAGGCTCCAGGACAAGATGACATCACAGCAGAAATGGTAAAATATATGGAAAACAGCGGAAAAGAAAAATTACGAGACCTACTCAATGACATCAGAAAAAAAAGAAATACCAAATGACTGGAAAGTAGGATTAATTCTGCCAGTACATAAAAAAGGCGATATGAAAACATGTTCGAACTACAGAGGCATAACATTAACAAGCATACCAGCCAAATCTTCACAAGAATAATAGAGAAAAGATTGAGAGAACACCTAGAACCAACATTAGAGGAATCACAACATGGATTTAGAAGAAACAGAAGCACTCAGGACCTAATATTCGTATTGAGACAACTGACAGAAAAACTACTCATGAAAGGGAAGGAACTACATATCTGTTATATCGACCTGAGAAAGGCTTTCGACAAAGTGAAAAGGAAAAACGTGTGGGAAAGTTTGGAAAGAAGAGGAATAGGAAGAGATATGATAAATATTATTAAAATACTATACAAAGACAACAGAAATAAAGTAAGAACTCTTAACAATGAATCTACAGAATTCGAGACGAAGATAGGACTAAAACAAGGATGTGTGTTAAGTCCACTGCTATTTTCTGTAATCATAGACGAAGCCATTAAGAAAAGTAAAAAAAGAAGTAATAGCATTGAAATAGGATACCGAAAAATGGAAAAAGTAGTATTACAAGAACTCATGTTCGCAGACGATATGTTACTGATAGCAGAGTCGGAAGAAAAATTACAACGGAATCTAACAAACTACAAAGAAGAACTAGAAAAAATAAATATGGAAATAAACATCGATAAAACAAAAACCATGATAATATCAACAAAAGAAAAGAAACATAAGATAGAAATAGAGGGAAAACCGCTCGAACAAGTTAAAAGCTATAAATACTTGGGAACATACATAGAAGAAAACGGAAGGATCGATACGGAAATAAATGAGAAAATAGGAAAAGCTGGGAAAATCTATAACACATTAAGAAACACCTTTCTAGGAAAACGAGAAATTCCAAAAAAAATTAAAACAGAAGTCTACAAAAAAGTAGTAAGACCGGCGCTAATATACGGGAGCGAATCATGGACTTTGACCGACAGAGACAAAGGAAGAATCACAGCTACAGAAATGCGATTTTTAAGAAAGATTGAAGGAATTACGAGGAGAGATAGAGTCAGAAATATGACAGTAATAAAAAACCTAGATATAAAGCCAATAACAACAATAGTAGAAGAGAGACAGCTAGGCTGGCTAGGACACCTTCACAGAATGGAAGACCACAGAGTGACGAAGCAAGTGTACGAAGTAAAGGCACAAGGCAAAAATAAAGTAGGACGACCACGACTAAGATGGGAAGAACAAACACGACAAGCTGCACTAAAAAGAAGAATTAAATGGGAAGAAGTAGGAAGATTAGCACAAGATAGGAATAAATGGAAAAGGTCAACGAAAGAAAGCCCAACAATATTAGATATAAACGTATAACTAAAGCCAATTAAATTAAACTAACTTAAGTACCTACCTGTAAGTTTGTTATAAAATTTAAATAAGTCCGACACCTAACGGTATAAGGACTAAAGATTAAATAAATAAATAAATAAATAATAATACAAAATGCATATGAGCGAAATCAGACCATAAATATCTCGACTCCAGCTCCACCTACCGGGTCCATTTTTTGTAAAAATGTTTCTTTCCCCGTAACTAAGATATATTCTGAATATAAGCCAAATCGGACCATAAATACAATTTATCGAAATATCTCGACCCATGCGCCACCTATTGTAAAATGGTTATTCAGAAACCTTTATGGGCGTGCACACAACAGCTCATCAACATTTCATCGTAATCGGATGAATGGTATAGGAACGCATATGGGATAAACAAAAAAACATTCTTTTTTATATACAGGGTGGTCACTTGCGCGACGCAGCATAGGGATTTCAATGGTAAATTTTTAATGTTTGATTATTGGCTCCCCTATTTTTTTTTTAAATTAAAGTGTAAATAAGTTTTTTGTAGAGAAAAAATACATCTGTACATACTATTGTTTATAATTTTCCATTTTCGGAAACCGTAGAAATCAACGAAATAAAAATGCATTTTTTTTTAAATCACTGATGCCTTGGAATTATGTAAACAAACAACTTTTGTCTTTGCTGTTTGACGTTTATAACTGATTATTAAATTTTGTTCTCGTTAAAACGTATTCGTTTTTTCTAGAGAAAATGCTGTAGGTATCTGTACATACCATCGTTTATAATTTTCCAGAACTGGAAAAATCAAAGAAATTAGTATCTATAGGAAGCAGGATTTAATTAAATACCATAACAAAACATAATTATGTAGTACCATTGAAGTCATAGACAGAGCTGGCCAGTAATTAATTACTTTTTAATTAAATTACTAATTAAATTCCTTTTTGTTTATTTGCCTTGGAATTGAATTACTTTTCAAAATGCGGTAGCCTAATTGTAATTGGAAATTGCCATCTTTGTTAGAAAGTACTTAAAAATTACTTTTTAAAAGTAATTAATTACTGCATTCAATTACTCAATTACTTTCGTGTAATTAAAGTATTTAAATTACTTTATTTGAATTACTTGTGGTAATTGAAATTACTCGAGGTAATTGAATTACTTTGTGGTATTTCAATTACTGAATTACTGACCTCGATAGGGTGCTAAATCTCCAGAACGCATAAATAAGATAAGGTGTTATTAAGTTACATATTAAGCAAATCGCAGGGTATTCCCCGCGCAATATAAGCCTAGGTAATTTATTATTTCCTCTGACGAGTCGAATAACAGCAACTTCTGCATTGTGTATGACGCGTCCACTAGCATTAGTTCGTGTATCTGTAGCTTGTAATAGTGACACTTAAATTTGTTGTGAGAGACGCTAAGTGTAAGACGCTATAAGAATATTTGCGGTAACTACATTACAGATTACAATACCTACGGTAAAATAATAATTTTAAATAGCTTCATTAGACGATATTGGTTCATAATGATTATTTATTCATTTCAATTTGCTTGTATTAAACGATCCGTTTAAGTGTAACAGACGTTAAGTGCAGAAAATTACGTTTTTGAGTGAGGAATTGAATTAAACGGACAAAATCCGATAACAACATTTAAACAGCGGAAAACACATATAAAATGTACCTAATTGCAAAATCTCATGTCTGGTTGACTCAAAAATGCATTATGGCGCATGGTAATTTTAAAACGCCGCCGCATAAGTTTACCGCATTCTTGCATTGAACATTTTGTAAATTATCCATTTTTTTGTCGCTTTCTTGCATTGTAATGCTCATATGCTGCTTTGTATACTGGCACTAGTGCATAGTGTTTATGGACTGCTGCAGCATGTTAGCTTCGATTATTATTAAAAACCCCCTTGCTAATTACGAGACATTCAAATATTGGCTTCTTAATGATTTTACACAAAATTCCATTTAGTTTTTTAAAAGACCAGTGTATAGTGACCCAATTTACATAATTTCAGATATTTTATTGCCCTAAACTTAAAATCAATAGGTATTATTAAAGATGTTAATAACATTTTGAAATTTGAAGTAAAAATATGTAAGCAACCTGAGCAATTTAATTGTCGAGCATTCACAGTAATTTTCTTATTCGGTATGTTCAAAAAGAAATTTCTTAAGGGTTGGCCATGGAATATAAAAGTATTGGCAACAGAAAGCTTTAGAATTCATTATCATAATCACTGTTGTTGCTGTCACAAGTTTATATTATACGCTGATATCGCGATTGAAAATTCTAAAAATTGCTATATTCAACCCTTATGTAATTTCTTTTTGAACACAAAGTATAAAGGTCACGTGAATGTAAAAATGACTTCATTGTTACGTGCTTGAGCAAATGTCTTTTGTTTTTGTATCTAAAGTACGAATTCTTATTTCAATCAGCTGTTTTCAACTAGGTTTATCAGTAATCTGTCAACTTTCAACGGTCCCTGATCAACACCAAATTGATATTTTGTTTTAAAATTTCAGAAGTTACCTAATACATTTTTAATAACTATTTGTATTGCTAGTGAGGAAAATGTATCATTCCCTCCCGCAGATGTAGTTTAGTTCTTCAGAGTTTGCGAGAACAGTACCTAATCAATTTATTGTAATCATGCAAGGGATGAAATGACGTTTTAGTCCAGAGTTATACATATAACACTTTTACATTTTATGATGAGACTATCTCTTATAATCAGCTGCATTAAAAAATATTTAAATATGAAAACCAGGAGGCTAGTTGGTTTATTATTAATAATAATAACATTGTCTCCCGTCTCTAATGGCAACGGCAGTCAATGTATTATATTCCCTCCCACTGCCATTGGAAACCAACCGGGGACCCAAACGTATATTTTCCCTATACCCATAACAGGTGACAGAAAATGTCACTTTCGTATAAAGGGATAAAAAAGTATTTTCGAACAGAGCCAACAAAAAATTCTCAAGTTGCGCCAATTGGATCGTTTTTCTACAAAATCTAAATAGAAATTTGCTGTCAAACACTTAAGAAATCCAATGCTCCACCCTGTTTACTTAGGTAAGTTACATATTTTCGTCATTCAGCCTCATGTTAAGCGTATTTAATAATAGATTGTTCTACAAGTTAAGAAAAGTGAGTGTTTTTCACCGTTTAATTTACGAGCGAGTGATGAAAAGGGAGTGGATTCATTTATCACGAACATGGAAAAATCACTTTTATAACATATTCAGCGTGCTATTGTTTCTAATATCATTACAAAATCTAGCCAAAATTAAATTCGACATTTCTTTATCTTCCAAAAATATTTTTTTTTAATTGGCAGTAAAGAACGTCGAAATCGTCAAATAAAATACGAGAAATCGGCAGTGAAGTAATCCATTGTTTTACAACTTTTTGTAGGCGGCTGGGCGATAGGTAAACGTCAACCGACGTCAACGTAACCTATAAAATTTGGTTAAAATGTTGTAACTTCGCGATTTCTCGATTTAAAAAAAACAATGTACCCCTGGGCACTGGAAGTTCCATTTCAATCCTTGTGTGGTTTATTTGCTTTGGCCCTTCGGGCCTTGGCAACTAAATACACAATCGTGATAAAAAGCTCAACTTTAGTGATAACATATGTGAAAACTAATATACAAAAATATATAGATTTGAACTTCCAAGTCCCTATACCTTCTTACTGAAGGGACTTTGTACTAAAGTATATTACGTTTAATCGGTTTATTATAACCTAAGGAATCTATGCCAAATCGGGGTCCCATTTTTTTGGGACACCCTGTATAATTGTTATCCTTGAACTTATTTATTTACTTACATCTTACATCAAAACCAACTAAAAATTTCTGTTTTGGTAAACGGTGCATGTAGCTAGAAGATTTAATTATAAAAAAAACCTTTCAGAGTGATAAAGTACATATTAGGTTACTATAGTTAACAAAACATAGAAATTAAGCATTTTTAGATAACGATTACGAATCGACACGACACTAATGATAGTTGCAACTTGCAAGAAAATTCTACTAAATACAACTATACGACAATAATTTTTATTGAAAGTAATTGATGTTGTACAATTACAATTACTAAGTAATTGGTAATTGAATTACTATTTCCTGTGAGTAATTGAATCTCTGGCAATTAAACTACTACATTGGGCGATAATTGGTAATTAGTAATTAATTACTTTTTAAAAGTAATTTGCCCAGCTCTGGTCATAGAAAACTGGGACAGGATACCCTTGTTTTCGAAAAGTGTAGTTTAGATGTGGCATTTTGACTGAACATTATTAAAGGTGGGCTGACTCCTTTTATAACGTTCAGTTCAGTCAAAATGTTATATCTAAACTACACTTTTCGAAAAATAGGGTAACTGCGTAATTTTCCTCTCCCAGTTTTCTATGACTTCGATGGTACGTACAATCATAATACAAAAACACAAAAATTAATAAATTATAACAAATGTTCAAACAAAGTACCATTCACTACTAAACAATGACCCAACCTGTCGTAAAATTGCCGTCTAACATTTGCTAATTGATATTGTGATATTTTATCGTATTGGGCTTGAATACATTTTTTAGCTCTTCAATAATTTGAAAGGTTCTTCCAGAGTAAATTTGCGATTTTAAATGTCCCCAAAGAAAAAATCGTTGGGCGAAAGATCGAGGGACCTAGCAGGCCAGTTAATTAAATAATTTGGACCAATCGCCTTATTGGAAAAACTGTACTTTTCAAAGTCGCGCACTTTACGAGTGTTGTGTGCTGGGCACCCATCCATCTGAAGCCAAATCTCTTGATCGTCTCTAGCAACTTCGGTCACCGCCGGATTTATATCCTCTTCTAACAACTGCAAAAAGCGCTCCCCTGTGAGGTTTTCACTTAAGAAAAATGGTTCTATAATATGATGACCTAGTATTCCCGCCCAAATATTAACTTTTTGGGGATATTAGGTCCTGGTTTGTAAAATGTTGCGTCGATTTTCAGTAGCCCATACTCTGCAATTTTGCACATTTGGTTCATTATGCAGTGTGAATGTGCATTTATCCGTAAACAAAACGTCATTCAAAACCTCCCTGTCTTCGTTACATTTTTCTATAATTTGGAAGCAGAATGCACTTCTCTTCTCCATATCACGTTCAAGCAACACTGACATTTGATGACACTGATATTTGTAAGAGCGAAACTTGTGTTTTTTCAAAATTCGCAGGACTCGGCTGTGATGCAAGCCAATATCTTGCGCTATTTGCTTAAACTTACACTAGTATTTGCAGCTACTGCTGCCAAAACATTCAAGGTGTTGTCATTTTCCTCATGTTGCTGCACGTTTTCAGCGTAATTGTTACATTTACAATTATTTAATACTGTGCCTGTAGTTTCAAATGTATGTATTAATCTATCAATCGCTGAACTACTTGGAATTTGCCGATTCGGAATTACTTAACGAGCACTATTTCCAGCATAAAACCATTTTATCATTTCTACTTTTTCTTCAGTTGAATACATTTTAACGGGAAGAATATTTAATGATCTATTATAAACATAAAACAGCAATAACAAAACTAATTTTTTTTCAAAATTAGCATTTTTTTAATTTCTTTAATTTATAGGGTTTCGGAAATTGGAAAATTATAAACAATAGTATCTACAAATGTAGTATATTTTTCTCCAGAAAAAAACTTCTGTACACTTTAGCTCTCTACTCTCTACTCGAACGGTTTCCAGTTTTGCTTCTCGTTGCTGGTCTGTTTCCGAAGCTCGTGATGCCCCTTTCGTGCTTGAGGTGTAGATCGACCAATCGCTTGTCGTTTGGGTGGCGTAATTGATTTGACAGTGAAAGTAATGCTTTGTGACGACTATTACAAATTCACTTGGAAATAGCAAAGAAAATACGTGTGATATCTATTATCTAACATCGATCGGCGATTGGAATTTCACAATCAACACCATTTGTTACCTATGTCACACGCGACCTAAAATGTAGCTGTTTGTATTTGATTCAATTTAATTCTGCACTCATACACCGAAAACAATGGTTGTAGATACTAATTCAGAAACCTTCGCGGGCGTTCGCACAACAACTCATCAAAATTTCATGGCAATCGGATGAATGGTATAGGAACGCATACGGGACAAACAAAAATCAACATTTGTTTTTATATATGAAGGGGTAAGAAGCAAAAGGGTACAAGTGCACTTTTTTCTTAAAATGAGTTAAGTACATAATTGGGTAGTTGAATGTCCAAATTGTTTAGTAGCAAAGAGATACAAGTGATTTTGTCAACTGTGGTGCCATCTATGTTAGATTAAAAATAGTGTGTTACAAAACTGCTTGAAGGTTTCTGTAGCAAAACGATACAAGTGCACTTGTACCGTTTTGCCTGAAATGTTTCGTGCTGAATCGGTTCACCCAAGGCACTTATATCCGTTTGACTTTTGACAGAAAACGTTTAGTTATGTTGAGTTGAGTAGTGTAAAATAACGTGGTGATTTGTGTTGTGATTTTAAGACGAAGAATATGGAAGCGAATGAGGAAAATGATAAATTTAGAAAAGCTAAAGGTAAGTTAACTTTAATTGACTGAATTCTCGTGTTGTTTACTAAAATAGGATAACCTAACCTTAAAATGTATTAACTGTTTTTCAATTGTAGCAGGCGTTAGTTATCAGCCCAATAGTCCTGATAGTGAACCTGAACCTTTTCAAACTGATGAGGACAGTGATTACAGTCCCGACATTACTAATGACGCCTTCAGTAACGCAAGTACAAGTCAACATCAACTATTGAATGTATCGTTAGCAGCATCAGCTCATGGTATTTTTACTCACGTTACTTTATTGTTACTTCATAAGTGAAAATAATATTATTTTAGTTACTCCAAAAAGAGCTAGAAAAAGGCAAAAAAGAACTAAAGAATGGAAACGAACAAAAGCCCAAAATGCAAGACTAAAGGGAGAGGAATATACAACTGCCAAGGGAAAAAAGATTACAAAAAAGGAAATAAAACTTTACGAACACACTTGCCGATACAACTGCAAAACAATTTCAGAGCAAGACCGGCTAACTATTTTTCATAAATTTTATAAACTTGGTACTTACGACTTGCAGTCAAACTTTATTGCCTCATGTATTAAAAAAACTGCCCCTAGCAGAATGAGAGCGGATGCTGAATCAAGAAAACTGTATGTTACAAAAATATCACTAATGCATGTAAGAGTATGTAAGCAGTTTTTCTTAAATACCTTATCTATAACGAATCGAAGATTCACAACAGTATGCAATAAAATTTCCAAAGAAGGATTTGTGCAAACTGATCTACGTGGAAAACACAAACCTTCAAATAAAATTGATGAAACCAGACGTAATGACGTTATTTCACACATTAAGAAGTTTCCCAGATATAAAAGTCATTATTCTAGATCTCAGAATAGTGCCACCAAATATCTCTCTCAAGATTTGAATATTAAAAAGATGTATGCTCTCTATTGCAACTGGTGTAAGGACACAGACAAAGTACCTGTTAAGCAATCCTATTATAGGATGATTTTTTGTACGGAGTTTAACTTAAAATTTCATAAACCACATTCCGACACTTGTAACACATGCGACCGTTTAAATAATTTAATTAAAAATGGTGGTATCGATGAAGCCATCCAGAAAGCTAAGATTGAACTCGAATTACACCACAAAAAAGTAGAGAGTGTAACCACTTCTAAGAAAGCCGATGTTGATTACTGCAAAGAAAATCCACTCACAACACGTCTTATCTGCTTTGACTTGCAAAAAACACTAGCTACCCCATTGCTCACGACTAACAAGGTATACTATTTAAGGCAGTTGTGGACCTACAATTTTTGTATACACGATCTCATTTCTGGAAAATCCTTTATGTACATTTGGAGTGAAATAACGGCCTCACGTGGTTCTCAAGAAATCGGATCATGCTTGTTGAAGGTAAGAACGTCTTACATTGAAATTCAAAAGTAATGATACCATTAAAATAAATTTACTTGTTTTTAGTACATTCAAGCCCTGCCAGATGAAGTTGATCATCTAATCTGTTATTCCGACTCTTGTGGGGGCCAAAACAAAAATAAGAATGTAGCAAAACTATTCATGTTTCTGGTTCAAAGCACAAAGCTTAAACAAATAGACCATAAATTCTTTGTACCGGGACACTCTTATATGGAGTGTGACAGGTCATTTGCCCTTATTGAAAAAAATAAAAAGAAGAATCCGCAAGTCTTCATACCTGATCATTGGGTTGATATCATAAGAACGACAACCAAGAACTTTGAAGTCAAAAACATGACAGGAACAGACTTCATTTCATTTCAGTATTTACACGACGTTATGAAAGACCCAAAAAAAGATAGTGAAAAGTTTCTTCTAAGATGGCGTGACATTGTATGGTTTGCTTATAGAAATGAGCAATTTTTGGCATTTTCCTATAAAGCTACGGTAAACCACAACTTCCCCTTTCTGACTTCTGAAAACTGCTCAGTTCTGAAAAAGGGGAAGCCAAGCCTTACAATGGAAAAATTAACAGGTAAATTACTGTATACTACCAAAATAAAAATACCTTGCTTGAAGTGGGAAAATTTAATGACACTGCTGGAGTTTATACCACCAGTTCATCATAACTTTTACAAAAACATGCCCCATGAAACCCAAAAGAAGAACAAACAAAATGCAAAAAATTTAAAAAAGTTAGAACAAGAAAAAGAAGCAGAAGAGGAAGAAGACGTAAGTCCGGAAGACAATGATGGAAGTGAAATGATAGACTCTGATTACGACGACTAATAAATTTGTTTCAGTATACTTTTTTTTTCTGCAGATGTTACTTGTTTTCATGTTTCTAATACAATAATAATGACATTATTATGTAAATTTATGTATGTAGTTTTCTTTTATGATTTTTTGTTTGGCAGCAAAAGGGTACAAGTGACTTAAAAACAAAAATTTCTAAAAATTTTCAAAATTTCATTAACTGACTTAAAACTGATTATAATTCCTTCAACAACTGTGCAAAACATAATATAGGCACATGATCCCAGATTTTAAAAACATGTAAAAACTTTGAAGTCAATTTTCTCCAAACTGCTGTTTTTGCACTTATACCCTTTTGCTTCTCACCCCTTCATATGTTATGGTTATAGCTATTAACATATCTAGGAATGTTATGAGTATCATAACTGCCGCAGATGTTTTGAAATCCGAGCTCGTAGAGCGAGGATTTTAAAACATCTGAGGCTGTTATGATTCATAACATCTGTGATATGTTCAATAGTTTATCGGTTGCTATATGGTTATGGTTGCCATGTAGGGTAATATTCCATTACCCTACAGATAAGTTATGACCTAGTTACCAGCCCACTTTTGTATATGTAAACAAAGGCTTAATATCCTGAAACCGGTAAAAGTGTTTACCGGTTTCAGGATATTAAGCCTTTGTTTACATATACAAAAGTGGGCTGGTAACTAGATCATAACGTATCTGTAGGGTAATGGAATATTACCCTACATGGCAACCATAACCATATAGCAACCGATAAACTATTGAACATATCACGGATGTTATGATCATAACAGCCTCAGATGTTTTAAAATCCTCGCTCTACGAGCTCGGATTTCAAAACATCTGCGGCAGTTATGATACTCATAACATTCCTAGATATGTTAATAGCTATTACTTTGCTAGTTTATAGGCTAGCTGGATAGTATACAAACTATCTAAATGTCTGGCTATTTTGATGGAAAATCATATTTCTACTAAAATAGCTATAAATATTGGCTGGTTTGTATACTATCCAGCTAGTTTACAAACTATAGAAGATTTATCGCCAAAGTACAAACCACAAGAAAAATACACAAATTGATCGTTGTTTTTGGCTAGTTTACAAACTATCCACAGTATTTGGATAAAGTGTGAACTTAATATTAATAGTAATACATAATAACCAACTCGTTGGTTAGTATGTAAACTAACCAATTCCATTAATTTGGGTAATTTATTAGAAAAGTGAGGTTATGTTTATGGCAAGTGCTGTGTGTTGATATTGTTTACATACGGCGGAGAAGGTAATTACCTTCTCCGACATACGGTCGTGTCTTCTGAAATTTGTTTAAGGATAAGTATCTGGTTATTAAAAATGAATCAACAGCAACAATTTGAAAACCTACTTTTGGAAGTTTACGAGCAAAAGTCGCAGAATTCAAAATTAATGGATGACAGTGGTTATAGTGAACTTTTGCAACGTATAGGTAAAGAGAATACGCGAAACTGGATCCAACACTAGTAACAAGAATGATTATTATGTGTTAAATACTTATGATTTACAGATAATCGAATCATAATCTTACATAAATTAACCAAATGGAATAGGTAGGTTAGTTTACATACTAACTAGGGTTTCCAAGTCCCGGGACCAAAAGTGTTTTCGCGACTTACGAGCTAAATTTCAGGTCCCGGGACTAGTCCCGAAGATCCCGAAAATGGTCCTGAAAGAGAAATAGTGTTCAGGTCAAATTTCCGAATAAAATTTCCAAAGAAAAACAAGTGTTTTAAGTTAAATAAAGTATTTCTGTGCTAATAATTTGCATCGGAGCTCGTCTACAACTTCATTGCTTTCTTCTGGTACTAAAAATGTTTGTCGCGCTCTTCATCTTTTGCTTTTGTTTGAACTGCAAAGTACGTGTGTAATCATTTCGTCAAGCTGCCTCTAATTATGATAATTTTGTAGGAATCAACTTTACATTTCGCCAATTGTTTATCTTCAATATATAAAACTGTTGCCATAGTGACTTCAAATCGTTATTTTTTTAAATGTAGAATGAAGGTAGGTTGCGAATCGGAATTCATTCTAATTATAACGCTTTAGCAGACAAATAACGAATACACTTAAAACCCAAAAATATAATTTATTCAGCTTCTTCGCTCATATCTAAATCCAACAAAAAAAACAGACAAATACATAAATAGAAGAAGATATGCAAATGTGGCTGAAACAACACACAGGTTTAATTCTAACCTACCGAAAACAATATCTCTCCTGCCTACGCAAAACGCAAATAATGCAGAATGTGCAAGAGGCATGAGTAATACGCCGGACGCCGGTGAATACCCGTCCTAATTCTCTGATATTGAGTATACGCACGCATGTTGACATGGTTCCGGGACTTCGCCTGGGCTGGCTGTGGTCCCGGGACTCGGTTTTTGTGGTAGAATCCCGGGACTGTCCCGGGACCGGATCCCGGGACTGGAAACCCTAATACTAACCAACGAGTTAGTTATTATATATTACTACGAATATTAAGTTCACACTTTATCCAAATCCTGTGGATAGTTTGCGAACTAGCCAAAATCACCGGTTAATTTGTGTACTTTTCTTGTGGTTTGTACTTTGGCGATAAATCTTGTATAGTGTGTAAACTAGCAGGATAGTATGCAAACCAGCCAATATTCATAGCTATTTTAGTAGAAATATGATTTTCCATCAAAATAGCCAGACATTGGGATAGTAGCATATATAGAGATACAGCTATTAATTATGTAAGAACTAATAATAATACGTCACAGAAATTCGTAACACTCTGGGGTAATACAAGGTGGAACTCTGAGCCCATATCTATGTACAGTAGGTAGTGATGGATGAAGTAACCAAAAATGTAAAAGTAAGATAAAAGACGCCACATGGAGATTCTACAAGATGGAAAAATTAATAATAAACCATTTAGCTGACGATGTAGTCCTGTTGGTTAACAAAGAAAATTACCTACAGCATAATCTACTGATTTGGAAAGAAGAACTCCTGAAGCAAGGACTAAGCAAAACAATGGCAATATCGAGAAAACAAGAGATATTTCAGATTAGGATAGAGCAAGATATAATACAAGTACGACAGTTTAAATATATAGGAGCCGTTATAACGGAGGATGGTAAAATAGGGGAGAATCAAAAGTGATCTACCTAGCTATGAAAGAAAAGACTCACGGGAAACTCTATTTATTGTTTTTGAATGTAATCACCTCCTAATACAATACATTTGTTCCACTTGGCTGGGAGTCCTTCGATATCGTCAGAAAAAAAAAATGTAATCTTGCTCCGTGAAAAATGCCAAACACGGCGCACTTGACATCTTCATCGTCCGAAAATTTTCGTCCCCGTAGGTGTTTCTTCAAGTGTAGGTAGAAGTCGCTGAGGGCCAGGTCTGGGCTGTAGGGGGGGGGGGGTTAATTCCTGGAACCCCAATTCTCGCACAGCAGCTGACGCAATGGCAGACTTGTGAACAGAAGCGTTGTCATGCAAGAGCAGCACCCCACGACTGAACTTCCCGCGTCGCTTCTCCAGTATCGCTGTCTTCAAGCTTTTTAAAACCACAGCGTAATACTTCCCTGTGATTGTCTTCTTGTGGGGAAGATAATCATATCCCAGAAAATTGTGGCCATAATCTTTCCGGCGGACGGTTGAGTGCGAAATTTCTTCGGCGGCGGGGAACCCTTGTGTTTCCATTGCATTGATTCTTGTTTCGTCTCCGGGTCCCAATGGTTAATCCACGTTTCATCATCCTTTACTATCTTGGACAGAAATGCTTCACTCCCTTCCTCGAATAGGTCCAAATTTTCTTTTGAAGTCAGAACACGGCTTTCCTTCTGGAGGGGCGTCAGCATTCTCGGGACCCACCTTGCACTGACCTTGCTCATGAACAAACGTTCGTGTAAGATTCTCAAAACTGATGATTCTGAAATGCCGCAGTCAGTAGCTAATTGAGAAGCTTTTGAACAACGGTCTTGAAGCAAAAGCTTTTCTACTTTGGCGACGATTCCAGGCATGGTTGCTTCCACAGGCCTTCCACTACGCGGGTCATCTTCAATGGACTCACGTCCCCACTTAAACTGTTTAGCTCAATATTTTATTATGAAATAGGAAGGTGAAGAGTCCCCGTATACTGCGATCATACGGTCATTGATGGCCTTTGGCCCATTTCCTTCTTTCACTAAAAACTCAATGACGGCACGGTGCTTTAAACTCAATTTTTCCATATTTTCCGCAACTAGTCACAATTAACAAACCCTCACTAGGACAGCTGATGCGCGACTGAACCAAGAGCAAGTACCCCGATACGTAAGGACATGTCAATGCCTGCACCAACCTTCTCCACCCCGCACTACGCATCTATCATATCTAGGTAGATCACTTTTGATTCTCCCCTCGTAGAAGCAGAAGTGGATGAAAGAATAAAAGCTACCACCAAATTATATTTTGCACTAAATAAACCGATAACAAATAAAAAAATATAATCAAAAACAAAAATAAGAATGTATAATGCATTATACATACCAACATTGACATATGGTTCAGAGATTTGGACCTTGAGAAAACAACAGAGAAGAAGGTGCAGGTAATCGAAATGAAGATACTTAGAAGCACTACAAAGTTGTGGGCTATTTTCCCAAATTAATCCTTTGTGTTACAAGCCAGGCTATATTTTTGATTTAATCGTTCATGTTTACGGCCAGCTGTCAACTCAGAACATGTTAAATTAATCATACTTGTTATCAGCCGCCTAATTGAGGCGTTGTGCGCTATTTTCCCAAATCAATCCTTTGTGTTACAAGCCAGGATATATTTTTGACTTAATCGTTCATGTTGACGGCCAACCGGCAACTCAGAATACGTTGAATTACTCGTACGTGTTTAAGTGCTATTTCTAGATGAGGCGTCTCTAGCTGGGCTTTCGTTTTAGGTTTAGCCCTTGTTGAAATTATTAATTGATTGTGTACGCTGACCACGTCGGCATTGTTGTACCTTTTGGCTATGAGCTTGGTCCAATAGATCTGTTTACTGTATTTGTCTTATGATTTTACCACGTGTTTTTGCATGCTTATTTACGGGGTGATTTAGTCACTGTCAAGATCGATGTAAGGTGAGACCTGAGAGCGGTTTATAAGCGTTGCAGGTAGGTCGGCGTGCTTGTGGCTACACTGTTGGAAGTCAAGAGTTTGTACTCAAGTATCCTGCCCCGTTTGGCTTTCAAGATTCTGTTAAGCGTGGGTTTCCAGATTGAATCTCGTGAAGCCCTTTTATTTTGTAACATCCTCTACATACCTTCACGCTTGCCCTGTGGTGTACCGTTTCTAGGACCACGCCCATCTACCTGACCGTATCAAGACGTGGCCTTCAAGCCTTAAGATTTCCAGAGTAAGTGTTGACGTCTTCCGGCCTTGATTAAGCATTTGACACTCACATACCCTTGAGTGTAGTTAAAACAGTTTGAGACTGTAACAAAATACAGTTAACACTTTCATCTTCAAGAAGTTCCAACCCATTCAGGGACGAGTCGAGGGACCAACAAATCATCTACTGAGGTAATCGGTCAGAGCCGCTATAAACACGACTAGGAGCAATTTTAACTGTTAGCAGACTAGTTGTTAATCACGCACCATATGTATTTTTGTATATAATTGTGTATTAACGTCTATGTGTGTGAATATTGAATTTTATTAAATATTTGGCGTTATCCACAAAGTATTTATTATTACAAAATACTCGGGATGTTTACAGTAACCAATAAATTAGTATCGAACCTACGCTGCAGAAATAAAAGAGGAGTCAGCCAAAATCAAACGATTTATGACAACATACATAAATGAAAGTAGGTACTATACTCGATAACCGGTAAAACACTAAGACATAAGACAAGAGGTGAATATATCAGAACGATCTGTGGAACTAAAGATATTGTTAGATGGGTGCCTCAAAGAAGAAATTAAAATGGGACATGGATTACGATTGACTAGAAAAAATAGCAGGAAACTCGAAATTGCAAAGAACCACGCCACCAGAAATACTTTGTAAGACAGTTGGTAATCTACCTCTAGAGAACAAGCAACGCCGTAACTTACTTACTTAGGTACTTAATCTTGATGCCTACCTACCTTGTGTGTAAGGCATAGATGGTTTAATTTGTGCTTGGTATCCTTTTCCATATTTCTCTCCATTTTTGCTGTCTTCCGTGATTTGCCTTATATTATTCCAGACTACCTCTCTTTTTCCGTTTTTCTCACTTCCTCCTGCCAGGTCTTCCTCGTTTTCTTCTCTCTAGCTCTCTTGCTTCGTATGTTCTTTTGGGTATTCATTCTTCTACCCAGGCGCGGATGGGCCATAAGGCAAACCGGGAATTTTCCCGGGGCGCCGCGGACGTTTTCGACGCTTTTGGCGCCGCGCCGGTCACATCCGATAAAAAAGAAATATAAAATAAATAAATTGAATTAATCAACGTACAACGAATCATGATAAGATATACGAGCAGTCGGAGAAGGTGTATGTAAAGCTGAGACGCGCTTATATTTCCAGGAATACTGTCTTCTAATCTTGCACCAGCCCAGTCGGCTACTGATACTGAACTGGAAATACGGGTTTATCCGGTTTCCGGTTTTATCACTGTTAGCCTAACTACTGTTATTCGTGCCTGTGATCTGAATTCTGTATATAGTTAACAGCGCCGGTTTGGTAATTTATGATGATGTATTATTCTTGTCCAATTTGTTTTGTGTGATTTGGAAAATTCTATCTCGAATAAACCGTAAGTATTTACCTATCTTTTGACAAATTGGAAACTCGTGTATTTGACTGAACGAATATTTTTTTTCGTTTTCTAGAAGAGTTAAATGCTGTTAGTATTCTGTATTCACGAATAAACATGGAGTCAAAAAAAAATGGGCGGCGCCGAACATGTGAGGCTGAAGCGCAAGCTGGATTTGGAAAAAGGCGCTGGAAGTTTTAAAAAGTTAGATCAATTTATGAACAAGGAGGATTCTACACCCCTTGATGTTCAAGAAACTACCAAAAGTACCGAAGTTCATAATCAAGATCAAACTACTACATTTTCGCCAACCAAGCTTTCAAGCTTCTTGCTTATGAGTATCAAGAAAGACGTTTTAGAAAACATCGATCAAGACAACATCGTTGATTGCGTAGCGAACCGCTCGAAGCTACTTAAAAATCAATTGTTATTTTAACAATTTTTTCTAGAAAACATATTATTTTAATTTTATCTTACCTACTCCAAAAATATTGTAATTTTAAAAATTTGTTATTTATCCCCAAAATAATTTTGAAAATTTGTGTTGTGTTATTTCATAAATATTTTTATATCAAACGATTTGTTTTTTTTATTTAATAAAGAAATTTCAACTTTCCATTTTTCATTATTTTCGATTGGGGGGGGGGGGGGGGCTCGCCTGACCTCTCTTGATGCCCGGTTGATATCTTTGTGCCCATCCGCGCCTGCTTCTACCATCCTGTTTATATGTCCTAACCATCTTAGCTTGGCTCGCTTTTTTCCTCGTTTATTAGCATGTTACACTTCTTCAGTTCTTTGTCGTATGCCTGCATATTGTGTTGTAGGTCCCGTTCCGTTGCCTCAAGTATAACCATGTCTTAGTAGGTATATGGTCTTCTCCGAGTCTTACTTTTGTTTTAGTGTTTCAATTCTTGCCGCACTTAGGTTAAGCACCTTTTATAGAGAATCTTAGTCATTTCTACTAGGTTGTCCTTATTCCACTTTTCTTTAGACATTCCAACACGTTCTCTCTTCTGACTCTGTCCAAGGCTTTTTGCAGGTCTACGAAGTATGTGCTTGTTTGCTCGTTCTTGGTTTTTCACTTATCTGCGTTAGTGTAAAGTTTAGGTCTTGTCTGCTTTGTTTTTTCGGAAACCACACTGTGGTATGTTTTATTCGGTATACTTAGTAACTATTCCTCGGTAATTACTGCATTCCCATACATCTCCCTTTTTATACATATATTCGTATAATTATTCCTATTTACCAGTCGTTTCGAGTTTTACCTTCTTTAATTATGCTGTTAAACACCTGCAGTAGTGTTCCCTGTGCATTTATTTTATGATTTCCGCAGTAATCCTGTCATTTCCTGCATCAGAAATGACGACACAAATGACGGTGTCGTCTTTTTCTGTCTTTAGTAATTTCTAAAAGTACTTTCTCCATCTTACCATTATCTCTTCCTCCCTGTTTACTGTTTACTTTGTTTCATCTTTGATCGTTTTCAGTGTAACATTCTTTTTTCTTAGTTGCTTTAGCGTTCCATAAATTAGCTTTTGACAAAGATATC
The DNA here is from genome assembly GCA_940337035.1 of Agriotes lineatus. Classification (NCBI taxonomy): domain Eukaryota; kingdom Metazoa; phylum Arthropoda; class Insecta; order Coleoptera; family Elateridae; genus Agriotes; species Agriotes lineatus. The sequence goes on along the minus strand of OW679199.1, from coordinate 32,617,705 downwards.
TATTTTTCATTTTGTTGCCAAAGTCAATCCACGCTGTATTTTTTGCCTCCACTACTTTGTCTCTAGCCCCCTTCTGCTCTTCTTACATTCATCATACTCTGCTTTTTTCCTTGTTTTAATGTACTCTCTCCCATTTTTTCTGCTCTTTTATTTTCTTTTTCACTTCTTCTGTCCACGATGAGATTCCGTTTACTATTTTACTGCCTACTCTTGCTGTACCATAGCTCTCTTTGGTGCTTCTATTGTTTTTCTTTAGTTGCTTTGCATAGATACCTTCAGTTTTGTATTGCTTTCTCCACTTTTTCTCTGGTTAACTTAGTTTCTTTCTTTCTTCCTTCTATCTTCTTCGTCTTGTATTCCTTTATTTGGTTGGACATTGGTGTTGTCTTTTTCTGTCTCTAGTAATTCCCGAAAGTACTTCCTTAATCTAACCATTATATTTTCCTGCCCGATTGGTATTTGCCTTGTTTCATATTTAATCGTCTTCAGTGTCATGTTATCTTAGTTGCTTTAGCGTTCTATTACTGAGCATTTGACAAAGATGTCTATTTTTCACTTTGTTGCCAGTCAATCCACGCTGTATTTTTTGCCTCATTACTCTGTCTTTAGCTTCCTTTCTGCTATTCTTATATTCATCATAGCCTGCTTTTTCCCTTGTTTTAAGGTACTCTCTCCCATTTTTTCTGCTCTTGTATTTTCTTTTTCAATTTTTCGGTCCACGATGAGGCTCCAGTTTTTATTCTATTACCTACTCTTGCTGTACAGCTCAAGCCGCAGATGAGAGTGGGTTCCAAAGAACACTACGATTACCTGATGTTGCAGGTTCAAGAAGGGCGCCACGCCGTTATCCAGCTTCGGTAATGATACTCCCTGATGAAACTCGTAACGGCGAACCTAACTAGCTCAATAATAACAGAAACTCGATGCAGCAGTAAATAAAAAGCCAGAGGACATTACTTCACTTATAGTGGTAGACGTGGTTCAACAAATTTGATGCAGCTTGTACATAGTATAATGAACAAATATGCAATTCAGTTATAAATACCACACGATTTAATTATATACATAAGACTTTCCAATTGTCCACGTTTAATTCTTTCAGGTCTTGCTTCACACATTCTTTCCATTTCCTCTTGGGTCTACCCTTTCTTCTTTTTTCCCAAGGGTCTTCTAATAACACTTTTTGTGCCACATGCTCTCCATTCATTCTGGCCACATGGCCCAACCATAGTATTCTTTGCCTTCTCACTACCGACACTATATCAGGCTCGTTGTACAGGCATTTTATTTCCGTGTTAGTTCTTCTTCTCCACCACTGTCCCTCTTTCTTTGCCCCGAAAATATGCCGTAGTACTTTTCTCTCCCACACCAGTAACCTTCTCTGTTTAGGGTTCACGTTTCACTCGCGTATACTACCACTGAAAAAGCTATGTAAATATTTAAATATAAGGACATATAATTAAATTCTCCAACTTCGTGTTGGGGCACACGCAAAGTGAATGAGCAGCTGCATTCGCTACTCTTTTTAAGCACGTTCTATACCTGGGGGAGAACTTTATTAGACAGATCTGTTTAAAAGCGGCGCTTCCAGTAAGCCAATAGACTCATTATTGAGTCGTACGTGTGACAGTTTTGACTCCGTTCAAGTCACAATAAGAACCATAAAATTTAAATGATTAAACACAGTTAACAGTGTCAAATATGCATAGAATGAATCCTTCAAAAAGCATAATCTAGTTTACAATATAAACCATAAAATTTAACTGTTCAAATTACAATTAAATAGGTAGCATCACTTGAATACTTCAAAATAATGCAAAGTTTGAAATCCACATTAAAATTTTTACCACTTTCAAATATTACAGTTAAAATAAATCTGACTCGACGCTGCAATTAAATGTATAACGAAAAATTATAATCGAGGATCTTCTTTTCTTCTTTCTTCTATATCCTTATGCCCTTGTAGTGGGCGTCGAATGTGAACTCCACCCATTTCTTCCATTCTTTCCTGTCCTCTGCGATGCTTATCATTTCCTCCATTGCTTTGCCCCTCTCCCTCCCCAGCTCTTCTATTCTGCCCAACCAGTTTTTCCTCGGTCTTCCTGCTCTTCTCTTTTCTATTCCTCTCGCCTGTATTACTTTCTTCACCGTTCTGTCTTCATCCATTCTGTGGATATGTCCGAACCATTTCAGTTGCTTCACGCCTACTACCTCGTTTATTGACTTCTGTTTCAGATCTTCTCTAATTTTTCATTTTGGATCCTGTCAATTTTCGTCTTCCCTGCTATTCCAGTGAGATGTTTCATTTCTGCTGCTGTTAGTTTCTTTTCGTGTTTCTTTCGTAATGGCCAGCATTCGCTTGCATATATTATTGTTGGGATTACTATTGTTTTGTATACGTGAAGTTTTGTTTTTGTTTTAAGCTCTGATTTTCTATATATCGTTCTGTTTAGGACATAGTATATATTGTTTGTTTTTCTTCTTCTGTTTATTATCTCCGCGTCTATTTTTCCGTCTTGCGTTAGTATGCTTCCTAGGTAGTTAAAATTTGGTACTTGTTCTATTCTGTTTTCTTTACATGTTATGTTCATTGTTTCATTAACTTCAGTTAGTCCATTTATTATCAAAATTTTTGTTTTATTTGTGTTTATCTCCATTTTTAGTTTTTCGATCTCTGTCGTCCATATATCCATTTGCTTCGGTGCTTTGTTGTGCGTTTCTGCTATTAGGACTATATCATCCGGGTAAAGAAGATTGTCTATTAGTATTGGGTTGAGGTTTTTATATCCTACTATCAAAGTTGCTACTATTTTCTTTAGTGTCTCTCGTCCAGTGTTCTTTAGCAGCCTGCCCATCACAATAATCGAAGATACATCCCCCAAATAATTCCTTCAATTATGCAATTCGTGGACGAGGTATGCGATGCAAGGAATTCATCTGCACTCTTGAAATCGACGGCTGAGGAGCAGCACAAACAAAGTACATAATAAATCTACAGCACCTTAATTCGACTGGTAGCACATCGGCGGGCAAATACCATGATGTGGTAACACAGCTCTTCGAAAGGAGGGCAGATGGAAGCCACTTCAGCATGCAGCAACCACGTTTTATGGAATCTACCATAACATCAAGCGGATCTTCAGCAATTCGGCCATGGAAAATTTAGCACGTAGAACATGGGCATATAGCAAATTGGCACATCGAAAATCTCCTGTGAAAAGGTTCACAGCTTAGAAATACATTAAGAATGCAAAAATTTACAAACCAGACACAACAGTTCACTTGCATTTGCAAATAACGAGCGAAACTGCAAATCGTGCCTGGAAATTTTCACAATAGCCAACAAATTTTCGAAGCAGTCAAGATGGATACCAATGAACGAAGTCAATTAACTTGTTTTAAGAAATCGATAAATCAGTGATGCTCTCCAATCTAACGTCAGAATAATCCAATAGCGACGTGTTAAATCGATCACGTAAAAATCTTCCAATATCATTCGATACAGAAATGTGCAGCGCTCGCCACCCACACATCAGACAACAAATCTCGAAAAATTTGCAAGCTATTTCGCCGGTGAATAACTATGCTAATAATTAACTTTGAATTGCCTAAATTCAAGGTGCCAAAAGTAACACTTTGTTGCTAAAGTCAATCCACGCTGTATTTTTTGCCTCCATTACTTTGTCTCCAGCTTCCTTTTTGCTCTTCTTATATTCATTATAGTCTGCTTTTTTCCTTATTTTAAGGTACTCTCTCCAATTTTTTTCCTGCTCTTTTATTTTCTTTTTCACTTCTTCTGTCGACGATGAGGCTCCTTTTACTATTTTATTACCTACTCTTACTGTACCATGGCTCCCTTTGCTGCTTCTATTGTTTTTCTTTAGTTGCTTTGCATACCTTCAGTTTTGTATTGCTTTCTCCAGTTTTTCTCTAGTTAATTTAGTTTATTTCTTCCTTCTATCTTCTTTGTCTTGTATTCCTATCTGGTTAGATATTGGTATAGTATTTTTCTGTCTCTAGTAATTTCTGAAAGTACTTTTTCAATCTAACAATTATCTCTTTCTGCCCGTTTGCTATTTGTCTTGTTTCATATTTGATCGTCTTCAGGATAATTTTTTTTTTCTCTTAGTTACTTTAGTGTTCCATAAATTAGCTTTTGACAAAGATGTTTATTTATCATTTTGTTGCCGTAATCAATCCACACTGTATTTTTTGCTTTCATTACTTTGTCTTTAGTCTCTTTTCTGCTCTTCTTACATTCATCATACTCCGCATTTTTCCTTGTTTTAAGGTAGTCTCTCCCATTTGTTTTCTCTTTTATTTTCCTTTTCACTTCTTCCACGGTGAGATTCCTTTTACTATTTTATTACCTAATCTTGCTTTACCATAGCTCTCTTTGCTGCTTCTATTGTTTTTTTTAAATTGTTTTGCATTCCTTCAGTTTTGTAGTGCTTTCTCTCTGGTTAATTTAGTTCCTTTCTTTCTTCCTCCACCTTCCTTCTATTCTTCTTCGTCTAGTATTCCTTTATCTGGTTGGATATTGGGTGTCTTTTTCTGTCTCTAGTAATTCCTGAAAGTACTTTCTCAATCTATCCATCATCTCTTCCTGCCTGTTTGGTATTTGCCTTGTTTCATATTTGATCGTCTTCAGTATCACATTCATTCTCTTACTTGCTTTAGCGTTCCATAAATTAGCTTTTGACAAAGATGTCTATGTTTCATTTTATTGTAGAAGTCAATCCACACTGTATATTTTGCTTTCATTACTTTGTCTCTAGCCTCCTTTCTGCTCTTCTTACATTCATCATTTTATTTTCTTTTTCACCCCTTCTGTCCACGATGAGCTTTCTTTGACTACTTTACTACCTACTCTTGCTGCTTCTATTATGTTTTTCTTTAGCTACTCCCATTTTGTTTTTACTGTTGTGTCAGGTTTTGCGTTTTTGTATTGTCCTATCCAGTATTATTTTGTAGTTCCTTCAGGTATATTTAGTTGGTCGTTTACCTTTTTATTATTATGGTTCTCATTTTTTCTTCGCTTCCCATCTGAGCTTCTCTTTTTACTCTTACATCTTTTACTGCTTTTCAATTTGTTTTGCTTACCCGAAAGCAGTCAATGATAGATTTTCCCCCCTCGATGATTCTTTTCTTGTGCATTTGTAAAATTCGTATTTACCACTTACAATTCACTTGTTACACATAGGTCTAGTATCTTCAAACAAATTGTTTTATTTCTTCTCGTTTTTCCAAAAACTCTTCTATATTATTATTTCTGTTTCCGACTCTTCCATTATTATAATTTTGTTGTCTTTTTTATCTATTGTGGGGTGAAGTTACAACTTGCTACTATCAATGCAGTAATAGTATAACTATTCGGTATTATATACTTTTATTTACAGATAATACATCTAAGTACATACATACATCTACTGAAATGAGAGCGCGCTTGTATAAAATAGGAAAAAGGCCTACGCTATATATGACTATAAGCTTACAAACAGTTTCAAGGACATAATAAATGTAACATATTTTACAGATTAACAACAAAAACTGCCCCTGTGTTGAGCAACGGTGGAAATTTAATCAGATCACAAATATAAAAGCAGCTACGACTTCTATGATAGCAGGATTTAAAATTGCCTCTTAATAATCCACATACCCTTAGAAATTAAGTTTATGGGTACGGTTGTGAGAAGTAAACTACCGAGTAAAGGTAAGCTTTTTAATTTGTAACGAGACTGATCGATGGCCATTCCATTATCAGAGATACGTTTTTAAGCACGTAGAGTACACTCGTGTAGAAAGAGCAGTAAGATTTACAGGTGGAAGAGTGCCTAAAATAAAATTTCCTCGAATTAAATATCAAATATGACTAGAAAACACAATCCTACTATCTACTTCACAAACACCAAAACAAATTAATGTTGAAAAAAGCTTAATTTAATTTTTTTCAGTCTATACTTAATTTTTTATGTTACACAAACGTAAATATTTATTAATAGGCAATTTTTAAACAGGGAAAAAGTTCCAGCATCTCACTGCTCCATTCAACAGCATTTTTTACAGTTGATTTCTGCGAACACCCTGTACCCTATTAACAAAGCTGTACACAAAATTTAACGAATGATTTTAAAAGTACTCTAACACCGGAAACATATATGCATGAAAAATAACGACTTGTATATACAGTGTCCAATTTCAACTCTAAGATGAAATAGTGACTTTAAAGTGAAATTTGCATTGTGCAGAAAATTAGTTTTGTATTAGGTTACTATATTTTTGCACGTTTTTTCTCTTTCAATTGCATTCTAATGACTTATATGTTAGGTGAACTCTAGAATGCAGCTGTAACATCAACAATTATGTCGCAAATACATGAGTACATTATACGGTCTAGGTGAGAAACGTGAGAAAAAATTTAGTGTTGCTTTTGTGCTCATAGTTATTGTATATATTGCAGTGTTTTAAAGGTAGATTCACAATAAATTGGTCACATGTATAATTTTAATGTCGAGTGTAAGCAGATGCAAGGGTGTAATATCTATCGGAAATTGTGGTTTTGATAACTTTGCAAATAATTCTGCAATGTCTCATAAAGAAGTCCAGAAACATGCAGAAAAGTATTTGCAGACTACTTCTAGTGAGGGATATGGGCTGTTGATACATTCTTTCCATTTTGTTGTCTGTTTTCAGTTATTGGCTTTAACTGTGCAATACTTTTGTTATGTCTTGTTGGTTAGTTCTTCTCCATAGTTCTAGTTCCATGTTCGATATTACATTTAGCCACCAGCACTTATAACGTGTCTAAGACATCTATAAATGAATTATTGTAATTTGATTTTAATTTTGTCTGTGGCACACCACGTTTCAGCTCCATATAGCAGCACTGATTTTACTGTGTTAACGTTACTTTTTGTGTGCTCACTTATATTTGTAGTATGCCACACCCCACTCATTCTTGCAATAACACCTCTTGCTTTATTTATGCGCTGTTCTATATCTGGTAAAGATCCATCTTCTGAAATCACGCTGCCCAGCCGAGGTGGGAAGTGTTTCATTACTGTCGAGAGGTCAACTTTATCTCAAGACAGGAAGGTATATATAGTATTTTACTCACAATCGGTTTTTGTTATTATTTATTTAATTAGGTAAGTTTCAAATAATACCTATTTTTATCGCAGTTTAATAAGTCACTTTAACAAAGGAATCTGTGATGCTGTTGCTAGGTAACGTGATAGTTCAGTGAAAGTGCTAACTGGAAAAAACTTTTATTCGCAACCATATATGTAATAAGGTAATTACTGACTTTTAAAAAGTTGGAAATGAGCTATTACCAACTTTTAAACTTTCCAACCGGTCGAAAAAGTGGTTGCCGTGGCAGCGGTTGGAAAGTAAACAATTGCCGACCGCTGCCTAGCAGGTAGGGACACTGGAAATCCCGTTCATCCATTCATGCGCGTCACAACCTGTCGTATCATAATATAGTATACATACCAAGGTGAAAAGTTTCATTCCTGTCTCGAGATAAAGTTGACCTCGACGCTTCGCGTCTACTACGTTAACTACTTAATCTCTCGACCTTGGTATGTAATATACTATTCCTGCCTAGCTGGTAAGTAAAGTAAACAATGACTAGCTTTCCTACTGGTTTTTGAAGGTTAGAAACGTAGCAACTATTAATCGATTGTGAGTAAAACTCTTTACCGTTTCTGTTGGTTCTCTATCTAGCATTTGTGGTATTAATGTATACGATTTCTTTTTTTTTTAGTAATTCATAAACCTGCTTTGCTAGATTCTGCTCATTTTTTTTCACTACCACGGCCCATGTTGTCCCCACAATCAGCATAGTGTCGTCGATCATGATATCCGGCGAAATGCATTCCGATCAAAAGACTTATGGCGAAATGCATTTTGGTCAAAACTTCTTCTGCCCATATCCTTTGTATCAAAGGGTACAACACCTCTACAGATCGTTCAATTTTGAAAATGTCAGTAGGTAAGTCACTGCCAAGCGCCTTTCCATTTGTTTAATTGCCGAAATTAGTTCTTTCTTGGTTAGAGTGTCCGTTTGTATTTGTAGCTCTGGGCTTTCCACAATTTCTGACAATTGTACACCCCCTCCCCCTTAATATTTAAAATTAATACAGTTTGCATTCATTTCCTTGCAAAATGCAAAAATATAAATTTGTAATATATTTATTATATGTATTGGTCCATCCTGCAAAAATGTATTACCAAACTGGACCTGCAACTCAACTGTTGCCAAATATCTTAAGGTATAGAAATATTCCAGTTCATGTTAGAGTTGTCAAAGTATACGCCTATTTCCCGAAGCTCTTCGATCTGAATTGGGATATGTTTTGTGGTTGGCAAGTATCCATGCATATGTGTTTGCCCTAATGTACAGCATAAAAAAATTAACAACAGGAATGTAGTAATGAACAATAACAAAGTTTCTTTTAGCAAAGTCCTCCTTCAAACTCGTCCTCACTGCCCTCTTTTGCTGCGGACGGTGATCCAATATCACCCTTGTCTTCGGAACGATCCTAATAAAAAAAACAAATTTAATATTAATTCAATTGTGTAGGGTGTATGTTATACGCTACTTTTAAGAATGAAGGTTCATTTACTTCTAAATAAATCAGGTAGTTTTCAAAGAAAATCATAAATATTGGCTTTTGCCTTTGTAATATGTTACTGTGTACTAAATACACAGAAAACAGTTTTGCTTACGATTTAATGGATTTTTTAAACTTCATTCAAGTATTTTACAGTTTCTATCAGAAGGATTTCTATAGAGTATAGAAATCCAAAAGAAAGCAAGAATAAAATGGCTACACACAAGACAAGAGCCAGATAACAAAAATAATAAAGAAAAACAAATACGTTATGTAAAAAAATCAATGGGCATGGATAGAAAAACAATGGAAAAAATTTAGATACAAACTAGGAGAAACAATACAAGACCAATCTATAAGTACATTAAAAAAAGAAACAATGCAAAACAATGGCGATAATCGAAGTGGAGAATGGAAAAAAACATTTTAACAAATTGTATGAAGATAAAAATATCACAATAGAACAAGCGGAAAAGAAAGACATATACATTTACTGGCTATACACCCCAAAGGAGTAACGTCGCTCGAAAGTGAGTTTTCCAGATCATTTATACGGGTGTGATCAATACCCATCTACTACTCCATCTTCTCACAAATTTCGTTCCACTTTTTTCTATCCATCACTTTATTCTTCCACTCTTTAATCCCAGTCCTTTCAAGGTCTTCTATTACTTCTTTTAACCACGTTGATCTTGGTCACCCCTTTCCTCGCGTACTGCCTGGATTCCATTCTGATATCGGGAAAATTGTTTTATCTGTGCTGGCTCTCCATACGTGACCCAACCATTGCACCGTTTTTGTATGTGGTACTCAATAATGTCAGTCCTCTATAGTTTTTAGATATTTGTTGATCTCCCTTCTGGTGTATTGTGATCATTTGTCCAGATTCCCATTCTACCGGCATTCTTTCTTCTTCCCATATTCTTTTAATCATTATGTATATATTTTCATGTAGTTCTTCTCCACCATATTTTCTAAGTTCCGCATTTATCCCATATTTCCTTGGAGTTTTACCATTGTGACTTTTCTTAATAATTTCTTTTATTTCTTCTTTCAACGGTGTTACTCTTATTATGTCTTGTTCTGGTGTTTCCATCTCTTCATCTTCTGTCTCGATCATTTCTGTTTGTATCAATAATCTCTTAAAAGTATTTCGCCCACGTCTCTATGTATTGATCGTAATTTTCCGCCAGTTTTCCATTTTCGTTCTTGATTCCAGTGGTCTTTCCTTTTTATATCTTGTTTTGTTCATTTACAGCCGGTCTTATAAAGGCCACTAATCTGACGTTAACTTTAATTCGCTGTTAAAATAAACAAAAGTGCATCAAAACGTTAACGCTTATGACGTTTTATTCATTAGCAAACAATTTTTGATACGCTTTTGTTTATTTTAACAGCTAATTAAAGTTAATGTCAGATTAGTGGCTTTTATAAGACTGGCTGTTATTCTCTTATAATATACTTTCGCATTTCTATTTCTACCATCATCTTCAATGTGCTTTAACTTACTTTCCATCCATTCTCTTTTTGTGTTGCGATTAATTGTCGAAGATTCCTTTCTTAGCTTTTCATAATCAATTCTATCTGCTTCTCTTCTTTTCCTGATCCATCTTAATGTTGCCTCTATTTTTCTTTTGGTTATTTCTTTACATTTGTCATCGTACCATCTTGGGTCATTTCTGTTCACTGCCCTTCCTATTTAAGCTACCGCTACATCATTTATATTTTGCACTTCTATCTCTTCTTTGTTTATATTATTTCCTTTTAGTTGTTTCTCCGTTTTTTCTTCATATTTCTTTCAATTACTTTCATTATTTAGTTTTTCTACATCCCATTTAAATCTTACATTTTTATTCTTCACGTTTTAACCATAAAATGATCAGTGTCAGCACATGCTGCTCTGTATGTACGTACATCTCTTACTGTTGATTGCTTTCTCTTGTTAACTACCTAGTATGTGATCTAGTTGCGTGTACGTTTTCTGATCCGGTGATTTCCATGTTATTTTACGTCTATCTGGGTGTTTGTGTTTAGTATTGCTTATAATCATGTTTGTCCTTGTTGCTGAATTGCACAGTCTTTGCTCATTATTATTGGTTTTTGCATGAATTGTGTGCTTTCCTGCTACTTTCCTTCCCTATATGTGCATTAAAATCTCCCAATACCATTATTACATCTTCCTTTGGTATTTTCTCATCCAATTTTTCTTTTTTTTCATCGTCTGTTACCTCGGTTACTACACACATATTCAATAATGATATGTTAAAAGATTTCGCTTCTATTCTCAAATACGCCCTTCTCTGATTTATCGGTTTAAAGTCAATAATGCAATCTTTTAGACTTTCCATTATTATGAATCCTACTCCATATAGTCCTTGTTTCTTACTTCCTGAGTATAATAATGTATATTTTCTTTTGTCTATTTTTCCATGTCCTTTCCATCTTAATTCTTGCAACGCCGCTATATTTATATTTTATCTTTGAAGTTCCATTGCTATTGTCTCTATTTTCCGCGGTTCCAGCATTGTTTTTATGTTCCACGTACTAATTTTAATTATGTTTCTTTTGTTTATACATATTTTTTTAATTTTAGTTTTATTATTTTTATTTTTTTCCTTTAAATTTTTTATTGTTTTATTTCTCCTTCCGGTTTTCATTTCCATATTCGTTGAGCATTTGGTCTCAGTGTCCTTTCCGTCTCGAGCTTCTAGTAGTTTTTTGGATCTTCTTTACTTTTTATTACCTCTTTGTATCTAAGACGATTTTCCTATTCGCTCCAATCGTAGACCTTTTCGTTAATTATTAGTTTTTTATATCCAATCTTAACGTTTTTTCCTTGTTTGCATTGTTCTTTTGCTAATATCTTTATTTTTCTTTGTATGCTTAACTCATTCTGTGTCAGGTCGTCTTCTATGTACACCTTTTTTCCTCGGAGATTCTTTTTATTTGTAGTTAGTTCCCTTTTTTCCAATCTTCCTTACTTCAGTAATTTTTACCTTTACTCCCACCTCCTTGTCCAAGAACTCTTCTACTCTTTTGGGAGTTTCTCCAATTTTTGCTCTCAGCCCTTTGATTATTATATTGTTTTTTCTTTTCTGTTTTTCAGTTTGCTTATTTTCATTTCCGTTATTCCCTTTTTTCGTCCCCATTCTTTTGCTTCTTTCTCTCATTTTATCTTTGTCGCATAGAAATCTTCTTTTACTTTCCCTAGTTCACTCATGATGTCATAGTGTTATTTGTCTGCTTCTCGATTTAGTTCTTCCTTAACTTCGTCTAACTTTTTTACCACAGCCTCCATTTCCAAAAAGACATGGACATTTTAAAAAGTTAGAAGAAATGCCCCCATATGAAGAAAGTAAAAAGTAACAAACAAGAAGGCAGCAGGATGCAATCAAATAAATGGCAAACTATCAAAATACGATGGCAACGAATTATATGAGAAAATAAATGCGCTAATAAAGAAAATACAAAAAGACAAAAGAATGGAAAATAATATTAATACCGTTTCCAAAACACGAAGGTCTGACACACTATATAAACTAAAGAAATATTACATTATTAAATAGTAATGTATGCAATGGAATCAGCAACTTTAACAACAAAACAGGAGCAGCTTAAAATTATTAGAATCATAATGGGCTCAAAGAAAATAAACGAGAATGAATGTAGATCACTGATGAACCACGAAATTGAGATACTGATGAAAAGAGAACATAGTAAAAATCCGCAAGGCACAAAGAATTAGATGGTATGGAGACATCATGAGATGTAATGAATGAACGGCAGTAAAAGCTATAACAGATTGGGAGCCACAAGAGGATACATCACAAGGGAGGCCCAGAATAAGATAAAGAGACAACGTGGTGAAGTGAAGTGATGAAGATAAAGGAGTGAAGAAAACTGAGTAGTGACAGAAAGGAATCGAGAATAGTAAAAAAAAAATCAGACCCAAATATACAGGGACCGGCAGAAACATATTAAACGTTTTATTTACAATTTTTTTCTTTATACAGTGTAATACAAAAAAAAACGAAAACATGAGTATGTTCAGAAAACTTGGGAGTTTATTTATTTAAATATCGAGTGCCGGAGATGTCCACTTTCTTCTTCAGAACATTCATTAATACGTCGAACAAAATCTTGCATAACTTTTTCTGGTATATCTTGTCTAATACCGTTAATTTCGTAAAGCTCCCGGTGGCTTTCTATTACAAAGTCAACCGAATTCTCTAAACTTCTGAACTCATCGTTTTATTGTCAAGTACAATGGAACATCCTGCCGCCTGTTGAATTGTCTTCTGAACGCACATTGCACAGTTATTATTGATTCGGTCCTAATAAATAACTCAACACAATAAGCTCGCTCTTGCACATTAAAACCCATTTTGACTTATTACTTAAACATTAAAACAAAACTCCTGATCCTATTTAATATAATGATATTCATCACATTTGTATGGATAAAAACCTTAGTGGGATATTGCACGTTAAAATGTTTAATATGTTTCTGCCGGTCCCTGTATAAACAAGTTGAAAGAAAGGGAAATTATGACCAATTCACCTCAATAAACAGATTGCGAGTTTAAAGGAACAGCTACAGTTTTCAAGGAAAGGAAGCTTTACTATGTCAGAAGAAATCTACCGCTCTTTGTGATCCATTATAGCAAAGCAAATTGGAGGATGACTTAAAAACAATCCAGCTTCAGTGTGGCTTTATGGTTCTCAAAGCTATAAATCTAGATTCTAGCCATCTTCATCTTGATGTGAGCAGGTTCAGTGTTGGTATATGGGAGGGATATTCCCTTTTTCGTGGGAATTTTTAAGAAATGTGGGAAAAGGGGATTTTTTTTAAATAATTCTGCTTTTGGAGGGAATTTTCCTATATTTTACATACTAACTCTAAAAACGTATTAAATAACTACTGTAATCTAAAAAACTAAAAATTTAGGTTTTTATCCCAAAATATTTTAACAAGAAGAGTTAATCTAAAGAGATTTGAAAACGTAGTTTTTATGAATTATGCAAAGTGTGGCAGTAGACACAACTAGATGACCAATCACCTGGATGACCGCCTCGTCAACTGTTTCTTACAAACAGTCAAAACAGTGTTGCCAAGTCTTTTATCGTGCAACAGTAGAATATAACATTAAAAAGTGGTAAATCACAATATAGAGCATTTTAATAATTATTGAATAAAATATTTACTTATTTTTGTAGCTTTAAGTCTGAGAAGTAATTCTTATTAGAATACAATACGTTTATTTTTATATTTATGTACTTACAGTACAGTGTATATGTTTATTTTCTATAATTATTTTACGGGTAATTTGTTTTTGTTCTTTTGTGATAAAAGTTATGTTCAGTTAACTGATATTTTATTGTAGAATTTATTAACAATCTTCAAATTTATCACCAATAAGCGGGAGGGATTTTGACACCTACAGTGGGAATTATTTAATAAGGTAGAGGGAGCTGGAGTCCACAGCATATACCAACACTGAGCAGGTTGTTGTTTTTATAGTTCTGTTGTTCGAAAATCTTCTTGGCTTATCTTTCTTATCTTCAGGGAACTCAACGTTACCTTCAATTGTTCATTTTTAGTAAGTGTCAACTATAGATGACTGTCTATCTTACTAATAACCATAATTTTATGTGAAACAGCATAGGCCATAGCGTGTCTCTTTCTATTGTTCAACTGAAGTCCATACCATCTAAGACTTCTCTTGATTTCATCAATAACACTATCTTGGGCTTTCATTTTTCATACTTGCTTTCCTCAGTGGTAACATGTTCCAATCTTAATACTGAACAATTTCTTCTAACATCGTCCATTTCGGCTCTTTATTTCCTTTTATCGCCACTCTTAATGCTCGAAGTTTCACAAGTATAACATAAAATAGATTTTTGAAATGTGTTTTCACTGTTTGGAAGGAACGAATGAGACCTTGACTCTTGACCAGAAAATCTGGATTCAAACCCCAGCAACTTCAACGGCTGTTTGCTTCATTGCAATTCCCCAATTCGGCTTTGGCAACTGCGAGGTCTTAATGTCTCAGCCTCCTCAAAGAGGAGAGGCTGGTACCCCTGTTGTGGCGACGTCTCATTTAGGAATTTTCATGTTCATCTTTTTTGTTCTTTCACAGAAAGTATTCGTTACATACAACTTGTATTGTATGGCAAAGTTTACCGGTATCTTTTGGCTTTCCTCTTTCAATTTTGCTTTCGTAGCCATATTGATCTGTTATTTTCCCTTTTCTCCGTCCCAATTAACTGTGGTAATCTCCTGCAAATATTACATGTTTTGATTTCCTTTGTTCCGTCTTAACAACTTTCTTGAGCTCTTCATTGAATCTGTAGTGGTCATCAGTATCTTTCCTCTTACATTTCTGCTTCTGTAGCCGTACTGACCTTCTTTCCGTCCCACGTGCAACCTCCTACAGCTAATACATATTTTTATTTTCTTGTTACTTCTTAATAACATTCTTGAGGTCTTCATTGGATTTATGGAGGTCACCAGTATCTTTCCTTATTCATTTCTGCTTCCGGAACCAAATTGACCTGATATTTTCCAGTCTTCCCTTCTCTCCATCCCACTTTACTGTTGTAATCTCCCTTAATTTTCTTTGTTCCTTTTTAATAACTTTCTTGAGGTCTTCATCGAATCTGTTGAGGTCATCAGTATCTTTCCTCTTTCATTTATGCTTGCAAAGCCTTATTGACCTGTTACATTCCCGTCTTTTCTTTTCTCCATCCCACTTTACTGTTGTAATCTCCTGCTACTATTACATATTTTGATTTTCTTTGTTCCTTCTTAATAACTTTCTTGAGGACTTCATTGAATTGGTTAAGGTCACCAGTATCTTTCCTCTTTCATTTCCGCTTCCACAGCCATATTGACCTGTTACATTCCCGTATTCTCTCCATCACACTTTACTATTGTAATCTCCTGCTACTATTACATATTATGATTTTCTTTGTTCCTAATTAATAAGTTTCTTGAGGTCTTCATTGAATCTTGTCAATGTTGGTGCATATATGTACTTATATTACATACCAGTAATAGTTTATCTGGTAGTCATAATCGTATTGATGCTACTCTGTCTAATTTCCTGTAAAACTCGTTCCTTTATTAACTCCTTTTTTATTATCCTTAATCTTTTTGTTTGTCTTTTAAGTCGACGTGTCTAGAACAATATCATTGGACCCAACTACATATAGGGTAAAGTTGGGTAACTGTGGTTTGGGGTAACTGTGGACACTTTATTTATAGATAATTAGTTACACATATTTGAGGCTAGAGTCCTAAGGTATAAGTATACAGCTAATACCATACCGAATTGCAGTCACGTAGTTGCTTTTAGGTACCTTCTTAATTAACTAAAAACCACCACCACCAAGTGTCAACTACAGTGTCAGTTTTGTATTACTTGCTTAAATAGCTATTTATATAACAAGTACATAATGTAGTAGGACTTCATCTGACAAGTCTCTTTTATAGCCGAGCGAGGTCAATAAAGCAGACGGTTTTTTAAAGTCATATAATCTACAAAGCTTTATATTCGACTACTAAAATCGAAAAAATCAAGTTTAAATTTTGACGTCTATTCTGTGATAAGAGAAAACATTGACTTTAGAGTGCCTTGATGGATATTGACAAGCATCTATTTTGACATTGACAGCTGATGTAAAGGTACTTAATAATACTAGTAAAATATAATAAACTTTATTTTACTAGTACTATAAAGAGCTACTTTACTGCCGTGATCCTGTATGTCATAAACAGTACTTTATAATGCAGTCGTACATAATAGCTATTTAAATAACAAGTACATATTGTAGGACTTTATTTAACGAGTCTCTTTTATAGCCGAGCGAATTTTGCAAGCGAAGTCAATAGTCATATTATGTACGACTTGTATACAAAGCTTTATGTTCGGCCGCTAAAATAAAAAAAATTGTTTATAAATTTGATGTCATTCCGTAACAAAAAAATTCACATAGAGTGCCTTGGTGGATATTGACAAGTATCTATTTTGACTTCTGCTTGTCCGTAGGTTTAGGGTAATTTTGTAGGATCTATGTCTATAGGCATTTATATTTTATTGTACCCATTTCACTGACTGATAAACACCTCTAGACCATAATAAATGCAGGAAATTTCTATTTCAGACAATCTGGATAATTACATATCTGGTTTTGATCTTCCTATATTCCCAGTAAGTCCTCGTAGTATTCCTTCCGCCTGTTCATCATTTTCTTTTTTTTCTGTAGGTGTCTCCGTGTTTGCCTTTTATGGGTGCATTTTGCTTGTTTTCATTCTTTATTTTCCATGTTGTGTTTCTGCCTTTTTGTACTTCATCTTTCGGTATTATCCTCTGTTTTTTGTATTCTTCGTAGCTTTCTTCTGTCTTTGTAAATATGTCTTCCATATATTTCTTTTTGGCCACTTCCTTTCACCTTTTAGTTTCAAAATCTTATTTTTCATGTTCTTTGTCGATTGTAGTCCCACAGGCATTTTTTACTGCTATCTTTAATATTCTTTTTATGTATATTTTCATTTCTTCCTTTCTTTCAAACTTATTCTCATTTTGTACTACGTTTTGCTTGAATTCTTCCTTTAGTTGCTACAGTCAGCATACAGCGGTCAGTCCTTATTTCTGGACCTCTTCTGACTGACGTGTTTTACCTTTCTGAAGTTTTCTTGTTGTATCAGTACGTAGCCTATTATTGCACGTGTGTACAAGTATAACATAAAATAGATTTTTGAAATGTGTTTTCACTGGTTGGAAGGTAAGAATGACCACTTGACTCTTGACCAGAAAATCTGGATTCAAATCCCAGCAACTTCAACGGCTGTCTGCTTCATTGCGATTCCCCAATCCGGTTTTGGCAACTGTGGGGTCTTAATGTCTAAGCCTCCTCAACGAGGAAAGGCTAGTGCCCCTGCTATGGGGATGTCTGATTTGGGAATTTTCATGTCCATCTTTTTTGTTCTTTCACAGCAAGTATTCGTTCCATACAGCTTGTATTGTATGGCAAAGTTTACCAGTATCTTTCGGCTTTCCTTTCAATTTGGTTTTGAAGCCCTATTGACCTGTTAATTTCCCTTCTCTCCATCCCAATTTACTGTGGTAATCTCCTGCAAATATTACACGTTTTTATTTCCTTTGTTCCGTCTTAACAACTTTCTTGAGCTCTTCATTGAATCTGTGGAGGTCATCAGTATCTTTCCTCTCCTGCAGCTAATACGTATTTTGATTTTCTTGTTCCTTCTTAATCACTTTCTTAAGGTCTTCATCGCATGTATGGAGGTCACCAGTATCTCTGCTTATTCATTTCTGCTTCCGCAACCACATTGACCTGATATTTTCCCCAGTCTTCCCTTCTCTACATCCCACTTCACTGTTGTAATCTTCTGCAACTATTACATATTTTTTTCCTTTTTAAAACTTTCTTGAAGTCTTTATTGAATCTGTTGAAGTCACCAGAATCTTTCCTCTTTCCATAGCCGTATTGCCTTGTTATTTTCCTGTCTTACCTGCTCTCCGTTCCACTTTACTGTTGTAATCTCCTGTTAACTATTATATATTTTGTTTGTTTCTTATTAATAACATTCTTGAGCTCTTTATTGAATCTGTTGAGGTCACCAGTATCTTTCCTCTTTCATTTCTACTTCCACAACCGTATTGACCTGTAACATTCCCGTCTAACCTTCTCTCCGTCCCACTTTACTGTTGTAATCTGTGCAACTATTACACATTTTGATTTTCTTTGTTCCTTCTTAATAACTTTTTTGGGGTCTTCATTGAATCTGTTGAGGTCACCAGTATCTTTCCTCTTTCATTTCTGCTACCACAGCCATATTGACCTGTTACATTCCCGTCTTCCCTTCTCTACGTCCCACTTCACTGTTGTAATCTTCTGCAACTATTACATATTTTATTTTTTTCCCTTTTTAAAACTTTCTTGAAGTCTTTATTGAATCTGTTGAGGTCACCAGAATCTTTCCTCTTTCCATAGCCGTATTGCCTTGTTATTTTCCTGTCTTACCTGTTCTCCGTTCCATTTTACTGTTGTAATCTCCTGTTAACTATTATATATTTTGATTTTGTTTGTTTCTCATTAATAACTTTCTTGAGGTCTTCATTGAATCTGTTGAGGTCACCAGTATCTTTCCTCTTTCATTTCTACTTCCACAACCGTATTGACCTGTTACATTCCCGTCTTCCCTTCTCTCCGTCCCACTTTACTGTTGTAATCTGTGCAACTATTACACATTTTGATTTTCTTTGTTCCTTAATAACTTTTTTGGAGTCTTCATTGAATCTGTTGAGGTCACCAGTATCTTTCCTCTTTCATTTCTGCTACCACAGCCATATTGACCTGTTACATTCCCGTCTTCCCTTCTCTCCGTCTGACTTTACTGTTGTAATCTGTGCAACTATTACACATTTTGAGTTTTTTGTTCCTTCTTAATAACTTTCTTGAGGTCTTCATTGAATCTGTTGAGGTCACAGTATCTTTCCTCTTTCATTTCTACTTCCACAACCATATTGACCTGTTACATTCCCGTCTTCCCTTCTCTCCGTCTGACTTTACTGTTGTAATCTTGCAACTATTACACATTTTGACTTTCTTTGTTCTTTCTTAATAACTTTCTTGAGGTCTTCATTCAATCTGTAGAGGTTACCAGTACCTCTTCAACTTCTGCTTTTGTAACCATATTGACCAGTTATTTTCCCGTTTCTATAGCCACAATTTCTTTCAATATGTAGTTTGTTTCATTTACATTCGTTTCCCTATAATTTGGTATGATTATTCCCACCACAGTTTTTGCACTCCTTGTTTCTTCAACTTCACTGTACCACAATGTATTTCTTTTTTATAGTATTTTACTTACTTGGCGCTTCTTACTTGCCTTGTTTCTGATATCGTCAGTAGAGGAACTTTTGCTTCCTCCATTTCGTCTACTAATTCAATCTCTTTTTCATTCATTCCACTTATATTCCACGTTCTAATCTTGTATTTCAATTCCTTTTGTTTGTGTGTTCCTTTCGCCCTTTTAATTGCAACATTCTCTGTTTGTTCTCTCTTGTCCATTATCTTTCATGCTTGTGGTTTTCCTATAGGTATCGTTGTTCAGTTTTTTTGTCTGCTCTTAGCATCATTACCGGCTTGTTCCCCTTGTTCATTGTCCTTTTGCGATGCTCGTCAGCCATTGTGCGAGCCTCAACCTTTTATGTAGTTTTTTGGATTTGTGATCAGTAATTGCTCTTTCATTCTGGTGTCCCACCATTGTTCTGTTCACTGTTAGCCTTTGGTAACCTATTTGCGTCCTTCTTCTTTCTTTTTCTTGGATTTTTCTAAATTATTACTTTACATTATAAACAAAAGAATTACATATGCAGAGGGTTAAAAATGTCGGATTATCTTCATGTTACGTTGCATTTCCCAAGCAGGAAAAAATAATTAAAAAATCAGCCACCTCTCCACTCCTGCTGTGTGGCATGAAGCACCATCCTGCTAGAAAACAACTAAATTTCCAACGGACTTCTGCTTGTCAACTGTAGGTTTAGGGTAATTCCACTGACTGATATACATCTCTAGATCATAACAAAAGCAGGAAATTTCCTTTTCAGACAATCTGGATAATGTTTCATTCCGACAATCCACTGCAGATATTGGAAATCAAGATTTATCACTCCATATAACAGTATTCCATTCCATTGTCTATGTTGTTGCTATTTATTGGTTTACTTGGGGGGTTGGTTCTCCTAAGGAATTCAGACTGGGGCTAAAAACGTTAGGATCATTTTACTTCTCTTTGCAATGGCTCCTTTTCCTTCCATTGTTTGCATATCATTGGCAATTCCTTCATTTTTCAACTCCACTTTCCCTCTCTTTAGTTTTGTCACTCGTCTTCCTGATTTTTCCCTCCTGTTATTGCTTCTTCTTTTTAGTTTATTTTGGGATCTTCCAGGTCTTCTAGGCCGTATTCTTCCCTAATTTTTATTTACTGCCGTATCACTAACACCACATGCCTTCCTAATCTTGCAGGAGTTTGTTTTGGTTTCTTTAATTTTGAATTTTAACTTAATCATTCTGCATGTTAATTATTTATTACTACCGGCATTCCACTATTTGTTAATTGGTTTGCCACAGTTCGTCACCATTAAATCATTTATTATTATTAAGTTATGAAGTATAAATGTTGCTGTATAAATCATTTCATCCAAGTGCATTTTTTCTACGTTAAATGAGCTGCAATTGATACATGTTAGACAAAACCTTACCTCCAAAGAAGCAGCAGCCTGCAAATTAGGAGACACATAAGACGGTGCGGCATTTTCCCGAACACTAGCTTTTGGTGCCGTGGCAGCACCTTCTGGCAGTGGCAAGTCCCGAGCCAGGATGGCATACTCGACGTCCATGTGCTTAATGAATGGGTTATTTAAGGCCCTCTTAGCTGTCTCCGGGTCTTCCTCATCAAATGCTTGAAGAAGCATTTCTAAGGTTTGTATTTCAGGGCTCTCACAGTAATTTCCTGTTTGAAAAAATTGTGATAATCGTCTGTTCACAAAGCAACTGTCAAGTATTATGTACATGTTTAAAATAAGCTTGACTATTCAATTCACCTGTCATCTGTCAAAAAGTGACCAATGAAAATTCAGAATTCTGACGTTTCTTGACCAATCAAAAAAATATCAGTGGATATATCTTCCTAGAAGGTATTCAAGTGACTATTTTAAACAAATGTGATTTTTATTAGAAAAAGTCAATATTAATGTTCTGTTACTATAGAAATTGTGTAGTTTGTTGCTAGATTTACTGAAAACTAATTTGAAAAAGTAGTTTGGTTCATTAAATAGTCCCTCGAATACCATTCTTAGTCAAAGTTAAGTAGATTATTTTTGCGGTGGTATCATTACTCATGCCTATTGCGCTTGGGATTAGGACTCGTGCTAGCGCACTCGCCCTAATCGTACCAAAGCGCAATGCACATTCGTGACACCACCACAAAAATAGTCGACATAACTTTGACTACTCATGGTATTATAAGTGAGAATAATCTTGTCAGCTGCTCCAATAAAAGCAAATGTACATTACCATCGTACAAAAATAAAAGTAACTAGAATTTTGATGTTGCCAATCCAATAAAAAGTGAGTTCGGAATGTGTTCACCGTACTTTCACGCGAGCAACTAACCCCATTCCTTGAAGGCCTTTTCTGCTGCAACCACGTCTCCACGGGCCAGCTGGACTAAAACTAACGCTACAGCTAAACGGCCAGTTGCCTGGTAGGATTCGTTCTGTTGGTGCAGGCCAATTTCACGTCTAATTGAGTCTGCTGCTAAATCAAACCTGAAATGCGTTTACGGGTTTATTTGCAACTATTTAGTTTACAATAACCAAATACTTACTGTTTTAACTTCACATAGATTCTTGAAACTTTACATACATACTCGGCAGCCTGCCTCGAACTATCTTGGATCTGTTAAATTAACGACAATTAGCGCAAAATTTTGCAGAAAGTGAACTTTATTACAGTCGCTATATCGGCAGCACGTAAATATAAATGTAGAGCTTGCTCAGGATGTTGTTGCTCAAGAATCTTAGCCGCTCTATCGAGCGAAGCAGCAGCGGTATCTGCGCTTCCATGACTTTGGTACATGTTGGCAGCCCGTTCTGCAAAAGCGGGCACTTCCCGCAAGTCGCCCATTTCCTTGCATATTAAAATTGCCTGGTCTATTGCTCTGGCAGCATAAAACAATCTGCATGTGATTAAGGCCAATATGTATATGTACTAGATTTTCTATTTTGCAATAAAAAGGATACGATCTGTTTTGCTTGTGGCATTCTACTGCCTTCATTAAACTATCTCGACACTGCTCGAAGGATTTCGCATTGCGAAAGCAAGTGGCTGTAGGTAAATTTTAATATAGCAAATAGCACGCAAATTCCACGAAGGGTACGAAATACATACCTGCTTTGTTGTATTCTTCTGCTGCAACATCATAATCAGGGCGCCATTTCAGCAGGGATGTCTTGAGGCTGAAACGCATAATGAGTTTGTAATGAGGCTCCGGGTACGCCTAAAAATCCATGTTTTTACCTTTTTTCTGCTACGCGTATATGCTCCAGCCCTTCCTCGATTTTTTTGTTTGCACTCATCACTACAGTCGAACGTTACAGGTGTTTTGACAGCACCTGCATTAGTGGGGTGGGCGGGGCTCGCGCGAAGTCTTCAGAATCGAGTTTGCACGACGGAAGCACAGTCTATATATAGACTGTGACTGAATAAACGCAGATAAGGTGAAGATCCATAAGAGCGAATATTCCGTAAAAGATAAAATCCCTAGGTTTCCACCAGGGCCGACTTTAAGCTGTTTACAATCGCAGAAAGAATAAAGTGCATTATACAATTTCTTATTTATAAATTTTCAGTCATTTTCAATCTGGTTGAAATCAGGACTTTTGGTTGGCCATGGTAGTATTTAATTTAAACCTAATTCTTAGCCAACCACTTATTCACTAACCGCACTGCCTCGTACACTTACAAGCCATGCTGTTAGACTTGGCAACATCGTATCTCTGGTAGTTGGTGGTCCTAAATTACAGTTCTCCAATTTGAAATAATGATGCTTTAAAGAGCACAATTTTACTCTTTATCTATGTTACTCTGCAATTAACTAAAGATAGCTACTGTAATTGTGACATTTATTAACATACTTAAGTAATACAAACGTGTAACAGTATATTTATAAAAATAAAACGACTTAACCTATGTGACTCATGGATAAAAGAACAATTCTGTAATTAGTTTAAAGTTTGTAATTTTCTATACACCACTGGTGATTGAGAGTACAACATATAGGTATGCAAAAACTATGATGGTGCTACTGTAAATAATCTTATTTGAACATAATAAACTTATCTGCTCGGTAATATCTAAATTGGTGTGAAGTAAATTGTTCCATAAACTTCGAAAAACTGCTGATGTCAGCATTTAAAAACACTTTCACTGTTTGTGCATGTCTTTCCAATATTTTTTTTTCTACATTCAGGATTTGTCCTTTCTTGAGGCGCTTTTGACGACAAATATGCTAGTAAATTTGAAAATACGCTTGGGACAGCATTGTCAGCTAACCGAGGGTAATGCAGTATCAGCTTCTGCAGTTTCCCACTCTTATTTCTAACGTTTTCAAATGTCTTTCCATTAAATGTATTTCACACACGACAGCACTTTTTGTTGGGGCGCTTTTCACTTCCTTATACGATAAAGGAATAAGTATTGGATTTACCCCAAAAATTCGAAATTGAGTTTTCAACAGATCTTCACGTTTTAGAGTCCCCTGAATCCAAAAAACATGTTTTTGTTCATTGGTTTGTCTGTCTGCCTGTCTGCGTGTCTGTCAGTGTGTCTGTGAACAGAACATCTCAAAAACGAAAAGAGGTATGGCGTTGAAACTTCATATACATAAGTTTTGTGTACTAAGTAGATGCGACAGCAAGCTTTTGAAGAAAATCGCCTAACCGGAAATATGGTGTTTACTCTTGCGATTTTTAAGTTTTTTCGATTTATTCAAAAACGGGCCTAAAGATTTTTTTCAAACTTTACATTTTTATTACATTTTTAATGAGTATTTATGTGAGATAGTTGATTTCCAGTTGAATACCTCTAAAATGGGTTTCTTTTGTTTTTAATTCCTTTTACAATAAAGGAAGTAAGTATTGGATTCACCCAAAAACTTCGAAACTGAGTTTTCAACAGGTCTTCACGTTTCAGAGTCTCCTGTACCCAAAAAACATGTTTTTGCTCATTGGTCTGTCTGTGTGTGTGTCTGTGAACAGAATATCTCAAAAACGAAAGAGATATGGCTTTGAAACTCCATATATAAGTTTTGTGTACTATATAGATGCGACAGAAAGCTTTTGAAGAAAATCGCATAACCGGAAGTAGGTGTTTACTCTTGTGATTGATGTGAGATTATCCAGTTGAATACTTCTAAAATGGGTATCTTTTGTTTCTTTTTCTATTTTTTTCATTAACTCCTTCGGCTTTGTTTCATAATTTTCATGTCTCGTGCATAAACCTCAACTTTTAGCACTTGTTGCATAAATAGATATTATAATTCATATTCTTATTTGGGTATTTCGTCACTCTGCAAATTAAAAATATTAAATAATGAGGGCAGATTGTCCCTCGAAACGTTCGTTGTTAATATTTTCGTTATTTAATATTTTTAATTTGCAGAGTGGCGAAATACCCAAATAAGAATATGAATTATGAATTCACGCCACAAAGAAGTTTCCGAGATTATCTTAATAGCTATTATCTACAACTGTCAAATAATTATTCTTAACATGGAATTTCGGCTTAGACTGCGTAGTATTTGTATATGAGCACCCAGCAGTTTCTGGCTTAATGTGCCTTGCACCTTGTGAAGTCGAGCAAAAACCCGCGCGATGGTCATGCTCTTTGGTGGCTCGTGTTGTTTGAGTATCTTGAGAACGAGCATACTTTGGCAGATTTGGCCGTTTTGCTGTTTGTGCACCCATATTTATATAGTCACTATATTCGGTGCAATTTGTTACCTACGTAGTCTAAAAATGCAGACGAAAATGTTTCTTTCAAGAGTGGAAGAATAAAAAAGGCATTACGGAAGTAACCGAAGATGACATTATGGCCTTTATGAGAGTAAAGCTAATTCATATTATGCTTACATTGTCACCACCTTCCTTATGGCCAGAATATAATATAATAATAATAATAATAAAGTGTCTTTATTGACATAAATATAAAAAGAAAGTATTATACTTCTAATATTATTAGTGCAGGGCGAAGTTCAGTTGGGCAACATAGTTGCGGACCGCTCCTCCACTTAACCCTGCACAAAAACTAAAACTAAACCTAAAACTAAGTAAAGAAACAAGTTAAATATTGAATAAAAATGAGAATGCGCATCGAAACAGCACCACAGGTTATTTTGAAAATTTTTTCGTATTAATTAACCACAAAATATATGTATAAGTAAGTCTAAGAATCAAAAGTTCAAAAGATGAAAAAAAAACACTCATTTAATTGCAGCAGGTGTAACTGGACAAAGAAGTAGTTGTTTAAGCCGGCACCGAAACCTAGAAGGTGGTAGCATTTTAATATCCAGGGGCAAACCATTGTAAAGTTTTGCAATACAGTATAAAAAACATCTTTTACCTTGCTCGCTAGAAAGTAAAGGTATATTCATTTTACCCCTGAATCTTAAATTTAAGTTATGGACATCGGTGCGATATGTAATAGTGTTATACAGATATGGTGGACATTCAGTAGCGACTATTTTGTGATAGAGGGAGGCAGCGTGAAAGTATCGTCTGTTGCTCATATTAAGCCAATTAATTTCTTTTAATTTATGCGAAACTCTTTCAAACCTTTTAATGCCAAATATTAAGCGTAAACATGAATTTTGAACTTTCTGAATCCTAGATTTGTCCCGTGCATCTAAGCAAGGACCATATACTGAATCACAAAAATCAAATTTTGATAAGACAAGACTGTTACACAGCATAATCTTGATTTTTCGATTGAGCACTTGACGATTTTGAAAAACCAGTCGAAGGTTACAATATGCACTTTGCAAACATTTTGATACGTGCTGTTTAAACCGTAACCCGCTATCAAGCGTTACACCCAAATTCTTTGCGGATTCAACTACAGGTAAAGTTTGATTATTGATCTTAATATTTACAAAATTTTTAATTTTTAATTGGTCAGTTCTTTTACCGAATATTAATACTGCTGATTTACCTGGGTTGAGTGTCATAGCATGCTGCTCAGATATTTTTGCTAACTCTGCAAGATCTTTATTTATCGCTTCACACGCTTCGACAACTTCTTCAGGTTTAAACGATTTATAAATTTGTGAGTCGTCCGCATAAAAATGAGAGGTACATGACTGCAGCACAGAGGGAAGTAAAGAAGTGTAAATCGTAAAGAAAACGGGTCCTAAAATAGAACCTTGCGGTACTCCCGACGTAATATTAGAAAATTCAGATTGTTGACCATGCAAACTGACAGCTTGTTGGCGATCGGACAAATAATTGGTTAACAGAGTGATTGCATTTTGACTCAAGCCAATATAATGAAATATAGAGAGTAAGACGCGATGATTAATTGTGTCGAAGGCCTTGGAATAATCGAGCAGTACAAGAACCGTTACTTTTCCCTGATCAGTTGCCAAAATGACATCATTTGTGATTTTTAATAAAGCCGTGTTACAACTATATCCCCTCCGAAAACCTGATTGCGTATCTGGTATTACATCATATTTGTCAAGATGTTGTCGTAGTTGTCGCTCAATAACTCTTTCAATCACTTTTGATAAGATAGGAAGAATACTAATGGGTCTTAAGTCTTTAAAGTCGCTTGGAGCCGAAACTTTTGGTAATGGTAAGACAAGAGCACGTTTCCAACAAGTGGGAAAAACGGAATTAGATAAGCAATAATTAACAAGATGGGTGATTATGGGAAGTAGAAACGGAACACAAAGATTAAGTATTGAGATACTTAATCCATCCACTCCAGTCGCATTAGTTTTGATTGACGACATTATTTTTCGTATTTCATTTTCGTCAGTGACTGTAAAATTACATTTTTCTACCACCGCCTCTTTAATATTTTTTAGATAAAAATTTACTACGTTATGGTCAATATTTGTTTTTGGAATACTATTAATAAAAAAGTTATTAATTTCGTTGCAGTCAGACAGATTAGTGGGTAGATCATTTTTGCGACGTTTGTTAGACATATTTAGTAATTTTAAGTCTTTCCATACAGATTTAGAGCTACTGTTAAATTTACTATCGTAATACGCTTTCTTTTCTCGTTTTATTGCTGTTCCCGTGAGGTTCCTAAGCTCTTTGTAATAATTCCAGTGTTCTGGATTTTTCGTTCTCTTAAAACGATTTAAGGCAACATCACGCGTACGCATCATGTGTTTAATGTTAGTTGTTAGCCACGGTGCATTAGCTTTAGTAAATCTTGACGACGTGATTGGAGCATGAAGATTAAGAAGAATAGTCAGATTTTCAACAAAAAAATTTACTTTACTATCAATATTATTAATATGATGAATATTGTTCCAGGGTATTGATCGCAGGTCTGCAACAAATTGTGGACAATCAAAGAATTTAAAATTTCTGTATGTGCGTATAACAGGTTGAGGATTTAGATGAGGTAGATTAATACAGCAACATACTAAGTGGTGGTCAGAAACTTCGTGCAAACTTAAAACGGAAGCGTTGGAAATAATTTCTTTATTGGATACAACAATCAAATCTATAAGAGAAGATGATAGCTGTGCAACACGTGTAGGCTCACTTACTACCTGATACGATGCTAAAAGACTCTCGAAAGGCCAAAGGAAACATAATATTGAAATGTTGGGTGCTCTTATTCCTTATTAAAAAAAATGTTAGTTATCGTAGTAAAAAATCCAAGGTGTATCAAGGAATGGAAAAGTAGTGTAGTTAGACGGGTTCTGGGATACTTCGATTCGTTTGAAACTTGGCTGAGTGTCACGTGGCGAGGTCATTGGCCTCTTTGATTGGTTTGAAACTTGGCTAGGTCTAGCCGGGGGTCAAGCTCACGGACCTAGCCGGGGGTCAAGCTCACGGACCTAGCCGGGGTCAAGGTCACGGGCCTAGCCGGGGTCCGGTTCCCAAATTAATTTTTGGGGCTAAAAGTGTTGGTAATTTTGAAATTTTACCAGATTCCCACAATGAATTTTGAGGCTAAAAGTCTATTTTTGACATTTTTACAAGATTCTCACGATGAATTTTGGGGCTAAAAGTCTAATTTTATTATTTTATTATAGCAGGATGTTATTATCTACCAATTGAACAATGACGCCCATTGTTTGAGGAAAATTGCTAAATTGAATGGAGCCTTTGTTTGGGAATTTTTGCTGATGCAGTTAATGATTCTCATTATCAGTGTCTGGAGAAATTTGCGACGATGATCAGCAAAAATTATCTTGAAATAAATTTTTCAAGTACTGATGTCTATTAGACAAAAAAAAATTGCCAGGTGTGGGGTTCGAACCCACGCTCCCCTTAGAGAACGGGAGCTTACTGCTACTTACAGTGTTAATAAAAATTGAATCTTAAATTAGATAATAATAAAATTTTGTAAACAGCCAGTAATAATCTAAAATTAACTAAAAATTAAGTATTTATCAAATATTATTAGCAAAGTTGTTATACATATGATAGAGGCAGTTATTAATTACTTAGTAAATACAATTGTTCTATATCTAGTATTATAGTTAATAGAAATTAAATTAAATAAAACCAAATAAAACAATATATTAGTAAAAAATACTCTTCAGTCAGCAGATTAAAAGTTTGATGTGGTGTAGTCAATCTTACACACATATATAATTCCAGCAGTAAACTCTGGTAGAAAGCTAACACACATAAGTATAGTGGAGTCTTAAACAGCAGAATTTTATAATACAAAACAGGGCGATAAAAGAATCGTGTGTACCACCTAGCATTTTTTCAGTTTATCTGATTCAGCAACTTCGGCATGCCAATCTCGCAAAACAAGCACCTTCTTTGTTCTTGTGTTAGCACCTTGGCTTTAAGAATGTTATGGTAGTATATTTACGAAATATGTGAGATTATTTTCCAGCTAAAAGATTTAACACTCAAAATGTTTTGAAAAATGTAAACGAATATTTTATAGAATTTGTAAAACCAAAGAAAATATTAGCAGATAATGCAACTTATTTTAAAAACTCAAGGTTTATAAATACTTAAGGATTTTAACACATAATAAACACAATGCTTGGGTACGGTACATATGATCATTAAATGATAAAGCATTCAATAACTACAAAAATAAAAAACAGCTTAAAATATTGTCCCTAAAAGGAGTGGTGGTTTAGTTTTATCATTGGAATTTCGGTTTCTTACAACGGTAATTGTAAATCATTCGTAAATAGTCCAGTTTTTGGTTGCAACGAGCAGTTGTAGCAGAGATATCTGACAAATAGAAGACTATAGAAGATAACAGACAGTAATATTAATCTAAAATTAAATGAACTAAAATTAAGTATTTATCAAATATTATTAACAAAGTTGTTAAACGTATGGTAAAGACAGTTATTAATTATTTAATAAATACAATTGTCCTATATCTAGTATTTATGGTTTATGTCTTAATCTGATTTTAATAGTCGATTAGAGTTGAATAACTAAGGTTATTATAATTACATGCTAAAGACTGTACGCAAAAGGTAAGATTAAAATCAAAATTTTAAAATAAAACCGTGAGAATAAGAATTACATTAAATAAAGCCAAGTAAAAGCCATTAGGCCACAACAATATATTAGTAAAAAATACTCTAATTAATAAACATGCTATACACGATACTCAACGGTGAGGGACAGTTCATATTTGCCGGATAAAAACTTATCTAGATTAGTTAAAAATCAGATGTACAAGAGAAAATCTCAAACTTGTTTAAAAACATTTTGTAACTAAACAATCACATTAGAAATTGTGTAAATAAAGCCAAAATTAGAAGGAGGCGCAGAATTTGCAGACTATAGAAAATACCTGTCCAGACCTGCGGATGCAAGCGTCTGGGAATGTGCCAGGTTGTTAAAAAAACGGTCTGCGCGGGAGACTGCGCGAGGGTTTTTGCTCAGGTTTGGCGGGAAATTCAAATTTTGACGGTAAATTTTAAATTATGATCAGGTTTTTGGCGGGAAATCTGGGAATGTGCAAGGTTGCTAATAAATGTATGGTTAAGAAATTTGCTTAAAATTGACTGAAAATTTACAGACACTGTTTGTAAGCACCGAATGTAGATATTAAGTGTTTTTTCCTGTACTTTATTAAATACACAGTCTCAAAATTGAGTCGATAGTTATTTATTTCGCTTCTGTTGTTGGATTTATGTACAGAAGGACAGCATCCCTCACTTTAGCAATAAGCAAGTACCTAAAGAAATATTATTATTATGTAGAGATTTACAGGTTACAGTTCGGAGTGTAGACTGAGTTAAAAATTTTGGATATTTCTATACCGCTATTAGCAACAGTACCATTTAATTGCATATTGTTTTCTTTTACGTAAGACCCAAATTTTAGATTCGATTGTATTAATATAGGTTCGAAAGCATTGCCTAGACAGGTAGACCGGTAAACAGCTAGACAGGTAGACAGGTAGACAGCTAGACAGGTAGACAGGTAGACAGCTAGACAGATAAACAGGTAGACAGACAGGTAGGCAGGCAGGCAGGCAGGCAGGCAGACAGACATACTATTAACGAAGTAAGAAAAGGGAAGTTGGAAATTAATACTGAAACATATGAATTTAGCGCTTTCAAAATTATTACTACAGAAGATCAGGGGATCAATGGCCTCCATTATCAGTGTCTGAAAATTTGCAACCATGAATAAATAGACCACTGGTCAACCTGACATGTTCCTGTAACGATTTTATGGGCACTACGGTGTAATAAAACGACAATTGTAAATATAATTGTATTTTATTTGTTTAATGGACATGCATAAAATTATTAGAAATATATTATACACCAGTCAATTATTGTGGTAGAGGTGCTGTTGTCATCTCTGTCTGGAGGGTGTCACGATCTCCTCTTGCTGTTTCCGATATTGTCGAACTGGATTTATTCAATTATTCCTGCCTCTTTTAACTCTTCTATTATACTAACAATTTCATTTATATGATTTGTATGGCCAGATGCTTGAGAGGCATACAGTAACTTTAATCGATCGACTAACTCGTTCGGATCATCCCAGTAAATATAATCCAACGGTTTATTGCTAACTTGTTTATACATTTGCTGCATACTTTTACCAGTACGCTTTGTAGTCCTTAATCATATCGATGATGGCGAGGGTGATCATGACAGGTCAGATTTTATAAATTTCTTGTATTTCGCTTGGTTGAAACTTACCTTCTGTTCATTTTTATCAAAATTTCTATGCGCCGCATTTGTTCTGTTTATGATATCATTATAATTTGCACTATCTGTCAGCGTTGAAGTTATTTGAGAATCGTTTTTAAATAATAATTCGTACAAACCAGGCGTACCTTCATAGTGCACATTTTAAACAATTATATCTGATCTCTTTATATCTAGCTCATCTCCACCAGAATAAAATTGGTTTTTATCAAAATCATATCTAGTTCCATACCTCCCTAGATTTGGTTTTTCTATAAGATAATTGCTTACATATTTCCTGGGAAGTTTATCATACTGTTCTAAGAAAGAACTTATAGCTTGCGGCTGAAATTTGTTTGTTATAGTCGTATTAGGATAATCTTCGGCGGATTCACACAATACTTCATCAGCCGGTTTTGGTGTAAATAATTCTAGTTTTGGAAGATTTGATAAATTGATATATTCATCATCATCATCATCATCATCCGCGTCATAATCGTATTTGGTTTTTCTTTTAAGATTATATTTATCATCATCATAATTGTATTTAACTTTCTCTTTCTTTTTCAATTTGAAAGGCTTAAATTGTGATGAAGGATTCTCTTTTTATTTATCTCTTTTGCAACACTTTACATTTGTTCTGTAACAGGTTTAAAAAATTTACCAAGGAGCTGTTGTTGCACCAACTTACCCTCCTTAAGAGCTCGAACTTTCTGTCTTACAATATTTTTAGTTTTAATAAGTTCTGTTGCTACATTCGTTTTCATTATTGTCACAAGTATGTAAGCGGTAGACAGGTAGACAGCCAGCTAGACGGTTAGACAGACTGACAGATTCAAACTAGTTCACACGCTAACAGTTTCTTATCAAATAATAGATATCAGAATTGTTAGATGTATATATACGAATCAAATTCATGACGATAGCGTCCATTCTTTAAATCACTCTTTTTGTCTATTACCAAAAATTCAACAATAAGCGCACATTTCTTTAAATTGTTCGTAAGACATGTCAGTATTAACATGATCTCGGTAGACCTGTAAATTCATATCGTTCTGCTCAAACAGCACCAACATGTTGTCTGTTTGTCTGTCTGTCTGCCTGTCTAACTGTCTGTCTGTCTGTCAATTTTACCAATTGCACATTCTCATACAGTGGCATCAAACTCTAAGTCACCATGGGAGCTAACACAACTGCATACATAAATGCCCGTAATTTACAGAATCATACGTTTGAAATGCTTGACTCGCCCCAATCCCAGCCACGTCTTCTTCAAATCATATAAATAAGAAAGTGATAGGGATTCTTAACACCATTTATTGTACAAATTGCGAGCAGTAATAAAAAATAGAGTGAGAGGAATGCCTGTACCAGTTAAGTATAAGTGTCCAAAATGTAAAGGGAAAACTCATCAAGAAGGTCGAAAATGTATTGCTTGCACATTGCACGAACATATGAAAGAAAACAGTGGTGGTAAACATTATCGTCAATCATATTTCATACAATTTTAGTGAATAACTGAACTCAGTGTGGTAATACCCCCCACCATTATTTATTTTTCTTCTTTATTTGGGACAAATTTGAGATAGTGACCGGGTGGTGGTAGTGGAGGTGTTCCAGTTCAGGCTTTTGGTCATCTCTTTGAAAGAAAAATATTACGAGAAGTATTTCTATGAATTTTCAAAGTTATTTCCATGGTTTGGTTGCGATCGTATGAATATCACCGTTATGCTAGATGGACATCTAGAGTTGCAAATCAAACTGCCAAACTGCGCCCTCCCTGTCTGTTATGTAGAAATTGTAGGCAGCGGCTTGCACGAGGAGGGCATAAACATATAAATCAATGTCTACCGAATAAATCGTAGCAGTCTGATTGTAACATGGAAGCCGTCACCTCTTTGGAAAGATATTACGAGAAGTATTTCTATGAATTTTCAAAGTTATTTCCATGGTTTGGTTGCAATCGTATGGATATCACCGTTACGCTAGATGGACATCCGGACTTTAAAACTAATACAAAACTACGACTTCCAGACGGGTGGAGTTGGTTTGATGACAATGTGATGGAGCCCATCGAGGAGCATTTAAAAATTTTGAGATTAGAACGTGAATGTGTGAAGAAAATCGTATATGATTTATGGTGATGTCCGCCTCCCCATCTGTTAAATGTTTGTATTATGAGCCAACGGTCTGCGTCATGCTATGAATATCGAATGCAATTCATGAAATTGTTAGTATAATAGAAGAGTTAAAAGAGACAGGAATAATTGAATAAATCCAGTTCGACAATGTCGGAAACAGCACGAGGAGATTGTGACACCCTCCAGACAGAGATGGCAACAACCCCTCTACCACAATAATTGACTGGTGTATAATATATTTGTAATAATTTTATACATGTCCATTAGACAAATAAAATACAATTATATTTACAATTGTCGTTTTATTACACCGTCATGCCCAGAAAACCGTTACAGGAACATGTCAGGTTGACCAGTGTTCTATTTATTCATCGTTGCAAATTCTCAGACACTGATAATGGAAGCCATTGATCCCCTGATGGTCTGTAGTAATAATTTTGAAAGCGTTAAATTAAGATCTGTTTCAGTATTAATTTCCAATTTCCCTTTTCTTACTTCGTTAATAGTATGGCTGTCTGTCTGCCTGCCTAACTGCCTGCCTGCCTGCCTGTCTGTCTACCTGTCTATCTGTCTAGCTGTCAAGTTGTAACGTTTCGCTCTGGTTTTAAATGCATTTTTGTTATAATATATAATATTAGAGCATTTAAAACGCCGCAACAATAGGTTTGCAACAATCGGAAAGTTTCAGCTCGCGCTCGAGTTGCACCAGCTCCTCGCTGTGCGCAAATGAAACGAACGCGCACGTTAATACGAGAGGAGGGAACGCGATAAGCTATAAAACCAGATCGCGTAGCGAGCTCGAGGAGGATTCCGCGTCTCCAACACCAGAAACCGACCGGAAGATTTCGAAAATAGTAACTCGATCTCCCCCAGGTACCCGCCTATATAAACGTATTTCTGGAATCGGACTGCGTTTATTAGGATTGATTTGTAAATTGTAAATAACAAGTTTATTTCGCATAAATCTGGTATCGGATTGTGCAAATTTTATTCTTACAATTCCGTCGCGTTCCTCACGAGTGTTCGCATACGAAATTAAGATTATATTTGGTTAACGAAATAACTTAGTTTCGTGGGCGAGCGATCCAGGCGATCTCACTGGACAAATAAATCACAATTAAGCTTGGCTGGAATATCGGCGAGTTTCAATTGGGTTTATTCCGTAAGAATAAAACTAACATTCCAGTATAACAACGGAGAGCACTGAAATAGCAATAAACTCGAATCTAGTAAAGTCACGAAAGACCTGTCAAAGTACAGTTAATTTCAAGGGTACATCCGAGTACATTAAAGTAAAAATCATTTTTGAATCACAGAATTGAAAATTACAAAACCAGTCCATTATTTTACGCGGGGTTAATTAAAGTATTGCAGAATTCAAAAGTCACCGACCTTGTTAAAATATCTTCGTTGTGTATATGACCTCCGCACGTGCCGGAGCGCAGATAACAGTAGAAAGAATTCGACCTCAGGTCAAAGGCTAAATGCACTTCCTGGTTATCACTAAAACGTGCACTTGTATAGATATTAACACAGATTAAACAACTCGGAGTTTCAATCAAGTCACTTTATAGTTGAAATAATTACAAAGCTCCCGTTTATTTACATGAGTACTAAACTGTCATTTTTAATTTGTTTTGGGATTACAGGACTGCCAACGTAAACGTGAGAACCCTCGATTTTCCGACAACCTGGCGACGTGAACACCACGATCCTACACCGGTGTATGAAGGGCAGCCTACACATCCAATAATTAACCAAGGATTCACGCAAAACAAATTATTTTGTATTTAATTCAATATATAATTTATTTTTAAGTTATTACATGTACATAATAGGTAATAAATGTTTCTGTTAAAACTTGTTCTTTTGAGTCAGTCAGAGTAATCAGGCCCTGGACCCCATATAAGCAGCTACCATTTATAAGGGCATATTTGATAATGCTATAGGGGCATTTTCCAAATTAAATATAAACCTGATATTATTACGAAGCCCCAGTTAGCATTACAAAGTTGTCTAGCTGTCTAGCTGTTTCACTGTCTATCTGTCTAGCTGTCTACCTGTCTACCTGTCTACCTGTCTAGCTCTCTACCTGTCTAGCTGTCTACCTGTCTAGCTGTCTACCTGTCTAAGCAGTGCTTTCGAACCTATATTAATACAATCGAATCTAAAATTTGGGTCTTACGTAAAATAAAACAATATGCAATTAAATGGTACTGTTGCTAATAGCGGTATAAAAATATTCAAAATTTTTAACTCAGTTTACACTCCGAACTGTAACCTGTAAATCTCTACATCATAATAATATTTCTTTAGGTACTTGCTTATTGCTAAAGTGGGGGCTGCTGTCCTTCTGTATATAAATCCAACAACAAAAGCAAAATAAATAACTATCGACCCAATTTCGAGACTGTGTATTTAATAAAGTACAGGAAAAAACACTTAATATCTACATTCGGTGCCTACAAACAGTGTCTGTAAATTTTCAGTCAATTTTAAGCAAATTTCTTAACCATACATTTATTAGCAACCTTGCACATTCCCAGATTTCCCGCCAAAAGCCTGATCATAATTTAAAATTTACCTTCAAAATAATGCGCAGAATTTGAATTTCCCGCCAAAACATACGCAGAATTTAAATTTCCAGCGAAACCTGCTCAAAAAGCCTCGCGCAGACCCCCGCGCAGATCCCCGCGCAGACCTACGCAGAAACCTCCGCGCAGACCCTCGAGCAGACCTACGCAGAAACTCCAGACAACAATCACATCTGGTTTTTTAACAACCTTGCACATTCCCAGACGCTCACATCCGCAGGTCTGGACAGGTATTTTCTATAGTCTGCAAATTTTTTTACTAATATATTGTTGTGGCCTAATGGTTTTTACTTTGCTTTATTTAATGTAATTTTTATTCTCACGGTTTTATTTTAAAATTTTGATTTTAATCTTACCTTTTGCGTACAGTCTTTAGCATGTAATTTTAATTAATATTACTGTCTGTTATCTTCTATAGTCTTCTATTCGTCAGATATCTCTGCTACAACTATGCTCGTTGCAACCAAAAACTGGACTATTTGCGAATGATTTACAATTACCGTTGTAAGAAACCGAAATTCCAATAATAAAACTAAACCACCACTCCTTTTAGGAACAATATTTTAAGCTGTTTTTTATTTTTGTAGTTATTGAATGCTTTATCATTTAATGATCATATGTACAGTACCCAAGCATTGTGTTTATTATGTGTTAAAATCCTTAAGTATTTATAAACCTTGAGTTTTTTAAAATAAGTTGCATTATCTGCTAATATTTTCTTTGATTTTACAAATTCTATAAAATATTCTTTACATTTTTCAAAACATTTTGAGTGTTGCATCTTTTAGCTGGAAAATAATCTCACATATTTCGTAAATATACTACCATAACATTCTTAAAGCCAAGGTGCTAACACAAGAACAAAGAAGGTGCTTGTTTTGCGAGATTGGCATGCCGAAGTTGCTGAATCAGATAAACTGAAAAAATTCTAGGTGGTACACATGATTCTTTTATCGCCCTGTTTTGTATTATAAAATTCTGCTGTTTAAGACTCCACTATACTTATGTGTGTTAGCTTCCTACCAGAGTTTACTGCTGGAATTATATATGTGTGTAAGATTGACTAAACCACATCAAACTTTTAATCTGCTGACTGAAGAGTATTTTTACTAATATATTGCTTTATTTGGTTTAATTTAATTTAATTCTTATTAACTATAGTACTAACGGGTGTTCATAAACAGTTGTCATCCCAGTTGCTTTGAAAAACAAAATGTTATATCTTTGATTAATTCGTGCAACACAATGAAACGTCATTGAGTACTGTCATAGCGCAATTTTTCCCAGTTATAATAGACATACGTTTTTGAAGTCAAAACCTACTGGGATGACGACTGTTTATGAACACCCGTTAGATATAGAACAATTGTATTTACTAAGTAATTAATACCTGCCTCTATCATACGTATAACAACTTTGCTAATAATATTTGATAAATACTCAATTTTTAGTTAATTTTGGAATAATATTACTGTCTGTTCACAAAATTTTATTATTATCTAATTTAAGATTCGATTTTTATTAACACTGTAAATAGCAGTAAGCTCCGGTTCTCTAAGGGGATGGTGGGTTCGAACCCCACACCTGGCAATTCTTTTTTGTTTGTCTAATAGACATCAGTACTTGACAAATTTATTTCAAGATAATTTTTGCTGATCATCGTCGCAAATTTCTCTAGACACTGATAATGATAATCATTAACTGCATCAGCAAAAATTCTCAAACAAAGGCTCCATTCAATTTAGCAATTTTCCTCAAACAATGGGTTTCATTGTTCAATTTTTACCAGTCTTGCACATTTCTCAAGCATGTTTGGACAAGTCTGAAGCTCTAGACAATAACATCCGGTTTATCTGATAATGGAGGTCATTAACTGTATCAGCAAATATTCCTTCAGACAAGAAAGACTTCATTGTCCCATTATTTTTAAGCGATCGTGCAGATTGTAAAACAATGGGCGTCATTATTCAATTGGTAGATAATAACATCCTGCTATAATAAAATAATAAAATTAGATATTTAGCCCCAAAATTCATCGTGGGAATCTTGTAAAATTTAAAAATTACACTTTTAGCCCCAAAAATTCATTTGGGAACCGGACCCCGGCTAGGCCCGTGACCTTGACCCCAGCTAGGTCCGTGACCTTGACGCCCGGCTAGACCTAGCCAAGTTTCAAACCAATCGAAGAGGCCAATGACCTCGCCACGTGACACTTAGCCAAGTTTCAAACCAATCGAAGTGTCCCAGAACCCGTCTAACTACACTATTTGGAAACATACACTTTTTCGTATGCACTTTTAGACTTCGTAGGAAACAAATTTCACCGCAATTCTTTGCTTTTTTCTTATTTTTTTAACGTTTTCGCATATCGAAGAGAATTGTTTGTAGGAGGAGTGAAGAGACTACTCCAATTATTGTCTGAAATGTATTTTTCTTCAAAAGTCAGTAAAATGTAACATTATACCACAGAATAATTTGTTGGTGGTACTGTAAGTCAATGTCAAATTTGAAATTAGCAGGTTAGGTTTTGCGTCAGTCTGTGTCAAAACCGTTCTAGAACGGTAAGCATCACTTACTGATTTGACAACAAACGCGGTAACTAAGTAAAATCGTTCTATCGTGCAAAAATTATTTTCATTTCAAAGTTTCTTGATATCACCATAGTACCCACTCAAAATTTGTTAATATTACCATACTACGCACAGCAATCTTCAAATTTTGTGTATTGTGACGCGTCTCAAATAATAAGTTATTAAATTTTCTAATAATATATTAGTGAGAAAAAATTTGTGGTATTAGAGAAAATCTCGAGACAACTCGTGTTTAAAAATCTGGGTCTATCAAATCCTCGGCTCATTTCGTTTGCTCGGATTTGAACTACGACTTTGATTTTTAAACCTTCTATAAAACACTATTATAAGATAGTATGCCCAGCGATTTTCTCCATTACTGAACTAATTTTTTCTAAAATTTGAGCATTTACTTATTAGTTTACCTTTTACATTGTTGCATGAATTCTGAAAATTGTTAATTCATGCCAAAGATTTATAGTTATTCCTCGTGTTTCAAATTGCGTTAGCGTAATTCGTGTCGAACGCAAAAACTTGTCATTTGTCGTAAGTAAAACGGTACAAAATTGAAATACTCTCATTTTCAAATAAAATGCTTACACTTCGGAGATTGAAAACATACCATATCTGATATACTTAACACAACATTTCAATTCGATTTTATTTTACTCATAAAGAGCATATGAAAACGTGTTTTCAATAACATGGGGTCAGCGATTTTTGATTTTTTCACAGTTAGTCCATATCAGAATAAAATGAGGTAGAAAGAATTTTTTCGAAATTCCACCCCTAAAGCAGTGAACTGTGTTTTCGTGAACTCCTCAATATTTTTTAAACCCGATAAGATATAGATTTGGTGTTTGCTTGCAAAGGTTTTCAATATAAATGTCTAAAAACTTATTTTCGGATTTGGCCCTAATCACCCTCTAAAGGTGCGAATACAAATATGCATTCGGGGTGAATTATAGAACCCATTGCAGCTCCCGTGTTTGTTGAGTTAGAACATTCTTTTTTGGCATTTAAACGCATTTTTATAGTATTTAGAAAGGGGTTTAAGGGTTTTCTGAAATTTCACTCCTAAAGGGGCAAAAAAATGAAAAGAGGTAGGCGGTTTACATTTTTGATATTTTTCGCTGTGGGTCCATTTTAGAATAAAATGAGGTAGAAAGGATTTTGCGGAATTCTACCCCTAAGGGCGTGAAAAGATAAACTGTGTTTTCACGAATTCCTCAATGTCTCTCAACCCCTAAAGGTGCGAATATGCATTCGGGGAAAATTATAGACCCCATTGTATCTCCTGTGTTTATTGTTTCGGGACAACGTATCTGTGATCTGTGTCTTTAAAATCTTTCAGTGATTTAATTTCACCGCTAAAGCAGTAAAAAGGGGGTAAAAGTAAAAAAGGATAAGAGGTTAAAGTTATTGATTTTTTCGCTGTGAGACCAGTTAAGAATAAAACGGGAGGCTTTCCGAAATTCCACGTTTTGGTAAGTGGTAGAAACTTATATCTTGCTATAATTTATGAATACATTTAGTTTGTACATATATTATTTAAATTTAACTCTTATTCTTATACTACAACTATATTTATAAATTTAAAAAAAATCCATAGCCATACTAGATGAGATTAATTTTTGATCATACTTTATTAGGTTCTAACATTAGTTCCGATTTTCACCGAGTCTTAATCTAGATTCTGTAACCTGTATTTAACCACGCGCAACTTACACCCGTATTCATAGTCGTTCGCCAGCGACTCGCTGGCGACTCGCCGGAGTTCCGTTATGAATAGTATGTTGGCGGCACTGTACGTCTACGTCAAATTCGAGGTTAGCAGGTTAGATTTTGTGTCAGTTTCTGTCAAAACTGACGGAAAAGCTAGCCTGATAACCTCGAATTTGACATAGACGTACAGTGCCGCCAACATACTATTCATAACGGAACTCCGGCGAGTCGCCAGAGAGTCGCTGGCGAACGACTATGAATACGGGTGTTAGAATTAGTACTATCTCTTTGAAGTAAAAGTGCTTCATTTCCATCTAGAAAGACTATGAGATTTTCGATGGTATAATAACCATTTAAAAATATTAATGACTTACAAATATACGCGGCCATAAAGTTTATACCGTTTTTTCTGGCCCACTGTGTATTTTAAATTCACTCTTGCCCACAGTCCCAGAGCCCACAGAACATCTCCAGTCTCCAGAGCCGGTAGATGTTCTGTGCCAGAGCCGGTCCTGGATGTAAACTTTAAAGTGTTGTGGAACGAACAACGAATTGCCGCCTTTACTTACCGCTATAAAATTAAAATAAATTAGGGTAAGTAATAAGAAATGTTTCGAGAAATAGCTTATTGTTGTACTGTAGCAAATTTTCAGGCAACAATTAATCGTCAACATCTCTATCGCTAAAAACTGGACATACTGAAATCTTTTCATAGGTGTTAGGTTAGGTTACAAATCTTTAAACCATGGCAGAAAAACTAGAAGACTTCAATTTGCCAAATAGCGTTGTACAAAGAATAATAAAGGAGGCCATTGTCGACAACATCAACATCGGCAAGGATGCACGTGTGGCATTGGCACGCGCGGCTGCTGTATTCGTTCTCTACATCACGTCACACTCCTCACAAATGGCACAGAGAGTAAATCGAAAGACTTTAATAGGCCAGGACGTTTTCGATGCCTTGAGCAGTTTGGAGTTCGACGAGCTAATAGAGCCTCTAAAGGATAGTTTAA
The DNA here is from genome assembly GCA_940337035.1 of Agriotes lineatus. Lineage (NCBI taxonomy): Eukaryota > Metazoa > Arthropoda > Insecta > Coleoptera > Elateridae > Agriotes > Agriotes lineatus. The sequence goes on along the minus strand of OW679199.1, from coordinate 32,576,069 downwards.
ATGGTAAGACCGTAAAATGCTGTAGAAGAAATGTATGAATTGGGATTTGTAGAGTATAAGGATGGTCAGAAAAAGAAGGACAAGACAGACAAATCTAAAACGACAGATGAGGAGGTACAAGAAGATGCTGCAGAAGAGAACGATGAAGAGATGGAGGATGATAATGAAGATGATTGAACCAGTTTTATTAATATTCTAATTTCTTATCTAGATCCAATTTTTTTTGTAAAATATGAAATGCGTATTAATTATTATTGTCGTTTTCATAATTAAAATAATTTTACAGAAAACCTTATTGAAGTATGTCAAAGACGCAGTTTACTAGATTTCACAATTAAAGAAAAATTTAAACAGCTAATATTAATTGTTCATGTTTTGTGTCCATTGTCATAACCTCTAAGTCGTGTTCTCTTACAATAATGATTTTTTAATTTTAAGTGTTTTTTATTATTAAATTACTTATTTTAGAAATTTTGAAAGAAAAATATAAAAATACTTTTTTGTAGTAGGTATTCAGAAAACTAGAAATGTAGATACTTATGCAAACTAATGCTCAACATGGGCTTTTGTAAAAATAAAAAATTTTACTTAATGCTGAAATGAAAGTGTGTTGTTTAAAAACGAGCGGCCGAAAAATTAGACCCGTATTTTTTATATACCTGTCAGGTCACAAAGCCGGTCTGTGGTCTTAAATCCGACAGAAGTGAGATTTATTGACGGTCTGCTTTGAGTGAAGCCCTGGTTTTGGAATAAACACTACCTTAACTTCCCTCCACGTTTTTGATACTTATTTAAGTGTGATGCATGTCCTAAAAATCTTGGAATAGGTGACCAGTTGTCAAATTAATAGGGCTGGTAGAATACCACCTAGTTCTGGCGATTTAAAAGATTTAGGGCTTGTCATAGTTTCCTTTGTTGCAATCGTTTTTAGGGTATTTATTCCCCCGATAACTTTATCTTTGGTTTGTAGGTAGAACCGGCCATAAATAGTCCAACGTTTACCTCATTCACCACCTGAGCTGGCACACCCTTGTCCTTGTCGAAAGGAGTTGGGGTAGCGTAATCAGGGCGTTATGAAGGAGGGAGAGCAGCCTGGAAAATAGGTTTTCATTAGCAGATAGTTTGTCTCAGTAAGGTTAGTCGTAAAAGTACTATCCTTACGTTTGAGACAGTAGAGTTGCTAGAAAGAGTCTTTAACTAGAAAGCTGTATTGGTGATTTCAACTCCACTACAGAAATTCCTACATGAGGATCTTTGTTTCCTGCGAATTCCTCGAAGGAGTTGTTTGTCGGTCTTATAGCGATTTCTGTCAGTCCCCTTTTCAACTATTTGGTTTGACACTGAAACCAATCCACATGTTGTTCGACATAGAATCTACTTGCTAGTCAGTTATTTTATCTGAAACGCTTTACCGAAGATGGGGTGATCTCAATCACTGTTTGATACTGTGAGGTAACAAAAGGGGGCTTCCCACCCTGTTTAAAATTTTGTGGATTAGTAGGTACTCAATAGAAATTCAATGAGGTTCTTTTTGTTTCCTCCACTAAATCCATCAACTCCTTGCTAGGAGGGTGGTTGTGATAAGTCGGAAGTGAGATAACATGATGCCAGAATCACATCACTGTTGTAAGATATGATGAGCGAAATTGCTGTAAGAAAATGGTTTTTAATTGACCTGGAACAAAAATACATGTTCCTGTTTTATCCGATGAAGTACCTGCGTAAGTTCTTTGAAGATTGCTGCTCAAACCGACTATTGTAAATTTTACAATTCAGGGTTCTTGAATTAGAGGTCGACACAGGATAGCAGTTGCCACCCGACAGTGTTTCAGATACACCTGAATTAGTGAGTATGGGTGAGCTCACCAACACTTTAACCCTTAACTGGTAACGTGAAATTTTGGAGCACAACTGGTAACGTGCCGTCTGTGAGACTGGCACACCTTTGAAGCGAAAAAAATTATACTGTTTTAATTATTTGTTTAAATATATATATAGAGGTTTGTTAGGCATATATTTGTTAGTAATAATTTTATTTAAAATAACCGAAAACTTAATGTAAAGAAAAAATAATAAAATAATTTTCAACTTGAACACAAATTGGCAATGTACTTTTTACCAGACCAAGATAACAAAGGAAAACTTTTGATCAAAAGTAATTTTATTTATTTTACTATTAATAATAAGTAAAACAATGCATTTGTAAAAAAAAACTTAAAAATATATTGTAATTCACAGGGCCTCCCATGCATACAAGTGGCAAAAAATTCTCACGTAAACCGTCACCTTTGAGGAGAAAAAAATTAAACTGTTTTAATTATTTTTTAAATATATATGTAGAGGTTTGTTAGGCATATATGTTTTAGTAATAATTTTATTTAAAATAACCGAAAACTTAATGTAAAGAAAAAATAATAAGGTAATTTGCAACTTGAACACAAATTGGTAATGTACTTTTCACCAGATCAAGATAACAAAAAAAATACTTATTTTATTTATTTTACGATTAATAATAAGTAAAACAATGCATTTGTAAAAAAAAAATTAAAGAAATATTGTAATTCACAGGGCCTGCCATTCCTAGCAATGGAAAAAAATTCTCACGTAAACCGTAACGTGCCGTCTCACAGACTGTACTGAACTAAAAATAAAACACATCTCCAGCGTTAGTTACCCAAATTTACCAATAATTGTGCGATAGCTGGGGTACCAAGAGGAGAAAGATTAGATCAGATCATTTGCCAAAAAGCGGTACTCTTTTGCTGAAAATTTGAGATTAAAATTTGCTTGCAGTCTCACAGACGGCACGTTACCAGTTAAGGGTTAAAGCAAAACAGATCTGTTCCTCCTCGTTCATCGTATGAGTCTGACTCATTTTTCGTTGGCCGGACGGCTTCCGCTGCTCTGATACTGCTTTTCTGAAATTCAACGTTGAAGGCAGAGAAAAGGTAGTTTAACTTACCGCTGTTCGTTTTCAAAATGGCTACATTATCAGTGTGAACGCCAAAAACGAGTAACTCCTTTCTGGGGCATCGTGGAAGATGCACCGTCGGTTTATGTTAACCTCTGGGTGATAAATATTTAGCCTTTTCACAACAATTCCTGTTTTTTCAAATATCCTTGGGCTTCATAATGATGCCTTAACCAGCTGTGATAGTTTGTCGACTTGAACTACCTTCAATTTGGGCTCAGACCATAGTTCTAAAGATCACGCTTGCGTGATGCCAGTTATTGAAGAAGTGAGGGTTAGTACCTGGTGACAGGGAGAATAGATAATTATCTAAGCTCTTTGTCAGAGGTGCTCATTTACAAGTCCTTGTTGTGGGTAATTTTTCCCAGTGGGCTGGAAGCGAGGCCGTTTTTGTATCCACAGCCTTTTGCTTTTGGGATGGCTTTTTCTTCATAGAGTTGCCCTTTGGAGACTTTCCACTATCCATCAGATCTGACACTCTTCTGTTCATCAGATACTTTTTGTTAAGTGAATTTCTCGTATGGTGAACCACAACTGTCGATCCCTTTGTTTTGTAAGTTCATGGTGTCATGGAGTTGAAAGGTAATTCAAAAGGACTTTAATATCATCGTAGCTTTAATTACGATCCATGAACGCACACCTGCATTGCAATCTCGATCAATATAGTTACTTCTTGAGGGGTTTCACCAATTAAACGTTGTCAAATAAGTAGTGTGTCATAGTCAACCAATCGAGTGCAATCATGTGATCTTCCCTACCCTTTCGTCCCGAGTTCGAGCTCAAACAGAGCGTTAGCCTTCAAGTTTAGTTTTACAGTTGATAATGAAAAAAGATACTTGAAACTGTTGTGACGTGTTTTGCAGTCCCGCGCATATAGTCCCGCGTCTGAGGCAGCATAGTATTTTATATTGTGCCGTTTATCTACACTCGTAACAAGTTGTAAAAGTTGGCTATAATACCTTGGTGCAGAAGGAAGTATCTTGCCGAAGTAATTATGTAGACAGTTCCGCGTCGGGGTGTTAGCCTGAGGGTTATGTTGTGGCCGTGAGATTTCTTACCGAACACAAGTCTTCAAATCGCATTTAATGCTAAATTAGCAATTAAGGAAGTGCGTTTAACGGCAACTCCCGATTCACGTAGCACACATTATGTTCTCTTCTTAGGGATATCAAAAGCGTCCCTCCTGGTCAACATACCCCGGTGCGTGAGGTTCTTCCATTTCTTCATCTACCACAGAGATTGAAGGTGACTGACAGTGACGCGGGTGTGACGGCCGAGCTTGCCGACGAATTGCGAGTGAGAAGCCGCTAAAGTTTCTAGAAGGTATTGTACTGTAGTAATTAAGTGCTCATCCCGATTTTACTGTGAAAGTGTAAAGGTAAGTCAACCAAATAGTGGCGCGCGTTTTAAGAACACCGTATAGAGCTACAGTGAGTCAAACTTCAATTCTTGTCGAGCAATAAGTAGCTTAAATTTAGATATTTGAGCAGTCAGTAATTGCGTTTAGCAGTATGTAAACCCCTATAACGTCATATAGATGTAGGGACAATAATTGTTTAACGTTTAGTGTACCTGCACATATTCAGATTCAAGATAATTACCTAGCTTAAACTAGGCTTTACTTTTATTTTATGGTATTTGTTACGTCCCTCTAACAGTAAGTAGGAAAAAAGCAAAGGCAGCCGACTTCTCAGCCAGAGCTGCTCGTGGGTTCAACAAAAGACTAATATTAAGCTGAAAAAAATATTGGCGCAAGTAGCAAGTAACCCAAGCACTTTGCAAGTAAGAGGTACACATCAAAGGCACTGCTAACCAATACTTAACTGACAACTATGCAGATCGCCCCACTTAACCTCAACGAGCAAAAAGATACAGAGCAGGTACGGGGTTTTAGACAGCAGGGTTCTGTGTAATGTGACGTCAAAAATCGATACTCTTGTCTGCGCCTGCATGTTACAGGTTGTAAATCGCCTCACCCCGACCCGGCGGGGTGGCCCGCCTCACTTTTGTGTTTCCAAATCACAGACCTCAGCTTCACCCCTGTACTAGAACCCGTGCAGGGATTTCACCAATCCTACCCTTCTTTGCGAGTCGAAATGATACGAAACGCGAGTTTTTAAAAGTTAATTACAAAAGCATCACAGGCAGGATCAGCCGATCGCTTGTCAAAGTTAACGGAAGCGTAAATTCGTGTCGGGGTGATGACCATTCCTAAGGGTTAAGTTGTGTGTGAGTTTTCGTGAATTTCCTTATCGGAAGACGTCTTTAAATCGGTGTGAGCGAATTAACCCGGAAGTTTCATCGTGCCCAAAGTTTATTCATCTTAAGGATTTGACACCACTTCCCTGAATAGAAATCGTCCCCTTGCTCGTTGAAGCTCATCTTACGTCGCTACCGATTTCTCCCGAATTGATCTGCAAGCTACAAGAGGTTTTTCAAGTACTAGCTACGACGGGAAACTAGTGTTGTCCGACGGATCACTAAGGAATGGCAGCAGTCACCAAAATCCTAGGCAGGTACTGTGGTTTTAGTAATTAATCGCTGATTCCAGTTCTACAGTCTAAAGTGTTTGTGATCAGTTGAATAGACAGTGACTCATAATTCGCAGATTTTGACTCTCAGGTGTAGACAAGATACATATACGTAAATATTTTGACAAGAGTCAATAGCTACTTCTAGCAATACGTGTACCACCTATGACGTCATATAGGAATAGGGACAAACTTTGACCATTTAATTTTTTTGTTATATTCTTAAAGTCAATAGAGACAGGTTAAACTAACCTTTGCCTTTTATTGTGGTTGCATGCGACATTCCATTTGTTTCCTTTGTGAAGGGTTTTAGCGGCCTGCAGGAGAAAAGCAGAAAGGTACGTTCGTGGAGACGCCAAGCTGGACCGTCGCACGCCGCTGTGAATAAGCAGGAGACTGTTCCCCCATTTCAGGCTTCAAGGGAAAAGGTCCTAGGGATTTTAAAGTCTGTGGCGCCCTTTTTAACATCATTAACTAATTTACCAAGACGTTGCCCTAACTTAACGCCTATCGAGTCAAACCACCCCCTTCCCGGCGAGCTGCTGGCAAAACATTTGTAACGTAGTTAGGGAACATACGTATACAGATTGGTGGTGGATAATGTGAAAATAGGTAATCAAATGAGTTAGAATATAGTTTATGGGCTCTGTATGTATTAGACAGAAATAGATATGATTTAAAATAAAAATCCGAGGATTCAGTGTTTTCTAAAAACAAAACACCTCGATTCGGCAGATACTAGATGTTAAGCCCATATATTAATAATAAAATAAACAAACTTGGATGACCTACACTGGTTTTAAATCTCAACCAATAAGATAAAGCTGGAACTCGTAATTATACAAGACATTTTCTATGAACATTTACAAGAATAAAAATTGACGTGATACAGTAAATGCCCTGTTTTGTTTTCCATGTGCTCTGTTGTATTGTGAAGAAATTGACAAACCCTGGTCAAGATTAGGTTTTAAAGATCTCAAACATTTACATCATATGATAAAAAAACTCGAACTTTCTGCACGTCATATGAATTGTTGCACAGAATTTGCTCTACTTATTGGGTTCTGTAAATATTGCAGTTTAGTTAAATTCAGTTTATAGACAAAATATAATCAAACATAATGAGCAGATGACTAAAAACAAGTACATATTAAAGAGAATATATTTGGATTAAAATAATATCACCAGAACGAAGGTGAGTCGTTAATTATAACTTTTTGTTTAGTTACTCTTAAAAATAAGACCCCCAAATACAATTATCACGAGCGGCCACTGATTGAAGAGATAAAAACCAGTAGAAAGTTTTAGAGGTATAGTACAGTAACATAGTCGTTTTATCTTAAAAAAATTGGCTGCGGCGATTCCACTTGCGCAGTGGTTTAGGGTCATTAGACGAGTGTAGAACCAAAAAGCCGTGCCCCCACCCTCTGCCAAACAGCCGCCATCTTGACAAAATTTTGAAATCGATTTTTCTCGCGATCCATTGGTCGCACAGAAAAAGTTATTGAACAAAAAATGTTGGAAATAAAATCTAGATTTTTGGTTATTGCTGCGATACCGAGAAGTTGGTATTGCGAACGGTAGAAGGCGACAGTTACCAAAAATTGTTTTTTCCGTGCGTGAAAAGCGATAAACCTTTTTCCCAGAAACACCTGTGTTCTAAACGTGTTAAAACTTGTATTTCATGGCATTCTACAAATCAGTTCGGAGTAAAACTTCATGGAAAAAGGTTCTGTTCCGTTCATACAAAATTCCCAATTACTATGTACTATTTTGTTTGCAGAGAAGAAGTCGGCGAGGACCAAAAACCTGTGACTGCGCGAGGTGGAAATTCTCTTATTAGGTTAGTGTGATAAGAGAAGATTCTGAGAACGAAAAGTATTTAGAAGATCGGATTATTGTTGTTTTATCTCCCAAAAGGGAAATGGCTACTTTGCTGCGGCTGATTATACCTACATTTCCCACGCTGCGGACTTTGAAGGGCTGTAACTCGGAGACTATTTAAAGCAATTACATTACTAAAGGAGATTTGTGCACATTTTTCCAAGCACTACAACTTTCACATTCCCAATTTTCCGAAAAATCCACGCCCACAGCGTTAGTTACCGTTTGAAATACCAACTTCTCGGTATCGCGGCAATAACCAAAAATGGGTAGAATTTTATTTCCAAAATTTTTGGTTCAATAACTTTCTGCGCGACCAATGGATTGCGGGAAACGATTTCAAAATGTTTTCAAGATTGGGGCTTTTTGGTTCTAAACTTGTCTAATGACCCTAAACCACTGAGCAAGAGGAATCGCCGCGGCCAATTTTTAAAGTGACGGGGTATTTTCCGACAATTTCACTGTACTAGTATTGTTCTGTGGTTCTAGATAAAGCCATGTACTTGATAGAATCGTAATTTAGTATTGTTCCCCGGTGTTTTCTAATTTTTTATAGTTACCTTAATGACTTTCTCCTAGTCAAGTTCTATTCTCTCTTGAGTAAGTATAACTTCATCTTCATTTTGGTTGTAAATACTAATTTATTGACTGGTTCTTTCTTTCCAGCCCATGCTTCTATTACATCCCTTTTCATATTACTCTTGATTTTATGTGAATTATAACTATATATTTTTGACTCGTCACATTCCCTCTTAATTACAAGCACCACTTGCCTGGAGGATGACGCCATTGGTCTAACAAAGGTTGCCAGCTGACTCGTACAGAAGGTTTAGGTTATTTCGATATTCATTACACCGGGCCAGGCCTTTGCCTTAGGTGCCACCGTCTTTGAGTTAGTAAAACAGGATACTTCTTAAGACAGAAAAAGAAGCAATCCCCATGTGTGTCGCCAGCTGCTGCAGTGACATCCCAGATGGAACTTACTTTTCGTTGTTTGTTACCGCTAGAATCATTTACGCATAAATACACTGGAGGTCGCATGCAACTACCATCAGATGAAAATAAAAACGGGTCGATTTAATTTAATCTATTGAATCAAAATGCCAAAATTATGCATCTGTAATTATCACAACTGACTTGATAAAACCTAATCTCTACATGACATCATGGAGTCTCACAATCTGCTAAATATTATTATTGGCAATTCTACTTAATTATCTAACGGGATTACTAATTCATGGGATAAGGACGAATGTGCCTCATATGAGAACTATGCGATTTCTTATAAGTGCGCGTCACCTCGATTACTCAGTACCTCTGCCACTGTAGATGCTGCTGAGAAGTTCGATAGAAACGGAATTAAACAAGCTGGGCTGTGTCGGAGCGATGGCTGGGATAAAAGTGGCTGATCCTCCAAAATGAAGTTCGGGCATGTGCCTAACGAGATGATAATTCGGTAACGCACTCCCTAAGTTGTAACGCAGCCTCTAACTCCGAGCCCTACACCTACTGAATTATTACTTTAAAATGCCTTGGGTTCGCTAGCTTAATCAGTCGGTGTGCTATGAGACTCTTTTTACATTCCCAGAGTGGCTAAGGGCGGCTAATATTGTTTAAGGCCACGCTCGTGGACACTTGAAATGTTGTACTCACCAATGCAAACCTTAATGACAATAAAAAGCCCAACAATTTACAATGAATACATATAATCTGTAAATAAACAGGAACACACAAAGAAAACGGTACATGGATACACTACGCATAAGAGAGTACCTTATTAAATTACGAGCGTTTAATAGTGCCGGCAAAGTTAATTTCACGCACCCAAAATGTTTCTTACCTGCAGTCGTCTATTCTTGTTTTCTTGGGGACGCATTGTGATTCATTGCCTCCAAATGCACACGCAGCAAAATGACGTCAAGCCGTCTGGTAGTTGACCCTTATCAGTCAGCGACACATCCGCTGACAATTGCGCAATTCTCATGTAGGACTAACCTGGTGCTCCTTGTTGTTCCTCACGTGGCCGAGGGAACGCTGTGGGGCTGCTGTCGATTCGGCAGTCGTTTATGTCTTCAAGGAACTGCTATACTTCCTGGTTGGCCCCTTGCAGAGGGCTCCAGCTAAACCGCGAAGGTATCACGCACCATTTCACTTGGTTCGCTATTTGCGAATCCAATTAACCCGCACTGTTTGCAGGTTGTACAGTGAGTCGCTTGCTGGCTTGAGCGCGAATGCCTCCAGCGTTGATTCACATACAGACCGGTTATTCCCCGAACTAAACTTCACTGTTGACGCATTCTTTCACATAATCACGGCACGTTACACTCTATAGTCATTGACTGCGTATACATCAATTATTACTCTATAGTGCTAAACTAAATGAATAAACACAAGGACACTTACTGTCAGGCTTTATTGCTAATTAGCATGTAATGAAAAGATGTAAGTAAATACAGGTGGCACGAATTGACCCGTTTCAATATAAACTTTTGTTCACCTGGTTCCGTGATTAATTTCGCATATGAGAAGGTCCCTCCCATAATTTGAACAGCCTGCAGCCAAAACACGTAAAACCACTGGACACCTTTCTGCACAACTCACTTCTTGAAGCTCTTGCTGAAGACTGCCCGCTACAAATCTATGGTCCTTGAAAATCGCCGGTGGTAGAAACAATCAGGCGATCGCACCTATTGGTTGAAACAAAACACGCTACCTATTCGACAATGCTGATTGGTGGAAGCCATACGGGGGTAATACGTGGTGTGATACAGTTTTTGAAGTGGGGGAAAAGAAGCGCTGACCCCGCTGTACTGCACGCGTTTTTATGACCCATAATTTAAACCTAAGATGACATTTATTGCCTTTTTAACGACCTGGCGAGTGGATCCCTGGCTCAAAGGTTGGGGTAGAAAGGAGCCACTATGTTTGTATCTTATTTTTGTAGCACGAAAAATTCACTTAACATCCGAGGGCCATAGCTGAAATTAGACGATGGTGTGAGAGTCGCAGCTACATTCTTAATGACTTGGTGTTGTACACTCCTTGTGTTAACACATTATTTTTAAAGAATACACACTTTTGAAACAGTTTATTCATTTTCATTCATCTACAATTTGCTGAGTGGTGAAGCTTGCACCAAACTTCAAGTTTTTTTTCCCATCTAAATTATAAATACTGCTTTTCCAAAACAAAAACTCTGTTCGCAAGAATCGACCACTAAGCAAATTGACGGCAAAATTGGGCTAGTACATGATACATGTTATTTTGACCATAGTTTAGGTCTACAGTACACATAATTTGCAACACTGATTTCTCACTGCCGAAGAGACATCACGTAGATCAGTAATATAAGTATGGTTGCTTATACATTATTAAAAATAAACTATATTAATAGACAATTTAAAAGTTCTTAAATGGCATGAAACGTACAAACAAGTTCAAAATTCATCCTTCCATCTTCACAGATATAAAACAAGAAAGTTACGCTATTGAATAAATATATCTCAAACCATTCACAAATGCGTCTTCCAGTACAATTGCTCAATGCCCTTAAGTGTAAAATAAGAATTCGCTAACATATGTATATAATCTTCGCTTAAAACACATAAAATTATTTATTTAAACTCTCCCATAGTTCATCATCACCCCACTTGTCATCCCACGTCGACTTTTTCTGGATTTCTTTGGTTTTCTTCTCCTTATCCTTTTTACTGCTCCGCTTCTCAGTTGGCGATGCTATTTTGAAGTTATTCAGGTGATCTATAGTGTTGGATTGGTAGCTTTGAGATTCAGTCTGGTATCCTCGGGGTTCGGACTGATAGCCCCAACCTCCATCCCAGTTATGATTTGGCGTCTTTGGACTCGATACCCTGGAGAAACACATTTAGTTCACAATAGTAGATGCTCATTCAAGGTTTCAAACATACTTGGAACCCTGCTGGCTAGTCCAGCTCCAATCCTCATCGCCTTTGCCCGAGCCGCTTCCACTATTGACTAGCGACGACTTTTCCCCAGGTGACTGGTAGTTATTTCCACCGACTTCACCGTAGCCTCCCGAGTGGTACTCCGAATTCGGTCGACTGGTGTTGTTGCCAGTCACTTCTTGCCAACCTCTTCGTCCAAGTTCTCCTACCTAACAAAGCAAATATTTAGCAAACCAGGCTTGCATATAATTCATTAAAAGCAAAAAGAACTAAAATGGTAAAATGAAAAGGACCTTTTTATTGTTTTACTTCAATTTAAAAAAGAGTCGATAGTGCTTTAATTGGAAAATAATTTACATAGCTGCAATTATAATGACTATGAGCTGATTTGATATTTGAAAAAAACAATGACGTATATTGTGCGAGTGTAAAATTCAGAACTATTGAAGTACTACAACTTACGTAAAATACTTTAAAAGAAAACTTTCAACCTACATTTAAAATAACATTGCCTGTTTTAATTATCACTCTTAGATTGTAGAGTCCTTCAGTAAAAATATGTGGGGTAATATTAAATACATATACAGAGTGATTCATATTATAATGATGCCCTCAACTATATAACGGTTTAGTAAATAATAATTAATTAATAAATAGGGCAAATCGTCACAATTTATAAATCAAATAGTTTTAATCAAAATATCTGTGCCATATCTCAGGGCTCATTAAAAAGATGTAATTATTTGCTTAATAAATAGTTTATTACTCTTTATATTTTACTCATTTGCAATTAATTAAAGCAAAGCGCCGATCTAGCATGAAATAACTCTAGTCTCAGGGGTAAGTTCAACAGCCTGTATTATAAATACTTTTGTGTATGACAAATTGCTTAAATTCGTTTCTGACAACTCTAACCTCAAATTGACTGTAAACACAGAGATGATCCGCACGTATAAAAATTTGCATAATTTGACTTCAAACACCAAAATGGAAAAAATCACATGAGGTAAAATATAACGCAAATTATGTGACGTAGTTTCCGGCTAACCTGGTTTTGTACAGTGGGCAAATCTTGCTCGGTTGATCCCTGTTCACTGGGATGTTTTATTACAACGAAAATTACTCGCAAGGATACCCTGCACACTGGTGAATATAGAAAACACTTTTTGGAACATACAAATAACTTTTTTATTAACAATTTTACACCAAAACTGGGAGCACTTCTTGCACCAAACATAAAAGTTACAAGCTTGTTTTTGATTTCGAACAATTGACTGTTTCTTATCCTAGTAACCTAGATTTACAATTGTTTTTTATGAAAATGAGTTTTGATATCATGTTTTAACTTATGAACTATAGTTTTGATCTACTGTTTTTGCTTAAATACTAAACTGTTTTTTCTTAGGAATCGTCACTTTTACACTTTAAATCTCCGCTTTTTAATCACTTCAGTTTTAAATGCACTGTTTCACATGTTTATTTTAGCTCTACACTAGCCTAATTGCTCTTTGCAATCTTTACTTCCACGTACTGCTTTGCACTGTTCCTTTACCTTTCAGTAGTCTTGCCGTTTGCTGGTGATACAATTTTTAATCATAACGCTCATATAATATTTGTACTTTACAAACCATCTCTGTATTGTATTAAAATTCATCATTGTATTGATTTCACCCAACTAAAACCTGTCAGCTACATAAATTAAACTGCGTTCGCCATTTCTAACATCAATTATTGACTGAAACGATGAACGTAACCCTTCTGAATCCTGCCTTATCTAATGCCAACCTTTCTCAAATTATAATTACTGCTACTCATCTCAAGTGCATTTATTAGTGTAAAATTATTGACTTCCTTGCAACAAATAAAATATTTAATTCTGTGCTCATTTTGAAATTATTAATTTTTCGTGTTAGTTAGACAACCACAATTGCTGTGGGCAGTAAATCATTGCATTGATTGACAATTAATAAAGGTTTTTTTCTTAGACAGTAATATTTTCAATCACCTATCTTCACAAAGTGCTCAAAATTGTGTTCCTGTTGGTTTTTTTATCAGAACTTTTTGGAAAGTTGAAATTCTGCAATTTAAAAAAATCTTTTTGAAAGCTTCATTTATTTAGGAACGTTTCCGTTCTTTAATTTTTCTAGCAAAACCTAAAAGCCTTGGAACCGAGTTCTGGATCCATATGGCTGTGACAGTTTTGCCTTTCAGTTGGCAAAGGTAAATCTTCTGGTGTGTCTGGAAGACATGAAAGGCTTATAAAGAAGTAACCAAAGTTTTCACTGTCATTTCCAGTCAACTACATACACTGCAGCCCAACATTAAGTGACTCTTAGGTCCTTTGTGGTCATTCTGTATAGTGGTGCAGCACTTGAACTGCAACACAGTATTCAAAGCGACCAATAAACCCTTGTCAAGTCTGGTGCATTAGCCCTACACACTCTTCGAGCCATATATCACGGTGGGCATATATGGGGTCAGGCAGCTGGACACAGCGAGGTGGACTCCACAGTGGACCCCACAATCAGCACTATGGCAGGCTTGTAGATACCTATTGAAATGTGAGTGCAATGAGAGATAGATATAAAGCATGCTCTTGTAAATCTGCTTGTATCCTATGCACACCAATGTGCTCCAACTGTAGAGGAAAATGCCAAAATCCTAAATGGAAGCACGTCCCAAAACGCCATTTTGGTAAATAGCAGCCATCTGCAATTTTAAGAAAAGTTCCAAGTGTTTCCCCTTTCTAAAATGTTTTCTTACATTCTAAATACAACTGTGCAAAGCGGAAATCCATGTTCAAAAAGTGCAGTATACTGACCAAATGTGTCTCCTATCGCCTCAACTATAGTAAAAAGTAAAGTTCGGGCACTTCATTCCATGAAGGAACATGGCCATAGTGCCGAAATAAAAAATGTATTTTGGTGGTTACTGTGGTTTGTACATATCTTAAGTTATTGAGTGATTGATAGGTGTTTTCCAATCAATGCGTCACAGGAAATAAGAAGCATTTATTGCAGTTGCAGGTGGTCATTTTGAACAATCGCTATAACTTTATTCAACTTTTGTCACTCCTTCATTCAAGAGCATTTGTTAGATTCTATTACTGTTCCTTAAATTAATTTTCTTGTATTTTCTTGATAAATTTAACAAACCAAGCTTTCAAAAAAAATGTTTTAAAATGAAACATTTCAACCCTCCAAAACGTTCTGAAAAGAAAACCACCAGGAGTCACAATTTTCAGCTCCTTGTGAAGATAGAAGATTGAAAATATTACTAAAGGAAACCTTTTAATAAGTAAAAAACATCTTCTAAATGTCATTCTCCTACATTTCTCCAAGTGTGAGAAATAAAATGAAAAGATGAATACCAAATTGTGACAGTATCGCGGACCACTCTAAAACACCATGAAATTGTTGGCGGGGTACTCTTTGTAACAGCAGCAGCAGCAATTTGAACTCCCATTTCTGGAGCTAGTAATATAGGTGGGTACTAAGTACACACAAATCTTGAGCTGCAACTAACCTAAAATGATAGCTTCTGTGCATGAGGTAGAAGTGGTCTACGATACTGCATTTTAGCCAAAGCATTTTATATAAATAAAATGCATATTGTTGATGTAAAACATATTGCAACTTTTCATCAATTAGAAAAGTTAATTATATCCAAAGTTCTCAGTGTTCATTTAAGAATAGCTGAAACAAAAACAAAAAAGCAAAAGACACAACAAAGTAAATACTCTGTTCCAAATCTGTGGCAATGCACAATGTAGGCTATATAAATTAAGTGGGAAGTTATGAAATAGTAATTTTTAAGCGTATTAGACTATATATCTACTGTTTTATTAGTTTTGGAATCACTTTCAGTTCTGTAGATTTGTTTTTATTTATGTGAGCACTAACTGTAAATAAAATGTATATCTTATTGATGACATTGTTTGGTTTACTATAGTATGATCAAAAATTAATCTCATCTAGTGAACAGAAATGCCTGGAGGCTGGATCAGGTTTCTGTTGATTGCACTGGTTCTTTATCCCTAATTTTTAAGCACATGAATGAGACTGCATTCATGTATTAAGCCAATGTAGTCAATGGCACTTAAAGGGATGATGATGTTGCTACCCTTAAAACGCAGCCTGACGTTTAACAATTATGGCTTGGAAGAGGGCAGCAACGTTGCGAATGAATCGAACGTTAGATGTAGATTGATTTTATTACAAAAATAGACGGGCTTTTATACAAAACATAATTGCTTAGGACTAAATAACAACATTTCAAAGTGCAAAGATGTAGTTCACTAGAACGAGTCTAATATTACAAAATAACTACTCAGCGGTAAACAGTATCGCTTCCTGCTTTGTTTGCAAGTACGCACATTGAACTTTTGATTGTGGGTCGTTTATTTGCGCGATTTTCCGGCCTTTAAACCGGCTTGATTACGAAGCAACACTGGCTTTTAAATTGTGAACGATATTTCGTAAATTTTGATTAAAATTTATATCTGTTTAATTCAAAATTAAACATCTAGTATGGCTATGGAATTGTTCCTAATTTATGAATGCAACTATAACTCACTTAAAAATCAAATGTCAAGTTTGATATTTAAGTGTAAACATAGTTTCATTCATAAATTATAAAAAATTCCAAGTTACGCCAATATATTGATGGGAAACAATAACTGTAATTGTGATCCTGATTTTTTAACGTATTTTAAGTATGCACCTAGAACCAGTGGCGTAATTTGGTACCCGCAGACCCTGCGGCCGCGGGGGGGGGGGGCTGAGCATGAGGGGGCCCGAAAGGGCCCCTTACTTTTCTTTTTCTTACATTCAATAAACGCAAGCAGCAAAGAATGTTCTCATTTTAATTTTTATAATAATGGGATGTCCAAGTAAATGGCAAAAGTATTTTTGAATTGCCGGCCTTTAAATTAAAGCTGACATAGATTGTTTTGTAATATCGGGCATAGGTTACTGAAGTGGAGAATTTCCTGCATTCGTAGGGCTGATTTGAGTTGACTTAATTATAAGAATTCTATAATTTAACATGATTTCCTATAGAAATTGGCATTTGCAAAAATCTTATAATCTAGAACAACTAAAATAGTTTAAAAGCGAGAAATAACTTGAAATAAGTTTTTAATAGTTGATAATCGAAATTTATCATAAATTTTTCCTGAAATTGCGACCGCACTGTTATCATTTTTAACATTACCTGTTTCGGTTGCATCAGCTGAAAGAACCTTCTATGAATTAAAAGTTATGTCCGAAACAGCATGTACTAGGAAAGATTGGAAAACCTTTCTTTATTGTCCACTGAATCGGAGATAGCTGATAAAATGGAATTGCAAGAGGTTATTACACATTTTGTAAACATTAAGACCGGTCAGGCATAAGCAGATAGCTTGAAATCTTGTGTAGAACACTAATTTTCATTGTATACAATTATTTTAGATTCGCGGAGATATAACTTTACCGAAACATCATTGGAAATGTATATTATAGTGAGCTATAATACCAATGAATAAAATACATTACATTTTTATTACTTTATTTGCAAATGTTAAGGTTTTATTCTGCCATTTATGGCGCCACTTTTTAATTTTTTTGTTGCCATAACTTCCGGTCTTTGTATATAATACTAGTAACATTCTAATAGAGATAATTCCATATTTGCAGCAGTAAGAAAATGCTATAAAAATTACTGCATCTTTATTAACATTGATTAAAACTCCTTTTAGCAGTCATTGCAAAACACAAACGGATAGAAACTTTTTTACTAATTTCAATTTTAAACTACTGAGTAGAAAGATACCTAATAACATTTTTATGTTTTTTGTGTTTACAAAATATCTATAAAGTTGTTTTAAACTTACTATTCATTTTATATTTAACATTAAAGGAGAAATAAAACGGCTCTTTAATATTTGACAATGGTACAACACGCGCATAACCAAACATTTGACAATGTGATCGATTGACATCCTAAAAATCTCAGTGTTAAACCGTGAATTTTAGATTCCATCGACACACGATATCAACGCCTCTAGTTGTCTGGAATGGACAGACTTATAAACAATCAACACAGACGACGCTCTATCTTATAATATATACACTCTGGATACATGACAATTTTTGCTTTTCTTTTGTTTCACTCAGTCAGCATGTAGATCCCTTTATAATATTAACCTAAGAGTTGGGTCATGTACGATGCCTATTTTTCATTGGTTGGATCCAATCTCATGGAGTCAATGTTTTTACACAATTTGACAACTCGTTTTTCAAACTGAATAACAACATATCTAACTTTTTGCACTAAACAGGGACTAAAGTAGCTCGTTTAATCCCTAGGGACTTAAGTAAAAATGATACCGTAACCACAGAATAATACCCTAAATCAGAATGGCCTCTCTGTGTCGGCGCTTTTGATGTCAGCATACTCAATTTTTGTGACCTTGAAATTGTCCGCCATGATCCCAGTGGTGTGCAGAGGCGGTAAATTCAAAATTATGCGCCTAAATTTTAAACTGAACAGAAATAATCCGTACGTTTAAACTCCATGCAATTTATATGGAAATGCACAGTACACCATGTGCCACCAAAAGATCTTTTCTGTGCACTCATATTAAATTAATATTTTAAAACCACATGCACAAAAAACATAACCTTCTTATAAGGGGTCATTGACCGTCACAAGCACACGTGTAAAATATGGAAAACAGCTGACTGCACACCAACAGAACTCGCGCATGCGCAAACAAAAAACTAGCTGAATTTTAAGCCGACAGGCCGTTCTGTATTATTCTGTGCCGTAACTATGGTAAATTTATGTACACACGAGGTTAGTAGGTTAGGTTTTGTTTGTCATTTGACACACACTGACGCAAAACTTAACCTGCAAATCTCGAATTTGACATATACTGACAATACACTTCAGTACTGCCAACTGATTCAGGCTATCCAGGACCTGCTGCAATTCAGTTTGTAATAAATTAAAATTGTCAGTTTCCAAATTGACAGATTCCAAATTTTGGAAATGTTTGATGATAATGTTCCCAAAAGTGCAAAAAATAGCGTATATACCTCGGGACTAAAGTGTCTAAATCCCTTGAGTGGTTATTGCCCTCGGGCTTCGCCCTCGAGGCAACAAACTCCACTCGCGGGATTAAATGGTGCACTTTAGTCCCTCATGATATAATATACTATTATTTGAACCACTTGTCGCATAATATACTATTATGACCTGCTTTATATACGTATGCGTTACGTTTAAAATATTACCACTCTGTCCTTATAGAGACTTACAAAAGTTGTCCGACTTAATAAAACTCTTTTAGGATTAATTATGATTCTCAAGGTAATTTAGTCTGTCGCAAGTATATTTTAAATGAAAAACGTCAGTTAATAAGTTTTAATACATACATTTAAAGTTACCTTGAAGAACTCTTTAAAAATATAAAATTAAAACTAAGTGGTTTTAATATAGTTTTAAAATTTAGTCTTGAATGCCTTTTTAGGATGGGTCCTTTTTGGCTAGAAGCTGCTTTATAGTGGTCTTGGGGCTGTCTTGAAGAACATAGTGACCTCGAAGATCGCAATAAGAGTATTAGTGTTACTTGGGTGCTCGAATTTGACATAGACTTACAGTCTTTCCAATTTTAAGTAAAGTTTTGGATTGCATTATGGGAAATTCAAAGCATACTCGATGTAATTCATTTTAACACTTCAATCGCCACGTGAAGCTAACGTGCATCTCTATCTTTTTATTTACAGCGCCATGTGATGCTAACTTGCATCTCACGTTGAAAAGTTTTCGTGGCCGTGTGATTCACGGTAGCTTCTCATTGTGCGAACTTTACATGCTTTGCCTAATGCACGTGGCCTCCTATACCCAACAACACATTTACCCCTTGGATAGCGTATTTGGTTGCCTATTTATAGGCGTTTCAATATTAGATATGTTTTATTGTTTCTTCTACGTAGTGGCCCTTGAGACCCATTTCTGAATTTGTATTGCGGCGATTAACGTGTTAAGACACCCGGTACAACTGAAATAGAATTGAAAAACGATCAAAGCATACCATAGAATGAGACTGCCAACTGATTCAGGCTATCCAGGACCTGCTGCAATTCAGTTTTTAATAAATTGTAATTGTCAGTTTCCAAATTGACAGATTTCAAATTTTGGAAATGTTTGATGATAATTTTCCCAAAAGTGCAAAAAATAGCGTATATACTATTATTTGCTGCCACTATGACAGGTGCTCAGCTTTTACTTGTAAAAATAGAACAAATCAGGCATTTTATTTTCAGGGTTTCTCAAAAAATTCTTAAGTACAGATAGATGTCGCATATCAATGGCTAACAAACTTATAGGGGGTGGGGTTAGCCATAATCTTCCACGTTGGCTAGACGGGTTGGGAGATGGTTTGGAAAAGGATAGGAATTTGAGTGGGTATATGTGACGGGACATGGTAAGGATAGGACATGGTTTCTACCAATAAAGGTAGTGGCTGAAACCAAGAGCTCGCGTGGGCAGTGTCGAATCATACTGTGATTGCTACTCGTGCTTTAGTGTGTATGTTAGCTGGAATTTACAAGCGCTGGAAGCAATTAAAGTTTCTTCATACCTAGTATGTAAGATGTTTTCATTAGTAAATAATAAATGTTAAGAATAATGACAATATCAAATCGCAGAAGGCACGCCAACCTCTTGTCACACAATGATTATTTGTCAAACAAAACTGAAGGTTAACAAGCGATGCCCCAACTCTTATTAATATACAGGGACTCTTATCAGCATGTGATGAAGAGAGATAGCAATGTTTCAATGGGTATTATTTCAACTATAAATGTCAAACTTGACATTCGAATTTTAAGTGACTTATAGTTGCATTCATAAATTAAGAACTATTTCATAGCCGCCCACGACTGAAAGACTTTTTGATCACCACCACAAACTTTAGGTACCTTAATAAAGTACTTTTTACTTCCTTTTACGATAAAGGAAGTATTGGAATCACCCCAAAAATTCGAAATTGAGTTTTCAACAGATCTTCACGTTTCAGAGTCCCCTGATCCCAAAAAACATATTTTTTTTCATTGGTCTGTGTGTCTGTCTGCCTGTGTGTCTGTCTGTGTGTCTGTCTGTCTGTCTGTGTGTCTGTCTGTGAACAGAATATCTCAAAAACGAAAAGTGGTATGGCGTTGAAACTTCATATATAAGTTGTGTGTACTATGTATATGAGACAGCAAGCTTTTGAAAAAAATCGCATAACCGGAAGTAGGTGTTTACTCTTGTGATTTTTCAGTTTCTTTCGATTTTTTCAAAAACGGCTCTAACGATATTTTTTAAACTTTACATTTTTATTACATTTTGAATGTGTATTGATGTGAGATATGTGATTTTCCAGTTGAATACTTCTAAAGTGGGTTTCTTTTGTTTTTTTTTCTATTTTTTTTATTAACCCCTATTTTAAATAAAACACCCGGTATATTATTACATTTTTGAATTCACCTTAAAATTCTAGAAAAAATTTGTCTCTTCAACTAACGCTCTATTTTGTACCGTTTTCGTAAAATTTGTAATTTTTGAAAATTTTTGACAAATGCTTAAAAATTAAAAATTAAATTTTTGACTAATTATAAGATCACTGTAAAAGGAAGTTGTGTGAGTGTATCACACCAGATTTTTTTCTATAATTTTCAAGGTCAACTTTCTAGGGGACAAGTTGCATTCCTGCAGGGTCCCTAGTTTTAATAATGTTGGTACATAGGTTTTTAGTTCTTTTCTTCCACTAAAAAAGAATGATTGTCATTTTGACAGATATGTCATAATTTAATATGGCTTGCTTCATTTTTCCATTTAAAATATTTCTTGGTTTCCTTTTTTTATCCGATTTTATTGATGATGATGATGATTCCATGTTAAAAAAAGAAGTTTGTCAAGAGTTTAAATTAAGAAACTGTGACATTAAAAATTGACACATAACCATAATTTTGGAAAAGTTCTACCCACACGAGGTATAAAAATTTCATAGCGTTTTAATCACATATCTACCAACATTGTAACACTTTGACAGTTATTATAGAAAAAATGTACTTTACACGATATTATTACGGAATCAAATAAGTCAAAATATACTGGATTTTCCCAGCGTACATAAATCAAACAAGTAGAGACACTCATACCGAATGTTGAAACCTGTCTAGAGTGCCTGGGACAGTAACTTGGGGGGTATTTCTACGCTTGACTATCAGATGGCAGCACAAAGTTCTACCAATCAGAGCCAGTTACTGGCTCTGCTACCAATCATGATGTGATCAAGTAGTGGCATCATCTGTTAGTACTATCAGAAAGTACCCCCCGGAGCCGTTCAAAGTCATCCAAATCGGAATTTTGACATCAAAAGAACCGACAGTGAGTGTCTCTACTTGTTTGATTTATGTACGCTGATTTGAATTTGAATTAAATCCTTTTAAAACTTACTGAGTGTTTTCCCCTAAATCACATCAGCTGATAGAAGCTAACGACGACCACTTGGAGATTAATTTCATTCTTTGATTAGCTCAAACAATTTGGTAATTTGGCATTGCCACATAAGAATTTAAAAAACTCAATTTCATCAGAAAGGAATATATATAACGGATAAGCATATCTGAACATGTACAGGGACTTCTATGAAAGGTTTTATCGGACTTTTTCCACTGTCTCGGGTGTTTTGACGTTTTGGGAGTTTCTGATCTACTCCCGTCCTCAGATGAATGAACTCCTTGTTAGTCCTGAGAAGAACTAATTTTTGTACGTCTTTTCATGTACACTCGTGCCTACCCTGGGGTTTCAACCCGGGACCACTAATCGCTGTGATTACGAGTCTGTCACTCTTACCACTAGGCCACCAGCACGACCATATATTTTAGTTATAAACTTATACAGAGTATTTCACTTAAGGTGCGAACATAGGGAAATAGCATGGGAATGTATAGATTTCTGCTGGCTGCTTGAATGAGAAAAAAATGTGCTTAACTTGATTCTACTTTAATTGAATTTGTTACTTATATAAGAAAGAAGTAGCTTAAAAATGGTAATAAATATTTCGCATTTTATTCACAAAAATTAGACCAGCCATGATCACATTTGTTTATGCCAAAATAATAGTAGTTTTTCTTCAAACGGCAGTAAAATGTGACATTATACTGCTTGATTGATGATGCTAAACTGTCACTTCATTGACACGGCATCTAAACACTTTATCTGCCGTTCTTCAGCGGCAAATAAAGTTATTATCTGCCGCTGACAACTTTATCTGCCGCGAGATCAAGTAATTTTCTTCGAATTTTGTTCACAAAGTTGTAAATAATTTGTTATAAAAACGTTCGAAGAATAAATACTATTCGTTATTCGGAGCAAAAGTATCTTTATGTGGCTCGGCTGTACTTATTTGCCGAGTTTGCGAGTACCATCCAGACACACCACATAAAATACAACTTTTGCTCCTAATAACATAATATACTATTGTATACCAAGGCACTGAATTTTAGCTTTGTATCACGAATGTGGATTTAGTTGCCGAGACTCATAGGGCCAAGGCAAATAAACCACATGAGGGATAAAAAGGAACTTCAGTGCCGAGGAGTACATTATGTTTTATTTGAAATCGAGAAATTACATTTGAACAAACTTTTTTAGGTTATGTTAACGTTGGTTGATGTTTATTTGTCGCCTAGCCACCTACAAAAAAGTCTTAAAACAATGGATTATTTTACTGCTGATTTGTCGTATTTTAATGACGATTTCGAGGTACTTTAATGCCGATTTCAAATAAATTATATTTTCATAGTTATTAGTTAAATACGTGAATTGATAACTCACAGAAGATTCAAGCGGCAAGCAGGAATCTGCATATATACGATCTCCCATGCTATTTCCCTATGTTCGCACCTTAAGTGAAACACTCGGTATAATATTAATTGTTTGGAGCGTAGATTTGATAAGAATCACACATTCCCTTTACGAAAATTTAAGTAAATTTAAGTATCCCACCCTTTAGCTGTTGCGGGAGGTGTGCCCCAGGGATCCATCTTGGGACCCTTGTTGTTTACTATATACACTAGTGACTTTCATAAACATGTAAAATATTGGAACGTTCATATGTATGCGGACGACACGCAACTTTATTGTTATTTTCGCAAGGAAGATGTTGATAAAGCAACACACAATATAAATCGAGACCTTGCTAGCGTTTCACGTCTCTCACAGCAGCATGCTCTTATCTTGAACCCCACAAAGTCCTGTGTACTTTTGCCAGGTAAAAATGTTGATAGTGAGGAATTTATAATGTCTAATATAAAAATAGATAATGCTGATATACCTCTTGTGGAAAAAGCAAAGAACTTGGGATTGGTTATTGATAAATCGTTTAGATTTAAAGACCATATATGCAAAAGTATACAAAAAGCTTACTGTAACTTAAAACTTCTGTATCCTAATAGGCTATATTTAAGTGTAAAAGTTAAGACTATGCTTGTATTGTCTCATTTTGCATACTGTGCTCCCATATATGGACCTTGCCTGGATCATGAAACTGCGTTACGTATACAGCGGGTGCAAAATACTTGTTTACGTTTCATTTATGGCATCTCTAAGTTTGCTCAGGCGGTATCTACAATCCTCAATATTATTTCATAAAATTATAACTGACAAAAAAATGCCTTACCTGTACAATAAAATAACATTTAGAACGAATGTGCATAACATAACCCTACGTTTCAGAGGTTTGTTAACAATTCCACAACACAAAACAGTATTGTACCAGCGGTCCTTTAGCTTTAACATTGCAAAAATTTATAATGACATTCCTTCCTCGTTCAAAGATTGTTCAGTTAAGCAGTTTAAAGAAAAAATGTTTGTTCATTTGTTTCATTTGCAGTGATATGTTGCAGCCTTCTACACGAATGTTAGTACATAACCTTTTCGTTTTTTAATTGTAGAGCAAGCAAATTATTTTATTAAATTCTATTAAATTGATGGCTTATATGGTTTGTAAAAAAAATATATATATTTCAGGGTGTTAGTGGAAGAACAGTTCTTTACTGAACTAACACCCTGGGGTTCCTTACTGTGCGAACATTTTATTTATTCTTAAATTTAAAAATTTTTGTTCTTAATTCGTATATTTTATATTTATGTTTACCTATATTAAATATTTACTTTATTATTCTATCCATGTAAAATAATTCAAATTCTGTTAGCATTCTGTAATTTTGTTGTTGTACAGTATGGAATAAATTTATATTATTATTATTATTAAACGACATTAACCGTGCAGGACTTTCAAAATGTAATTTTTTAATAATCAGATTTTACACAAAAATTACAAAAACTAGTGTTGTAACAGATGCAAAATGGATCTTTTTTACTCCTATAAAACTTTCAGAGCATTTTATCAGACTAGAATCACAGCATTACAGCATAGATGGACCAAGTGTAGAGACTAAAAAGGGAATTATGTTGAAAAATAATGTAAAAATAAATAAATACACTCCTTCCTGTGTTAGGTTGCAAAGTTTTCACTCTATCCTCGTATTTATAGTTTGAAACATAACAAAGCCGATGGTTTGCAAGATATAGAGATTATAGCAGCAAAAGGCTATAATAAGGTATCAGCGTTTAGAAATGTCACAAAATTTGATTAAAATCTTCACATCGTACAAATACATTAGACACATTGGGTGTTTGTATTACTTTCATTATTGCAAAATACATAGAAAAAGTCTTCAATAACAATGTGCCAAGTTCAAACTTCAGTTTAAATGCTTCTTTTGTGTAGCTCCTTTTTTAATTTTGAACAAACAGTAATTTCACAGAATGCAGCCAAAATGTATGGCCTTTCAAATTGCAGTTCTAACCATTGGGTTGTAATTACCACACACCCCTATATGTTTTTGAAGAACTAAAGACAAAAAAACTAAAATTAGTTAATAATCGTAAAATGCAGCAAGCCAATATTCCTTTATCATTAACACTTTTGCAGTTATTTACCATTTTAGTTGCTTAGTAAACTCTAGTTAATGTGATCTTATAATTATCAAAAATTGTTTGATCTTCTAAGGCTCAAACTAGTAAATGTTAAATATCTGTTAGTAATGTCTCTACATTACAACTATACCTTATTCGTCATCGTTACAACTTGTGTCCCTACTCCATCCAACAGTGTACCCTCCTTTACCTAACAAAACAATAACATAAACAAAATTGTAAAAACTAAAAATATAATAAAACAAAAAATTAAACAGAAAAACAAAAGATTTTACCTTTTCCCCAACCTGTATACTAATGTCGGCCACCTTCTGAGTAGCCATCCCACCGTACTTCATAGCACTCTCCGATGCTTTACTAGCAACCTTCGTGGCGGTGGTGGAAAAGATGGACCAACCCTGAAAGACCACCATATGAAACATCGCAGCTTCATAGTATTCACAGCTGTCCTTACACTAGCTAGCGACGACAAGGTATTGTCAATAAATTCCTGGGACTGGCTCCGAGGTGGGGCCTCTCGTGTGTATCCGAAACCTGCATACTTTCCGCCTTGGCTCGGGGGCAGGTCACTGGAAAAATTGCTCGCTACAAGAAAAACGGCAACCGGCAGGCACTTACTCTCTTCTCGACGCGTTCTCAGCTTGAATCTTATTGAAGAATGCCTGCTTTTGGTCCTTAAATTCGGGAGAAGTGTAGCTTTGGTAGCTCGAGCTGTTCTGGTAACCGTCGGAAGAACCGTACGACTGGTACGAGTTGGTGGTGGAAGAGTAATTGTTGCTGGAATTGTAGCTATTGGAATTTATCAGGCTCCCTGAGTAGTTCTGTGCTGGGGATTTTTTCTCGTCCCAGGTTGATCCATGTGCTAGAGTTGAAATCTGCAACAGAATTTTTGTTGTTCAGGAATTACGCTATAAATTGTTGAAATTTCATTCAAAACTAGGTCCAACAAGTATCTAGTCGATATAAACATGCATTTTACCATTTATTTTTTGGTTTTCAATAATATATGGTTTGCTATATATTTAAATTTCACGCTTATTTGACACTTAACTTACAGCGCGCCCACTTACCAACATTTTTACATGTTGAAACCGCTAATAAAACACTATAAGTGAGGTTATGTATGCAGATATTTATTTATTTTGTGATTTGAAAGTGTACGAATTTCATCTAGTTCTGATTCAGACAGCAAAGAAGTGTTCATGCATTTACTCGTACCCACAGAACAAAAGAACCCTAACAGTTACCTCACACTTGCGCATTGGGGGTCCTAACGTCCACCAAAATTTGGGCAGGTTGAAAATTGGTTGGTGACTCAGTGAGACCAGCCACATATCATTACGCATGCTTGAAATTTAGTTAATGGCCGTTGCTGGCTAGTGGTCGCTCAGTGAGAATGTGGCCTTAAGCTCGAAACATGCAAATCCTCAGTTCAATTCCATGAATATTTACAATTTCTTCTGCGTTCTTGGTACTGACTGGGTGACTACTCAACGTTTTACATTCAGTTAAAGGCACTTTCCTTGGAAGAGTAGTTTATGAGTAATAAGACCGCACACAAACATATATACACAAGTCACGCTGAATCTGACCTCCATCACACTTTCATATGGTATGAATGCTTCTTCACACAGAAAGATAATAAAGGTTAATAATTAAGAAAGTAAATAACAGTAATGTAGAAATTAAAATTATTATTATTATTATTGTACAGCAACAGTGAGCGGCCTAAGCCAATGATACTGTTTCGATGGTTATTTAAGTTCCAGGATTTTTGTAAGTGGCATCACAGCACAGCACTATTTATACATGTAATGTACGTATGTATTAATTAATTGATCTGTTTGTTTGTCAAGTCTATTTTTAAAGGTATTTACAGTGTCTGAGTTTATCGTGTCTTCAGTTAGTGAGTTCCACTGGTACACAGCACGATTAGTTAGGAAGTTTTTTCGTTGGAGTTTATTGCACTTTTCTTTATACAATTTCTTGGAATTTCCTCTTGTACGGAGGTTTTTGAATGAAAATATATTAGAAATATTGAAAAGGGCATCTGGTCTCCCTCGCCTGGTTTGTTTATTTTCAAAGCCTCGCAGTAAATAATTTGTTGCCCATAAGTGTTTGGTTACACATGACGTCAGATGCCACAGCAGCATCAGAGATAAGAGCCAGGGACTCCCCGCAGTGTTCGTAGAAAATTTTCATGCAGGGTTGATGACCCCAATCCACTTCGAGGGCTACTTTGTACAGGGTTTTCATTAATTCCCATTTCCCACGTGAATAAATTTAAATTTGCCGCTATAAATTTGTTTTTCGAAGGTTGACCTGCCGCGACATAGACGTTCGTCACATCTAACCTCTAAACTTCATACGTTTTGTTTTGCGGTTTAGAAGTTATTGGATTGTATTTGTTGAGTCGACATCGAAAAACAGTTCTTTTCGAAACTCTAAAATTACCTGGATATTTGGATGTAAGTAAATTGTAAAGTTGAGATATTTATTATTACATATAACCTAAAATAACAGTTTCCAAATTTGTTAGTAATTAAAATTTATATTATTAATATAGACAATAATTAAATATGACAATAAATCATTAGAAAATATTATTATATATTTTGTTTAATGTGCAGAACTAACCTAAGAAAAATGGTTTTTACACCGGAGCAGGATGCTTTCATTTTGATGGCACACTTTTGTAGTGGTACAAGAAATGCCGATGGAGCTATTCATTGCAGTCCTGCATTGAGCAATTTATGGAGGCTTTTCCGGCAGCAAACATTGCTTACGATACCTTTAGGAACCACTGGAACGCCACTGATAATTTTGTGTTACTGTATTTAGGGAGTACTGCCAATCGTGTAAGTTTGGTTGCCTAGCATTTAGGGTGAATACATGGTCACGTGGGAAATGGAAATTAATGAAAACCCTGTAGTTTGCAGGCCTCGAACATTATAAGGTCACCTCATACAAAAAATGATTGCAATTTAAGCAATAAGCGGTTACTTTAGGCTGTGTTGTGAAGATTACGCAAGTGCAAAGAAATATGCTTCATACACAAATATGTACGTGCACCGAGAAGCCAGACATGCATTGTGTTACTTAGACGTCTTGTGGATGTATGGCAGGTACAGTTATGCTGCTATTGTTTGATGTGTAACTGTGGCTAACCATGAGCTATTGCGCATTAATGATACATTCCTCTTCATAGTTTTATTTGTGCATTGAAAGGATCAATATATTTATGATTTGAAGTCAGTTTCAGCCGAGAATACTACAAGTGCACGCCAGTTTCCTCTTTTGGCAAATATTGACATTTCATAGCTACAAGTTGTGACAAAGTAAGAGTTTCATGTGTACTCAGCTAGTTAGGTGAACGACAAGGGCAATTAATTATTTATACACATACTAAGGTATACGAGACATCTCATTTGAATTAATGTCCCGACAGAGGGGCTAAGAAACAACTCATTACAATATGGCTCACAATGGTGGAGCTCGAACCACAGCATGTCCAAAACCCTCATTTCAACAGAAACTTAAATGAGATTGAAATACAATACGAGAAAGAGAAAGTACAAGCTTGAAAAGAAGAAAAAGACAAATATAAAACTAGAAGAAGGAGCTGACTGAGACGAAATTCTCAAAAAATAAAATGTGGAAAACAGATGTGAAAATAGACAACTGCAATTTTCAACCTGTAGCAATACAATGTCTATTATACGCAGATGATGCAATGGCAGAGTCTACAACAATTACAACAAAATTTACAAAAAAAGAAGGAGAAATAAAGTTAACGATTATAAATAATAAATAAAACTAAAATGAATACTCAGTAAAATACACTATAAAAACTAATAAGCAAAAAATAAATAACTAACACTAATATGTATATCAGGGGTGGCCAAGACATGACTACATAGACATTTTAAGCAGCCCGTGGAAGTAACACCACCTAAACCCAAACAATTGAAAAAATTAGCATTTTCCCTATCATAGTGAATGTGTAAAAAAGGTAGCCAAATCCACTTTGGAACTTAGCACTTTTTTATAGTTTGTAGAACCAGGTTAATTCCTTGACAGGAATTGAAGCGTAATTCGTTGTTATAAGAGATAGTGTGAGGTGGTCAAGCCAAACCACCTTGTTACTGACAATTGTTGCCTTCGTCAACCACCATCAATGAATATATGATCATTGCTAAAGGTATATTAAATTTAAAATCACAATACAGAACTATATATACAGGTAATGTGTGTCGTGTTTTCACGATCTATTAGTAAAATTACATTAGCCAGCGTTTAAGATAGCGTAATTGTATACACTTTGTTTGTCATCTGACCCACTGGCCGTGCAAACTGCACCGCTTGTAAAAAGCGCTGGCTGCATGCTTCGTAACATGACCTACTACGTTTGATAAACTGCAACGTCTGTTTGTAAACATGGAATTGGCACGCTTTTGCTAGTTTTGTAACTCGCTTGCATGTGTTTTTTTGTATTTGCCCAATTTCACTTTGTTTTACACTCTTAATGTTAAATCCATGTTTAAACGAAGTTTGAACAGACTGAGACAAATGCATTTGCCGTTTTACTACTGTCGCTACGTCGAACGGCATTTTAAAAGCACACATTCAAAATGCGCCACAGATTTTCCAGTTGGCAGTGAAATTCGAAAGGTAAAAGTGCGTGATTTAAAATATACGTAAGTGTACATCACAATCTTTTTTGCCAAAGCCATCCACCAAATCCAAAGTAAAAACATGTTTGTACTCGTAATTAGTTACATAAGTTTTGATAAAACGAAGAAAGCCTTTCGAAGATGGAGAATTGATTAAGGAAGCATGTACAAAGCGAGAAATTGGCTTCATAATTTTATGAAAAAATTATCACAAAATACTGACTTTTACTAGCTATTAGGGATGTCGTACCCGGTCTAAAATTAAACCCGGGTACCCGTAAGCAGTACCCGGGTACCCCCGGGTACCCGAAATATATAACAAAAATGTTAGTGTACATCTGAACATCTGAAGTAACTACAAATTGCTTTCTTTTACGCCGCGAGTTTTAAATTGAACTAAATTGAAATACTCGTAGTACCTACTCGCCAATTCAAACTGCAAGTCGTCTGTTATTCGTAAGTATTTTCGCACTTCCAAGTGTTATCAAATTCAAGTACGTGACTTTTTGTCCGAAATTGGTAGCAGCATCAATCAACATCACACACAGGATATTTATGTTACTTCATCCCTTACTGACGCAATTTAATGGTACTATTGACGGGTTGAATATTTCCGTGAAGCGGATTTATTGCCTTCCTTATATGAAACAAAAAACATTATGTGGTATGGGATCACCCCATCCCATTCTTGTTATTACTGCATGGTTATGTTTTTCTAGCGCTTATTGCTATTATTTTTATCATCTTCTCCGAAAAAGGCTGACTTCTTGGAAATTACATAATTTACTAGTCGGGTACCCGGGTCCTGAAACTACACCCGGGTCGACTATTACCCGGGTCGACCCGGGTACCCGGGTACCCGCCGACATCCCTACTAGCTATCACTGAGTTATACACTTGCAAGTTTTTTTATCCGTCTGGGGAAGGTACCGAATCAGAGAATGATGATTCCGAGGATGACCTGCCCCTGTCGACAGTAAAACGAAACCTCACAAAAACTGTTGCCGACCAAGATCCGTCTGGGGAATTGAATCGGAGGATGTACGCCCACAAAATCCAAACAAACACCACTTTCTTGGACGAAGCAGGATCTGGGTGCAAATTTTTTTGAAGAATTTGTAATTTGCAATTGTTCGAATGTTTTTTTGACGATGAAACTTTATCCCTCGTTCTAAATTATTCAAACTTGTATGCGGCTCAAAATAATGCGGTTGGCGACATGAGCAAGGAAGAGCTTAGATGTTTTATAGAAGTACTGATTCTCAGTGGGTACGTGGTTTTACCACGGCGACAAATGTTCTGGGAGAATTTAAACGATGAGTGACAGTTCCGTATTTACAAACAGACGCTGCAGTTTTACAAGTGTAGTGTATCGTATGTCAAAAGCACAACCGGTGCAAGTTTGCGAGGCTACTAGGTCAAGACAACAACTCAAGCGTTTAGAATTACGTTAGTTAAAACATATATGATTGTAATTTTAATAATAGGTCGTAAACACGGCATACATTTACTGTATATATAGCTCTGTGATATGTTTTAGAATTCAATATACTTTTAACCATGCTTGTGTATTCATTGATGGGGACGAACACAGGCTTCAAATGTTCGTAAAGAGTTGGCATGGCCCGGCCTTCTCTCCCTATCTCTTATAACAACGAAATAAACTCCCATCTCCTGTCAAACAACTAAACTGGTTTTACAACAAACATCAAAGGTGCCAAGTTCCAATTAATTTTGGCCACATCTTTTACACACGTAATACAGTAATTACTTCTGCAATTTCATGGCATTAATCCAACTATATCATGAAAAATAGTGAAAAATATACATTGTAGTGATAATACCGATTTGCAAAAAGATGACAAATTTGCGAAAGTTCGACCCCTAATGGACCTGCTGAATGAAAAGTTTATTGAATTAGCATCTTTGCAAGAAAACCACAGCATTGATGAGTCCCTGATCCCTTATTACGGGCGACATAGTTGCAAACAGTTTATAAGCGGTAAACCCATTAGATGGGAATATAAGTTTTGGACTGCAACTATGCGTCTAGGCTACGTGAATTGGATCGATCCTTATCAAGGTGCATCTACAACTCTGCTAGAAAATTACAAAAGTATGGAATTACAATCTAGCGTTATTCTTCAATAGGCAGATGTTTTGCAGAGCGGCTAGCAAAATATGACATTGCATCTCTTCTTTGACAATTTTTTAAACGTCCATTCCTCTCTTGAGTGAACTTGAAAATCGGGGTCTGAAAGCTACTGAAGGCACCCAGAGCTGTTCCCGGCTCCTTGGTGGACAAATTGAAAAAACAAAGTTAGTTCCTGCTTGAAACTGAGCTATGAAATACTGCATAATTGCGCAACTGTGAGCAATGTGTCCGCGGCCCAGATAAAGGGGAAGTACCGGCAACTATTACACAGTCATCACGTCATTTGCTGATTCCGCGCATACAGGGGTTCCAAACCTAGACGCATCCTAAAGAAACGACAACTTTGTGTTAGATTTACGGGTGCGCAGAATTATTTTATACCTTGCGCTCATTGGCTTTGGCTTTGCATGAATTACTGAACTTTAAATATCTTACTTGTTCGTATGTATTTTTTGTGTCTATGTTTTTTACCGATTATATGTAGGTATTCATGTAAACTGTTGGGTTTTTCTTACTGGTAGTGGTTGCAGGTGTAAGTATAATGTTCTAGGTGACAACAAGCTGACCTCACACAATATTAGCTTTCCCTTAGCCGCACTAACGATGCTAATCGAGCCTCATAGCTCACCGACTCAATAAGCTAGCGACCCAGGGCATTGCAAGGTAATAGTACAGTACAAAGTAGGGCTAGGCAAAAAGCCGTGTTACAAGGGGAACCAAGCATCAGCTAAGTTTTCGAAGAGCAGTTGCAATAAACCTGCTGGAACTTATAAAAAGTCTACAAAAAGAGGGGTTAACAAACCTTTCAGATTGCCAAATAAATTTTCCAGATATGACCAATTCACCATTTGGTTGTATACAAAGAAAAGCAGTCTTTGCGGACAATGCTACAAGAAAGTGCAGTTTCAATGCAAAAAATGTCAAGTTGCGTTGCATCCGAAAGATTGCCGCAAATTGTACCACAGCCAATATATTTTTTTAAATTTTTGTATTTTGTTTCTTTTTTTATATGTATTCTGTTGTAGAATGTATCAATAAGAGTTACCTATTTTTCAAAGTTTTTGCAAAAACTTATACGCAACCGTTCAATATGCTAATCATTAACGCCTTAAGGTAATATTTTTGTAATGATTATCATTCTATTCGCTTGTGTCAATAAAAAACCACTTCAGTATTATCTGGGTTAAAAAAGTATCCAGGTTTAACAAAGAAATGGGATGTAAATGTGCAGCTGTGCAGTTTTTTTTAAATTTGACGCCAAAGTTGACTCAAAATGTTCATTGTGAACATACTGCAAAACATACCTAACCTTACTTTTGTAATTAGATTCAAAAGCATTAAAATCCTAACTTTGAAAATTAACTTTAACAAAGAGTAATTAACAATTAACAAATTTAATTACAAAAATAAGGTTAGTTATGTTTTGTGGTATGTTCACCATGAACGTTTTCACCCAACTTAAACGTCCAATTTAAAAAAACACTCGCTATTTTATTTTTGGAAAAGTGTTTAGTACATGTAAGTTTGTATTTTTTAGGGTGATTTTAACATCGATAGTGAACATCAAATGATGACACAGTTTCTATTTTTCTTTTAATACAGGGGTTGCATGGGTGCATGTAGGCGCTCATCGGTACTGTGCAAATGTCGATATCAAACTGTTTAGAACGATGATCGACAACAAAATTATTAGGTTTTGAAAATGTGGTGAATGTGAGGTAAAACTAATCTCAGATATTGTTAACAACAAGTAATTAATATATATATATCAAGCGAGTTTGGTTACGGCCGTGGCCGTCTCTCGCATCCCAGTCTCCATAGTTTTCGGTCCCGCCAATCATTATCACGTAAGTTTCTGCTGGCCATTGCTTCTTCAATGTCGTTCTTCCAAGCTCTTTTTGGACGACCTCGCTTCCGTCTATATGGTGGGACCCACATCCATACTTTCTTTGGCCATCGTTGATCGGTCATCCTTTGCACATGCCCGTACCATCTTAAACGCTTAACTTCGATAGTCTCTATTATATCAATATCAATCGCCATTCTTTCTCTGATTTCAGTATTGCGCACTCTGTCCAATCTGGTCAATCCACAGCATCGTCGCCAGTAATCCATTTCCATAGATTTCAATTTATTTTTATTTCCTTTATTAATCTCCCATAGCTCTGCTCCATAAGTGCTTATACTCTCTACGATTGTCTTGTACATCATTGTTTTTGTCTTTTTAGATATTCTGTTGTTCCATAAAACGCTGTTAAGTTGTCTTATTGTAGTTCTACCCTGTCCTATCCTATTTCTTATTTCATTATCACTTCCTCCAACATCAGTTATATTTACCCCTAAATATTTGTACGTCTTGCGGTTTTTAATGGTTTCCGTTCCTAACACTAAATCTTCACCTGTCCCACCAACGACAATATATTCAGTTTTTGATGTATTTATGGTTAGACCCCAGTTTATGTAGTCTTCGTTTAATTTCCTTAGCATGTAATCAATATCCATTTGATCTTCCGCCATAATTACCTGATCATCTGCATAATGTAAAGTAAACAATTTATCGTCTCCCACAGCTACTCCCATATTTCGGCATTTTTGTCTCCATTGTTCGAGAGCTGCATTCAGGTATATCTTGAACAATGTAGGGGCAATACAACAGCCCTGTCGAAGCCCCTTTGTCACTTTTATTTCATTTGATATTTGTTGTCCTATTTTGACACAACTCGTCATATTACTGTAAAGGTTTTGTATGGCCTGAATATAGATTTCTTTAATTCCTCTCTGTCGCATGACCTGCCATAATTTAAATAATGGGACACTGTCGTAGGCTTTCCTTAGGTCTATAAAAACCATATGGGTCTCGAGATTACATGCCAAGCGTTTGTCTATCAGCTGCTTTATGCAAAACAGATTGTCTACCACAGATCGTCCAGCACGGAATCCACTTTGTTCCTCTACATCTGCAACTTCATTCTCGAGCCTATTTTTTATTATTTTTCCATAAATTATTTGTAGCGAATTTGTAACACTCAGTGGTCTATAATTGCTACATTTGGTTTTATCCCCTTTCTTGTAAATGTTAGTTATATATGCCGTTTTCCACTCGACTGGAATTTCTTCTCCTCTTAAGAACAAATTAAATATATAAGTGAGAAGTTCATACAATTTTTCTGGTCCGTGCTTTAGAAGTTCGACAGGGATGCCACCAGGTCCAGGAGCCCTACCATTTTTCATGCCAACTATAGCTTTTTTAGTTTCTTCTAGGGTTATCTCATTCTCTTCTGTAAAAGAATTGTCGAGTTCATGATGTAGTTCATTTGGTTGGAATTGTGGTCTCTTTTCGCTTAGCAATTCTTCATAAAATTCCGTCCACGCTTGCATAGATATCGGTTGTAGTCCGCTATGTTCTTTGGTATCACTTCTTAAACTCTTAATTGCTTTCCAGGCTTCACTTGACCTAGTAGTTCCTAGATAATTATCAATCTGCTCGCATCTGTTTTGCCATATTTCATTCTTTGCTTTCGCCACAGCTCTTTTAACGTTCCTGTTACTATGCATATACTGTTGTCGATCATCCATATCGTTGGTTGACAGCCATCGTCGATATAATTGCTTCTTTTCTTGAACCATTTTCTCTATTTCTTCATTCCACCAGGGCGTTCTTTTATTGGAATTGTTTTGCACTTCCCCGATAGCTTCCTTTGCTGCTTCGTTCACCTTTTCAACAATATATTTGTACATATTCTCCGCAGAAGAGTAGTTTATGCTATTTAATTTTATATTCAAGCGTGTTCTGTATAGAAAGCTTGTAGAGTCTTCTTTTAAACTTTGCAGGTTGTACTTTGGGAACTTGTGTGTGCGGGTCCGTTGGTTTTTATCAGCTTCCTGTGACTGGGTCATATTATGATATGGAAAATACAACTTTGCTCGGACTAAGTAGTGATCAGAACCACATTCCAGTCCTCTCTGGACTCTTACATCTTCAACTTGTATTCTTGATCGTTGTCTAGATATGACATAATCTATAATAGATTTTAACTGTCTTGTAGGTTGCGTCCAGGTATATTTATGAATTTGCTTATGCTGGTAATAGCCATTTAATATCTTAAGTGAGTGCTCTTGACAAAAATCTATGAGTCTTTCACCATTATTATTAACTCTGTCCTCACCATATCTTCCTACTACATCATCATTGACCTTATTACCTGTCCGTGCGTTGAAATCTCCCAGCATCATAATCTCTTTTCTATTACCGACATTTTCAAGTGATTCTGCCAAAGTGTCATAAAATTCATTCTTTGTATTTTCATTTTCATCATCCGAGGGAGCATACACACCGAAGATTACTAAAGCATATCCTTTTATTGCCAATTCGACCTTTATCAATCTCTCATTTATTTGTTCCCAAGTCCTAATATGTTTAGTCAACTCCTTTCTAATAAGAATTGATATTCCTGCCTTTGCTCTCTGATCTTTATTTACGCCACTATAGAAATGTATAAACTCTTTTAGATCTTCGCTGCCTTGTCCTTTCTTTTTTGTTTCCGTCAAAATTATAATATCTGATTTGGACCTTTCTAATTCATTTAGTACCTCATTCTGTTTCGTTCTTAAGCCTTGTACGTTCCATGTGCTCAAAATCAATTTCCGTTTTCGTTTGCTACGTCGTCTTCGATTTAGACCGTCCGGCTCTCTTCTACTAGGATTTTTAGCATTTAATTAGATTTTACGAGGTAGGGGTGCTGGCCCTATGCCCCAACCCCCAATCTGGAGGACCAAGATTTTCTTTCGGGGTGTTCTCCCTTAGTCGAGCTGCTCCAGTTTTAAGGCGCTGGAAATTCGCCCTCACCTTTTCCATTCAGGAGTAAGATTTGCTGAATGTCTGATAGATGTTTAAGACAGAAACGTTACCTAGGATTTTTTAGAGGGTATCTATCGACATCGATATCCTTCCCTAGATCATCATGTCAGCCATTTTATTAGGGTATAGGGAAAGTGTGGAGTGGAGAGGATTAAGGTTGGGTCATGATTTTCCCGACAAAACGGGAGGACGGGAAAACCAAGAGCTCGCAAAGGCAAGGTCGCCAGTCCTTGAAGTAGGCGTTTCCTTCACCGGGATCGTAAAGGATTACCTACCGCTACCCCTACAAGTAATTAATAAAAAAAAAAAAAAAAAAAAAAAAATATATATATATATATACAAGTAATTAATACCAGTGGTATACAATTAATGTTAAATCTGGTGTGCCAAATAAGTTGTTTCTTCTTCTTCTTTCGGCTTCACAATCCCGAGGGATTATAGCCCCTTCTTTCGAAGGATGTTTGATCCATATAATGGGCTGGATCAGAGCCCTTTTTCTTTATCTTCTTCAAGTTTATTTATAGTTATAGTTTTTGGTGTGTTTTTGCTTCTTCTGTAATTTTTCTCCATTTTTTTCTATCTTTGCAAGGTTTTCTCCAAGTTCCAGCTCCGAGGGCTGCCAAATCTTGTAAAACAGCATCCCACCATCTGATTCTCGGCCTGCCTCTTCTTCTTGTTTCTGTGGGTCTCCACTCTGTCGTCACCTTTATCGGGTCATCTTTCTGGGCTCTCATAATGTGTCCTAACCATTTTAGACGCTGCGCCTATGTTCTCTCCCTTCATTTCTTGGTCTATCTCGTGGTTCATCATTGGTCTGCATTCATCACCGTTTACTTTGACTGGGCCTAGTATAATTCTGAGAACTTTTCTTTCAAATCTTTTTAGTTCTTCTTCTTCTTTCTTTGTTAGCGCGAACGTTTCTGTTGCGTACGTTACAATGGGTCTTATTAATGTTTTATAAATCCTTAATTTTGTAGATTTACTGGACTTTTGCTTTTGAGCAGATGTTTGTTGCTGTAATACCCTTTGTTTCCTTTTTGTATTTTGCTTTTAACTTTTCCTTCGCCAGATATGGAGATCGGTGTCCCCAGGTAAGTAAAAGTGTTGACGACTTCAAAACTATAGTCTCCTACTTGAATTCTATTACCCACATTTTCTCTGATTGGGCTGAGCTTCATGTATTTTGTTTTCTTTTCGTTGATCAATAGTCCTACTTTTTTAGCTTCGTTATCTATGTTCTCTATTCTCTCTTTCAGTCCTTTTATCGATCGGGCAATTATTGTTAGGTCGTCTGCATAAGCTATTGCTTGTGCCTCTCGGTTAATTATTGTGCCATGTATATTTACTTTTCTTATGATACCTTCGAGAACTAGATTGGATAGTGTAGCGGATATTATGTCGCCTTGCTTTACTCCAGTGCTGATTTTGAATTTTTCAGTGTAAGCTCCTTCTACTTGAACCATTGCTTCTGTGTCTTCTAGGGTCATTTTGATTAGGTGTATTAGTTTTGTTGGTATTTTCAGCTCTTCTAGAATATTTATCATGCTTCTCCTGTCTACTGTGTCAAAAGCATTTTTAAAGTCAATGAATATGATGTGTAATTCAATACCAAATTCCACGGCTCTTTCTATGATTTGTTGTAGGATATGTATGACGTTGGTAGTTGAACGTCCAGGTCTAAAACCTTGTTGGTAGTGCCCTAATACTTGTTCTGCGTGTAGGATTAGTCTATTATTGAGGATTCTTGAAAGGATTTTGTAAGTAACATTTAGTAGTGTTATTCCTCTATAGTTTGCGCATTCTTCCTTTTCACCTTTCTTGTATATCGGTATTATTGTTCCGATGTTCCAACCTTTGGGCATTTTCTCTTGCTCCCAGATTTCTAGAATAAGGGCATGAATCCGTTTGTGTAATTGAAGATCTCCATATTTTAGAAATTCGGGTATTATGTCGTCATTACCAGGTGCTTTGTTGTTTTGCATTTTTTTTATGGCTTCGTGCACTTCCTTGAGTGTTGGTTTATTTATTGTTTCTTCTTCGTCTAAGGTGTTTTGCCTTCTGTTTTTGTTTTCTGTTAAATTCCATTTGTTTTGTTTGTTCAATAGGTTATAAAAGTGATCTTTCCATATTTGTTCTATCTGTTTCTTTTCGTAGCATAGTTTCCCTTCATTATTTTTCATTCCTCTTGTTTTAATGTTTGGTTTACATTTTGTTTGTTTTATGTTATTGTGAAAATATCTTATGTTTTTCAAGCTAGCGTTTTCTATTTTTTCTAAGTTCGTTTTTATCCGTTCTTTTTTCTTCAGCTTACATACTTTGGTAGCTATATTTCTCTTCTCTTTATACTGTGTTAGGTCCGTTTCCTTTTTTGTTTTCAGCCATTTTATTCTAGCTTCATTCTTCTCTTCTTTAACTTATCTGCATTCTTTGTCGTACTATTCTTCTGTTGGTCTTACTGGTTTCTTGTATCCAATAGTTTGTTCTGCTGCTTCTATTATATCTGTCCTTAGTTGAGTCCATTGTGTTTCTACATCTGTTGATTTTGTGAGATCTCTTTGTTTTATGCAGTCTCTATATTCTCTTCTTATTTTCTCTTCTTTTAATCTTTCCAAATTCCATTTCATTTTAGTGCTTATTATTTTGGGTTTTCTTGCTATTAACTGTGTTTTCATCGTTGCGATAACTAAGTAGTGATCAGTGTCTGCATTTGCTCCACGGTATGTTCTTGCGTCCTTCATTAGCAGTATTTGTTTTTTTGGTACTAAGGTGTGATCAATTTGGTTTTCTGTACGTCCTGCTGGGTGCCTCCATGTTATTTTGTGATGTTTTGGGTGTTGAAATTTAGTTGTAATAACATAAAGATTAAGTGCTGCTGCCAGTTGGCACATTCTGTAGCCGTTGTCGTTTGTTATGTCATGAGCTGTGCATTTCCCGCAGACCTCTTTAATGTAATCTTCTTTCCCCACTTGTGCGTTAAAATCGCCCATCACTATTTTTTTGTGTAAAGGTTCTTTTTCGCATATATCTTGTAGTTCTTCGTAAAAGCTATCTTTCACCTCTGTTTCGCTGGTTTCAGTTGGTGCATATACGTTTACAAATGTTATGCTCGCAGTTTGAGTTTTAATTGTTAATTTTGTCAACCTTCCACTTATCGGTACAAAGTAGGTTATTCTATTTTTAATTTATTTTGTGATAAAGAAGGCAACCCCCTTATTGCCTTGTTTTGCTTCTCCACTATATAACACACTGTATTTCTCCTTGGTGATTTCACCTATACCAGCCCATCTTATCTCTTGTACTGCCATTATGTCTACATTGTATTTTTCCATCTCGTCAGCGATTTGTTGAAGTTTTCCGGGTTCTAACATGGTTTGAATGTTCCAAGTTGCTATCTTCATTTGTTTCTTTTTTTGGGTTGCTTTCCTGATCTTTCGTTTTTCTTTTTTTGTTTTAAATTCTAATTCTTCTTTATTTGTCTCAGTTTCCTTGTACGTTAGCCTGTTCGTTGCCTGTGTCGTTGTTATTGGTCTAGGTTTAATTACTTTTTTGGAATCTCCGTGTATTGAAAATCCAAATTTTGTTTATCCATTTTGTTTTTGTAGATGGTGGCTGATGTATCTTTCTTATGTGGTGCAAGTATACTCTGTGTCCACGTTTTATTCTTCTTTGGGATTGCTCCTTTGCTGGACGCTCCTGTGGGCGAGTCTCCACCAGTTTCCTCATCTGTTGATCTTACTCTTTTTTTTTCTAGTTTCTTTTGTCCTGTATTTGTGTTTTCTCCTTCGTATTTCTCTTCATCTATCTCTTCTTCTGCACTTTCTTCTAGCTCTCCAATCTGCCATTCGTCTCCGTTTATAATTAGTTTGTCGTTTATAATTATTGCTTTGTTACCTTTTTTCCTAGTCTCTATCATGTGAGGTACTAGTTTTTTCCTAATTTCTCTTGTTTTTTTATCCATGTCCTCTTTTATCCATATTTCTGTTCCCTTCAGTTTTTTTTGCTGTTTCATGATCTCCATTTTTTAAATTTTTGTTGTCAGACCTACTTTAACTGGTCTGTTCTTATTGTTCTGTCGGGCTCCTACTCTGTTTATAAAGTCTATTTCAAATTCTCGTAAAGTTACTTCAATTTTGTTTGCTATATCAATAAATACATCCCTCAAGTTTTCAGAAGTCTCCGTATTTCCTCCTGGGATTCCAAAAATCATTAAATTTCTTTTCCTTGATTCTTTTTTCAGCATCAGTATAAATGATGACACAGTTTCTATTTTTTTTTTTAATACAGGGGGTGCATGGGTGCATGTAGGCGCTCATCGGTACTGTGCAAATGTCGATATCAAACTGTTTAGAACGATGATCGACAACAAAATTATTAGATTTTGAAAATGTGGTGAATGTGAGGTAAAACTAATCTCAGATATTGTTAACAACAAGTAATTACTACCAGTGGTATACAATTAATGTTAAATTCTGGTGTGCCAAATGAGTTGTTTACCCGATCAGAAACATCAACAATTTTCAGGAAGTGCAACCCACGCTAGCGGATATCCTTCATGAAATTAAACAAAAGCGTACGGAGCTTGAGAATTCAATTGATGTATGCCACACTGAAATTGGCGATTTAAAGAGACTAATCCATAATTCAACAGAATTTTTCAAAAATCGAGGAACCTCAAAGCCAAAATATAATGGGGAATTCAAATCTACTGTAACGACATTGCAATCAGGTAGCTGCAAACGCATGAGGCACAGCCGCCAGGAGACGACCTTGGGGCCAGCTGCGGACAAATGAGTCATTGTTCCGGAGCTTCGGGAAGCGGCCTTGGACCCAGCTGCGGAGGGATGAGTCATTTTCCAGGTGATGCGAGAGCGGCCCCAATGCGGTGCGTCATGCATGTGTCTGGAACTTCGAGGAAATATCACGGCCTTTCTGGAACCTCTCCCCAGCGAATATAAATACACGGCCGTCTGAATTCAGTGCAGTTCTCCTGCAGTTCTCATCAGACTCGAAGCGCGTAATATAAATGAACCCGTATATATAACCATATAAATCCTTAATGTTTAAGTCGTGAATAAATAGCCACATAAATTAATTGATGTTTAATCAAGCGCATATAAATAAATAGTGTATCGTTGTTAGAAATAGTTCGTAGTTTAAGTAACTCGTGTGTTTGTAAATAATAATAATTACTCGTTGTAAATAAATGTTTAATGCAAGAAGCATCGTATAATTTTTAAATAGCCCGAACGTAAAAACGTAACACTACAATGAATGAATGGAAACATCTTAGCAACCATTCAACTGCTTTCAAATGCTGTTGGTTTTAGCTTTAATCCTGATATGGTAGATGCGTGCCACAGATTAAATCATAAGATAGGAGATCAAGATAAACTGCGTTCTTTCCAGTTTCGCTGACTGTCACTTTCCATAGCTTAGTTCCTGAATTTTTTCAATTCACCTCGTACTCGAAATCACAGGATAGGATCCTGTTGCACTATTAAGGTGGATTCTGGTTGAAAGAGGCGTTTAGGAGTAATTATTTCCTCGTCAAGATGCAGGATTAGGCAGCAGCATATTTTGTTGGAAATTCTGAAGCGTTCAGGCGGCCCAAATTAGGGGCGAATCACAGTGATCGCATTGTTCTGATTTGCGTGGTATTTTCAGCTGCCCCCGTCAATTCCAGAGCTGACCAATTTTACTGTCCGATGTTACCGTTTGGTGCTTTGGATTTGTAACCTCAATCCCTGGCAGGCCGCTGGCTATTCTGCCATAAAATACGACAGGTGCATGTTGCATGCCGATGCCCTAGGATTCCTTGGAGTGCCGTGAAG
Organism: Agriotes lineatus; assembly: GCA_940337035.1. NCBI lineage: Eukaryota > Metazoa > Arthropoda > Insecta > Coleoptera > Elateridae > Agriotes > Agriotes lineatus. Next base: position 32,533,206 of record OW679199.1, on the reverse strand, counting down.
GAACCGTATTTGGCCTTGCACATACCTATTATAATTTTTAATTTTGTGAAAAGTGTTATCATTTATTGCTGGGTCAAGTGCCGGCGTCTTCGATTGAAATCCTTAAGATTTCCTCAAACGTTACCTCTTGCCGATGTCAATTTGTAACTTTGCTTTGCTTTCGTACATTGTGTTTTGTGTTGTGCCATCACATTGAAGAGTCAATGCCTCCAATGAGCGCCCTTAAGGCCTCATAGGAGCTTTATTGCTCTGGCAATTATATTCACTACTGAATTTTTAACAATCTTGTTTGTCTATTTAATATAATTGCCATTGTCACTATACATTTATCTGTTTCTTGTGTTTATGATCCCGTTGGACAATTTCTGCTGAAAGATCTATGATATTTAGATTAGTAATATTTTATAATGAAAACCTGCTCGAGCCATTTGTATTGAAGTATAGTGTTGGTGGCTATTTATTTTATTTGTAACTATACACTACGTTGTGTTATTTGTTATTACAACCTTCAGGATATGGCACAGACGTTACTTTATTTTGGATTACCTTGCCTGCTTTTCGAGGCTGAGTTCTCGCTTCTATCTGGGCACATTTGTCAGACTAAAGGCTAGTTGGCGCCCTAAGCAATTTTAATTGATTTACTATTTTGTATCTAAACCCAACCGTCTACACTGCAGCTAGTCGGCCTTCAAATGTGCCAGCGTCGTCTCATGATAATTTACGAATAAATTATTCGATATATTAAAAATTTATTATCAAGGCTGCAGATTGGAAGCGAGTTTTTTCTAAAACTACCGTAAACGAAGCCTATGACAAGCTTTAATGTATTTTTGCTAACTGTTTAAATATTGTTCAAATATTAAATTTCAAAAACTGATTGGGTGATTGATGATATTATCAGGGAGGGTACTTGCTTAAAATATTTATTTTCTCTGGGTAAGCATAGCAACTTATGAGGAATCTGGCGATATTATAAGATATGCAAATTAGCATACAAAGAAAATAAAGAAGGTAAAAGGTCGTATTATAATTAAAAAATTCTTAGTTCTGATAATAAATTGCGTGGAGTATGGTCTGCTGTGAATGACACATTATATAGAAATATTTTCAACAAAATATAGAACTAAAAAAAAACCGGTTTAGAAATATCGAAACCCAAAGATGTTAATAATTTTACTGTACATTTTATGAATGTTGCTCATATTAAATTAAATTCACATTTTAAGTAGTGTCTAAATAATGTACCATTAAAGTTGGTGCCTACAGATGTTATCAAGGTATCGTCTGCCTTAAAGGCTTTAAAAAGCGAAGTCTCTACAGGATTAGATAATATAAATGACAAACTTTTAAATAAGTAGCACCGGTTATAGTAGAACCTTTACCTTACACATTCAAATTTGACTTGGCGTCTGAATACTGTCGATGTTTGCAATAAATTGTGTATGTGCAATTAGAAATCTAAATATTTATCTGTCGCTAAATCAACTTATGAAAATAATTGCATTTTATGGTGAAGACCATGTGAGGTTGATCGAGCTTTTGTTATTCTTGACTCGAGAATCTTTGTTTATGTATAAATGTGGGGTTTCCATTAAAAGTGGTCAGATTGATGTAACACTAAATTAAAATGTTCAACTTCAAGGAATTGATTTTATTATACTAATTAATTTTTCATCTAAAATTATCTGTTGACAAACTCCTTTGTAAATCAAAATCAACTGAGAAGCACAACAGATACAAACCAGGAAACAAACATGGAAAGAAAGTTTAAATGAAAGTGTAGAAAGATAAAAATGTGAAGAATGGCTACCGAAAATGGTTCAATGACCCTACTGTAACAGGACAAATTTAATAGGAGAGGAAAAGTAGAAACAACAAAATAACAATGAGATGCCTCTATCAAGTGTGTTTGGTTATTTTTTTAAAAATGATATAACTACTTTCACTACAGAAAATTGCAACAAAGTCGCACATACCTTATCCTTATAAAGTGCTGCCGCTTTAGTGTTGTACTTCTGTTGTATCGTCATGTTGTCGTCCCAATCGGGCTGGGCCTCGAAAAACAGCCTGGCTTTGTAATTTCCTCCTACTTTCATTTTCTCTAATTCAATGTCTTTCCACTTATCCATCGTAACTGAACGGACGAAGGACAGGTGCACGCCCAAACCTCTGTGTTTCCCTGAGCATTCGAGGCATATCCATATGCCATATGTTACCGAGACCCACTGGGGGTTATGTGCTCCACACTCGAAGCATTTCTGCAAAGCAACGGCCCAGCTGCTGCGGTTCAGGAAATACGGAAGTGCAATTACTTACGTCGTTCTCGTCGAGGGGCTTGAGCTGCTGTAGAAGACGTCTTGTCCTGGGGCTTGCCATTTCTTGTGCGGGGAGCAATTGTGGTGAATGGGGTTTTGCAGCGGCGGAGGAAGTTGCGCGTGGAACAAATTGGTAGATTTCTTAAAACTAAAGTAATACAATGCGGTTGCAAATAAACGATACAGGCGGATCTTTAAATGCACTGCTAACTGTCAAAGGAGGTAAACGTCACTTGGATGGACGTGTTCGATACAATATGATAAGAATTTAGCCGCAATCAAAATTCATACTAACTTCATGACATTAAGAGCTAAATTACCTAAAAGCATGCTCAGTATGACCTTGGGACGTCACAAATATACAGCCATATGTTTATTCCTTCTATATTGCTAGTACGGTCTGGAAACGGGCAAAAACAGTACGGCGCCGACATATAGTCTCACTCTGAACACTACGCGCCTCGTGCGCATACCTGAGAATTCAAACTCCGTCTTTAGAAGCGAATTTTGACCACTTCTCCACCGCGCGGACGACGCTTACGCACAGCTCACCAAGTGTGTAACAGAGTTGGTTGTCTGTCTCACTTACGCTGTGACCTCTCCACTTACAGGCGCTATATACTATATAGTGGTACTATTAAATATATGTATACAGCGTTATCCAAAAAGAATGAACATTGCACAGGGGCAGCTGACAGTGATATAATACATCAGTACTTTATATATACCGTGCGTTTATAATGACTTCCTTTTACGCTCAAGGAAGTATTGGATTCACCCCAAAAATTCGAAATTGAGTTTTCAACAGAGCTTCACGTTTTAGAGTATCCTGAACCCCTTTTCATTGGTCTGTCTGTGTGTGTGTCTGTGAACAGAATATCACAAAAACAAAAAGAGGTATGGCGTTGAAACTTCATATATAAGTTTTGTGTACTATGTAGATGCGACAGCAAGCTTTTGAAGAAAATCGCATAACCGGAAGTAGGTGTTTACTCTTGTGATTTTTCAGTTTTTTTCGATTTTTTCAAAAACGACTGTAACGATTTTTTTCAAACTCCACATTTTTATTACAGTTTTAATGTGTATTGATGTGATATAGGTGATTTTCCAGTTGAATACTTCTAAAATCGGTTTCTTTTGTTTTTTTTCTATTTTTTTTTATTAACACCTATTTTAAATAGAACACCCGGTTGATAACTTTGATAATGCTAAACAATTTACAGCTTTTGCTGGTCTAAATCCAGGACATTATCAATCGGGATCGTCAGTAAGTAAGAGAAGTTGCATATGCACAATAGGATCTGAGCGCGTCCGAAGTATATAATTACATTTTTTAATTCAGCTTAAAACCTAGAGAAAATTTGTCTCTTCACCTAACGCTCTATTTTGTACCGTTTTTGCAGAATTTGTAATTTTTGACAAATGCTTAAAAATTTAAAATCAAATTTTTGGCTAATTATAAGATCACTGTGAAAGGAAGTTGTGTGAGTGTATCACCAGTTTTTTTTTTGTTTAGTACGGCTCAGATTGATTCAGGCATTTACAATTAATTTATATTAATGTGGCACTTTCTCATTATTAAGATAAAATGGCAGGTGAAAATCCATATCCGCCCTTGATCAACATTTTTCATAATAATTCCACTGTAATTACGGCTTAAAATAGAAAGCAATACTAAGTTTTCATGAAACAGGTGAATGATAATTTAGAACATAAAGCAGGGAAACCTTCAATAGGACTAACTAATATAGCTAATGTAACCAAATGTTAGTTCTATCAGTTGTGTAATCAATACTTCAATCTTAATATTTTTTCCTACGACCACTACTAAAAGTAGGCCGTTTAGCACTAGCTTCTTTCACTAAAAACGACGTTTTATAAATCAGCATGGTAAAAGTGAAATCAGTAAACAGCGGGTGTTGAATTTAGAATTTTAAACAGGAAGTGAGGTTATAAAGTTATTCTAGTTACTTCTTTCGTTAGAGGTAAAGTGTTTTTAAAATAATTAAAGCATTGTGTAATGAATAAGTAAAATGTGTACTATTATAATTACCTTTGATAACTAACTTTGACAGCTACCGATTGCAGAAACAGTCACCTGCGCCGTCACGACCATCTCTTTACTATGACATAAGTTATAACTGTCATAAATGCAAACCTTTGCTAAATCGACATTTATGGATTAATAACAGTAAATTTAAGGCCTTAGAAAAAATATTGTGTGCAAACTCATGCATAAACGGCCACTTTTAGCACTTGTTGCATAAATAGCTATTTTAACATTGTTTGAAGAAAGAAGTTATTTTTATTTTGTATTTCATAAGATTCGTCTGCAAATAAATCACTTTTCACTTTAATCAGTTTTTTCCCCTATCCTCCATCTAGAATTATCGAAAAAAATTTTTTTTTAAAGAAGTGCTGAAGAGAGGCTACTCCGGATGCCTATATCAATCATTCACTTAAAAGGTTTAGTTACTGAGAAAAATGTAAAGTGTTCGATATTTCCCCCAATAGCGAGTTATACCGAACAACAATAAAATACAAAAAAAATACAAATTTTTTTTAAGTCATACATGAAACAATATGTTCCCAATACTATATGCTTCCATTTTCAACTTATACATTTTAGATACTTTGATAATGCCAGGAGCTACACATCAAAATCTAAAAGAATCGTTCCATATATCTCCGTTATACAGTACATAAAAGGATACGAAAAGCAGGAGATTAACATTCTTACAACAAAAGAGAAATATCAAAGAACATAAAAACAGAAGTAATAAAAAAAGTAGTTTGACCATCATTATTATACAGATGTGAATCATGAATGATCAAGGACAAGCATAAATTGAGAATAAATGGTATTGATATGAGATAGAAAAATTGAGAACAAAACAAGAAGAGAGGAAACCTTGTTTTATTTTCGTATGTTGTAAAACATCCCTGTCACTTTATTTTGTTGTAAACTAGCTGGTAAGATAACCTTTTGGCTGGGATCCCCATATTTTCAGTTAGGGTGTACCGAATAATCATTTGTTTTGCAATTAACCCGGACTCATTTCGTTGTCTTGCTAATAAATGTAAATTTGTTAAATCAAATCGAGTTTCTTTGATGTAATATGAAACCACTGGTCTTCAACCAGTGACTGCGAGTGCTGAAGGTAATTTATTGTAAAGTCAAAGCATGTTTCCCCGTTGATCAAGCCCCAAGAATATTGGCTTGGATCAGAGCTTCAAACTTTCAGGAGGGTGGCCATTGTAGGTGAGTCATTTAATTTTGAGGCCACCCTGTTTGTACCCGCAGACTTAATGAGCTAGGCGGACGACGCTGAGGTGGATTGCAGCAAACCCGGTGGATTTTTGTATAGCTTCCGCGAACTTTCTCGCTTTTGTCGCCAAAGCAATTAATTTTCCCAAGCGAGTGGCGCCTCGAGCAATATCTTTAACGTGTCGAAGTTCTGGGAGTTTTGAGGAAGAGTATAGGATAAGTTCTCGTCGGTTTCATCAAGCCCTTGAACCCCGCCTTCCCGATCGAGCTAGACCGAGGGTAACAGAAACACTTCCATCTGTTGCGAGAAATTTTGGATCTGTGTCATGCGGAAACCGGCAAACCCCTCACTCTTTCCCCGAATTTGTCGATTAGACTGAATGAGCATGTAACAATTTATCATTTCCAAATTGTCTGGGTGTTAGCAGCATACATACATACAACAAGTAGACACTTATGGCAAATGTTGAAACCTGTCTAGTGCCTGGGATAGTGATAAAGTTCTACCAATCAGAGCCAGTTACTGGTTCTGTTACCTGCATCATGATGTGGTCAAGTAGTCGCATCATCTGTTAGTACGATCGAAACGTACCCCCCCCCCGCCCCAGGAGCCGTTCAAGGTCATTCAGATCAGTATTTTGATACCGATGGTGAGTGTCTCTATTTGATTGATATATTGTAATGAACGCCCCCCATGAATTTTATGTAAAAATAATATAATATAAATAAATAGGGATGTATCACACAGATTACAATAAAATAGTTTTAATAATAGAATTTAATATTGTGTCAATGTTGCGGTTCATTAAAAAGGGTGATATAATTACCTAAGTGATTTATTGTTTTTATGTAATTGAATTCAAGCTCTGATTGAGCATGGAATAATAGTATATTATGGGACAAGTGATTTTTAACAAATCAATGCACTTTTTCAACCACCGGAATCAATGTCAAAATGACTGATTTCAATGTCATGAGTTGAAAAACTCTTTTTAACCTCAGTTAACCTTGTATTACAAATACTTTTGTGTATGACAAATTCACTAGTATGGCAATAATTGTTTAAATTCCTTTCTGACAAACTTTATCCTTAAATTGACTGTAACCACGAAGATGATCTGCACGTATAAAAATTTGCGTAATTTGAATTCCAAACAGCCCAATGGCAAAATTAACATCAGGTAAATTTAATGTAATTGATTTGACATAATTTTGCGGCTAACTTGGTATTGTTTCAGTGACGTAAAACGACGCTCTGATCGGATTTTATTCTATTTCCGGTAAATCTTCCCAAAATCGACTTCAAACCACAAATTCGACGAACGTTATCTCGATTACCCAAATCTGGATGAATCTCTGTAGTTGGAACCACGATCGTGGCGAAACCCAAAATTTCTGGGCTTACTGCAACATTTTTACCTTTAACGACGAGCTTCGTACACATTTTCTAGAGACGCCACGGCAATTACACACTTTGTGACGGCTCTCTACAAATTTCTACACCCAGGCACTCATGAAGGTCTACTCTAAGCGTAGCACATACAATTCTTGCTGGCCGATACCTCCAAGTAGCCGAAAAGGGGCTCCGAAGTTAATCGCACTTGGGCAAATCTTGCAGCTGGCTATCCATCTTCACTGGGAACTGTTATCACTATGACAATTATACTCAAAGATGGCCTGCACACTGGTGAGTATGGAAAACACTTTTTGGTTCATACAAAAAACTTTTTTATTAACAATTTTACACAAAAACTGGGAGCTCAACTTGCACCCAACATAAAAGTTACAAGCTTGTTTTCGATATTAAACAATTGACTGTCTTGTTACCTAGCGAATAAGATTTACATTTGTTTTTATGAAAATTAGTTTTGATATCATGTTTTAACTTATGAACTATAGTCTTCATATACTGTTTTTGCTTAAATACTAATCTGTCTTTTCTTGGGAATTGTCACTTTTACACTTTAAATCTCTGCTTTTTAATCACTTCAGTTTTAAATGCACTGTTTTCACATGTTGATTTTTGCACTGCACGATGTCGTTACTTCCTCATACAGCTTTGCACTGTTTCTTTATCCTTCAGTTGCCTTGTCATTTGTAGGTGATACAATTTTTAGTCATAACGCTCATATAATTTTCGTACTTCAAAACCATAATTGTATTATATTAAAATTCACATCATTGTATTGATTTTACCAAACTCAAATCTGTCAGCTACATAAATTAAGCTGCGTTTGCCATAACTAGCATCAAACATTGACTGAAACGCTGAACGTAACCCTTCCGAATCCTGCCTTATCTAATGCTAACCTTTCTCACTCCAATTATAATTACTGCTACCCATCTCAAGTGCATTTATTAGTGTAAAATTACTGATTTTCTTGCAATAAATAAAATATTTAATTCTGTGCTCATTTTGAAATTATTAATTTCTATGTTAGTTAAGTAACCAGAATTACTGTGGGCACTAAACCATTAAAATATGTATGCTGGTGTTACCATCAAACTTGTTGGTAACCCAGCAACATCACACGGATGGATTGAGTTAGTGGATAAAAATTCCATAGCTGAAATAATGAATTGGGGACACATTTTTCAAACTCATCTAAGGAACTAACTAATTGATTTATTAAAAAATAATGTTAACTTACGCTTTTCAGTTTTCAGAGACTAAAAACGGCCACTATTCATAAGTGATGAACATGTTTCATTATACACCGTTACTAACTCAATGACAACCATAAACAACTAATTAACACCTCTTTAATTATCATTTATTTCATTTACTTACAACATAGGAAGTGTACTCCTTTTTATTGTTATCTGAATTTAAAAACTTGCCTCGATATACAGCTGTCAAATACATTTGTTTGCTTCCCATAACACCTTTGAGGTGTGGTTATTGCTACACTAAAAAATATTAATTAATAGAACTATAACGTATAAAAAATAAAAATTTCCCCCTGCGATTCAGCTCATTAATTTGGTTATTCTCAAATGGTTTAACAAAAAACTTTCCCGTATGATACGTCCTTTTCGGCACATGCCATTATAATAATCACAGGTAACAATTCAACTTAAAGAGGCCTTTTTTGTTGCGCACACAAATTAAACAACGACGATGCATTTATCAAAATTTTATTAATTGTAATATTCAACAAAATCGTGATATCTAAATACTATACCAAGCCCCCTAGCGGGCTAACAGTGAACAATTCACGGAGACGACAGTATCAAATAACAGCTATATATTCCCTAATATATATATATATATGTAGCCATTGCAATGGTGACAGTACAGTAAATGCAAAACTGTTAAAAATAAATATCATACACAACATAGATAACCAAATTAATTTATTAAGGATGCTTGTTAAAGTAATTACTAGCATTAGGAAACCGTTCTGGTGTGAAATCTTCGTTATCCCTCAAACCGGACTGCACGCTGCTGCGCAGTAGATCACGATATGCAGACTGTATGTTTATATCAGCACCGGCTGTTTGTGCGACAGTTTCTAAAGGTGCCACATTAGACAAACCTGTAGCTGATACAGCACGCCGAACACTTTCTGCAATACCAGCAAATGTAAAATTGGATCGCTATATTGTTACGCGGTGCACTTACCCGTGATAACCTGTGGAAGACTGCCTTGTGGTTTCGAATTTGCGACAATCTTACGTCGTTTGCTAGGCATTCCAGATAAGTAGGCATCACTAAAGGGAGGTTGGGAATTTTGCCTACGCTGCCTCTGGGAATCTCTGGCTATTATTGGCACCCAGTCCTGTGGAAAATTCATCACAGAACTGCAATCGCACTACAAGATATCAACTTACCGAAGGCACTTGCCCATGCCATGATTCAGCACCCAAAACCACTGCGGGAAGAGGCTCTGGATCTTCGGCTAAGTTTATTTGTGGTGCAGTCAGTTCATCTGTAGAACCGCCAGGTCCCGTTATAGTTTCTTCTTCTACTTGCATTGCCTGAAAATTTATCAAGGAATTAAATTATTTTGAAATTTAAGTATTGCAGATCGATACCATTAAAAAAAAATGGTTAGGTGATTGAGTAAGTGTCTAATGGTTATGTTTTTATGGCTTTTTGCTTGAACCACTCGCATAATTGGAGAACATGATAAACCAATAGTTGTGTAAGTAGGTACCTGTTGTTTTATTTTTTGTTTGCTTGTGGGTACCACTTGTGTCATATTACTACCTGGAGCACCATTTCGCCACTGCAGCTACCTTGAGTTCAGAAGCGTCTGTGCAGTTTTAACTTTTTTGGTAGGTTTGACCTGATAGAAAAATCAGTTTTTTTTATGAAAAATAACCGAATATAAAGGGAAAAATGTGGAGTAAAACAAAATTGCCATTTCAGGTATTTCTCACCATTTTTGTATATTAACTAACATGTGAGCAAACGAAAATGAAATCAAGCTTGGCTTTGAAATATTTGTTTGTGTTGGTGGCACTGTAACTCTATGTCAAATTCGAGGTTAGCAGGTTAGGTTTTGCGTCAGGTTTGACACAGACTGACGCAAAACCTAACCTGCTAACCTCGAATGTGACATACTTTTAACAGTGCCACCAACACCAACAAATATTTCACAGCCAAGCTTGATTTCATTTTCGTTTGCTCACATGTTATTTGTTTAACATATTATTACTCTACTTGCTTTATTGGTGTATTATTTGTTTGTATGTTTAGGAGAGTTACTAAAGTAAGTTTTTTTCCAATAAAAATTTTGAAGGTCAAAGGATTTAGGGTTTGTTGGCATTACTTGGATTCCTTTAAAAAAATATGTTGGTAGAATTTGTTTTAGTAACTTTTTAGAACTAAAAATTGGTAGGAAATTTAAAATCTGGCATTAAAGGAGTTTTGTTTTTAGGTAATCTTTCGTAAACTTCTTCTGGCATGTCAGACTGCAGATCCAACAGTTCCTCTACACACTGCAGAATTGCTGTTTTTGCATTTAATTTTAAAAGATTCCGTTTTTACGCATATTATTCATTTTCAAAAAAAAGCTGACAATTTAATTTTAAATGTCAAAATGACACAAGTCGTTTACAGAAAAATCTTGACCTTGAAAATGTATATAGGAAAAAAAAGTACTTTAAATGATAAATCCCCTAAACAAGATGTTAAAATTTGAAACAATATTTATCTATAGTGAATTAAGTTAGTACCTACACATTATAATAGTTAAAGAAAAGAAAAATAGTTTATTATAAAGGAATATTGCTGTTTTAATCACTATTACTTAATCTTCCCAAAAATATAATTTTCTTTCTCATAAAAAAATGAAAAGAACCAAATTTTCCAAACCTACAAAAGTGCACCTTTACTCTTAAACGTTTTCATCTATACAGTATGTCCCCGGATTGGGTTACAAAGAGGGAAAAAAGTGTATTTTTGACTTCTCAAAAAAAAAGACTCATAAAAAACCCTGCTTGTTCTCAAACTCCTGGAACATCCATTATTTTTGATCTACTTCAGTGGGATAAGTAACTCATTACGTCACTCATTTGACACTATTTCCATTTGGTAATGAAACATTACACCACTCAGTTATCTAATGGTTTCATTACCTAACTGAGTGGTGTAATGGCTTCATTACCTAACTGAAATAGTGTCAAATGAATGACACAATGACATTTGCCTACTAAAATATTTTTAAAAATGACATTTCTCTTAATGCACTTTTCTCAATTTTAGGTAAAGTCCATTTTTTTTTTTCTATAATAATTTTCAAGGCCAACTTTCTAGGGGATAAGTTGCATTCCTGCAGAGTCCCTAGTTTTAATAATGTTGGAACATAGATTTTTAGTTCTTTTTTTCCACTAAAAAAATTATTGTCATTTTGACAGATATGTCATAATAGTGGGTAAAACGAACAGCATAATAAAATATTGCAAATTTATTAATTATTAAACTTACAATGTTTGAAAATAAACATAATGAACGTTTGCAAAATTAAAGAAATTTGTCAGGAGTTCAAATTAAGAAACTTTGACATTCAAAATTGACACATAACCATAATTTTGAAAAAGTTCTACCAACACGAGGTATAAAAATTTCCTAGCGTTTTACTCACATATCTACCAACATTGTAACACTTTGACAGTTATTATAGAAAAAAAATGTACTTTAGTTGTAGATAATAGTTACTTACTATACATGTGTGATAAATGATAATGCATCATTAATATACTTGTGTGCATACATAACTCGTGTTACGCACTCGTTTGTAACTTACACACACGTATATTAATGATGCTCTTATCCCACTTGTATAGTAAATAACTATTATCCAACTGTTACAGGTAATAAATTAATCAGTTTTTTATAAATTTATTTTGACTTTCGACAAAAATTTGTTATTAAAATATTACTGAACTCATAGTAGGCGAATTTCTTATGACAACTGTCAGTATCATTGAAGCACTTTTTACTTAACCTTCCCGTACCCGTGTGGGGTATTCAACAGACCCCACAGTAGTTTTTTTTGCTGTAACTGTTCATCACATTTTTTAATAATCTTCAAATTTTAGCTATTCCTCGAGATTATGAAGTTTGATTTAAAAAAAAATTATCTAACTATTTTTATCAATTAATTTTTGTGTGTCAGCGTAATCATTTTTTGCATTGTATTTCGTATTCGTATTTCGTCAGTTTGTCATAAAATGGCCACTGCGTATTTTTATGGAGATTTTGGACATGGCTGTCCTCAATGCATATATAATTTGGATGGAGCAGAATCCTAAATGGAAAAAAAATGGTAGAAGTCCTAGGAAATGTGTTCTTTGTGAATTGTCGACTGATTTAGTTGAGCCGAACGTTATGGTATGGAAAAATGCCAGTATTAATTATCATCAATATGTAAAAGGAGCTCTTGAAATGTTTCCTACAAAAACCAATGAAGCAAATGCCGCGATACTGCCAGAACGCAAGTTTGGTTATTCATTCTGCCCAAACCTAAAAATTAATTAATATGAAATTTGACTGCAACCCTGTGAAAAGCAAGTTGTCTCCTTTGGGTTCCTTTATCACGACATTTAACTTAGCATTGCGGCTAGATAAAACACCCCAACTCTGTGCTTTGTGATTTCACTTTCAAATTGTACTGCAATCAGAGCAGAGCCGTAGGGCCTAATACCACTGAACTGAGTAAAATCAGTTTGTTCTATTCTTACTTTATTCAAATAAAATAGTAGTTTCCCTCTTTTATATTTTATCTCTCTGCAATTCAAATCTCAAAAATTATTGTCCACATTTTTCTATTGTCACAATGTGTCTTTGTGCCACTACACGTTTTATTAAGCCCGTTGCATGTTCACTCGCGTATTTACATTGATTAATTTCTCGTTCACTTCCTTCATCATTGTTCCCTGGTTTCCAACTGTCTTCTTTTCACTCGATTCCTCTCCAGTTTAGGTGTCTACTTTTCATCAAGTTTTATAATGTCTTGTTAGCTTCTCACAATTGCTATTTTATGCCAGCCTTAATTGCTTGTTGCAACATTATAATTTTTCTAGCTTATACCTTTTAGAATGTTCACAAAATTGTACTAATTAGCTGAATTGAACTCTACGCTTCATAACCTGCACATTGCAAACCCCTTTGTGATTATTTAAATTTTGGTTTGGCTATTCATTCTGCCCAAACCTAATAATTAATTAATATGAAATTTGACTTCAACCCTGTGAAAAGCAAGTTGTCTCCTTTGGGTTCCTTAATCATTTCATTTCTTTTAATCCAAGCATCTCGTTTTCAATGCATTTACTGAATGACATTTAACTTAGCATTGCGGCTAGATAAAACACCCCAACTCTGTGCTTTGTGATTTTACTTTCAAATTGTACTGCAATCTTTCTTTTTGCTAACGCCTTTATTTCTGGTGTGAACTATGGTGTTTTATTGGTTTTATTGACCTTTAATCTTAAAATTTGTATTATTATTTAAAAAAAATTCGATTTTAAACTCAAAATTGTAGTTTTAATCTTGAAATATTTGCTTTCAATCTGAAACCTACGACTTTACTCTAGAATCTTTTGTCTATATAAATATCCTAAAATGTCAACTTTAACGTGGAAATTTTGATTTTAATCTTCATACTTTTGTCTTTAATTTCAAAGTCTCGACTTTAATTTTGAAATATAGACTTTAATCTTGAAATGTTTACGCTTACCAGAGCTAAACCCTACAAAATCAGGCACTCAAAAAAACCACTGTTAAGTACAAAGGAACAAACAACTATTAGTCTCAAGCGTTTAAAAGACAAAATTCTCAGTTTTTTAAAATTTAAACATATGCCTAGTATGTTTTAAACAAAAAGAGATGCGTTTAGGTAAATCCTTATGCATAAAACAAAGATGATAATGGTAATTAATGGTGATAATAATTATTTAGAGGTTAAGAGACAAAATTTGGTAAACCACCCGTGCACCTCATGTAACAATATAATTTTGTAATATGTTATTACAATTTACACAGTTCTATCCTTACCTCTGGCTCTGATGCGAGAGCACTAACACTGGAATTTACTACTTGCTCATCGGTTACCCTTGAAGTAATCGAGTCAACATCCCTAACGATGTATGGCTGCAATATACTTTCGGGAACATCGAGATTAGAAAGAACCACGCTCATCTGTGCTCTGCTGGTCATCAGAGTCCACTGCTGCAGATCTCGTGGAATGCCTTGCATATAACGGCTCTATAAACAAACAGCTTTAAAACGTAACTTCCAAGTGAACACCGTGCACTTACTAGTATTAGATCAAAAACATTCTCTACACCAGGACGACCGTTTTGACTAGCCCGCAGTGCGAGAGCGCAGAATTGGCGGCCGGTTGTGCGAACTTGATCAACCACCATCTTCAGAGAGTTGGGGCTGCGAGAAGCTACCAGCGAAATAATATTTGGAAGCCGTGCCCTCAACAGAGTCTGCACGGATCTCACGATATCAATATCATCACAGGTTTCTAGCAGCGCCTACGGAGTAAACATCATTATTACGGTGCCCACCATTTAACAATTGCTTCTCGTACCAGGTGATCAAGGAATGGCTGAATTTCGGTAAGAAGTCGCTCCACACCTCTGTCGACGGCAGCAGTGCCTTGGCTTCCATCGAGCACACGATACAAGAAGAAGTTCCGCAGTTGTGTCCTAATGCGCATCAGGGGCTCTAGCCTTCCGCTGTTTACATGCATTACGTCTCTAAAAACAAGCAGTGGAAAAACTTTCGAGCGAGTGGTTACACTTTATACCCAATTGTTAGATTGCGAGAGAGCAACATGATAAGGTCTGTGAATATGCTCTCTCCTTCTGTGTAGGAATCGTCTGGTAGTTGTTGCAGTAGCTGGGCAATCGTTGGAGCACGTTGGAAATTGCTATCTGAGGAGGTTCTGCGACAATATTAATTATTCTAGTGGTTATTTTCTTGCAACGATTTGTGGTATGCACCTTATTAGGTGCTGTTGTTACCATTAAATAAAAAAAACGAAGTATTAGAAAGAACGATTATGTAGGCAAACATTAACTACTTTAGCTTTCTTTTCTTACTCTATCTAATCTCATAAAGATGTTTTATTGGACTTTTTCCACTGTCTCGGGTGTTTCGCGAGTTTTTGATCTACTCCCGTCCTCAGGTGTTCCTGGTTAATCTGAGAAGGACTAAGTTTGTAGGTCTCTCCACGCACACCCGGGACCACTGATCGCTGTGATTACAAGTCTACCACTTGAAGACAGGAGTAGATCAAAAGCTCCCGAAATATCGCGTGATAAACACCCGAGACAGCAGAAGAAGTCCGATAAAGCATATTATAATAGACCACTGCCAAAAATGACATCGTTCAATGTTTATAAGCTTTACACGAGATAAAAGATTCTGTTTTACCAGTTGAATAGATTGAGTGCAACTAATTGTATTCCAAAACTGATCATACTGGTGGAGGGGGGAGGGAATGCCCAGTAAGGGTAACATAAATTCATTTAAGTTTGAATATTATTTAATAGAAAAATAGGTTTTCAGAAATTTATTTCTAGAGGACTGACTGAAAAATACTACAAAAGACAAGCTGACATGTAATGAGATCCGAAACAAGTCCAGTTTGACTTATGTGCAGTGTAGGTGCCTGTACGCAAGCTCGTGGGTGCACGGAAGTGAAGTTGCAAGACAGCTAATTCCTAAACGAGAAGTTATAAAAATAGAACAAAGTCAGCGTGGGTATTCGAGTGCAAAGACAGTCGCAATGACACCAGCTAGCGACGTATCGGTCGCGCCCTAAAATTCCAGGGACGCGAGACTGATTTACAAGTGCATTATCAAGTGCCTGTGTAGATTTGCGTTACCAAGCAGCCAACGTCCTTGAAGCCACTCTGCGGTGTTTTTTATTCAACAAAACCTGAGCTTCAATTTTAGTCTCCGAGAAACACACAGCACTGGCCCCAGCTCTTTGACGAAAATATTAAAGTCGTTCCTATTTGAAATCGCGATACGATGTAAGAAGCGATTTAACATCTTGGCAATTACTTCGATGAATGATTGCGTCTTGAAGACAACCGGGGTTTATCTG